>OX596011.1:84944006-85643480 GCA_951394025.1 Heteromyza rotundicornis | reverse complement strand
AATGCAATCCGAAACCTAGAAGCGGAGTTATGTGCAGTTGAATCTAGAAAACATTAAAACGGCTCTATCTCCTAAACTAAGGCCCGCAGCATACCTAAAGTATGCAAAAAATTATAAAATATTTTGGTATGGAAGAACCTTTCTATCTTTATAAATGCACTTCGTAGGGGATCCAAATTTCACATGAGGCTAGATTTTCGTCTCAGCTTTCATTTGCAATAGAAACTAAGGCAATCCGAAACCGAGAAGGGGAGTTATGTGCAGTTGAATCTAGAAAACCTTAAAACGGCGATATCTCCTAAACTAAGGCCCCCAGCATAGCTAAACTATGCAAAAAATTGTAAAATATTTTGGTATGGAAAAACCTTTCTATCCTTATAAATACACTTCGTAGGGGATCCAAATTTCACATGAGGCTAGATTTTCGTCTCAGCTTTCATTTGCAAAATAAACTAAGGCAATCCGAAACCTAGAAGCGGAGTTATGTGCAGTTGAATCTAGAAAACATTAAAACGGCTCTATCTCCTAAATTAAGGCCCGCAGCATACCTAAAGTATGCAAAAAATTCTAAAATATTTTGGTATGGAAGAACCTTTCTATCTTTATAAATGCACTTCGTAGGGGATCCAAATTTCACATGAGGCTAGATTTTCGTCTCAGCTTTCATTTGCAAAAGAAACTAAGGCAATCCGAAACCGAGAAGCGGAGTTATGTGCAGTTGAATCTAGAAAATCTTAAAACGGCTCTATCTCCTAAACTAAGGCCCGCAGCATACCTAAAGTATGCAAAAACTTCTAAAATATTTTGGTATGGAAGAACCTTTCTATCCGTATAAACACACTTCGTAGGGGATCCAAATTTCACATGAGGCTAGATTTTCGTCTCAGCTTTCATTTGCAAAAGAAACTAAGGCAATCCGAAACCTAGAAGGGGAGTTATGTGCAGTTGAATCTAGAAAACCTTAAAACGGCGATATCTCCTAAACTAAGGCCCGCAGCATACCTAAAGTATGCAAAAAATTCTAAAATATTTTGGTATGGAAAAACCTTTCTATCTTTATAAATGCACTTCGTAGGGGATCCAAATTTCACATGAGGCTAGATTTTCGTCTCAGCTTTCATTTGCAAAAGAAACTAACGCAATCCGAAACCGAGAAGCGGAGTTATGTGCAGTTGAATCTAGAAAATCTTAAAACGGCTCTATCTCCTAAACTAAGGCCCGCAGCATACCTAAAGTATGCAAAAACTTCTAAAATATTTTGGTATGGAAGAACCTTTCTATCCTTATAAACACACTTCGTAGGGGATCCAAATTTCACATGAGGCTAGATTTTCGTCTCAGCTTTCATTTGCAAAAGAAACTAAGGCAATCCGAAACCTAGAAGGGGAGTTATGTGCAGTTGAATCTAGAAAACCTTAAAACGGCGATATCTCCTAAACTAAGGCCCGCAGCATACCTAAAGTATGCAAAAAATTCTAAAATATTTTGGTATGGAAAAACCTTTCTATCCTTATAAATACACTTCGTAGGGGATCCTATGAGGCTAGATTTTCGTCTCAGCTTTCCTTTGCAAAAGAAACTAAGGCAATCCGAAACCTAGAAGCGGAGATACGTGCAGTTGAATCTAGAAAATCTTAAAACTGCTCTATCTCCTAAACTAAGGCCCTGTTTCGGCATCTGTCGCATGTGTTGTTTGAGTTTCTTCCAATGTCTCTTGAGCTCGGAATCGTCGATGAGATTCGCCATCAGTATTCCAGCGGTCCTGCGTTTCATCCATAGTTTCTAGATTGCGGGCGCTTTGGTGAGCTGCAGCATCTGCATCGCGGCGCTATTGGGTTTCAAGCAAAGTTTCTTCTGTACGACTGTGTCGGTGATATTCGGCTTCTGCAGCTTGACGTGTTTGAGTTTCTTCCAATGTTTCTTGAGCACGGTTGCGCAGATGTGACTCGACATCGACTGCGCGGCGTTCTTGCGATTGATCAGCGGTAGCTTCTTCACGAATGAGGTGATGAGACTCAGCATCTAAAGCTCGACGTATTTGTGTTTGCTCCACAAATTCTGCTGCACGCAACCTTTGTTTTTGTTGACGTTGGGCCTCACGTATTTTCTCCAAAGACTCCTGGCTTGGTCTTGAAAGCCACCTTGGCTGACGTTCTCGTGCCATACGTCGTTTTTTTGAGGCTCATAAATTCAAAAAGCTGTGAAAGTGAAACATTTTGTAAATGCTAAAAAAATTCCAATTGAAATGAAGAAATAAGAATTTTTTTTGATGATGCAATTGTCGCATAATGTGTAAAGTTGAACTGTTACGTTAAAAAATTCAAAAAAAATTCAAATTGAAATGAAGAAATAAGAAGTGAATGTATGAATATTAGCTGTGAAATTGAAACATTTTGTAAATGTCAACAAAATTCCAATTGAAATGAAGAAATAAGAAATTAATGTATGAGTTATAGATGTAGAACCTAAACTTTTTGTAAATTCAAATAAAATTCCAATTGAAATCAAGAAATCAATGTATGAATGGCAGCTGTGAAATTGAAACATTTTGTAAATTCAAATAAAATTAAAATGAAGAAATAAGAATGTATGAATGGTAGCTGTGAAATTGAAACATTGCTACATGAGTCAAAGCTATTGTCAAACAAAATGGTTGGTCCGATAAAACGGAAACGCTCGGTTTCACCAAATCAACAATGCAATTTTAAAATAATTTAAAAAGAACTACTGTCTAAACTAAATTGAAGTCGGTAAGTTGGAAAGTGTTGCATAGAGTTGGAGAAACTCACCTCGGATGAGCCGCCGTTGAAGTTGAATGCTGGTTGATTCGACGGCGCGAAATTGAAGGCCGGCTTAGCAACTGGCCCACCAGATCCGAAATTGAAGCCGCCCTGCGAAAGATGAAAAAGATTAAAGTGATGCGAGTCGCTCTTAGCATAGTCAAGGTCTGAATTTTGACTTACACTTGTGCTCTGCGCAGCTGCAGTTGCAGTAGGAGCACCAAAATTGAATGAGTGATCCGCTTTTTTGATATGGATCAGCTTGCCATGTTGATGTTGCCAAAAATCCATGGCGCCGGTTGCGCTGTGGTGGAATTGATTGCGGCAGCCGTGCCGAAATTACCAGACAGATTTGGTGGCGTCATTTCCGCTCGATGCGGCAGCGGCGTTTTTGCTGGGTGCTGTAGCAGCCCCAAATACAAAGCTATTCTTTGCCCAACTGGACGTAGTAGACGCAGACGCCGATGTGATCGAACTGATGTTGCTGGTGGTGGCGGCGGCGAAGGCGAAGGCCGATGGTGTAGCAGAGCCGAATACAAACGACGCATTTGCTGGTGTTACTACTACTACACTATTACTCACACCGCCAAATAGCGGCATAATGGTCGCTGGCTTCATTTTCATGTTGGCGAGCAAATGAGCCGAAGTTACCAAATGTGGGCGAGGTGGCAGTCGTAGTCGTTGTTGCCGATGAAGGTGTTAAGGAACTCGCTTTGGATGGTGCAGTAACAGCACCGAATGTAGGCGTTTTAATCAAACAAGCGGCACTGTCGCTGTTACTTGTAGTGACCGCTGCTGCTGCTGCTGACGTCTTAAAAGCAAATCCATTGTTGTTGGTGGTATTGTTGCAGTGGTGGTTTCGATTGGCAAATTGCATTTGACGGCTGCTTCTGATGTTGTAGATACTCGAGTTGCTATTGTTGTTGTTAAATTGAATTTGACACTTGGTGCGGAAGAGGTGTTGGCCTTAGAAGCTGCTGTTTCTGCTGGTTTCGTGCCGAAAGTGAAACCTGCGGTCGCATTTGAGGTAGTTGAGCTAGCGATTTAAGCCAAATTTAAATCCAGTGTCGCCACCAACTGTATTTGAAGTCGGCTTACTGGCAGCGGCAATTGCTGCGGTCGGCTTGATGCCAAAAGTGAATCCCCCACTGGATGGAGGTGCAGCAACCGTAGTTTCAGTATTCCGGTTTGTTGTTCTTGTTGCGCTTATGATCGCTGTTGTCGATACCACCGCTGCTTTCCGCAAGTCCTCCTCTTTGGAGGAACCAGCGCCAAATCCAAACCTAAATTTGGAAGCTGCGCTTGAACCAAACGCAAACTTGGGTACGTCTTCACTCGTGGATTGCGTGCCTGGTTTAGCTTGCTCGCAACACAAACATTTCACGCGCGTCCCTTCGTTCCACTTTATTTAATTTAATTCCGAATTTCGAAACAGTGTTGCGAAACCGAGGGGAAAATGTTTAGGGAATTTTTTGCATAAAGCAATTGGCCGTTTGGAAAGGGTCGTGTATATAAAACAAATTTTTGGGCGTGAAGTTTTTTAAAAGTCAATCAAATTAGTTTATCGACGACCGAAGCGAAAGTTGTATTGAAAGGGAGATATATATTTTTTTTTTTGTTATTTTGCAACTATGATATTTTTTAAAGTGAGGACCAATTTAAGTCAGAGATGCACATTTTATAGCACAATTGTGCTATTCTCTCTCTTGCTCACTAAGCAACTGCAAATCATTTTGCGCACCCCTGATTGAAGTTAACAAAAAACGTTTTCCCGTAGTAGATTGAAATTTAAATGGGTGATTTTCTGTTTTTGAGTTATATCAGTGATGGCCGCGTAAAATCTGTTGACGTCAATGCGTAAAATTTAGCGTAAAATTTTTTTTCTCGTCAAATTTGATGTCATATTTTTAATTGTGCACTTTAAACGGTTATGCAGTAAACAGAATTGCAGCAGTTGACGGTTGGGCGGACGACGGCTATGCTACCGTCGTATCAAAATCCGCCCAGAGTGAACAGAATTGTGGCGGCAATCACTTGACAGATGCAAATCAATGGTGTCCTATGGAATTTTATATGCGATTATATTTCGCAACTAAAGTTGCGTTCGTTGGTGCAATCTAAACACCATCCGGCGGAGCCGAGCCGCCTCCAATTTTGGCCAGCCGCCGCCGCCGCCGCCACAAAATTTGTATGGCTTGGATCGGCTGAAATTCAGCCGCCGACCACTTTAAAATTTCGTTTTTTGAACCAATATTTTTAGAAAAAAATGTTTTATTTCTGTTCAAGCCGAATTTTGTATGAGCCGGCTTTGAGCCGCCGCCGCCAATTTCTTCTCCAGCCGCCACCGACGAGCAAATTGGGTCGGCGCAAGGCTCTGGTGCTTGGTCGCCGGTGGAATCTCATAGAGCCTATTTACACTATCATTTCCATGACGAAAAAACTGACAAATAGCTTATAAGGACTGCGTGGACTAAGTGAATACGGGATAAAAAATGTTGCACCGAAAATCCATCCAAAAAACATAAAAGGTGGCAACATATGAAAACTGTCAAATTTCCGCATGCCCAGTGTAAATTCTATAGGCTCATAACAACCCTTAACAAATGCACCATCGGTAATCCTGCAATCATGTCGTTGAACAAAGCCAAACGGATTGCGGCCGATTACGAAAATTGAAATGAAATGCTTTAAAAAATATTAAGGGAATTCATTTACAGTGGGAAACCCCTCGAAAACACACACTTGCTTAAAAGAACTGCCAAATTTCATATATTTTGACAGCTCATCTGCACAACTGAATCGTTTCAGAGGGGTCTCCCACTTTAAATGAATCGCCCTATTGAGAACTATTAATAAAGCTTGTGCGGCTACATTCCGTGCATTTTTGCACTCCATCTGGAGAATAAATTTCAATTGTAAACAGAAAACAGCTGTCCACGTTTTCTACGATGGGCCACGTCCCGTCACAGTCCATTATACCCAGCCCATTAATATAACTCAGTCATCGCATTTGACGCTTCAACCAATTCATTTGACGTTTTTGACGTCAAATTTTACACGTAAAAAATTTGAGACGTCAAATTCGACGTCAAAACTGATAAAATTGACAGTTAAGTTGAAATTCTTTCGAACAAAATTTTGTTAATGTTGTATTATTGGCTAATTTTGATCGGTTCGTTTGTTGAAAATGAGTAATAAATATTACATTTAAGAACTTTTCGTCCCATATTTTAAACATATTTAACTCAACAACTACATAAAGGTGCATTTAGATCGCAACTTTAGTTGCGAAATATAACCGCATACAAAATTCCGTTCGCATAACCGTTTAAGGTGCACAATTAAAGATATGACGTCAAATTTTAAGTCAACAACAAAATTTGACGCGTAAATTTTACGCATTGACGTCAACAAATTTTACGCGGCCATCACTGATATAACTCAACAACTACATAAAGGTGTCAGTTAATGAGTTATATCAGTGATGGCCGCGTAAAATCGGTTGACGTCAATGCGTAAAATTTACCACTTTTATATTTAAAATTTTTTTTGAAAAAAACATTCCACTTAGCTTAATAATATTCCAGAAGTGGAATATTATAGTCCACTCTGGTCACACTGTTCGTCGCCGTCAACAATATTTGCAGCCGTTGTTGACTGTGCTCCATTCAGTGATGCCAGGGAAATTTCCCAAAAATTAAAAATAAAAAAACCTTTTTTCCCTCGACGGACAACAAAAAAAACCCACAAAAATTCCCACACACAAATTTCCAAATTTCACATGAGGCTAGACTTTTGTCTCACCTTTCATATGCAAATGAAACTTAAGTAATCCGAAACCTAGAAGCGGAGATAAAACTGCTCTATCTCTTAAACTAAGGCCCGCAGCATTCTAAAATATTTTGGTAAAGAAAAACCTTTCTATCTTTATAAATGCACTTCGTAGGGGATCCAAATTTCACATGAGGCTAGATTTTCGTCTCAGGTTTCATTTGCAAAAGAAACTAAGGCAATCCGAAACCTACAAGCGGAGTTATGTGCACTTGAATCTAGAAAACCTTAAAACGGCTCTATCTCCTAAACTAAGGCCCGCAGCATACCTAAAGTATGCAAAATATTCTAAAATATTTTGGTATGGAAAAACCTTTCTATCTTTATAAATGCACTTCGTAGGGGATCCAAATTTCACATGAGGCTAGATTTTCGTCTCAGCTTTCATTTGCAAAATAAACTAAGGCAATCCGAAACCGAGAAGCGGAGTTATGTGCAGTTGAATCTAGAAAACATTAAAACGGCTCTATCTCCTAAACTAAGGCATGCAGCATACCTAAAGTATGCAAAAAATTCTAATATATTTTGGTATGGAAGAACCTTTCTATCCTTATAAACACACTTCGTAGGGGATCCAAATTTCACATGAGGCTAGATTTTCATCCCAGCTTTCATTTGCAAAAGAAACTAAGGCAATCCGAAACCTAGAAGGGGAGTTATGTGCAGTTGAATCTAGAAAACCTTAAAACGGCGATATCTCCTAAACTAAGGCCCGCAGCATACCTAAAGTATGCAAAAAATTCTAAAATATTTTGGTATGGAAGAACCTTTCTATCTTTATAAATGCACTTCGTAGGGGATCCAAATTTCACATGAGGCTAGATTTTCGTCTCAGCTTTCATTTGCAATAGAAACTAAGGCAATCCGAAACCGAGAAGGGGAGTTATGTGCAGTTGAATCTAGAAAACCTTAAAACGGCGATATCTCCTAAACTAAGGCCCCCAGCATAGCTAAACTATGCAAAAAATTGTAAAATATTTTGGTATGGAAAAACCTTTCTATCCTTATAAATACACTTCGTAGGGGATCCAAATTTCACATGAGGCTAGATTTTCGTCTCAGCTTTCATTTGCAAAATAAACTAAGGCAATCCGAAACCTAGAAGCGGAGTTATGTGCAGTTGAATCTAGAAAACATTAAAACGGCTCTATCTCCTAAATTAAGGCCCGCAGCATACCTAAAGTATGCAAAAAATTCTAAAATATTTTGGTATGGAAGAACCTTTCTATCTTTATAAATGCACTTCGTAGGGGATCCAAATTTCACATGAGGCTAGATTTTCGTCTCAGCTTTCATTTGCAAAAGAAACTAAGGCAATCCGAAACCGAGAAGCGGAGTTATGTGCAGTTGAATCTAGAAAATCTTAAAACGGCTCTATCTCCTAAACTAAGGCCCGCAGCATACCTAAAGTATGCAAAAACTTCTAAAATATTTTGGTATGGAAGAACCTTTCTATCCTTATAAACACACTTCGTAGGGGATCCAAATTTCACATGAGGCTAGACTTTCGTCTCAGCTTTCATTTGCAAAAGAAACTAAGGCAATCCGAAACCTAGAAGGGGAGTTATGTGCAGTTGAATCTAGAAAACCTTAAAACGGCGATATCTCCTAAACTAAGGCCCTGTTTCGGCATCTGTCGCATGTGTTGTTTGAGTTTCATCCATAGTTTCTAGATTGCGGGCGCTTTGGTGAGCTGCAGCATCTGCATCGCGGCGCTATTGGGTTTCAAGCAAAGTTTCTTCTGTACGACTGTGTCGGTGATATTCGGCTTCTGCAGCTTGACGTGTTTGAGTTTCTTCCAATGTTTCTTGAGCACGGTTGCGCAGATGTGACTCGACATCGACTGCGCGGCGTTCTTGCGATTGATCAGCGGTAGCTTCTTCACGAATGAGGTGATGAGACTCAGCATCTAAAGCTCGACGTATTTGTGTTTGCTCCACAGATTCTGCTGCACGCAACCTTTGTTTTTATTGACGTTGGGCCTCACGTATTTTCTCCAAAGACTCCTGGCTTTGTCTTGAAAGCCACCTTGCCTGACGTTCTCGTGCCATACGTCGTTTTTTCGAGGCTGGTGATTCATCCGGGTTCATTTCGAAGCTTTGAATTCAAACAACTCGTTCACCAATGAAATTAATGAATTATAATTGCAGAAGTTAACATTTTGTAAATGTGAACAAAATTCCAATTGAAATGAAGAAATAAGAATTTTTTTGATGATGCAATTGTCGCATAATGTGTAAAGTTGAACTGTTACGTTAAAAAAGAATTAAAAAAAGAAAGATTCTTAAAAACAAAGTTTAAAAAAAAGAAAAAATTATGAAGCAATGGAATTAAAAAATTAAAACTAAGTCCGGCCTGCAGGGTTGAACCTATGACCGCCGCAGTCATAGGCACAGCCTGCTATAATATAATTTCAACTAATGGACATTAGATTATGGTTGACTCCATAATAAATAAGAAGTGAATGTATGAATATTAGCTGTGAAATTGAAACATTTTGTAAATGTCAACAAAATTCCAATTGAAATGAAGAAATAAGAAATTAATGTATGAGTTGTAGATGTAGAACCTAAACTTTTTGTAAATTCAAATAAAATTCCAATTGAAATCAAGAAATAAGAAATCAATGTATGAATGGTAGCTGTGAAATTGAAACATTTTGTAAATGCTAACAAAATTACAATTGAAATCAAGAAATTAATGTATGAATGGCAGCTGTGAAATTGAAACATTTTGTAAATTCAAATAAAATTAAAATTGAAATGAAGAAATAAGAATGTATGAATGGTAGCTGTGAAATTGAAACATTGCTACATGAGTCAAAGCTATTGTCAAACAAAATGGTTGGTCCGATAAAACGGAAACGCTCGGTTTTACCAAATCAACAATGCAATTTTAAAATAATTTAAAAAGAACTACTGTCTAAACTAAATTGAAGTCGGTAAGTTGGAAAGTGTTGCATAGAGTTGGAGAAACTCACCTCGGATGAGCCGCCGGTGAAGTTGAATGCTGGTTGATTCGACGGCGCGAAATTGAAGGCCGGCTTAGCAACTGGCCCACCAGATCCGAAATTGAAGCCGCCCTGCGAAAGATGAAAAAGATTAAAGTGATGCGAGTCGCTCTTAGCATAGTCAAGGTCTGAATTTTGACTTACACTTGTGCTCTGCGCAGCTGCAGTTGCAGTAGGAGCACCAAAATTGAATGCCTGGTCCGCTTTTTTGATATGGATCAGCTTGCCATGTTGATTGCGGCAGCCGTGCCGAAATTACCAAAGACAGATTTGGTGGCGTCATTTCCGCTCGATGTGGCAGCGTCGTTTTTGCTGGGTGCTGTAGCAGCCCCAAATACAAAGCGATTCTTTGGCCAACTGGACGTAGTAGACGCAGACGCCGATGTGATCGAACTGATGTTGCTGGTGGTGGCGACGGCCGATGGTGTAGCAGAGCCGAATACAAACGACGCATTTGCTGGTGTTACTACTACTACACTATTACTCACACCGCCAAATAGCGGCATAATGGTCGCTGGCTTTATTTTCATGTTGGCCAGCAAATGAGCCGAAGTTACCAAATGTGGGCGAGGTGGCAGTCGTAGTCGTTGTTGCCGATGAAGGTGTTAAGGAACTCGCTTTGGATGGTGCAGTAACAGCACCGAATGTAGGCGTTTTAATCAAACAAGCGGCACTGTCGCTGTTACTTGTAGTGACCGCTGCAGCTGCTGCTGACGTCTTAAAAGCAAATCCACCATTTGGAGCGGTTGTGTTTGCTGCAGCTTTGCTGCTGTCTAGATGATTTGATGAGGTGCCGAAGGACAATCCGCCACCTGGTTTAAAACTACTTGTGCTCGAGGATGCAACGTTGTTGCCAAAAGTAAACGTGGGCGCTTGAGTGGTGTTCAGTTTATTAGCCGCCATGTTGTCTGCTGTGATTGTTGTTGGTGGTATTGTTGCAGTGGTGATTTCGATTGACGGCTAAGTTCAGAGCTGATCGACCACAGGCTACAACGGCTGCATATATTGTTGACGGCGACGAACAGTGTGACCAGAGTGGAATATAATATTCCACTTCTGGAATATTATTAAGCTAAGTGGAATATGTTTTTTTCAAAAAATATTTAAATATAAAAGTGGAATATTTATTTTTGGTATGTGCGGCTACATCCCCTACTTTATTGCTCTTCATCTCTAGAATAAATTTCAATTTTGACGTAAAATTTGACGAGTCGATTTTTTTTGTGTAAAATTGGACGTCATCGGACGGCAGAGTTTGTCGAACCATTTTGAATGAGTTAATGATCGCAAACCCAAGATCGCAAACCGGGCGTTATTGTTCAGAAAATCCGTATTTTCAAGAAATCCGTATTTTTACTGAAATTTTTACAATTCCGAATAAAAACGGATTTTTCCGTATGTATGGCAGCACTGTAGTAAACAACCAAGTTCCCCTTAAAAACACGCGGCTAAGTTCAGAGCTGATCGACCACAGTCTACAACGGCCGCATAGTTTAGCTATGCTGCGGGCCATAGTTTAGAAGATAGAGCAGTTTTAAGATTTTCTAGATTCAACTGCACATATCTCCGCTTCTAGGTTTCGGATTCCCTTTATTTCTTTTCAATATGAAAGGTGAGACAGAAGTCTAGCCTCATTTGGATCCCCTACGAAGTGTATTTATAAGGATAGAAAGGTTTTTCAATACCAAAATATTTTAAAATTTTTTGCATAGTTTAGCTATGCTGCGGACCTTAGTTTAGGAGATAGAGCAGTTTTAAGATTTTCTAGATTCAACTGCACATATCTCCGCTTCTAGGTTTCGGATTGCCTTAGTTTCTTTTGCATATGAAAGGTGAGACAGAAGTCTAGCCTCATTTGGATCCCCTACGAAGTGTATTTATAAGGATAGAAAGGTTTTTCAATACCAAAATATTTTACAATTTTTTGCATACTTTAGGTATGCTGCGGGCCTTAGTTTAGGAGATAGAGCAGTTTTAAGGTTTTCTAGATTCAACTGCACATAACTCCGCTTCTAGGCTTCGGATTGCCTTAGTTTATTTTGCAAATGAAAGCTGAGACGAAAATCTTGGATCCCCTACGAATTGTATTTATAAGGATAGAAAGGTTTTTCAATACCAACATATTTTAGAATTTTTTTGCATAGTTTAGGTATGCTGCTGGCCTTAATTTAGGAGATAGAGCCGTTTTAAGGTTTTCTAGATTCAAGTGCACATAACTCCGCTTCTAGGTTTCGGATTGCCTTAGTTTCTTTTGCAAATGAAACCTGAGACGAAAATCTAGCCTCATGTGAAATTTGGATCCCCTACGAAGTGCATTTATAAAGATAGAAAGGTTTTTCTATACCAAAATATTTTAGAATTTTTTGCATACTTTAGGTATGCTGCGGGCCTTAGTTTAAGAGATAGAGCAGTTTTATCTCCGCTTCTAGATTTCGGATTACTTTAGTTTCATTTGCATATGAAAGGTGAGACAAAAGTCTAGCCTCATGTGAAATTTGGAAATTTGTGTGTGGGAATTTTTGTGGGTATTTTTTGTTGTCCGTCGAGGGAAAAAAGGTTTTTTTATTTTTAATTGTTGGGAAATTTCTCTGGCATCACTGAATGGAGCACAGTCAACAACGGCTGCAAATATTGTTGACGGCGACGAACAGTGTGACCAGAGTGGACTATAATATTCCACTTCTGGAATATTATTAAGCTAAGTGGAATGTTTTTTTCAAAAAAATTTTAAATATAAAAGTGGTAAATTTTACGCATTGACGTCAACCGATTTTACGCGGCCATCACTGATATAACTCATTAACTGACACCTTTATGTAGTTGTTGAGTTATATCAGTGATGGCCGCGTAAAATTTGTTGACGTCAATGCGTAAAATTTACGCGTCAAATTTTGTTGTTGACTTAAAATTTGACGTCATATCTTTAACTGTGCACCTTAAACGGTTATGCGAACGGATTTTTGTATGCGGTTATATTTCGCAACTAAAGTTGCGATCTAAATGCACCTTTATGTAGTTGTTGAGTTAAATATGTTTAAAATATGGGACGAAAAGTTCTTAAATGTAATATTTATTACTCATTTTCAACAAACGAACCGATCAAAATTAGCCAATAATACAACATTAACAAAATTTTGTTCGAAAGAATTTCAACTTAACTGTCAATTTTATCAGTTTTGACGTCGAATTTGACGTCTCAAATTTTTTACGTGTAAAATTTGACGTCAAAAACGTCAAATGAATTGGTTGAAGCGTCAAATGCGATGACTGAGTTATATTAATGGGCTGGGTATAATGGACTGTGACGGGACGTGGCCCATCGTAGAAAACGTGGACAGCTGTTTTCTGTTTACAATTGAAATTTATTCTCCAGATGGAGTGCAAAAATGCACGGAATGTAGCCGCACAAGCTTTATTAATAATTCTCAATAGGGCGATTCATTTAAAGTGGGAGACCCCTCTGAAACGATTCAGTTGTGCAGATGAGCTGTCAAAATATATGAAATTTGGCAGTTCTTTTAAGCAAGTGTGTGTTTTCGAGGGGTTTCCCACTGTAAATGAATTCCCTTAATATTTTTTAAAGCATTTCATTTCAATTTTCGTAATCGGCCGCAATCCGTTTGGCTTTGTTCAACGACATGATTGCAGGATTACCGATGGTGCATTTGTTAAGGGTTGTTATGAGCCTATAGAATTTACACTGGGCATGCGGAAATTTGACAGTTTTCATATGTTGCCACCTTTTATGTTTTTTGGATGGATTTTCGGTGCAACATTTTTTATCCCGTATTCACTACCGCAGTCCTTATAAGCTATTTGTCAGTTTTTTCGTCATGGAAATGACAGTGTAAATAGGCTCTATGAGATTCCACCGGCGACCAAGCACCAGAGCCTTGCGCCGACCCAATTTGCTCGTCGGTGGCGGCTGGAGAAGAAATTGGCGGCGGCGGCTCAAAGCCGGCTCATACAAAATTCGGCTTGAACAGAAATAAAACATTTTTTTCTAAAAATATTGGTTCAAAAAACGAAATTTTAAAGTGGTCGGCGGCTGAATTTCAGCCGATCCAAGCCATACAAATTTTGTGGCGGCGGCGGCGGCGGCTGGCCAAAATTGGAGGCGGCTCGGCTCCGCCGGATGGTGTTTAGATTGCACCAACGAACGCAACTTTAGTTGCGAAATATAATCGCATATAAAATTCCATAGGACACCATTGATTTGCATCTGTCAAGTGATTGCCGCCACAATTCTGTTCATTCTGGGCGGATTTTGATACGACGGTAGCATAGCCGTCGTCCGCCCAACCGTCAACTGCTGCAATTCTGTTTACTGCATAACCGTTTAAAGTGCACAATTAAAAATATGACATCAAATTTGACGAGAAAAAAAATTTTACGCTAAATTTTACGCATTGACGTCAACAGATTTTACGCGGCCATCACTGATATAACTCAAAAACAGAAAATCACCCATTTAAATTTCAATCTACTACGGGAAAACGTTTTTTGTTAACTTCAATCAGGGGTGCGCAAAATGATTTGCAGTTGCTTAGTGAGCAAGAGAGAGAATAGCACAATTGTGCTATAAAATGTGCATCTCTGACTTAAATTGGTCCTCACTTTAAAAAATATCATAGTTGCAAAATAACAAAAAAAAAAATATATATCTCCCTTTCAATACAACTTTCGCTTCGGTCGTCGATAAACTAATTTGATTGACTTTTAAAAAACTTCACGCCCAAAAATTTGTTTTATATACACGACCCTTTCCAAACGGCCAATTGCTTTATGCAAAAAATTCCCTAAACATTTTCCCCTCGGTTTCGCAACACTGTTTCGAAATTCGGAATTAAATTAAATAAAGTGGAACGAAGGGACGCGCGTGAAATGTTTGTGTTGCGAGCAAGCTAAACCAGGCACGCAATCCACGAGTGAAGACGTACCCAAGTTTGCGTTTGGTTCAAGCGCAGCTTCCAAATTTAGGTTTGGATTTGGCGCTAGTACCTCCAAAGAGGAGGACTTGCGGAAAGCAGCGGTGGTATCGACAACAGCGATCATAAGCGCAACAAGAACAACAAACCGGAATACTGAAACTACGGTTGCTGCACCTCCATCCAGTGGGGGATTCACTTTTGGCATCAAGCCGACCGCAGCAATTGCCGCTGCCAGTAAGCCGACTTCAAATACAGTTGGTGGCGACACTGGATTTAAATTTGGCTTAAATCGCTAGCTCAACTACCTCAAATGCGACCGCAGTTTTCACTTTCGGCACGAAACCAGCAGAAACAGCAGCTTCTAAGGCCAACACCTCTTCCGCACCAAGTGTCAAATTCAATTTAACAACAACAATAGCAACTCGAGTATCTACAACATCAGAAGCAGCCGTCAAATGCAATTTGCCAATCGAAACCACCACTGCAACAATACCACCAACAACAATGGATTTGCTTTTAAGACGTCAGCAGCAGCAGCAGCGGTCACTACAAGTAACAGCGACAGTGCCGCTTGTTTGATTAAAACGCCTACATTCGGTGCTGTTACTGCACCATCCAAAGCGAGTTCCTTAACACCTTCTTCGGCAACAACGACTACGACTGCCACCTCGCCCACATTTGGTAACTTCGGCTCATTTGCTGGCCAACATGAAAATAAAGCCAGCGACCATTATGCCGCTATTTGGCGGTGTGAGTAATAGTGTAGTAGTAGTAACACCAGCAAATGCGTCGTTTGTATTCGGCTCTGCTACACCATCGGCCTTCGCCTTCGCCGCCGCCACCACCAGCAACATCAGTTCGATCACATCGGCGTCTGCGTCTACTACGTCCAGTTGGGCAAAGAATAGCTTTGTATTTGGGGCTGCTACAGCACCCAGCAAAAACGCCGCTGCCGCATCGAGCGGAAATGACGCCACCAAATCTGTCTTTGGTAATTTCGGCACGGCTGCCGCAATCAATTCCACCACAGCGCAACCGGCGCCATGGATTTTTGGCAACATCAACATGGCAAGCTCATCCATATCAAAAAAGCGGATCAGGCATTCAATTTTGGTGCTCCTACTGCAACTGCAGCTGCGCAGAGCACAAGTGTAAGTCAAAATTCAGACCTTGACTATGCTAAGAGCGACTCGCATCACTTTAATCTTTCGCAGGGCGGCTTCAATTTCGGATCTGGTGGGCCAGTTGCTAAGCCGGCCTTCAATTTTGCGCCGTCGAATCAACCAGCATTCAACTTTACCGGCGGCTCATCCGAGGTGAGTTTCTCCAACTCTATGCAACACTTTCCAACTTACCGACTTCAATTTAGTTTAGACAGTAGTTCTTTTTAAATTATTTTAAAATTGCATTGTTGATTTGGTAAAACCGAGCGTTTCCGTTTTATCGGACCAACAATTTTGTTTGACAATAGCTTCGACTCATGTAGCAATTAACTCAAGTCTACTATTTCTGCTAGTAATGTTCTTTCTTTCTTTCTTTTTTTTTTCCAAATTTCCTTTCTATTTTACGAATCCAAAATGTATTTTGCAATTAAATGAATGTTCGTTCGTCACCGTGCTTTTGAACTTGTGTCCATTGTACTGTGCTGTGGTGTGAATGAATGAACATTATTTCGCATTATTAAAACAAGACCCCTCTGCAAAATATCGCCCTAACCACCTCTGTACCTCCAATCCCTCCTACAATTGACTTTCTAAAATATACATTTTTTTTAATTTACTCTAAATGTTTTTTTTTTTTGCGCTTTTCGTTAATGTTTTGGATAAATCTTAAGCTTGTTATTGGATTCATAGAATTAGGACAGGAACGCAATAATAATACATTACGGAAATCTTTTTTCAGTTACGTAGCTCATTTATTACCAAAATTGATTGATTTTGAAAAAAAACTATTTCATTTTTAGAACAAACACTTTTTTTCTTAATTTTGTAACCTTTAAATTTATATTTTTTGGTAAAGCCCATAACATAGTATCATATTATGATACTAGATTTTTCTATAATTTTGAATGCATTAAATTCAATGCTCAGCTAGTGTGAGCATACAATTTTCAATCGATATAAATAATCAAAAAACGAAATTGCACATAAAAAAAACATTTTTTGTCATTGTTACTATTGTGAATAGTTTCTAATAAAGAAGTAGATTCAAAAGTAAACAAAACAAAAAATTAAATGCATGAATACTTGGAAATGATTGGAAATTTACATGTAGCTGCAATACCTCGGACCCACTAATTTCGAGCTTCTTTACGTTTTTTTAGATGGAAAATATTTGTAATAGCGATTTTAAACTATCTTAATGGAGATGTCTCTTTGAAAGAGGAGAGAAAGGCCTTTATAACTACATACGTTTATATACACATACTGATTCTCTAAAAAAGCTACAATCGAACAATTTAGAAATTTTTACTGTTGATGAAAACAATAATTGCGATATAATTTCGACAATATCGCAAGTCGTATTGGTTGGGACTTTCAAGACACTCAGTCGTTCGAAGAAGATTTTTGCATTATTTGCTTACAAACAATTCCATCAATTGCGGCCCCTGGTTGCCGCCATGAACCCGTTCTGGAATCGAAGCGGGAACTGTTTCAATTCATTGAACCGAAACTATTATTTCGAAAAGTGTGCGAACCGCTCATAATTTCTAGAAATTTCACGCAATCAAAAAAAATTTCTTATTTCTTGATTTCAATTGTAATTTTGTTAGCATTTACAAAATGTTTCAATTTCACAGCTACCATTCATACATTGATTTCTTATTTCTTGATTCCAATTGGAATTTTATTTGAATTTACAAAAAGTTTAGGTTCTACATCTACAACTCATACATTAATTTCTTCATTTCAATTTGAATTTTATTTGAATTTTTTAACGTAACAGCTCAACTTTACACATGCGACAATTACATCAACAAAAAAAATTTCTTATTTCTTCATTTCAATTGGAATATTGCTAGCATTTACAAAATGTTTCAATTTCACAGCTACCATTCATACATTGATTTCTTATTTCTTCATTTCAATTGGAATATTGCTAGCATTTACAAAATGTTTCAATTTCACAGCTACCATTCATACATTAATTTCTTATTTCTTCATTTCAATTGGAATTTTGTTCACATTTACAAAATGTTAACTTCTGCAATTATAATTCATTAATTTCATTGGTGAACGAGTTGTTTGAATTCAAAGCTTCGAAATGAACCCGGATGAATCACCAGCCTCGAAAAAACGACGTATGGCACGAGAACGTCAGGCAAGGTGGCTTTCAAGACAAAGCCAGGAGTCTTTGGAGAAAATACGTGAGGCCCAACGTCAATAAAAACAAAGGTTGCGTGCAGCAGAATCTGTGGAGCAAACACAAATACGTCGAGCTTTAGATGCTGAGTCTCATCACCTCATTCGTGAAGAAGCTACCGCTGATCAATCGCAAGAACGCCGCGCAGTCGATGTCGAGTCACATCTGCGCAACCGTGCTCAAGAAACATTGGAAGAAACTCAAACACGTCAAGCTGCAGATGCCGAATATCACCGACACAGTCGTACAGAAGAAACTTTGCTTGAAACCCAATAGCGCCGCGATGCAGATGCTGCAGCTCACCAAAGCGCCCGCAATCTAGAAACTATGGATGAAACGCAGGACCGCTGGAATACTGATGGCGAATCTCATCGACGATTCCGAGCTCAAGAGACATTGGAAGAAACTCAAACACGTCATGCGACAGATGCCGAAACAGGGCCTTAGTTTAGGAGATAGAGCAGTTTTAAGATTTTCTAAATTCAACTGCACATATCTCCGCTTCTAGGTTTCGGATTGCCTTAGTTTCTTTTGCAAATGAAAGCTGAGACGAAAATCTAGCCTCATAGGATCCCCTACGAAGTGTATTTATAAGGATAGAAAGGTTTTTCCATACCAAAATATTTTAGAATTTTTTGCATACTTTAGGTATGCTGCGGGCCTTAGTTTAGGAGATATCGCCGTTTTAAAGTTTTCTAGATTCAACTGCACATAACTCCCCTTCTAGGTTTCGGATTGCCTTAGTTTCTTTTGCAAATGAAAGGTGGGATGAAAATCTAGCCTCAAGTGAAATTTGGATCCCCTACGAAGTGTGTTTATAAGGATAGAAAGGTTCTTCCATACCAAAATATTTTAGAATTTTTTGCATACTTTAGGTATGCTGCGGGCCTTAGTTTAGGAGATAGAGCCGTTTTAATGTTTTCTAGATTCAACTGCACATAACTCCGCTTCTAGGTTTCGGATTGCCTTAGTTTATTTTGCAAATGAAAGCTGAGACGAAAATCTAGCCTCATGTGAAATTAGGATCCCCTACGAAGTGTATTTATAAAGATAGAAAGGTTCTTCCATACCAAAATATTTTAGAATTTTTTGCATACTTTAGGTATGCTGCGGGCCTTAGTTTAGGAGATAGAGCAGTTTTAAGATTTTCTAAATTCAACTGCACATATCTCCGCTTCTAGGTTTCGGATTGCCTTAGTTTCTTTTGCAAATGAAAGGTGGGATGAAAATCTAGCCTCAAGTGAAATTTGGATCCCCTACGAAGTGTGTTTATAAGGATAGAAAGGTTCTTCCATACCAAAATATTTTAGAATTTTTTGCATACTTTAGGTATGCTGCGGGCCTTAGTTTAGGAGATAGAGCCGTTTTAATGTTTTCTAGATTCAACTGCACATAACTCCGCTTCTAGGTTTCGGATTGCCTTAGTTTATTTTGCAAATGAAAGCTGAGACGAAAATCTAGCCTCATGTGAAATTAGGATCCCCTACGAAGTGTATTTATAAAGATAGAAAGGTTTTTCCATACCAAAATATTTTAGATTTTTTTGCATACTTTAGGTATGCTGCGGGCCTTAGTTTAGGAGATAGAGCCGTTTTAAGATTTTCCAGATTCAACTGCACATAACTCCGCTTCTAGGTTTCGGATTGCCTTAGTTTCTTTTTCATATGAAAGGTGGGATGAAAATCTAGCCTCATGTGAAATTTGGATCCCCTACGAAGTGCATTTATAAAGATAGAAAGGTTCTTCCATACCAAAATATTTTAGAATTTTTTGCATACTTTAGGTATGCTGCGGGCCTTAGTTTAGGAGATAGAGCCGTTTTAAGATTTTCCAGACTCAACTGCACATAACTCCGCTTCTCGGTTTTGGATTGCCTTAGTTTCTTTTGCAAATGAAAGCTGAGACGAAAATCTAGCCTCATGTGAAATTTGGATCCCCTACGAAGTGTATTTATAAGGATAGAAAGGTTCTTCCATACCAAAATATTTTAGAATTTTTTGCATACTTTAGGTATGCTGCGGGCCTTAGTTTAGGAGATAGAGCCGTTTTAAGATTTTCTAGATTCAACTGCACATAACTCCGCTTCTCGGTTTCGGATTGCCTTAGTTTCTTTTTCATATGAAAGGTGGGATGAAAATCTAGTTTCTTTTGCAAATGAAAGCTGAGACGAAAATCTAGCCTCATGTGAAATTTGGATCCCCTACGAAGTGTATTTATAAGGATAGAAAGGTTCTTCCATACCAAAATATTTTAGAATTTTTTGCATACTTTAGGTATGCTGCGGGCCTTAGTTTAGGAGATAGAGCCGTTTTAAGATTTTCTAGATTCAACTGCACATAACTCCGCTTCTCGGTTTCGGATTGCCTTAGTTTCTTTTGCAAATGAAAGCTGAGACGAAAATCTAGCCTCATGTGAAATTTGGATCCCCTACGAAGTACATTTATAAAGATAGAAAGGTTCTTCCATACCAAAATATTTTAGAATTTGAATACTTTAGGTATGCTGCGGGCCTTAGTTTAGGAGATAGAGCCGTTTTAAGATTTTCCAGATTCAACTGCACATAACTCCTCTTCTCGGTTTCGGATTGCCTTAGTGTCTTTTGCAAATGAAAGCTGAGACGAAAATCTAGCCTCATGTGAAATTTGGATCCCCTACGAAGTGCATTTATAAAGATAGAAAGGTTCTTCCATACCAAAATATTTTAGAATTTTTCGCATACTTTAGGTATGCTGCGGGCCTTAGTTTAGGAGATAGAGTCGTTTTAAGATTTTCTAGATTCAACTGCACATAACTCCGCTTCTCGGTTTCGGATTGCCTTAGTTTCTTTTGCATATGAAAGGTGAGACAAAAGTCTAGCCTCATGTGAAATTTGGATCCCCTACGAAGTGTATTTATAAGGATAGAAAGGTTCTTCCATACCAAAATATTTTAGAATTTTTTGCATACTTTAGGTATGCTGCGGGCCTTAGTTTAGGAGATAGAGCCGTTTTAAGATTTTCTAGATTCAACTGCACATAACTCCGCTTCTCGGTTTCGGATTGCCTTAGTTTCTTTTGCAAATGAAAGCTGAGACGAAAATCTAGCCTCATGTGAAATTTGGATCCCCTACGAAGTGCATTTATAAAGAGAGAAAGGTTCTTCCATACCAAAATATTTTAGAATTTGAATACTTTAGGTATGCTGCGGGCCTTAGTTTAGGAGATAGAGCCGTTTTAAGATTTTCCAGATTCAACTGCACATAACTGCGCTTCTAGGTTTCGGATTGCCTTAGTTTTTTTTTCATATGAAAGCTGAGACGAAAATCTAGCCTCACGTGAAATTTGGATCCCCTACGAAGTGTATTTATAAGGATAGAAAGGTTCTTCCATACCAAAATATTTTAGAATTTTTCGCATACTTTAGGTATGCTGCGGGCCTTAGTTTAGGAGATAGAGCCGTTTTAAGATTTTCTAGATTCAACTGCACATAACTCCGCTTCTCGGTTTCGGATTGCCTTAGTGTCTTTTGCAAATGAAAGCTGAGACGAAAATCTAGCCTCACGTGAAATTTGGATCCCCTACGAAGTGTATTTATAAGGTTAGAAAGGTTTTTCCATACCAAAATTTTTTGAATACTTTAGGTATGCTGCGGGCCTTAGTTTAGGAGATAGAGCCGTTTTAAGATTTTCCAGATTCAACTGCACATAACTCCGCTTCTAGGTTTCGGATTGCCTTAGTTTTTTTTTCATATGAAAGGTGAGATGAAAATCTAGCCTCATGTGAAATTTGGATCCCCTACGAAGTGTATTTATAAGGATAGAAAGGTTCTTCCATACCAAAATATTTTAGAATTTTTCGCATACTTTAGGTATGCTACGGGCCTTAGTTTAGGAGATAGAGCCGTTTTAAGATTTTCTTGATTCAACTGCACATAACTCCGCTTCTCGGTTTCGGATTGCCTTAGTTTCTTTTGCAAATGAAAGCTGAGACGAAAATCTAGCCTCATGTGAAATTTGGATCCCCTACGAAGTGTATTTATAAGGATAGAAAGGTTCTTCCATACCAAAATATTTTAGAATTTTTTGCATACTTTAGGTATGCTGCGGGCCTTAGTTTTGGAGATAGAGCCGTTTTAAGATTTTCTCGATTCAACTGCACATAACTCCGCTTCTCGGTTTCGGATTGCCTTAGTTTCTTTTGCAAATGAAAGCTGAGACGAAAATCTAGCCTCACGTAAAATTTGGATCCCCTACGAAGTGTATTTATAAGGATAGAAAGGTTTTTCCATACCAAAATATTTTAGAATTTTTTGCATACTTTAGGTATGCTGCGGGCCTTAGTTTAGGAGATAGAGCCGTTTTAAGATTTTCTAGATTCAACTGCACATAACTCCGCTTCTCGGTTTCGGATTGTCTTAGTTTCTTTTGCAAATGAAAGCTGAGACGAAAATCTAGCCTCATGTGAAATTTGGATCCCCTACGAAGTGTATTTATAAGGATAGAAAAGTTTTTCCATACCAAAATATTTTAGAATTTTTTGCATACTTTAGGTATGCTGCGGGCCTTAGTTTAGGAGATAGAGCCGTTTTAAGATTTTCTAGATTCAACTGCACATAACTCCGCTTCTCGGTTTCGGATTGCCTTAGTTTCTTTTGCAAATGAAAGCTGAGACGAAAATGTAGCCTCATGTGAAATTTGGATCCCCTACGAAGTGCATTTATAAAGATAGAAAGGTTCTTCCATACCAAAATATTTTAGAATTTTTTGCATACTTTAGGTATGCTGCGGGCCTTAGTTTAGGAGATAGAGCCGTTTTAAGATTTTCTAGATTCAACTGCACATAACTCCGCTTCTCGGTTTCGGATTGTCTTAGTTTCTTTTGCAAATGAAAGCTGAGACGAAAATCTAGCCTCATGTGAAATTTGGATCCCCTACGAAGTGCATTTATAAAGATAGAAAGGTTCTTCCATACCAAAATATTTTAGAGTTTTTTGCATACTTTAGGTATGCTGCGGGCCTTAGTTTAGGAGATAGAGCCGTTTTAAGATTTTCTAGATTCAACTGCACATAACTCCGCTTCTAGGTTTCGGATTGCCTTAGTTTCTTTTGCAAATGAAAGCTGAGACGAAAATCTAGCCTCATGTGAAATTTGGATCCCCTACGAAGTGCATTTATAAAGATAGAAAGGTTCTTCCATACCAAAATATTTTAGAATTTTTTGCATACTTTAGGTATGCTGGGGGCCTTAGTTTAGGAGATAGAGCCGTGTTAAGGTTTTTTAGATTCAACTGCGCATAACTCCGCTTATAGGTTTCGGAGTGCCTTAGTTTCTTTTGCAAATGAAAGCTGAGACGAAAATCTAGCCTCATGTGAAATTTGGATCCCCTACGAAGTGTATGTATAAGGATAGAAAAGTTTTTCCATACCAAAATATTTTAGAATTTTTTGCATACTTTAGGTATGCTGCGGGCCTTAGTTTAGGAGATAGAGCCGTTTTAAGGTTTTCTAGATTCAACTGCACATAACTCCGCTTCTAGGTTTCGGATTGCCTTAGTTTCTTTTGCAAATAAAAGCTGAGACGAAAATCTAGCCTCATGTGAAATTTGGATCCCCTACGAAGTGAATTTATAAAGATAGAAAGGTTCTTCCATACCAAAATATTTTAGAATTTTTTGCATACTTTAGGTATGCTGCGGGCCTTAGTTTAGGAGATAGAGCCGTTTTAAGATTTTTTAGATTCAACTGCACATAACTCCGCTTCTCGGTTTCGCATTGCCTTAGTTTCTTTTGCAAATGAAAGCTGAGACGAAAATCTAGCCTCATGTGAAATTTGGATCGCCTACGAAGTGCATTTATAAAGATAGAAAGGTTTTTCCATACCAAAATATTTTAGAATTTTTTGCATACTTTAGGTATGCTGCGGGCCTTAGTTTAGGAGATAGAGCCGTGTTAAGGTTTTTTAGATTCAACTGCGCATAACTCCGCTTATAGGTTTCGGAGTGCCTTAGTTTCTTTTGCAAATGAAAGCTGAGACGAAAATCTAGCCTCATGTGAAATTTGGATCCCCTACGAAGTGTATGTATAAGGATAGAAAGGTTTTTCCATACCAAAATATTTTAGAATTTTTTGCATACTTTAGGTATGCTGCGGGCCTTAGTTTAGGAGATAGAGCCGTGTTAAGGTTTTTTAGATTCAACTGCACATAACTCCGCTTATAGGTTTCGGAGTGCCTTAGTTTCTTTTGCAAATGAAAGCTGAGGTGAAAATCTAGCCTCATGTGAAATTTGGATCCCCTACGAAGTGTATGTATAAGGATAGAAAAGTTTTTCCATACCAAAATATTTTAGAATTTTTTGCATACTTTAGGTATGCTGCGGGCCTTAGTTTAGGAGATAGAGCCGTTTTAAGATTTTTTAGATTCAACTGCACATAACTCCTCTTCTCGGTTTCGGATTGCCTTAGTGTCTTTTGCAAATGAAAGCTGAGACGAAAATCTAGCCTCATGTGAAATTTGGATCCCCTACGAAGTGCATTTATAAAGATAGAAAGGTTCTTCCATACCAAAATATTTTAGAATTTTTCGCATACTTTAGGTATGCTGCGGGCCTTAGTTTAGGAGATAGAGTCGTTTTAAGATTTTCTAGATTCAACTGCACATAACTCCGCTTCTCGGTTTCGGATTGCCTTAGTTTCTTTTGCATATGAAAGGTGAGACAAAAGTCTAGCCTCATGTGAAATTTGGATCCCCTACGAAGTGTATTTATAAGGATAGAAAGGTTCTTCCATACCAAAATATTTTAGAATTTTTTGCATACTTTAGGTATGCTGCGGGCCTTAGTTTAGGAGATAGAGCCGTTTTAAGATTTTCTAGATTCAACTGCACATAACTCCGCTTCTCGGTTTCGGATTGCCTTAGTTTCTTTTGCAAATGAAAGCTGAGACGAAAATCTAGCCTCATGTGAAATTTGGATCCCCTACGAAGTGCATTTATAAAGAGAGAAAGGTTCTTCCATACCAAAATATTTTAGAATTTGAATACTTTAGGTATGCTGCGGGCCTTAGTTTAGGAGATAGAGCCGTTTTAAGATTTTCCAGATTCAACTGCACATAACTGCGCTTCTAGGTTTCGGATTGCCTTAGTTTTTTTTTCATATGAAAGCTGAGACGAAAATCTAGCCTCACGTGAAATTTGGATCCCCTACGAAGTGTATTTATAAGGATAGAAAGGTTCTTCCATACCAAAATATTTTAGAATTTTTCGCATACTTTAGGTATGCTGCGGGCCTTAGTTTAGGAGATAGAGCCGTTTTAAGATTTTCTAGATTCAACTGCACATAACTCCGCTTCTCGGTTTCGGATTGCCTTAGTGTCTTTTGCAAATGAAAGCTGAGACGAAAATCTAGCCTCACGTGAAATTTGGATCCCCTACGAAGTGTATTTATAAGGTTAGAAAGGTTTTTCCATACCAAAATTTTTTGAATACTTTAGGTATGCTGCGGGCCTTAGTTTAGGAGATAGAGCCGTTTTAAGATTTTCCAGATTCAACTGCACATAACTCCGCTTCTAGGTTTCGGATTGCCTTAGTTTTTTTTTCATATGAAAGGTGAGATGAAAATCTAGCCTCATGTGAAATTTGGATCCCCTACGAAGTGTATTTATAAGGATAGAAAGGTTCTTCCATACCAAAATATTTTAGAATTTTTCGCATACTTTAGGTATGCTACGGGCCTTAGTTTAGGAGATAGAGCCGTTTTAAGATTTTCTTGATTCAACTGCACATAACTCCGCTTCTCGGTTTCGGATTGCCTTAGTTTCTTTTGCAAATGAAAGCTGAGACGAAAATCTAGCCTCATGTGAAATTTGGATCCCCTACGAAGTGTATTTATAAGGATAGAAAGGTTCTTCCATACCAAAATATTTTAGAATTTTTTGCATACTTTAGGTATGCTGCGGGCCTTAGTTTTGGAGATAGAGCCGTTTTAAGATTTTCTCGATTCAACTGCACATAACTCCGCTTCTCGGTTTCGGATTGCCTTAGTTTCTTTTGCAAATGAAAGCTGAGACGAAAATCTAGCCTCACGTAAAATTTGGATCCCCTACGAAGTGTATTTATAAGGATAGAAAGGTTTTTCCATACCAAAATATTTTAGAATTTTTTGCATACTTTAGGTATGCTGCGGGCCTTAGTTTTGGAGATAGAGCCGTTTTAAGATTTTCTAGATTCAACTGCACATAACTCCGCTTCTCGGTTTCGGATTGCCTTAGTTTCTTTTGCAAATGAAAGCTGAGACGAAAATCTAGCCTCATGTGAAATTTGGATCCCCTACGAAGTGCATTTATAAAGATAGAAAGGTTCTTCCATACCAAAATATTTTAGAATTTTTTGCATACTTTAGGTATGCTGCGGGCCTTAGTTTAGGAGATAGAGCCGTTTTAAGATTTTCTAGATTCAACTGCACATAACTCCGCTTCTCGGTTTCGGATTGTCTTAGTTTCTTTTGCAAATGAAAGCTGAGACGAAAATCTAGCCTCATGTGAAATTTGGATCCCCTACGAAGTGTATTTATAAGGATAGAAAAGTTTTTCCATACCAAAATATTTTAGAATTTTTTGCATACTTTAGGTATGCTGCGGGCCTTAGTTTAGGAGATAGAGCCGTTTTAAGATTTTCTAGATTCAACTGCACATAACTCCGCTTCTCGGTTTCGGATTGCCTTAGTTTCTTTTGCAAATGAAAGCTGAGACGAAAATGTAGCCTCATGTGAAATTTGGATCCCCTACGAAGTGCATTTATAAAGATAGAAAGGTTCTTCCATACCAAAATATTTTAGAATTTTTTGCATACTTTAGGTATGCTGCGGGCCTTAGTTTAGGAGATAGAGCCGTTTTAAGATTTTCTAGATTCAACTGCACATAACTCCGCTTCTCGGTTTCGGATTGTCTTAGTTTCTTTTGCAAATGAAAGCTGAGACGAAAATCTAGCCTCATGTGAAATTTGGATCCCCTACGAAGTGCATTTATAAAGATAGAAAGGTTCTTCCATACCAAAATATTTTAGAGTTTTTTGCATACTTTAGGTATGCTGCGGGCCTTAGTTTAGGAGATAGAGCCGTTTTAAGATTTTCTAGATTCAACTGCACATAACTCCGCTTCTAGGTTTCGGATTGCCTTAGTTTCTTTTGCAAATGAAAGCTGAGACGAAAATCTAGCCTCATGTGAAATTTGGATCCCCTACGAAGTGCATTTATAAAGATAGAAAGGTTCTTCCATACCAAAATATTTTAGAATTTTTTGCATACTTTAGGTATGCTGGGGGCCTTAGTTTAGGAGATAGAGCCGTGTTAAGGTTTTTTAGATTCAACTGCGCATAACTCCGCTTATAGGTTTCGGAGTGCCTTAGTTTCTTTTGCAAATGAAAGCTGAGACGAAAATCTAGCCTCATGTGAAATTTGGATCCCCTACGAAGTGTATGTATAAGGATAGAAAAGTTTTTCCATACCAAAATATTTTAGAATTTTTTGCATACTTTAGGTATGCTGCGGGCCTTAGTTTAGGAGATAGAGCCGTTTTAAGGTTTTCTAGATTCAACTGCACATAACTCCGCTTCTAGGTTTCGGATTGCCTTAGTTTCTTTTGCAAATAAAAGCTGAGACGAAAATCTAGCCTCATGTGAAATTTGGATCCCCTACGAAGTGAATTTATAAAGATAGAAAGGTTCTTCCATACCAAAATATTTTAGAATTTTTTGCATACTTTAGGTATGCTGCGGGCCTTAGTTTAGGAGATAGAGCCGTTTTAAGATTTTTTAGATTCAACTGCACATAACTCCGCTTCTCGGTTTCGCATTGCCTTAGTTTCTTTTGCAAATGAAAGCTGAGACGAAAATCTAGCCTCATGTGAAATTTGGATCGCCTACGAAGTGCATTTATAAAGATAGAAAGGTTTTTCCATACCAAAATATTTTAGAATTTTTTGCATACTTTAGGTATGCTGCGGGCCTTAGTTTAGGAGATAGAGCCGTGTTAAGGTTTTTTAGATTCAACTGCGCATAACTCCGCTTATAGGTTTCGGAGTGCCTTAGTTTCTTTTGCAAATGAAAGCTGAGACGAAAATCTAGCCTCATGTGAAATTTGGATCCCCTACGAAGTGTATGTATAAGGATAGAAAGGTTTTTCCATACCAAAATATTTTAGAATTTTTTGCATACTTTAGGTATGCTGCGGGCCTTAGTTTAGGAGATAGAGCCGTGTTAAGGTTTTTTAGATTCAACTGCACATAACTCCGCTTATAGGTTTCGGAGTGCCTTAGTTTCTTTTGCAAATGAAAGCTGAGGTGAAAATCTAGCCTCATGTGAAATTTGGATCCCCTACGAAGTGTATGTATAAGGATAGAAAAGTTTTTCCATACCAAAATATTTTAGAATTTTTTGCATACTTTAGGTATGCTGCGGGCCTTAGTTTAGGAGATAGAGCCGTTTTAAGATTTTTTAGATTCAACTGCACATAACTCCGCTTCTCGGTTTCGGATTGCCTTAGTTTCTTTTGCAAATGAAAGCTGAGACGAAAATCTAGCCTCATGTGAAATTTGGATCCCCTACGAAGTGCATTTATAAAGATAGAAAGGTTCTTCCATACCAAAATATTTTAGAATTTTTTGCATACTTTAGGTATGCTGCGGGCCTTAGTTTAGGAGGTAGAGCCGTTTTAAGGTTTTTTAGATTCAACTGCACATAACTCCGCTTATAGGTTTCGGAGTGCCTTAGTTTCTTTTGCAAATGAAAGCTGAGACGAAAATCTAGCCTCATGTGAAATTTGGATCCCCTACGAAGTGTATGTATAAGGATAGGAAGGTTTTTCCATACCAAAATATTTTAGAATTTTTTGCATACTTTAGGTATGCTGCGGGCCTTAGTTTAGGAGATAGAGCCGTTTTAAGGTTTTTTAGATTCAACTGCACATAACTCCGCTTATAGGTTTCGTAGTGCCTTAGTTTCTTTTGCAAATGAAAGCTGAGGTGAAAATCTAGCCTCATGTGAAATTTGGATCCCCTACGAAGTGTATGTATAAGGATAGAAAAGTTTTTCCATACCAAAATATTTTAGAATTTTTTGCATACTTTAGGTATGCTGCGGGCCTTAGTTTAGGAGATAGAGCCGTTTTAAGATTTTTTAGATTCAACTGCACATAACTCCACTTCTCGGTTTCGGATTGCCTTAGTTTCTTTTGCAAATAAAAGCTGAGACGAAAATCTAGCCTCATGTGAAATTTGGATCCGCTACGAAGTGCATTTATAAAGATAGAAAGGTTTTTCCATACAAAAATATTTTAGAATTTTTTGCATACTTTAGGTATGCTGCGGGCCTTAGTTTAGGAGATAGAGCCGTTTTAAGGTTTTTTAGATTCAACTGCACATAACTCCGCTTATAGGTTTCGGAGTGCCTTAGTTTCTTTTGCAAATGAAAGCTGAGACGAAAATCTAGCCTCATGTGAAATTTGGATCCCCTACGAAGTGTATGTATAAGGATAGAAAGGTTTTTCCATACGAAAATATTTTAGAATTTTTTGCATACTTTAGGTATGCTGCGGGCCTTAGTTTAGGAGATAGAGCCGTTTTAAGGTTTTTTAGATTCAACTGCACATAACTCCGCTTATAGGTTTCGTAGTGCCTTAGTTTCTTTTGCAAATGAAAGCAGAGGTGAAAATCTAGCCTCATGTGAAATTTGGATCCCCTACGAAGTGTATGTATAAGGATAGAAAGGTTCTTCCATACCAAAATATTTTAGAATTTTTTGCATACTTTAGGTATGCTGCGGGCCTTAGTTTAGGAGATAGAGCCGTTTTAAGATTTTTTAGATTCAACTGCACATAACTCCGCTTCTCGGTTTCGGATTGCCTTAGTTTCTTTTGCAAATGAAAGCTGAGACGAAAATCTAGCCTCATGTGAAATTTGGATCCCCTACGAAGTGCATTTATAAAGATAGAAAGGTTCTTCCATACCAAAATATTTTAGAGTTTTTTGCATACTTTAGGTATGCTGCGGGCCTTAGTTTAGGAGATAGAGCCGTTTTAAGATTTTCTAGATTCAACTGCACATAACTCCGCTTCTAGGTTTCGGATTGCCTTAGTTTCTTTTGCAAATGAAAGCTGAGACGAAAATCTAGCCTCATGTGAAATTTGGATCCCCTACGAAGTGCATTTATAAAGATAGAAAGGTTCTTCCATACCAAAATATTTTAGAATTTTTCGCATACTTTAGGTATGCTGCGGGCCTTAGTTTAGGAGATAGAGCCGTTTTAAGATTTTCTAGATTCAACTGCACATAACTCCGCTTCTCGGTTTCGGATTGCCTTAGTTTCTTTTGCAAATGAAAGCTGAGACGAAAATCTAGCCTCATGTGAAATTTGGATCCCCTACGAAGTGCATTTATAAAGATAGAAAGGTTTTTCCATACCAAAATATTTTAGAATTTTTTGCATACTTTAGGTATGCTGCGGGCCTTAGTTTAGGAGATAGAGCCGTTTTAAGGTTTTTTAGATTCAACTGCACATAACTCCGCTTATAGGTTTCGGAGTGCCTTAGTTTCTTTTGCAAATGAAAGCTGAGACGAAAATCTAGCCTCATGTGAAATTTGGATCCCCTACGAAGTGTATGTATAAGGATAGAAAGGTTTTTCCATACCATAATATTTTAGAATTTTTTGCATACTTTAGGTATGCTGCGGGCCTTAGTTTAGGAGATAGAGCCGTGTTAAGGTTTTTTAGATTCAACTGCACATAACTCCGCTTATAGGTTTCGGAGTGCCTTAGTTTCTTTTGCAAATGAAAGCTGAGGTGAAAATCTAGCCTCATGTGAAATACCAAAATATTTTAGAATTTTTTGCATACTTTAGGTATGCTGCGGGCCTTAGTTTAGGAGATAGAGCCGTTTTAAGATTTTCTAGATTCAACTGCACATAACTCCGCTTCTAGGTTTCGGATTGCCTTAGTTTCTTTTGCAAATGAAAGCTGAGACGAAAATCTAGCCTCATGTGAAATTTGGATCCCCTACGAAGTGCATTTATAAAGATAGAAAGGTTCTTCCATACCAAAATATTTTAGAATTTTTCGCATACTTTAGGTATGCTGCGGGCCTTAGTTTAGGAGATAGAGCCGTTTTAAGATTTTTTAGATTCAACTGCACATAACTCTGCTTCTCGGTTTCGGATTGCCTTAGTTTCTTTTGCAAATGAAAGCTGAGACGAAAATCTAGCCTCATGTGAAATTTGGATCCCCTACGAAGTGCATTTATAAAGATAGAAAAGTTTTTCCATACCAAAATATTTTAGAATTTTTTGCATACTTTAGGTATGCTGCGGGCCTTAGTTTAGGAGATAGAGCCGTTTTAAGGTTTTTTAGATTCAACTGCACATAACTCCGCTTATAGGTTTCGGAGTGCATTAGTTTCTTTTGCAAATGAAAGCTGAGACGGAAATCTAGCCTCATGTGAAATTTGGATCCCCTACGAAGTGTATGTATAAGGATAGAAAAGTTTTTCCATACCAAAATATTTTAGAATTTTTTGCATACTTTAGGTATGCTGCGGGCCTTAGTTTAGGAGATAGAGCCGTTTTAAGATTTTCTAGATTCAACTGCACAAACTCCGCTTCTCGGTTTCGGATTGCCTTAGTTTCTTTTGCAAATGAAAGCTGAGACGAAAATCTAGCCTCATGTGAAATTTGGATCCCCTACGAAGTGTATTTATAAGGATAGAAAGGTTTTTCCATACCAAAATATTTTAGAATTTTTTGCATACTTTAGGTATGCTGCGGGCCTTAGTTTAGGAGATAGAGCCGTTTTAAGGTTTTTTAGATTCAACTGCACATAACTCCGCTTATAGGTTTCGGAGTGCCTTAGTTTCTTTTGCAAATGAAAGCTGAGGTGAAAATCTAGCCTCATGTGAAATTTGGATCCCCTACGAAGTGTATGTATAAGGATAGAAAAGTTTTTCCATACCAAAATATTTTAGAATTTTTTGCATACTTTAGGTATGCTGCGGGCCTTAGTTTAGGAGATAGAGCCGTTTTAAGATTTTCTAGATTCAACTGCACATAACTCCGCTTCTCGGTTTCGGATTGCCTTAGTTTCTTTTGCAAATGAAAGCTGAGACGAAAATCTAGCCTCATGTGAAATTTGGATTCCCTACGAAGTGCATTTATAAAGATAGAAAGGTTCTTCCATACCAAAATATTTTAGAATTTTTTGCATACTTTAGGTATGCTGCGGGCCTTAGTTTAGGAGATAGAGCCGTTTTAAGATTTTCTAGATTCAACTGCACATAACTCCGCTTCTCGGTTTCGGATTGTCTTAGTTTCTTTTGCAAATGAAAGCTGAGACGAAAATCTAGCCTCATGTGAAATTTGGATCCCCTACGAAGTGCATTTATAAAGATAGAAAGGTTTTTCCATACCAAAATATTTTAGAATTTTTTGCATACTTTAGGTATGCTGCGGGCCTTAGTTTAGGAGATAGAGCCGTTTTAAGGTTTTTTAGATTCAACTGCACATAACACCGCTTATAGGTTTCGGAGTGCCTTAGTTTCTTTTGCAAATGAAAGCTGAGACGAAAATCTAGCCTCATGTGAAATTTGGATCCCCTACGAAGTGTATGTATAAGGATAGAAAAGTTTTTCCATACCAAAATATTTTAGAATTTTTTGCATACTTTAGGTATGCTGCGGGTTAGTTTAGGAGATAGAGCCGTTTTAAGGTTTTCTAGATTCAACTGCACATAACTCCGCTTCTCGGTTTCGGATTGCCTTAGTTTCTTTTGCAAATGAAAGCTGAGACGAAAATCTAGCCTCATGTGAAATTTGGATCCCCTACGAAGTGCATTTATAAAGATAGAAAGGTTCTTCCATACCAAAATATTTTAGAATTTTTTGCATACTTTAGGTATGCTGCGGGCCTTAGTTTAGGAGATAGAGCCGTTTTAAGATTTTCTAGATTCAACTGCACATAACTCCGCTTCTCGGTTTCGGATTGTCTTAGTTTCTTTTGCAAATGAAAGCTGAGACGAAAATCTAGCCTCATGTGAAATTTGGATCCCCTACGAAGTGCATTTATAAAGATTGAAAGGTTTTTCCATACCAAAATATTTTAGAATTTTTTGCATACTTTAGGTATGCTGCGGGCCTTAGTTTAGGAGATAGAGCCGTTTTAAGGTTTTTTAGATTCAACTGCACATAACTTCGCTTATAGGTTTCGGAGTGCCTTAGTTTCTTTTGCAAATGAAAGCTGAGACGAAAATCTAGCCTCATGTGAAATTTGGATCCCCTACGAAGTGTATGTATAAGGATAGAAAAGTTTTTCCATACCAAAATATTTTAGAATTTTTTGCATACTTTAGGTATGCTGCGGGCCTTAGTTTAGGAGATAGAGCCGTTTTAAGGTTTTCTAGATTCAACTGCACATAACTCCGCTTCTAGGTTTCGGATTGCCTTAGTTTCTTTTGCAAATGAAAGCTGAGACGAAAATCTAGCCTCATGTGAAATTTGGATCCCCTACGAAGTGCATTTATAAAGATAGAAAGGTTCTTCCATACCAAAATATTTTAGAATTTTTTGCATACTTTAGGTATGCTGCGGGCCTTAGTTTAGGAGATAGAGCCGTTTTAAGATTTTCTAGATTCAACTGCACATAACTCCGCTTCTCGGTTTCGGATTGCCTTAGTTTCTTTTGCAAATGAAAGCTGAGACGAAAATCTAGCCTCATGTGAAATTTGGATCCCCTACGAAGTGTATGTATAAGGATAGAAAGGGTTTTCCATACCAAAATATTTTAGAATTTTTTGCATACTTTAGGTATGCTGCGGGCCTTAGTTTAGGAGATAGAGCCGTTTTAAGATTTTCTAGATTCAACTGCACATAACTCCGCTTCTCGGTTTCGGATTGCCTTAGTTTCTTTTGCAAATGAAAGCTGAGACGAAAATCTAGCCTCATGTGAAATTTGGATCCCCTACGAAGTGCATTTATAAAGATAGAAAAGTTTTTCCATACCAAAATATTTTAGAATTTTTTGCATACTTTAGGTATGCTGCGGGCCTTAGTTTAGGAGATAGAGCCGTTTAAAGATTTTCTAGATTCAACTGCACATAACTCCGCTTCTCGGTTTCGGATTGCCTTAGTTTCTTTTGCAAATGAAAGCTGAGACGAAAATCTAGCCTCATGTGAAATTTGGATCCCCTACGAAGTGTATGTATAAGGATAGAAAGGTTTTTCCATACCAAAATATTTTAGAATTTTTTGCATACTTTAGGTATGCTGCGGGCCTTAGTTTAGGAGATAGAGCCGTTTTAAGGTTTTTTAGATTCAACTGCACATAACTCAGCTTATAACTCCGCTTCTCGGTTTCGGATTGCCTTAGTTTCTTTTGCAAATGAAAGCTGAGACGAAAATCTAGCCTCATGTGAAATTTGGATCCCCTACGAAGTGCATTTATAAAGATAGAAAAGTTTTTCCATACCAAAATATTTTAGAATTTTTTGCATACTTTAGGTATGCTGCGGGCCTTAGTTTAGGAGATAGAGCCGTTTAAAGATTTTCTAGATTCAACTGCACATAACTCCGCTTCTCGGTTTCGGATTGCCTTAGTTTCTTTTGCAAATGAAAGCTGAGACGAAAATCTAGCCTCATGTGAAATTTGGATCCCCTACGAAGTGTATGTATAAGGATAGAAAGGTTTTTCCATACCAAAATATTTTAGAATTTTTTGCATACTTTAGGTATGCTGCGGGCCTTAGTTTAGGAGATAGAGCCGTTTTAAGGTTTTTTAGATTCAACTGCACATAACTCAGCTTATAGGTTTCGGAGTGCCTTAGTTTCTTTTGCAAATGAAAGCTGAGGTGAAAATCTAGCCTCATGTGAAATTTGGATCCCCTACGAAGTGTATGTATAAGGATAGAAAAGTTTTTCCATACCAAAATATTTTAGAATTTTTTGCATACTTTAGGTATGTTGCGGGCCTTAGTTTAGGAGATAGAGCCGTTTTAAGATTTTCTAGATTCAACTGCACATAACTCCGCTTCTCGGTTTCGGATTGCCTTAGTTTCTTTTGCAAATGAAAGCTGAGACGAAAATCTAGCCTCATGTGAAATTTGGATCCCCTACGAAGTGTATGTATAAGGATAGAAAGGTTTTTCCATACCAAAATATTTTAGAATTTTTTGCATACTTTAGGTATGCTGCGGGCCTTAGTTTAGGAGATAGAGCCGTTTTAAGGTTTTTTAGATTCAACTGCACATAACTCAGCTTATAACTCCGCTTCTCGGTTTCGGATTGCCTTAGTTTCTTTTGCAAATGAAAGCTGAGACGAAAATCTAGCCTCATGTGAAATTTGGATCCCCTACGAAGTGTATGTATAAGGATAGAAAGGTTTTTCCATACCAAAATATTTTAGAATTTTTTGCATACTTTAGGTATGCTGCGGGCCTTAGTTTAGGAGATAGAGCCGTTTTAAGGTTTTTTAGATTCAACTGCACATAACTCAGCTTATAGGTTTCGGAGTGCCTTAGTTTCTTTTGCAAATGAAAGCTGAGGTGAAAATCTAGCCTCATGTGAAATTTGGATCCCCTACGAAGTGTATGTATAAGGATAGAAAAGTTTTTCCATACCAAAATATTTTAGAATTTTTTGCATACTTTAGGTATGTTGCGGGCCTTAGTTTAGGAGATAGAGCCGTTTTAAGATTTTCTAGATTCAACTGCACATAACTCCGCTTCTCGGTTTCGGATTGCCTTAGTTTCTTTTGCAAATGAAAGCTGAGACGAAAATCTAGCCTCATGTGAAATTTGGATCCCCTACGAAGTGTATGTATAAGGATAGAAAGGTTTTTCCATACCAAAATATTTTAGAATTTTTTGCATACTTTAGGTATGCTGCGGGCCTTAGTTTAGGAGATAGAGCCGTTTTAAGGTTTTTTAGATTCAACTGCACATAACTCAGCTTATAACTCCGCTTCTCGGTTTCGGATTGCCTTAGTTTCTTTTGCAAATGAAAGCTGAGACGAAAATCTAGCCTCATGTGAAATTTGGATCCCCTACGAAGTGCATTTATAAAGATAGAAAAGTTTTTCCATACCAAAATATTTTAGAATTTTTTGCATACTTTAGGTATGCTGCGGGCCTTAGTTTAGGAGATAGAGCCGTTTAAAGATTTTCTAGATTCAACTGCACATAACTCCGCTTCTCGGTTTCGGATTGCCTTAGTTTCTTTTGCAAATGAAAGCTGAGACGAAAATCTAGCCTCATGTGAAATTTGGATCCCCTACGAAGTGTATGTATAAGGATAGAAAGGTTTTTCCATACCAAAATATTTTAGAATTTTTTGCATACTTTAGGTATGCTGCGGGCCTTAGTTTAGGAGATAGAGCCGTTTTAAGGTTTTTTAGATTCAACTGCACATAACTCAGCTTATAGGTTTCGGAGTGCCTTAGTTTCTTTTGCAAATGAAAGCTGAGGTGAAAATCTAGCCTCATGTGAAATTTGGATCCCCTACGAAGTGTATGTATAAGGATAGAAAAGTTTTTCCATACCAAAATATTTTAGAATTTTTTGCATACTTTAGGTATGCTGCGGGCCTTAGTTTAGGAGATAGAGCCGTTTTAAGATTTTCTAGATTCAACTGCACATAACTCCGCTTCTCGGTTTCGGATTGCCTTAGTTTCTTTTGCAAATGAAAGCTGAGACGAAAATCTAGCCTCATGTGAAATTTGGATCCCCTACGAAGTGTATGTATAAGGATAGAAAGGTTTTTCCATACCAAAATATTTTAGAATTTTTTGCATACTTTAGGTATGCTGCGGGCCTTAGTTTAGGAGATAGAGCCGTTTAAAGATTTTTTAGATTCAACTGCACATAACTCCGCTTCTCGGTTTCGGATTGCCTTAGTTTCTTTTGCAAATGAAAGCTGAGACGAAAATCTAGCCTCATGTGAAATTTGGATCCCCTACGAAGTGCATTTATAAAGATAGAAAGGTTCTTCCATACCAAAACATTTTAGAATTTTTTGCATACTTTAGGTATGCTGCGGGCCTTAGTTTAGGAGATAGAGCCGTTTTAAGATTTTCTAGATTCAACTGCACATAACTCCGCTTCTCGGTTTCGGATTGCCTTAGTTTCTTTTGCAAATGAAAGCTGAGACGAAAATCTAGCCTCATGTGAAATTTGGATCCCCTACGAAGTGTATGTATAAGGATAGAAAGGTTTTTCCATACCAAAATATTTTAGAATTTTTTGCATACTTTAGGTATGCTGCGGGCCTTAGTTTAGGAGATAGAGCCGTTTTAAGGTTTTTTAGATTCAACTGCACATAACTCCGCTTATAGGTTTCGGAGTGCCTTAGTTTCTTTTGCAAATGAAAGCTGAGACGAAAATCTAGCCTCATGTGAAATTTGGATCCCCTACGAAGTGTATGTATAAGGATAGAAAGGTTTTTCCATACCAAAATATTTTAGAATTTTTTGCATACTTTAGGTATGCTGCGGGCCTTAGTTTAGGATATAGAGCCGTTTTAAGATTTTCTAGATTCAACTGCAATAAATTCCGCTTCTCGGTTTCGGATTGCCTTAGTTTCTTTTGCAAATGAAAGCTGAGACGAAAATCTAGCCTCATGTGAAATTTGGATCCCCTACGAAGTGCATTTATAAAGATAGAAAAGTTTTTCCATACCAAAATATTTTAGAATTTTTTGCATACTTTAGGTATGCTGCGGGCCTTAGTTTAGGATATAGAGCCGTTTTAAGATTTTCTAGATTCAACTGCACATAACTCCGCTTCTCGGTTTCGGATTGCCTTAGTTTCTTTTGCAAATGAAAGCTGAGACGAAAATCTAGCCTCATGTGAAATTTGGATCCCCTACGAAGTGCATTTATAAAGATAGAAAAGTTTTTCCATACCAAAATATTTTAGAATTTTTTGCATACTTTAGGTATGCTGCGGGCCTTAGTTTAGGAGATAGAGCCGTTTTAAGATTTTCTAGATTCAACTGCACATAACTCCGCTTCTCGGTTTCGGATTGCCTTAGTTTCTTTTGCAAATGAAAGCTGAGACGAAAATCTAGCCTCATGTGAAATTTGGATCCCCTACGAAGTGTATGTATAAGGATAGAAAGGTTTTTCCATACCAAAATATTTTAGAATTTTTTGCATACTTTAGGTATGCTGCGGGCCTTAGTTTAGGAGATAGGGCCGTTTTAAGGTTTTTTAGATTCAACTGCACATAACTCCGCTTATAGGTTTCGGAGTGCCTTAGTTTCTTTTGCAAATGAAAGCTGAGACGAAAATCTAGCCTCATGTGAAATTTGGATCCCCTACGAAGTGTATGTATAAGGATAGAAAAGTTTTTCCATACCAAAATATTTTAGAATTTTTTGCATACTTTAGGTATGCTGCGGGCCTTAGTTTAGGAGATAGAGCCGTTTTAAGATTTTCTAGATTCAACTGCACATAACTCCGCTTCTCGGTTTCGGATTGCCTTAGTTTCTTTTGCAAATGAAAGCTGAGACGAAAATCTAGCCTCATGTGAAATTTGGATCCCCTACGAAGTGCATTTATAAAGATAGAAAAGTTTTTCCATACCAAAATATTTTAGAATTTTTTGCATACTTTAGGTATGCTGCGGGCCTTAGTTTAGGAGATAGAGCCGTTTAAAGATTTTCTAGATTCAACTGCAATAAATTCCGCTTCTCGGTTTCGGATTGCCTTAGTTTCTTTTGCAAATGAAAGCTGAGACGAAAATCTAGCCTCATGTGAAATTTGGATCCCCTACGAAGTGCATTTATAAAGATAGAAAGGTTCTTCCATACCAAAATATTTTAGAATTTTTTGCATACTTTAGGTATGCTGCGGGCCTTAATTTAGGAGATAGAGCCGTTTTAATGTTTTCTAGATTCAACTGCACATAACTCCGCTTCTAGGTTTCGGATTGCCTTAGTTTATTTTGCAAATGAAAGCTGAGACGAAAATCTAGCCTCATGTGAAATTTGGATCCCCTACGAAGTGTATTTATAAGGATAGAAAGGTTTTTCCATACCAAAATATTTTAGAATTTTTTGCATACTTTAGGTATGCTGCGGGCCTTAGTTTAGGAGATAGAGCCGTTTTAAGGTTTTTTAGATTCAACTGCACATAACTCCGCTTATAGGTTTCGGAGTGCCTTAGTTGCTTTTGCAAATGAAAGCTGAGACGAAAATCTAGCCTCATGTGAAATTTGGATCCCCTACGAAGTGTATGTATAAGGATAGAAAAGTTTTTCCATACCAAAATATTTTAGAATTTTTTGCATACTTTAGGTATGCTGCGGGCCTTAGTTTAGGAGATAGAGCCGTTTAAAGATTTTTTAGATTCAACTGCACATAACTCCGCTTCTCGGTTTCGGATTGCCTTAGTTTCTTTTGCAAATGAAAGCTGAGACGAAAATCTAGCCTCATGTGAAATTTGGATCCCCTACGAAGTGCATTTATAAAGATAGGAAGGTTCTTCCATACCAAAACATTTTAGAATTTTTTGCATACTTTAGGTATGCTGCGGGCCTTAGTTTAGGAGATAGAGCCGTTTTAAGATTTTCTAGATTCAACTGCACATAACTCCGCTTCTCGGTTTCGGATTGCCTTAGTTTCTTTTGCAAATGAAAGCTGAGACGAAAATCTAGCCTCATGTGAAATTTGGATCCCCTACGAAGTGTATGTATAAGGATAGAAAGGTTTTTCCATACCAAAATATTTTAGAATTTTTTGCATACTTTAGGTATGCTGCGGGCCTTAGTTTAGGAGATAGAGCCGTTTTAAGGTTTTTTAGATTCAACTGCACATAACTCCGCTTATAGGTTTCGGAGTGCCTTAGTTTCTTTTGCAAATGAAAGCTGAGACGAAAATCTAGCCTCATGTGAAATTTGGATCCCCTACGAAGTGTATGTATAAGGATAGAAAGGTTTTTCCATACCAAAATATTTTAGAATTTTTTGCATACTTTAGGTATGCTGCGGGCCTTAGTTTAGGATATAGAGCCGTTTTAAGATTTTCTAGATTCAACTGCACATAACTCCGCTTCTCGGTTTCGGATTGCCTTAGTTTCTTTTGCAAATGAAAGCTGAGACGAAAATCTAGCCTCATGTGAAATTTGGATCCCCTACGAAGTGCATTTATAAAGATAGAAAAGTTTTTCCATACCAAAATATTTTAGAATTTTTTGCATACTTTAGGTATGCTGCGGGCCTTAGTTTAGGATATAGAGCCGTTTTAAGATTTTCTAGATTCAACTGCACATAACTCCGCTTCTCGGTTTCGGATTGCCTTAGTTTCTTTTGCAAATGAAAGCTGAGACGAAAATCTAGCCTCATGTGAAATTTGGATCCCCTACGAAGTGCATTTATAAAGATAGAAAAGTTTTTCCATACCAAAATATTTTAGAATTTTTTGCATACTTTAGGTATGCTGCGGGCCTTAGTTTAGGATATAGAGCCGTTTTAAGATTTTCTAGATTCAACTGCACATAACTCCGCTTCTCGGTTTCGGATTGCCTTAGTTTCTTTTGCAAATGAAAGCTGAGACGAAAATCTAGCCTCATGTGAAATTTGGATCCCCTACGAAGTGTATGTATAAGGATAGAAAGGTTTTTCCATACCAAAATATTTTAGAATTTTTTGCATACTTTAGGTATGCTGCGGGCCTTAGTTTAGGAGATAGGGCCGTTTTAAGGTTTTTTAGATTCAACTGCACATAACTCCGCTTATAGGTTTCGGAGTGCCTTAGTTTCTTTTGCAAATGAAAGCTGAGACGAAAATCTAGCCTCATGTGAAATTTGGATCCCCTACGAAGTGTATGTATAAGGATAGAAAAGTTTTTCCATACCAAAATATTTTAGAATTTTTTGCATACTTTAGGTATGCTGCGGGCCTTAGTTTAGGAGATAGAGCCGTTTTAAGATTTTCTAGATTCAACTGCACATAACTCCGCTTCTCGGTTTCGGATTGCCTTAGTTTCTTTTGCAAATGAAAGCTGAGACGAAAATCTAGCCTCATGTGAAATTTGGATCGCCTACGAAGTGTATGTATAAGGATAGAAAGGTTTTTCCATACCAAAATATTTTAGAATTTTTTGCATACTTTAGGTATGCTGCGGGCCTTAGTTTAGGAGATAGAGCCGTTTTAAGGTTTTTTAGATTCAACTGCACATAACTCCGCTTATAGGTTTCGGAGTGCCTTAGTTTCTTTTGCAAATGAAAGCTGAGACGAAAATCTAGCCTCATGTGAAATTTGGATCCCCTACGAAGTGTATGTATAAGGATAGAAAAGTTTTTCCATACCAAAATATTTTAGAATTTTTTGCGTACTTTAGGTATGCTGCGGGCCTTAGTTTAGGAGATAGAGCCGTTTTAAGATTTTCTAGATTCAACTGCACATAACTCCGCTTCTCGGTTTCGGATTGCCTTAGTTTCTTTTGCAAATGAAAGCTGAGACGAAAATCTAGCCTCATGTGAAATTTGGATCCCCTACGAAGTGCATTTATAAAGATAGAAAGGTTCTTCCATACCAAAATATTTTAGAATTTTTTGCATACTTTAGGTATGCTGCGGGCCTTAGTTTAGGAGATAGAGCCGTTTTAAGATTTTCTAGATTCAACTGCACATAACTCCGCTTCTCGGTTTCGGATTGCCTTAGTTTCTTTTGCAAATGAAAGCTGAGACGAAAATCTAGCCTCATGTGAAATTTGGATCCCCTACGAAGTGCATTTATAAAGATAGAAAGGTTTTTCCATACCAAAATATTTTAGAATTTTTTGCATACTTTAGGTATGCTGCGGGCCTTAGTTTAGGAGATAGAGCCGTTTTAAGGTTTTTTAGATTCAACTGCACATAACTCCGCTTATAGGTTTCGGAGTGCCTTAGTTTCTTTTGCAAATGAAAGCTGAGACGAAAATCTAGCCTCATGTGAAATTTGGATCCCCTACGAAGTGTATGTATAAGGATAGAAAAGTTTTTCCATACCAAAATATTTTAGAATTTTTTGCATACTTTAGGTATGCTGCGGGCCTTAGTTTAGGAGATAGAGCCGTTTTAAGGTTTTCTAGATTCAACTGCACATAACTCCGCTTCTAGGTTTCGGATTGCCTTAGTTTCTTTTGCAAATGAAAGCTGAGACGAAAATCTAGCCTCATGTGAAATTTGGATCCCCTACGAAGTGCATTTATAAAGATAGAAAGGTTCTTCCATACCAAAATATTTTAGAATTTTTTGCATACTTTAGGTATGCTGCGGGCCTTAGTTTAGGAGATAGAGCCGTTTTAAGATTTTCTAGATTCAACTGCACATAACTCCGCTTCTCGGTTTCGGATTGCCTTAGTTTCTTTTGCAAATGAAAGCTGAGACGAAAATCTAGCCTCATGTGAAATTTGGATCCCCTACGAAGTGCATTTATAAAGATAGAAAGGTTCTTCCATACCAAAATATTTTAGAATTTTTTGCATACTTTAGGTAAAGCTGAGACGAAAATCTAGCCTCATGTGAAATTTGGATCCCCTACGAAGTGCATTTATAAAGATAGAAAAGTTTTTCCATACCAAAATATTTTAGAATTTTTTGCATACTTTAGGTATGCTGCGGGCCTTAGTTTAGGAGATAGAGCCGTTTTAAGATTTTCTAGATTCAACTGCACATAACTCCGCTTCTCGGTTTCGGATTGCCTTAGTTTCTTTTGCAAATGAAAGCTGAGACGAAAATCTAGCCTCATGTGAAATTTGGATCCCCTACGAAGTGTATGTATAAGGATAGAAAGGTTTTTCCATACCAAAATATTTTAGAATTTTTTGCATACTTTAGGTATGCTGCGGGCCTTAGTTTAGGAGATAGGGCCGTTTTAAGGTTTTTTAGATTCAACTGCACATAACTCCGCTTATAGGTTTCGGAGTGCCTTAGTTTCTTTTGCAAATGAAAGCTGAGACGAAAATCTAGCCTCATGTGAAATTTGGATCCCCTACGAAGTGTATGTATAAGGATAGAAAAGTTTTTCCATACCAAAATATTTTAGAATTTTTTGCATACTTTAGGTATGCTGCGGGCCTTAGTTTAGGAGATAGAGCCGTTTTAAGATTTTCTAGATTCAACTGCACATAGCTCCGCTTCTCGGTTTCGGATTGCCTTAGTTTCTTTTGCAAATGAAAGCTGAGACGAAAATCTAGCCTCATGTGAAATTTGGATCGCCTACGAAGTGTATGTATAAGGATAGAAAGGTTTTTCCATACCAAAATATTTTAGAATTTTTTGCATACTTTAGGTATGCTGCGGGCCTTAGTTTAGGAGATAGAGCCGTTTTAAGGTTTTTTAGATTCAACTGCACATAACTCCGCTTATAGGTTTCGGAGTGCCTTAGTTTCTTTTGCAAATGAAAGCTGAGACGAAAATCTAGCCTCATGTGAAATTTGGATCCCCTACGAAGTGTATGTATAAGGATAGAAAAGTTTTTCCATACCAAAATATTTTAGAATTTTTTGCATACTTTAGGTATGCTGCGGGCCTTAGTTTAGGAGATAGAGCCGTTTTAAGGTTTTCTAGATTCAACTGCACATAACTCCGCTTCTCGGTTTCGGATTGCCTTAGTTTCTTTTGCAAATGAAAGCTGAGACGAAAATCTAGCCTCATGTGAAATTTGGATCCCCTACGAAGTGTATTTATAAAGATAGAAAGGTTCTTCCATACCAAAATATTTTAGAATTTTTTGCATACTTTAGGTATGCTGTGGGCCTTAGTTTAGGAGATAGAGCCGTTTTAAGATTTTCTAGATTCAACTGCACATAACTCCGCTTCTCGGTTTCGGATTGCCTTAGTTTCTTTTGCAAATGAAAGCTGAGACGAAAATCTAGCCTCATGTGAAATTTGGATCCCCTACGAAGTGTATTTATAAAGATAGAGGTTCTTTCATACCAAAATATTTTAGAATTTTTTGCATACTTTAGGTATGCTGCGGGCCTTAGTTTAGGAGATAGAGCCGTTTTAAGGTTTTGTAGATTCAACTGCACATAACTCCGCTTGTAGGTTTCGGATTGCCTTAGTTTCTTTTGCAAATGAAAGCTGAGACGAAAATCTAGCCTCATCCCCTACGAAGTGTATTTATAAGGATATAAAGGTTTTTCAATATCAAAATATTTTATAATTTTTTTGCATAATGCTCATTTCTCCAAATACAATATCGGTTTTCGTAATTTTCAGAACGCTTAATTACTAATAGTAACCACCATTGCAGATGCAGTGATACAAGGTCTATTAAATTAATTTTGAACGTTTTGATCTTCTGTTTGGTACATTTTTCTTGCATGGTTATATTTAGAACTGAACAGAAAAAGAATCGAAATATAAAAAAAATCACAATATAAAAAATATAACCTGTGTACAGGTTTCAGCTCTCTAGGTCATATACACGATCTATGAGAATTAAAAGACTTTTATGTAGAAGACTTTTTTAAAAGACTTATACTAGGCATAATGCCTGGTTTTCATTAAGTCAAAATCAATGGCATCATAAACTGACAACGACTGATGCATATTCAGCACTTTGATGAATTCGGTGGCCCGTGCCATATGCAAATAAATTTGCCAGCATGTTGGAAATTATCGACGTGTATGACAAACGGTTACGTCACCCCATATTCATTTTCCGATATTTTACAACAGTTCGTTAAATTGACAACGAATTGCCAACCTGTTTTCACTTAACTGGCAAGAGAAGCCATTGATTATGACATAATGAAAACCATACTTAAGACACCGCGGTTTTTCGTTTTTTGTTTCTACCTAATTCTAGCTAATTACAACAACCATATGAAAAAGGTCCACAACGTGAGGAAAAGTCATTTCCATTTATGGAACACTTCGCTTGCCATTACCAATTCAGCAATGCTGAATTCGTTTTTGACAGTTTTTTATACCCCCACACACACTGTGGCAGGGTATACTAATTTTATCACAACGTTTGTAACGCCCATAGGGAGGCGTGTCCGGTATGGAAAAGTATATATATTCTTGATCAGCATCACCTCCTGAGTCGATTTAGCGATGTCCGTCTGTCCGTCTGTCTGTCCGTCCGCACGATAGCGGTCGGAGTTTTGGAGATATCGACTTGAAACTTTGGGTACATGTTTTTTTTTTGGTGGATTTGATTGGAAATTTTTAGAAATGGATTTTGGACATAGTCCGGGCTTTAAAACCACCTATAATTGGCTCAAAATAGGGTCTTGAGACCACATTTTTTTATGTTCGAGGTACTTCTTCCTACTGTGTGGGAGTATTTCAGCTTCGGTATAGCCGAAGATAGTCAGTCCACTCTCTAGTTTTGTGTTTCTTTGCTATGCCGCGAAGTTGTGTAAAAAACAATTGCAATTAGTGGTTAATATTGTATGAAATTTTGAACAATAAAATGTGTGGGCATAAAAATCATAAAAACTTTTGGTTCGGTGGCTATATTACATATTATTGCTGCAATCAATAACTTAAGGTTGCTGTATCATTGCTCAGAAATGTAATGCCTGGTTTTCATTATTTCAAAATCAATGGCATCATAAACTGACAACGACTGACGCAAAATCAGCACTTTGCTGAATTTGCAGGCCCTTGCCACATGCAAATAAATTTGCCAGCATGTTGGCAATTATCGAAGTATATGACAAACAGTGACGTCACCTCATATTCATTTTTCTGTATTTTACATTATTTCGTTAATTTTACAATGAACTGACAACCTGTTTTCACTTAACTGACAATAAGCGCCATTGATTATGACATAATGAAAACCAGGCTTTAGTTATTTTGATTGGGTATATTCTCGTATATTCAGCACATTGCTGAATTTGCTGGCCCTTCAATATACAATCAACACCAAATTTTTATCAATTTGATCTATCTTTTTTTTTAAATGGATAACATTTTTGTTCAAATTGAATAATTTTTAGTCAATTCGATACAAAAATTTTGTTATATACGCAAACTTTCCCCAAACATATTAATTACATTTGCCCAGAGCTTGGGGCGCCACCTGTCCAAAAAAATTACAGCTGCATACCAGCAATTTTGATTACACCCCCAAAATCTGAAGTTAGAAGAGAAAAACCAATTTTTGTCGGTGTTGCTCTTATTTTAATTATATTTTTAGAAGCGTAAAATAGATGTACAAAAACCAAAGCTGGGCATAGTTAATCAAGAATTTAACTTCGTTAACCCGGTAAAAGTTAATCAAAAATTTAACTTCGGTTAATTAAAAAGTTCATTTCGTCAAAAAGTTAACTCCGTTAAAAGTTAAACTTGGGGCGCCACCTGTCCAAAAAAATTACAGCTGCATACCAGCAATTTTGATTACACCCCCAAAATCTGAAGTTAGAAGAGAAAAACCAATTTTTGTCGGTGTTGCTCTTATTTTAATTATATTTTTAGAAGCGTAAAATAGATGTACAAAAACCAAATCTGGGCATAGTTAATCAAGAATTTAACTTCGTTAACCCGGTAAAAGTTAATCAAAAATTTAACTTCGGTTAATTAAAAAGTTCATTTCGTCGAAAAGTTAACTCCGTTAAAAGTTAAATTAAATAGTTAAATTTTCTATAGAAAACAAAAAAATTTTTTTTTTACAAAAAAACACATAAAAAAACATTAACTATCAATTGAATGCCTGCACTCAGAGAACCTTTTTCCCGGTTTCTATATGCAAATTTGCTTTCAAATAAATTATCAAAATTTTTATCAAAAGCGAAAATAGAATATAGATCACTTCGAAATATATCGGCTTGTGTATTTAATTATTTTGTGAAATAATTTTTAAATATCAGTTCAAAAATAGTATGAATTATTAATTTTTGTTTACATTCCATAATAAACAAATTTTTTTCTTTTTAAAGTTAACTTATGCGAGTTAATCGAAGAAATTTAACTTAACTAAATGAAAAAGTTAATGGTTTTCGAAATTAGCTGAAACGTTAAAAGTTAACCAAAAATGTAACTTCGTTAATTAATTATTAACTAATTAACTAGTTAATGCCCAGCTTTGGCAAAAAGCTTGTTGAAAAGAATAGAAACAGACGCTTCAATCGGTGCATAACTTTCATTTGTATGATGAAAACACATAAGTTATTACGGTACGCATCGCGCTGACACCATCTTTCGACATTTTTTTAAACAGTTTTGTTTTATTTAAGAATTTTTATACCCCCACACTCACTGTGGCAGGGTATACTCACTTTGTCACAACGTTTGTAACGCCCATAAGAAGGCGTGTCCGGTATGGAAAAGTATATATATTCTTGATCAGCATCACCTCCTGAGTCGATTTAGCGATGTCCGTCTGTCTGTCCGTCTGTCCGTCTGACCGTCTGTCCGTCTGTCCGTCCGCACGATAGCGGTCGCAGTTTTGGAGATATCGACTTGAAACTTTGGGTACAAGTTTTTCTCGTCAATACTGAGATCAAGTTCGAGAATCAGCCAAATCGGATAAAAACTGGGCGTGGCTCCCATACACCGAAAAAAAAGGTAAAATTTTTTTATTGTTGTGTTCGATTGGAAATGTTTAGAAACGTATTTTTGACATGGTCCGAGGTTCCGAAGTCACATATATAAGGGTCTAAATGAGGTCTTGAGACCAATTTTTTTTTTTTGGTGGATTTGATTGTAAATTTTTAGAAATGGATTTTGGACATGGTCCGGGCTCCAAAACCACCTATAATTGCCTCAAAATAGGGTCTTGAGACGACATTTTTTTATGTTCGAGGTACTTCTTCCTACTGTGTGGGGGTATTTCAGCTTCGGTATAGCCGAAGATAGTCCACTCTCTAGTTTTTATATAGCACCATACTAATTTTTGTAACGCAGTGTTATTTGAGTGAAGTATACTAACATTTGCAGTCGATGTGAGTCACTCGCCACAATTTTATGGAGCAGTTAGTTATTTTTGGTGAGTGAACAGTTTGTAATGTTGCAACGGAAGTGAGCGATACAATCGAATAGCTGGAATCAAATGTGTCACTGATTTTGTCATTTTTCTGCAAGCTACAAAGAAATAACTGTTTGCATGAATTTTTGGTTATATTCAAAATTTTAACCCGTAAATATGTAGTTATTATAATTGTGATATATAAGTTCTTACACTAGTTTACAGCAAAATGTATCCTCGACTTTGGATTGTCGCACCCAAGGATATTGGAACGAAATGATGTTGGGAACTATTGTGAATAGATGGGCTTTCAACATCCAAGAAAGAAAGTCGGGTGAAAAAATGTGGTTCTACTTAAAATTACAGCAAAATTTATTTTTAGAATTCGGAAAAATGGTCGACATTTCCATAACTGTTGTCCAAACCTATAATCTGGTTGGAAAGTTTTGTATAAGAGATAAGTAGTCAATTGAATTACCTTCAATTCGATATTAAACTTTTTGTATCTGGACAGTCGAAACAGAAGATATTTGCACTAATGTGTTTCAAAATGCAAAATATGCAAATAGTGCAATATCTCAAAACTGTTCTACTAAAAATTTTCTTCATATTTGGATTCAGCGTGGATTTTTACATAGGAAATGACTATCAAAAGTTAATTTCGTCGAAAAGTTAACTCCGCAGAGGAGTAGAAATTTATAAATCATTGCGAGAGTATTAGATCTACTCCGATAGGACATGTCTTCTTTGTCGCTTCTGATTCTTCGAAACTATAGTTTCCCCAAGTGGATAAAAGCGGTACGTAACACAAATTTTAGTAAAAAGTTCAGTTTTGTCGATCAGGGTAATCTTTATTTTTCGGCCGAATCCGAAACACGGCCGAAACCGCCGAAATTTCTATATTTCCGCCGAAAACTTCGGTTTGATAGAAAAATGTAACAAATAAATAACAAAGATTACACTGATCGACAAAACTGAACTTTTTTTGTGTTAAATATACTTGATAGACAAATTCTTATGTATTTTGCCACGCTGGATACGAAAATAATAATACTGAAATTGTTACAGCACCAAAAATGCAATTTTTGTGGCGTTTGCAGAAAAATGTGAGTGCTGGAAAAATTTAGCGTATCAAAATACATAAGGAACAGCCAAGTGGATAAAAGCGGTATGTAACACAAATTTAAGCATTGATCTTAGTTTCGAAAAATCAGAAGCGACAAAGAAGACATGTCCTATCGGAGTAGATCTAATACTCTCGAAATGATTTATAAATTTCTACTCCTCTACTACGGTAGCTGATTTTTCTACTTCCCTCAAGGTATTTTCTACTAAGAAATCTACTCCTCAAAATATTATGTGAGTTTCATACAATGCAAAAGTACTATAATTTCTACATATCTGCACACCTCCTTATGGGCGTTACAAACGGTGTGACAAAAACAATATACCCTTGGACACTAGTGTGCAGGGTATAATTACATATTTCACAAATTTCTATAAAAAAGAATTACATTTAAATTTTAAAAACATAGAAAATATTTTTGCATCTAAAATATATTTAGTAAACATTTAATTTTTTCAAATTAGTGTGTTTTTTCCCGTGCATGGCACGGGCAAATTTACTAGTTTAAAATACTTCCGATAACCTCTGTGGCCGTTGGTGGAGATCTGGCCACATTTTGTCAGATTCAGTTTCAGAACGTCAAACAACACAAAAATTAAAAAAGCGCAAAAAATTACATTTTTTAGAAAAAGGTGTTGAAAACATCCGCATCCGGTTCGCATCCGCGGATGTTATTTTCAAACATCCGCCTCCGCACCCACAACGAGGCTTTTTACAGTCCACACGCTCTTTGTTGCAAGTTGCAAACTTTATGTGCTTAAAAAATAGTCCCAAAAATTTTGTATTCTTTGACATTTGAAAGGTAGCATATTTGTTGTTGGAAAGAGGCACGGTAAGCTAATAACTCTACCAGGGTTTATTCTACCATGTCATAGTCCTACATTTGTCAACATTGTTAGTGTCAGGTTTTTAGTACATAATTTTGTTGCATTCAACGGAAATTTGTAATTTTGTTTGCTCAAAATCAGGCATCACTGTTTCCGCATGCATGTTTTTTTATTCGTTTACTTTGTCTTTTGTTTACAATTATGTGAGCGATGAAAACACCGTGTCACAGGGAAAATCTTGTAGAAAACTACTGGCAACACTGATTGATTCACTTTGGTCAGCATTTGGCGACTTCTTTTTTCTCGATTCTCATTTTGTAATGTGTGCTCCTCTCGCGAACGACCATTCTCTCTTATATCAGCTGTTCGTTCATTTGGATTTTCGTTTATCGTTCAATTGCCTTTTAGTAATGACTTAAAGACGCGTTGTGTGGTTTCTTTGTGTCGGCTGTTGGTTTTGCTGCGCGTTTTCACACACAATTTTTAATTTAAGTAGTACATATAAATAATGTGTATATGTTTAAGATTTATTACAAAATTCAACCGACGATGCTTTTCTTCTTTTGAGTGCGTTTTACGATTTGAGTGGAACGAGCCTTTCCATTTCAAAGTTAACACTGCGCATGTGACTCGAAATATTTTAAAGAGGCTATTAAGAGAATAAAGTGCATTTCACAACAACAACAAAATCTTTAAAAAACACATTTTAAAAAACAAAATATTTAAAGATTTAATGAATCTACTTTTGAGATCTATAAATGAAAGTGTGTACAAACTTGTTAAATTAATAAAATCCCTCGATAAAATTAAGTTTTCAAATGAGTAAAATTTGTCTTCCATTGGCGACGTTTTCTTTGTTCAAGTTAAAAGTGAAAGAATAAAGATTTTAAAAGAATACAAATTTTAAAATATATTTTGCTTAGCTGCAGTACTATTATTAAAAAAAAAATTTATATTAAAAGAAACTCCGTATAAACATTTTTTACAAATTCATCAAAAATGGCTCAAAATGGTGATACTTTATTAAGAATTATTGTACTTCACACACATTTTTTTCTGATTGCATTAACGGGATATTTGTCTGCTGTCAGCGCTTTACCGAGTCATCACCCGCAGCATGAATCAGCTGTTTCGCAGGATAGTATGGTATGTTGAATTTGCTGAGGTAAAGAAGAAAATTGCTAATAATTTCACTCATACTTTTTGAGTTTATTAAACCGCAATCGTGGCGCCATTTTGCTAGTTAAATACTTGCATCTTCGTCTACCGCCCATATATACATACATACATAAGGAATTACATATATTGTCATTGCCTTATTTTGCTCAATTGTCCTTGTAGGTTATTTTATACTTCATTCATGGATAGCAGTGGTGTTTGCGAATGAGCAAATTTTCACTCATTTATATTGCAATTCATTGTATTATTGCCGTGTGACTCATTCATTTAAAATGCAGTTCGTTGTCCTTTTCACATGGTTTCTTTTTTCGCTACAAATTAGGTTTATTTATTTAATGTGAATAATGAACTCGAACTTCTAACTCCCACATTATGGCTTGTAATCTTATTGTTTGACAGGTTACAAAAATTGTGACTTTTGCCACTGCAAAAAGCTTGTAACAAGATTACAAGATTGTCACCCCAACAGAAAAATTAGCGACTTCTTCAAATAGGAAATTGAACAGTTTTTGTTAAACTTAATTATCCATTAGGAAATTTTTGTCGAACATTTTTATACCCCACCAGTGTTACCATATTTTTAATACCCTACACCTCAGGAGGTATGGGTATATTCACTTTGGTCTTTCGTTCTACACAAAATTTCGTTCTACACAAAACAAAATATATGTCATTTCTCCAAAACAAAATTCTGACAAATTTATCAAAATTTAAGAAAAAAATTAATTAGCACGCTTTGTTTAGATTATTAACTGCGCGTGAAGTACGGTAATTGGAGAGTACGGCAACTAGCGTCACCAGCGTGGAATATAATGTTCCACTTCTGGAATATTTTCAAAAAATATTCGAATATAAAAGTGGAATATTTTATTTTAAAAAAGGAATATTTTCTGAAAAAAAAATTCCACTTTGTTTTAGGGTTTTGAGCAAATTTTATTAATTTTGTTTGTGTATTTCAAATAAAATATCACTGCACATCTGCATAAATAAAATTAAGTCAGAAGGTGCTACAATGCGTGAACATTTCGTTACTTTTTGTCACATATTTTACTTTGCTTAGGACAGCTAAGCCAAATCCAACAGACATTTAAAAAGAGCCATTGTCTTAAGCATGAACTTTAAGGAGCATATTCACAGTCGAAATAAGTTAAAACTGCATCGTTTTGCGTCAAATGTCATCAAAAAAGTACTACCTTCAGTAATTTTACTTTTGTGTATATCGAATTATTATTTTATTTTTTGAATGCCTATTATGTGTATTTTTTTGTTGTCCCTTTTTTGTGTTCCTTTTAATTATTATTATATTTTGTTTGAAAAAAATTTGTATATATATTGAATGGATTATTTAATTTTCCAAGTGGAATGTATAAATTTTAAATTGGATTATAAATATTCCACTTTCGAACAAATGTGGAATATTTTTTGTTTAGTCTTCTGGTCACACTGACGGCAACAACAAAAGATGACTGGAAATTTCGCAAAAAAAGAGGAATTCCCTATAATGTGGCATCCCTGTTACCGTCGCATATACTCCAAGTGGATACATACACATATTGAGTAAAAAAGGCCAAAAAATAGTACAAAATCTCCCGAAAAAGTACCAACACCTCAATGGTATGCATCAAAAGTAGTGAAAACTTTTCACTCGAATATTCACAATAGAAATGTCAAATTACATACAAAAAAAGTAGTGTGCTCTAGAGTTCACTGCTGAAAGGGGTGTTCACTCGTTATATGCATACAGCCCAATGTCCCAATTAATTTAAAATAGTTTGTAATATGAATAAAAAAACTTTCAATCTTTACAAACAACATAAAATTTAAGAAACAAAAAAAAAATACATAATTTGAGAAACAAAAAAAGTACATAGTTTATAGGTCATCACATTCTGTGAGATCATAGGGTATATCAGTGTTTAATAAGTTTTTTGAAATATTTATATTGTAGCAGCAACGGTTTGTTGACTTTAATAGGTCTATTTGGTTTTTTATCAAAGATGCAACTGTTGTACACGGTTTCTACATTTACTTTTAACAAAATTCTGTATAGAAAAACCCCTTTCTGCATTGGGATTGACAATATGCTGTACGCGGTTTTATAAACATTGGCAAATATAGGTCGATTCAATTCATTTTTAGTTAATTTGATCTTTTCCTGAAAGTCGCATATATTCAAAGTTGGGCATAGTTAATCGAGAATTTAACTTCGTTAACCCGGTAATAGTTAATCAAAAATTTAACTTCGTTAAATTAAAAAGTTAATTTCGTTGAAAAGTTAACTTTGTTAAAAGTTAAATTAAATAGTTAAATTTCCTATAGAAAATAAACAAAAAATATTTTTTTTACAAAAAACACATAAAAAATACTTTTTAACTATATTCAATTGAATGCCTGCACTCACAGATCCATTTTCCAATCGGTTTCAGCAATGCAAATTTGCTTTAAAATAAATGATAGAAATTTTTATCAAAAGCAAAATTTCGTCTATGAAATACGGTGTAAACATCCTGACGATGTAAACCTCACGTAATGGCTGAGAACGCCATTGTTCTATAGAATGTTCTATAGAATTGTTTTGTGAAATAAATTTTAAATTAAGTGTCAATACCAGTTCGAAAATAGTATGAATTCTTAATTTTATTTTTTTTTTATATTCAATAATAAAAAAAATTTTTGTTTTAAAGTTAACTAATACTAGTTAATCGCAGAAATTTAACTTAACTAAATGAAAAAGTTTGAAATTAACTGAAACGTTAAAAGTTAACCAAAAATTTAACTTCGTTAATTAACTATTAACTAATTAACTAGTTAATGCCCAGCTTTGCATATATTGTACCAAAAAAGTACATTTGTACAGAAATATCATCCCTGGCACAGATTGATTTGAAATTTAGGATCATATTCGCCGCCACTGCTGCTGTTGTCGCTTATCTGATTCGTGTGCGTTTCAAAAACAAAACTATGTAGAAAGACTATGCCAGCCGGAAAAAGAATTTAAAGTTTAATACATGAGAAGTCATACTACAAAACGACTCAGAAAGAGACAATGTTGTAACAAAGAATATGAATCATATGAAAGGCTCAATTCTTTTGAGAATTACTCGTTTTCGTTTAGGCGCGGGTGGTCGCGGAATCGCAGAATTGTAATTCTGCGAATAGACATATGCGGCAGCACTATTGACAAATAAATCAACAACACAAACAGGCAGGGTTCGGACTAAGCAACTTCAATTCTGGAAACGAAACTTGAAACCCGGGTATGCAGATGCGGCGGAATTCCATTTTGGAGAAATAACATATTTTTCATTTTGTGTAGAGCGAAATATATTTTGACAATTTAGTTTTTGAATTTTGTAAATAAAACTAAACTAAACTAAAACTAACTATTTTTTTTCACATTTTCGCACTTAAAATGCGTTTTTGCATAAATATAAGTATTGTCTCTTTTCCTCGGAGAAAAGAAAGGCAAAAAAGTCACACTTTCTTCCAATAAATCAATGTCGTCAAGTTATTTTGGTCTGAAAAAAAAATCGTAGTAGATCTTAGCTCGAGCGGAATAGCGGAGTAGATTTGAAGAATTTTTCAAAATCGTAGTAGATCTATTACGATCGTAGTAAATTTCGAACCCTGCAAACAGACTTCTGCTATAGCTTAGGTTTGCAGACTGTCGAGTAATCGCTTAAAATGTACGTTTACTCTGCGTTTACGAAAATACGTTTACGTCTGACTAATTGGGATTTAGAGTCAGCACCTTTGATTTACACATTTATACATTTTCTTGGATTGGTACTTTTTAAAAACCACCGGTTTTTAAAAACCGGTGTTTAAAAATTTTGGTCTTTTCCACCGGTGGAAAACCGAACAAAAACAACGGTTTTGCTAAACACAGAAACTTTTTTTAACACGGCAATTGATTCTGGCTACGGCAAAACTATAAGGATGCCATTTGTAGTCTGAAACCGCCTCAAATATATAATATTAACAATTTGTACTATATTAATTTTTCTAAAAATTTACCTTTTTGGTGTTAAGTTATTTTAAAGCAGCATGTAGGTAAATATCTAAATATCCTAGTGGCATTCATAACTCCAAAATTTAGAATTTTGATTATGTCTTTATTGCAGGGATGGAGCGATATGTTTATTAACACAACGTTTGTAACTCCCAAAATGCGTTTCCACATATAAATGGGTAAAAATGGCGTTATGAGACCAACTTTTTTTATGTTCGAGATACTCTTAAATGGGTCATTGTGTGGGGTTATTTAAGCTTTGACGTATCCGAAGATACTTCACACTCTAGTTTTTTGGTTTTTTCTGCTCGGGCGGGATTTTATTGTTAGGCAGATGTTCTACCCACTGGTCTGATTCCACTTGCAGCATTGATTTCCGAAGGGATAGTTATGTACTTGTAGTTACGTTGCGTCTTTGCGTTAGTTTGCCGTAATGGCGCAGTTCTTCATAGTTATCGCAACGTATCACGTTTCTGTAGCTTGCTTCGTAGGGCAATGTAAAAATATATGGCTTCGTTTGGCTGCTATTCGTTAAATTTGTCTTGCTCGTTCTTGTTCCAAAGGTTTCATGGGATTTGTCGACTAACTGATTGACCAAAGCTGGACATAGGTAATCGAGAATTTAACTTCGTTAGCCCGGTAATAAAAAATCAAAAATGTAACTCCGTTAAATTAAGAAGTTCATTTCGTTAAAAAGTTAATTTCGTTAAAAATTAAATTATAAATAAAATTAAAAAATAAAATTTCTATAAAAACCGAAAAAAAAAATTTTTCTACAAAAAAAAAGTAAATAAAAAAACATTTTAATAGAATTCCTGCACTCACAGACCCTTTATCCGGTCTATATGCAAATTTGCTTTAAAATAAATGATAAATAGCGAAATTTTGTGTATTTAACAATTCATTTAATTATATTCATATAAATTTTATTAGAATATTAAATAATAACAAGTGAGTAAGTTTCAGTCGAGCAAGCCGACTTATATATACCCTACACCTACTGGGCAATATTGGATCCGCCATCAAAATTCAAATTTTGAAAATGCGACATCAAATTCGAAATCAGCGACCCCAAAAATCTCTAGATACCAAGTTTGGAACTATTTAAGCGGAATATAAGTGAAAACACGATTATCACTTAAATGGAAGGTAGGCGTGGCAGTCGACCGATTCCGCCCATTTTCGATATAAACTCCTCTTAGGGCCTAAAAAGGATAAATCTAAAATTTGGGATTCCAAGCTTTCTTCTAGCTCATGCAATCGTGTTTACAAGAAAAGAGGACGGACTGACGGACGGACAGACGAACAAACGGACAGACGGATAGGGCAGACGGATAGGAGGTGACGCTGATCAAGAATATCTGATGTTACAATATGAATATACCCATACCTCATGAGGTGCAGGGTATAAAAATTGGATACCCTCCTACTGTGTGGGTGTATAAAGAGGCTATGAGTTGGTAAAAATTCAATATATAAAAATTTTTAGGACTTTCGCATTTTTCCTAAAAGTATAACTTTGAGTTTTCTTTACAGTATAATTACCTGATGGAGTTTGATTATCTACCAAAGTCAGACATTGAAACAGGTGCTTTGCGAACGGAAGCACAATTACAAGATGCTATACGAAACTTACAGGTGAATAAAAAAATACAAAATGAGTTTTACTCAAGGCGCACCCACTTCAGAAGTGTATTAACAATGCCAAAAAACCGTTATGTATGTCTTTCTGAATGTTATTAAACAAGCTTAAAGACATTTTTTTGCGTTTTCTGAAAAATGCTAAGTTTTGAGTTCATACACTTTTAAGTTTTATTTTTTTATCGTTCGAAGATATGTTTTTATAATATTTTGTATCTACTCTCAGCGCTTTGGCAACATTCCAGTCTCTGGTGAAATCGACGCAGTCACACGTAAGCTAATCATGAAACCTCGTTGTGGCGTTGGAGATAGTAATCGCACAAACACCTTCTCGTCGGACAATTTGCAACATGGAAATCGCATGAAACGTTACGTGTTGCAAGGACCGAAATGGGATAAAACAGACTTAACATGGAGGTGAGTTTAACATGTGTATGAACATAATAGAAATAAATGATTATGTATAGTCGAGTTTAAGCTCAATTGCAACTTATATTAATTAAGATGCGAGCAGGTAGTGTAAGTCAGAGATGCCAGATATTTTTCAAACCTGGTCTCCATTTCAACGTTTTGAAGTCGCAAAACTTTTTTTGTGGTTTTTATTTTAATAAAAAAAAATGATTTTGGGTACATTCATTTCATGGATTCAATATTGAACGCTGAATCCAGTATGTACCAATAAAATTATTCGTTATAAAAAAATCAGGGTAATTCCGGTCAGTCGACCGATTCCGCCCATTTTCAATACCAACTCCTTCTAGGGCCTAAGAAGGATAAATACAAAAATCCTGCCATCGTGTTTACAAGAAAAGAGGACGGACAGACGGACGGACAGACGAACAAACGGACAGACGGATAGGGCAGACGGATAGGAGGTGACGCTGATCAAGAATATCTGGTGTTACAAACATCAGACCAAAGTGAATATACCCATACCTCATGAGGTGTAGGGTATAAAAATTGGATACCCGCAGGAAAAAAGTTTAAGAATATGTCAATTTTTGGATCCATCTGTCTCAATATTAACTACCTTTTTAATCAATTAATATTGTAAAGTGCCCAATTTTTTTAAACGGACCAAAAATATGGTTCATAATCAAGGTATAAATGTTTTAGACTAGCATTCGACAGCCCTGACTTGTCAATAATGAAGCGACATAAGCGAAACGTGGCAAAACTCGATATGCCGTCCTTAGCTAAGAAAAAAACAGCGACTCCATCAATGAATAAAGGAGGATACACAGAATATTAACAAAGCCAAAGTAGTAAATGTGAATACTTATCAAAATGTAAATAAAATTCATATTTTCAATTAAAAATGCTCGATCGCCCTATTATTTTGTCCAGCTGAATTTTGACCGAATTCGCCTCAACTCGGCAAATTTGATTTTTTATGTTTTTTTCTGCTATGTTTGCCCTTTTTTAAATTTACACAATTCAAAGTAATAAATTAAATATGAGTTTTCTTTAAAATATACAAAAATGTGGCTCTGTCAACAATTACAGTGCAATAAAAATCTTGGCCCTATTATTTTGACCATGAGTGTATATATATAGAGATCAAAAGTTAAGTATAAAATTAAATATAGAGATATCACTACCATGCACAATTTTAACGTTTTGATACTCCTTAAACCAAACGTAGGTTTCAGGATCAAGGACTTAAAAATTGGTCGAATTGGAAAAATGCAGTTATTTCTCAAAGTAAACTCATTTTTTTTAATTATTACGTCATTGTTTAGTACTAACGTTTATTTTTAAATCAAGCAAATTCTCATATTTATACCCCCACACTCACTGTGGCAGGGTATACTAACTTTGTCACAACGTTTGTAACGCCCATAAGGAGGCGTGTCCGGTATGGAAAAGTATATATATTCTTGATCAGCATCACCACCGGAGTCAATTTAGCGATGTCCGTCTGTCTGTCCGTCTGTCCGTCCGCACGATAGCGGTCGCAGTTTTGGAGATATCGACTTGAATCTTTGGGTACATGTTTTTCTCTTGAATACTGAGATCAAGTTCGAGAATCAGCCAAATCGGATAAAAACTGGGCGTGGCTCACATACACCGAAAAAACAGGTAAACATTTTTCAAGTCTTTTTTATGGTTGTATTCGATTGGAAATGTTTAGAAACGTATTTTTGACATGGTCCGAGGTTCCGAAGCCACATATATAAGGGTCTAAACGGGGTCTTGAGGCCAATTTTTTTTTGTGGATTTGATTGGAAATTTTTAGAAATGGATTTTGGACATGGTCCGGGCTCCAAAACCACCTATAATTGGCTCAAAATAGGGTCTTGAGAAAACATTTTATGTTCGAGGTACTTCTTCCTACTGTGTGGTGGTATTTCAGCTTCGGTATAGCCGAAGATAGTCCACTCTCTAGTTTTACTATTTTTTGTTTTGAATATAAAAATGGTTTAGTTCAGTGGTATTACTTTTTTTGGAGTATAGTATGACTATAAGTTACAGTGAAATAGAATGTGGTACTCCAAAAAGCAAACCGATTGATCCTTACAGACAGACACTTAGATTTACGTTTCAAGTTTCTCACAAATGAAAAACTGTTTCTTTCAGTCACGTCAATACAAGTGTATTTCCTCTAAAAGTATTCAACATTTGCAGCAATTACTCCTTTTTTTTTAACTACATAAAATTTATTTATTGAATCTTCTAAAATAAAAATTAGAACTAACAATAATTTTGAACAAAATAATTAGACATTACTAACAGATTTAACATAGTACTAGTTGACCTTATCCATTGATTTGGACAACTTAATGTATATATCAAGGCGATTTAGGCGTTGACTGGATGTCGGCATCTATAGGATATCGGCATAGATGAACGGCTGCATCGACGAGGGTGTCCCTGAAGAATAATTATTGTACGCATGGAGCAAGTGTCTTAGGGTGAAGGTTATATGTGCGCTCTTAGACTCGTTGATTCTAATTCTCCACTTTGATAGCCAATTCGGTAAAGTGTTCAAATGTTGTTGCACGTGTTGTGATGCCATTTTAGGGTCATAAACTTCATTTTGTAAAAAAAAAATTTCAATTAAAACTTAGTTTTTAGGGCGTGTTTCATTTATGCGGAGTTAAATTTGTATACATTATTGATTTGGGAATGCAATTTTGTTTCAGTTAACCGGGTTTTTCAGTTAAAAGAGTTTAGTAAAGGGAAAAAATGTGCATTAAAAAAGGGGGGAAAAAATAATGGGGATTCAATTTTTGTTTCACTTAATCGGGTTTTTCACTTAAACGGGTTTCACTTAAGCGAGTACATGCTAGTTTCCAATCGAATACAACAATAAAAAAGACTTGAAAAATGTTAAGCTTTTTTTCGGTGTATGGGAGCCACGCCCAGTTTTTATCCGGCTGATTCTCGAACTTGATCTCAGTATTCACGAGAAAAACATGTACCCAAAGTTTCAAGTCGATATCTCCAAAACTGCGAACGCTATCGTGCGGACGGACAGACGGTCAGACGGACAGACAGACAGACGGACATCGCTAAATCGACTCAGGAGGTGATGCTGATCAAGAATATATATACTTTTCCATACCGGACACGCCTCCTTATGGGCGTTACAAACGTTGTGACAATGTTAGTATACCCTGCCGCAGTGAGTGTGGGGGTATAAAAATAGTCTTGCTTTAAAATTGATTGCTTTAATTACGGTCTGACTTGGAAAAGTTGTGTAAAAGCGAAAGTAAGGTTAAAATTGACTTTGAATGGAACTTAGGGTTTTGTCCGATTTCTCTCATTTTTTTACAATGCAGCACGGATTTCTTTAGAAAAATTATGCTAATTACTTGGATGTCATAATTTTTCGTAAAATGTACCTACAAGTCTGACTTATATTGAAAAATAAACAGATGTACACCGCCGACTGCAATCTCATAAAACCCCATGGAATGTACCAAATTTAATTATTTTGTATCGTGTACTCTTAATTGCCTATTAAAAACGACATCAACGACACAGTACGGTGCACTCAGTAGGTGGTGGTGGAGTTGCGATGTTGATGTTTTAATGAGTGCTCACAATTCCACATAAAATGACAAAAGAGAGAAAAATGTATCGCCAGGATAACGCATAAACTTGGCTACAAAGTGACCTTGTTCCAACAAATATTCCACCTCTTTTTGGGTTTGTTTTCGCTTGTGTTATATTTTACATCCCATCGTAATGCATTAACCGTAAAGTAATTTACGTGCAGCAGTCTACAAAGAAATTTTCGCGACAACATTGGCTTAATGAATATTTTCACTTAACAGTCTTACCAGCAGCGCCAAATGTGTCGGTAGATGCTACGGATCCACAAGTCATAATAGTGTATGGTGGCGGGCGTGTAAGTAAGCAACGGAAAGTAAATGAGTGAAAACAATGAAATCCTATTTCCGGTAATCGCTGTTTTATGCAGGAATCTTTAGTTCTTTCGTTTCGGTCGATATTGTTTATTCATATAACAGAAAATTTCACGGGTGTCATTGAAATTATTATGATTTTCCTTTATTCTCAAAAACAGTTTAATTTAAATCCAAATTAGTGCAGACGTAAAATCTAAAATTAAAATAAACTATTAAAATTGTTAAAACTATTTAGAAAAACCCATGTAAAATCAAAAATTGTTGCAATTAAAACTATTCTGCATAAATAATTGGTTGAATATTACAAAATATGACCCCAAAAAATTTAAATGTAGGAATTATTATTCTGCGAATAGACATATACGGCAGCACTGTTGATAAATAAACCATCAGCACAAACAGCTGACTTCTGCGATAGCAAAAGTTTCCAGACTGTCGAGTAATCGCTGAAAGTTTATGTTTACGCTGCGTTTACGAAAATACCCTGTTGTTGTTACATACATATTGTGACAAACTGTTGACGCTGCGTTTACGAAAATACGCTTACGTCTGGACTAATTGGGCCTTAACACATTTTCCGCTGTTTAACTACTGTTTTTTCATAACATTTTTTGATTACAATTGTGCATTTTGTTTTAAATAATATATATTTGAAAAATTAACAATTGAAATGCTATTTCCTTCATCCTTCACAAAAAATAGTTGTTGAAAATAGCCTTGTCAAATGCTTCCCTTTAAAAGTCAAGAGTGCCCCGTGCTTGGGGCACCTTTAAAACGACTTTATTTAGAAAATATTAAAAAAATATATATATTTGGTTTCAAGAACAGAATGAAAATTTAAGGGTTCAATCTAATAATCACTCTTTATAGGGCACCAACAATTTTTAGAATCGGTCCACAAGTTTCGAAGTAATGGGACTTTTCAAAAAAGGTGTCACAGCTACCCCAGTTTACCCTACACGATTAAAATTACACATTTTTCGTTGCTCTATTACGCTATAATTACGTTCTGGTACGCTATAAATATACATATGATATGTGTTAAATTAATACACTTCTTAACGCATTTCACTGTGCAGTGTAACAATAGAAAATTAAGCATTTTTGTATTGCATTTTTTTCTTACTGTAACTATGTGACAATATGTCGGCAATGTTGTTGCTCTCGCCATTGAGACGCCATAATGCAATTTCAGTGTCGCATAATATTTCTCAAATCAGTTTTCTCAAAAAATACAGAGAGGGGCACTCTGAGTGTACACATACATTATTAAAGTCCATTATGCTCAAAAACAAACTTCAAAGCCAAACTTGTACCAACCTACGACGTTATGTCTACGACTATATGATTTTATGCAAAAAACACATGATATTTTGGACATCTTTTGAAAAAATATTAAAAATACATTTTACCTGAAGAAAAAAACTGTATACTCATGTCTTAACTTATTATAACTTTTTCAAAAATAATTTTTTTTGAGCTGAAAATTACAATTTTTTACCACTAGATGATTAATAAAAGTTAAATTTTCTCAACTATCGTAATAAATTGAAATCTAAAAATTTTTACACTTCATTACACTTCAAAAAAGAGTAAAAAAACAAAACCTCTTAATTTTAAATCGAATTGAGTAAGTTTCAGTCGGGCAAGCCGACTTATATATACCCTACACCTACTGGGCCATATTGGATCAGCCATCTTGAATATTGAAAATGCGACATCAAATTCGAAATCTGCGACCCCAAAAACCCCCCTATACTGTTTTGATGAAATCTTAAAATTTCGGCCGCCATATTTGTTCTGTCATCTTGAATGTCAAAAACCCCCCTATACAAGATTTCATACGGTTTTGATGAAATCTTAAAATTTCGGTCGCCATATTTGTTCCGCCATCTTGAATTTTGAAAATGCGACATCAAATTCGATATCAGCGACCCCAAAAACGCCCTTGTATAAAATTTCATACTGTTTTGATGAAATATTAAAATTTAGGCCGCCATATTGGTTCCGCCATCTTGAATTTTTAAAATCAAACATCAAATTCACTATACAAAATTTCATACTGCTTTGATGAAATCTTAAAATTACGGTAAAAACACGATTTTCACTTATATGGGAGGTAGGCGTGGCAGTCGACTGATTCCGTCCATTTGCAATACCAACTCCTTCTAGGGCCTTTTTGGTGTTACAAACAACCCTACGCCTCTGATGGACCCCAAAATTTAATATAATTCATTGTCAAAAAGCTCGCCGCGCAGTAGCGGTTAAAAAATTGTAGCGCTCGAAATATGGAATTTTGATTTGTTTTCAAACATTTTATAGTATCGATATTGGGGCCATTAGAAAGGCCTCCTAGACCCCTTTCGAATGAGTACCAAAGCACCTTAATCTGTAAAAGTACCTGTCGCGAAAATCATTTTTAAAAATTTACATACTTTTCAAACTTTTTACAATTTTTTTTTGGATGCAAAAAGTTGCGCTGGAAAAAATATTTTTTTTAAACAGTCTTAACAGTTTTGTAATGAGTGTGGATTTACTTTGTATAAAAAAATTGTATCGACTATTTTTTTTCAGTTTTACATTTTTTCATAAAAAAAAAACAAACTGCCTTTAGTAAAATACTTTTTTTTGACTAAAAAACCTTTTGCATCAAAAAAAAAATTGTATAACCCCCAAGAAAAAAGTTTCAAAAGTAAGTAAATTCTTAAAATGGATTTTCTCGATGTGTAAAAATGTACAGGTACTCATTCCAGTACCTCTTCAAGAGACCTTTCCAATGGTACTAATTAAAATACTATAAAATGTTGGCAAACAAATCAAAATTTATAATTTCGAGTGCTACTATTTTTTTGACCGCAGCTGTATATATATAGTCCACCCAAAGCAAGTTAATATAAGGGTTATAAAAAAAACCTAACTTTAAGGCGGCAGAAGTCGGCGGACACAACTATATGTCTACATAATATGTAGCCACCTTCACGCAGAGAAAAAACATGGTTGACCCAATCATATTTTGATTGGCGAAATGATTGCACCAACCATCCACATGATTGGAAACTGAAAATGTACATGATTGCAGGCAAAATGTACATGATTGCAAAATAAAAATGTACATGGTTGCAGCCAAAATATAGATGATGGTTACAATCATGTTATATTAATAATATTTCAATGTAATATTAGTTGATTGTTATATATATTGTTAAAGAAATAAAAGTTCATTTAAATTTTTCTTTACTTACTTACGATTGGCCGTGCCGAGATTTGAACCCGGGACACTTGGGTTGCTGACGAAGCGCGTTAGCACGCTACTGGTGTAGCTACTACTGCTACACCAACCATAAATGATCGCTACAATCATAATAATATTTTAGCAAAAAATGTATGATCTCTGCGATCATGCTCCAACCATATTTTTTCTCTGCGTGTATAGAAGGCAGTCAAAACTATAGTCTCTCATAAAAAATCCCTATATCCCTATCCCTATATCCCTTCCCCCTATATATATTATAAAACTGAGTGTGTGTCTGTCTGTCTGTCTGTCTGTTTGTCTGTTTGTCCCTCAATCACGGCTAAACGGCTGTACCGATTCTCTTGAAACTTTCAGGATAAATTCTATAGGTATCGACATGTAACATATGCGGTTGGGATTGGACAAAGGGGCGTGGCACCTCCCATACAACACAAAATATATCTACAAGGTAATTTAGTACCTATTGAATTGAATTTGAATTGAATATTGAGTAATAAATACGAAATTTAGCACGAAGTTGCATAATAACTTTTCCAAGCTTTATGCCAAATATGAGCATAATTGAACAAGGGGCGTGGCACCGCCCACACAATACGTAACTCAAATAACAGCTAACTAAGCAACTATTGGATATATTTTAGTGAAATTTGGAATGGAGCTGTATAGTATGTTTTCCCAGCTATGTGTCGAAAATGGGAATAATTGGACAAGGGGCGTGGCACCGCCCAAACAATTTTCTACCCCATATCACGGTTAAACGGCTTTACTGATTTTATTGAAATTTGAAGGAAAAATTGTGTTAGTAATGGAATTTGCAAGAGGACATAACAGGTTGGATTCGGACAACGGGGCGTGGCACCTCTCATACAACAAAAAATAATATTAAAATGTAACATAGTAACTATCGAATATTAAGTGGTTCATGCCACCAACTACGCCCTTGCACATTTTTTGGGTGAATCATACCGGGTGGTATTACAACTGCCACCAAGTGCGTCCTTGGACTTTCTTTGGCTGAATCATACCGGGTGGGATTACAGCTGCCACCAAGTGTGTCCTTGGAATTTTTTTGGGTGATTCCTACTGGGTGGGATTACAACTGGCACCAAGTTTCACGGGGGGAATAAACCATCAACTACAGCGCCATTGAATTGTCGCAAATTCCTATATATATTTATTTTGAAATTTTATACAACCCGTGCAAAGCCGGGTATGTAACAGCTAGTGAGCAATAAATTAAATGCGACTGAGATAAAGTGCATTAACTAATTTATATGGGACATCTTTGCAAGAATGGTCCGATCTTTATAATTTTGGGCTTAAACGATAGATGGAAGCCACCATTAACACCTCTCATCGAAAAATGATGATTATCTTGTGCGAGAGTCGTTTTCAAAAAGAATCACTCTTGATACCTATCCAATCTCAATGCAGTATTTTGCAGTTGATAGTGCTAAGCTTCCCCATCATTTTAATCCTAAGACTGTTTGTATTCGTGGGTGACTTGAAAATAGCACAGCAACAAGACCGATGAACGAAAAGCCTAAATATTTTGGCAAGTGATGTAGAATTTTATCTACTTTCAGATGTATAATGGTATCAATACAGAAATGCATTAATAACCATTTTCAGTAGCCAATACCTAGGGTTACCAGACGTACTCTTTTAAAGAGTACAGTACTCTTTTTTTAGATCCTCCTCTTTGTTGCTCTCACTTTTTTCCCGAAAGTACTATTGAGTACTCTTTTTCTTATTTATGTGACTTTACCATATAACAACTGCATTTATCAGCTCAGTAATTCGTCAGAATTAAAAAAACCTTCAAATATTAGGGGTTTTCACTGTGTAACGGAGTAAAAAAGTAAAGTGTAAAATTTTGAATTTCTTTTTTCAAGGCATTTTGTTGTCAGAAAATTTTTTTATTTTACACTTTACTCTTTTACTTCGTTACACAGGGCCTCGTGAAAACCCCTATTACACCTAAGTAGTACATTTTAATTTGTTGTTTTTTTAAATTAACTAAAGTTGGATTCTAAAACTTTTTTGAAGAAATTTTTTTCTAATTTTTTTTGTTTTATAAAAAATATGTGGTGTAAAACCGAGGAGTTTGGGACCCCCTGCAACTCTGTACTTTTTTTTTACTCAAGAGAATCTGGTATCCCTAGTCAATACCCCATTGTGCGTCGTTGTCAGTTTATGTTTGATATTTTATTATTATTTCTTCTTAAATAGAAGTTTAAACTCAGTTCTGAATACATTTTTCTTTATTGTTTTGAGCGTCCTCACCGGAAATAGCTCCTGCTTGCAAACATTGGCACACCACTTCCGAGCTAATATTCTGAAATTGGAACTGTTTTTCTGCGATTGTTTTGGGAGTGATGTCAGCTGGGATGCTTACTACTGGAAGTGGAATTTGGAAAATTAGCGCTTAAATTGAATTGGAAAGTCTTCTACTGCTCGGCGGATGTCATTACGTTTAATGCACTTCCTTGAAAGCTTTAGTATTGCCAAAAGGCTAACTTTTCTGCGCATTGACACCAATAACAACTGTTCGCGTGTCTCCGATGAGTCTTCACGTTTGTGTTTTAATTTAGCTACAAAAGGCTGTGCAAAAACAGATATTTGCTGTCAATGACTTTGCGGAGTTCTGAACAGGCATCACTGATAACACTGTGTGACAAAATGAGGGTAAAACTAGAGAGTGACCTATCTTCGGCTATGCCAAAGCTGAAATGGGGGTATTATATGAAAAATATTAGTCCCAGGACGCAATTTTCACCCATTTATATGTGGTTTTAGAACACCGACCATCGTCCAAAACGCCATTCTAAAATTTTCAATAAAAAACACTTTCAACAATTTTTATAATAAAAACCTTAGTAGGGTAAGCTGGGGTAGCTGTGACAATTGGGCACAACTGACTTCGAGATTTTTGGTGTGTTCTCACCATAATTTGTGAAACTTTCAAATGAGGAAGTTAGCAACGCTTTATATATAAAGTGAACATAACTATTTAGTTTTCAGAACCTTTACTCAAATTTGAATTCAATTAAATATAAAAGACGATCTTAAAAAACGATCTACAGTAATTCAGAAGTAAAAAAACCAACAGTAAAAACAATTTTTTCGCACAATTCGCCCTATATGTCCTATTGCAAATTCCATTTTTTACACAATTTTACCTTAAAATTTCAATAAAATATTAAAGCCGTTTAACCGTGTTATAGGGTAGAAAATTATATGGGCGGTGCCACGCCTCTTGTCCAATTATTCCCATATTCAACACATAGCAGGGAAAACATACTATAGAACTCCATTCCAAATTTCATTAAAATATATCCAATAGTTGCTTAATTAGCTGTTTTTTAAGTTACGTATGTGTGGGCGGTGCCACGCCCCTTGTCCAATTATGCGCATATGTGCAGAATTGGACATAAAGCATAAAGCTTGGAAAAGTTATTATGCAACTCCGTGCCAAATTTCGTGTTTATATATTCAATATTTAATTCAATAGTTACTAAATTATTTTGTACACTGAGAAAAAATCAAAACGAAACGTTATCAAAACATTCCGAAACGTTGTCAATTTCCAACCAAAACTAGGATGTTCAGATTTTGACAACAAAACGTTTAAATTTTTTCGAAACTGCCCATTGATGAATTGAAACGGCACATTAATGAATTGAGACTCAAATGTTGTTGTTTCATGACTAAAAATTTTTGTTTTGCGACTGAATTGAGACTCAAATGTTGTTGTTTCATGACTAAAAATTTTTGTTTTGCGACTGAAATGTTTATGATTTTATGAATTGAAAATACAAAAAAAGGTTATTGGAAAGGTGTTTTTTTAGAATTACCTAGATTTCAATTTTAAATTAAATTTCAATTTATAATTTTTTTACTTCAAATTTTTTTTTTAAACAATATTATTGATGTTTAATTGTTATATTTTATTTACGAAATAAAGAAATGATAAGAATTTTTGTTTACTTACCGAAATGTGAACCATGGCCATTCGGATTCATAAAAAAACAGGAGTTACTCGCTAATATTTCAAAATTCATATTTTGACTGCACATCTGCACGGATTCCGAGGGGTTTCTCACATTAAATGAATCGCCTTATTGTTACTATGATATCAACCAGCTAAAATTTGTTTTTTGTTGGAAACGATGTTTGCCTGTAAAGTATCGATATATATAGGGATCAGGCACTTCCCAAAAAAAGATCTTTGGTCAAAAAACATATTTTTTTTTTACATTTTTTTAATTTAAATTGAAAAAAGCTATTTTTTTGGTTTTTGTTATCGAAAAAACTAAAGTTAAAACATTTTTTTGTTTTAACAACTTAATCTAAACTTTGGAAAAATTAAAAAAAGTTAGAAATTCCATCGATACAAAAATGGCAGAGTTAAAAATAATTGCATGGTGCACATAAACAAAAACGTTTTTTTGTCCTAACTCTAGAAGGAAAAACTATAAAAGGATAAAGTTTTTACGTTACATTGGTTTTGCACTTCAAATAAATGTGGCAACTCTAATACAAACTTTATAACTGCGCATCCTTTTTCGCAGCGCTGTTAATTAAAAGTTTTTAATACCAGTTGAAAATTTTATCAGGGAAATTCAGTTTTGTGTAAAAATATATTAAAAAAGGAAATAAATGAGTTTCTCTTCCCTCGGCGGGAGCCCTGTAGACTTGTGCCCGGATAAACAACTGGCACGCGTCGCTTTCGCTGGGCATCTGCAAGTTCGTTGTATACAACTTTTGAATCAACTTAAAAAATATCGAAATAAAAAATTTGCTCATCGCAGTTGCTGAATTCTAATTATTCCAAATAAGCTTAACTGCACAAAATCGTCAGCAAAAAACCAAAAAGTTTCACTTTCGCACTCTCTGTTGGTTGAATAAAAAACCACAACATTTTTGACAATGATTCAACATTTTTTACTTTTGTTTGTTTAAGGACAGTCGAAAAAACTGAAAGGGATTTCCTTCTGCTGTGAATTGTAAAAGCATTTTTTCATTTTTTACTTAAAGCTATATAGGCATGAAAGGTACGTTGACCACATTTTTGGTTTTGAATGTTTACTCTGCGCATAAGTTTGGTTTTTTCGTGGATTTTTGAAGGATTTTAAGATAATTAGAACCTTTTCAGTTTAAATAAATTTTAAATTTACATGTATTTTTAGTCATAGCATTTCTAGGAACGCTATTTAACAATAACAGATACATTTTTTATACCCTACACCTCATGAGGTATGGGTATATTCACTTTGGTCTGATGTTTGTAACACCAAGAATGAGAAGTGTCCGGTATGGAAAAGTATATATATTCTTGATCAGCGTCACCTCCTGAGTTGATTTAGCCCTATCCGTCTGTCCGTATGTCCGTCTGTCCGTCCTCTTTTCTTGTAAACACGATTGCAGGAGCTAGAAGAAAGCTAGGGATCCCAAATTTTGGATTTATTCTTTTTAGGCCCTAGAAGGAGTTTGTATTGAAAATAGGTGGAATCGGTCGACTGCAACGCCTACCTCCCATATAAGTGAAAATCGTGTTTTTACCGAAATTTTAAGATTTCATCAGAACAGTATGAAATTTTGTATAGTGGGGTTTTCGGGGTCGCTGATTTCGAATTTGATGTCACATTTTCAAAATTCAAGATGGCGGATACAATATTGTCCAGTAGGTGTAGGGTATATATAAGTCGGCTTGCCCGACTGAAACTTACTCACTTGTTTTTTGGTGGATTTAATTGGAAATTTTTAGAAACGGATTTTGGTTTGGTCCTAAGCTCCAAAACCACCTATAAATGGCTCAAAATGGGGTCTTAGACCAAATTTTTTATGCTGAGGTAATTCTAAACTTCTACTGTGTGGGGGTATTTCAGCTTCGGCACGAAAATAGTTCACTCTTTAGTTTTTTCTATTTTTTTGTTTTACATGTTTTTTTTTTAAGATTTATTAAATTTACTTTTGAAGTAAATACTTTTTTTCCAAAAATATTTTGGTATATTTCATCTACACAAAAAATTTGTAAATTTTTTTTTTTAAATAATGCTTACAAGAATTGCGAAGAAAAATTTACAACAGAATTTAGCAATCCCGGAATTTTTCAAACCTATACACCAGTGGTCGACGCTCCATAGTCTTGCGAGGCCGAATGTAATCATATTTTTCATAAATTTAAAGTAATCATAAATTTAAAGTAACTGCACTGAGTTTAAAGTGATTTCAAAGTTTTTGTTTTCTCAGTGTAGAAAAATATGACGAATTGTTTCTAGCAAAGCTGGGCATTAACTAGTTAATTAGTTAATTGTTAATTAACGAAGTTAAATTTTTGGATAACTTTTAACGTTTCAGTTAATTTTGAAAACCATTAACTTTTTCATTTAGTTAAGTTAAATTTCTGCGATTAACTAGCATTAGTTAACTTTAAAACCTAAATTTTTTTTTATTAAATGTAAAAAAAAATTAAAAATTAGGAATTTATACTATTTTTGAACTGATATTGACATTAAATTAAAAAATTAGTTCACAAAACAATTAAATACACAGTGTTGACTACTTCTATATTCTATTTTTATGTATGAACGGACCATTCTAAAAACAACGATGTTTTCAGCCATTCCGTGAGGTTTACATCGTCAGGATGTATCGTATTTTCCATTTCTGAAAATGGCGAAAAACTGAGTTTAGAATGGCCTCTAATAATTGTTCTTAACCAAACTTCACTCGTTTCATTATTATTATTTGATATTATATGAATATAAATAAATTGTTTCATACACGAAATTTCGGTTTTGATTTTTATAATTTTTTTTAAGCCAATTTGCATATAAAGCTGAAGTCGATTGGAAAAAGTGTGCAGATTCAATTGAATCAAGTTAAAATGTTTTTTTAATGAGTTTTTGAAGTTTTTTTTTTCTATAGAAAATTTTACTATTTAATTTAACATTTAACGAAGTTAACTTTTTAACGAAATTAACTTTTTAATTTAACGAAGTTAAATTCTCGATTAACTATGCCCAGCTTTGGTTTCTAGTCTAGAGTGATGAGTTTACATCCGATTGTAAAAAGTTTACATGTATTGCATTTAATTATACCCCCACACTCACTGTGGCAGGGTATACTAACTTTGACGTTTGTAACGCCCATAAGGGGGCGTGTCCGGTATGGAAAAGTATATATATTCTTGATCAGCATCACCGCCGAAAAAAAGGTCAACATTTTTCAAGTCTTTTTTATTGCTGCATTCGATTGGAAATGTTTAGAAACGTATTTTTGACATGGTCCGAGGTTCCGAAACCACATATATAAGGGTCAAAATAGGGTCTTTAGTAGAGCCCGACCGATAAGCATTTTCAGATACACATTTATTTTGTTTAAGAAATTAAAATTTTATTTAAACAAATAATAAATGTAACCAAAAGAATTCACAAACAGATTTGGGCCTCCTAGGTCAATACTAACAGGAGCCTCGAATTTTCCCATATATCCCGTGTAAGAAAAATTAGATTTTTTAAAATCATTTTTTAAAATTTGGAGTAAAGCATAAAATAATGTAGAGAGAGTATAGAGAATTCTTCAAAGAATAAATCCCTCTAAGTAGCTGTTTTTTAAGGACTCCCCAAATCCGTCAGGTGATGGGCGAAGGATGTTCTAGTTGATGGTAAATACCACCTGTGAAGCTTTGAACTTTAAATGTAAAATTTTACCAAAATCGGTCCCGGATTTGAGCACCAGAACTACTTTTCATATACGTTGGCGCAGCAATTTGGGCTACATTTCTAAAAGGTAGAATCCTTCCGTGAGCCTTCTACCCCTATATTTGAAATTTCATACAGTTTACCAGGACTCCTTTTAACATAGACATCAGGGCAAGTAGTAAGCTTCTAAATCTATATTTAAAATTCAGTAATCCACCCAGAAAATGTCCAGGATGTACTTTGTGGCAGCCCGACCGACGGTCTTGAGTCCAATTTCGATTTGATTGGAAAATTTTAGAAACGGATTTTAGACATGGTCCGGGCTCCAAAACTATTTATAGGTGGATCAAAATGGGGTCTGAGACCACATCATTTTATGTTCGAGGTACTTCTTCCTACTGTGTGGGGGTATTTCAGCTTCGGCATAGCCGAATATAGTCCACTCTCTAGTTTTTTTTGGAAACGTTCTTTTAAATTGCTGCAAATTGAAAACTAAATTCTAATAAATGTTTATATTGTAAAAATCTAATTCGATATAAGCTTTGTTTTTATAGTAACTCAGTGGCACAACGTGTATGTGCGGAACTTATAAACCTTACGTCCCGCGTTCGTATCCTGTCTGAGTTGATTGCCATTTTCATTATTGAATATCCAATCATATTATACTATAGCCAGTATCTTCTTATGAACTCTGATCTCCAACCATCAATGATCGCTACAATCATAATATTATTATAGCAAAAAAGGTATGATCTCTGCGATCAGGCTCCAATCATATTATAATTATAATATAATTTGAATTGCATTTAAATTATTTAGAAAAATGTAACTCTGTCCATTTTTACAATTCTTTAGCAAGACAAAACCATAAAATTAAACGCATGTCAATCTCAATCTTAAAAGGGATTTTTATTAGCGACGCCTTTCAATGTAGAAAATAAAAATGCTAGCCATAAAACAGCGCACTTGCCTTACCAGTGATATCCTAGTGCATTATTGTCCTTCCATAACAAACACACTCATCCCCGATTACACAATCGCTGACTGATGGAAATGCATGCTCTGCGTGCGTCATAAAATTACTTTTTGTCACGAGAACATGGATTTTTTTGACTCCATGGTGTACAAAAAAATAAAATTTAAAAAACAGCAACCAACACCATATACATTCACTTTTATTATACTCAAGAGGCATGTATGATGATGGCCGTACAGTGGGAAAATTCTGACATTTAGTTGGCAAAATAGTTTATGACAAAATATAGAGCGTTTTCCGCGAAATGGAGCTTGCTGGGATTATATTCAGATTCAGCACGGCAAAATGGCCTCGCGACGTCTGCTGCCCAGAAAACATTTAGGTTTGATATCGACTCGAGAACGACTCGGTATCAATGGTTTTTCTCTAATGTTGAACGTTTTAAACCGAGTCGATACCGACTCGAGAATCATAGCTTTTTCAATAAAAAGGGGAGTTAGTTCTCGAGTCGAGAAAAGGGTTAGTTCTCGAGTCGTGAATTAAATTATTAACGTTTCACTTTTTTATTTGTTGAAGTAACCTTTGAAAACGAGTCTAGAATTACATTAGTTATCGACTCGAGAAATAAGGTTTTTCTCAAACGTTTGAGACTGTGTTTGCTGGGAGCAGATAATGGAAGCCTTAGAAAGGGAATCCGATATAGAAGAAGGCGGCTATGATGACGAAGACATGGTGGATATTGCTGTTGCATGTGTTCAAACTGCAGAAGATCACATCGTTCCAGCACAAGAAAATGAGTCAGATGATGATGGTGAATATGACGCAATTGAACATCTTGAGTTGCCCATCGGATCGGCCTACAATCCAAATGCTGACTCTGGAGAGTCTCTACGAAATCAATTTACAAATAAAAAAGATATCAAGTGGGTAACTAGATTGTTATGTGCACCGAGACAAGATGATTTCCAAACTGTGCCTCCGGAGAAAATCCTGAAGCTGGAACACCATACACCATACTCATACTTCAGAAAATATTTTGATGTAGATTTTTTTTAAAACTACTTTCCATCATATCAATTGTTCGAAATTGAACATCTTGATGTATCCTTGCTGCCAGAACCGCTTTGCAAATCCTCAAACGTCAGAAAAGAATACAATTGTCAATGTTTCAACGAAAATGGAAAAGTAATTTTTACAAGGTGGTTCAATAATAAAGTAGTAAACATAGTTTCGAATTTCGTGGGAATCCGTTTGGTGGACAAAGCTCGACGAAGGCATGAAGTTTCCCAGTGTTATGTGAATGTCACTCGTTCAGAGGTAGTACGCCTTTATAACGAAAGCATGGGTGGAGTTGATCTGTGGAAAGCATATAGGCGAATTTCTGCTGGAAGCTTTTCATTGATACCAATATTGATACTAAAAAATTTTACTGTGAACATGAAATAGTTGTGTGCTTCTACTTTTTTTATTCTTAATATATCATACGAATTAAAGAGACAACTTTCTGAAATTGAAACCTTGCAAAAGCAAATGTAAAACATCGATATTAAGACATCGTTGATATTGACATCGATGCATCTTTTTTTTTTTTAACATGTGGTCTGTCAAACACCAGACATAAGCCTTAACTGACGTAAGGAGCAGCTGATGAGATGACGAGTCGGCAAAGCACTATTAGCTTATATGCCAGGACACATCGATGCATCTTCACTTTTTTGATGTTGAGAAATTTTTAACATCGATGAAAAACACATTTTTTCGTTTGCGAAATTTTGCCATGTGGACTTTGGAAAAAAGGCTCTCTGAACCAAATAGTTTGAGAGTGGAAACTTCACACATATATTCTGTAAGACCATGGCCACAGATTCCCGAGACGGAAGGGGAGTGGCAATGGGCGTGTTCAATGATGGTCCGTGCGAAGTCATGGGTGATTTAATAGTACACAAAATTTTTAATTTTTGATTAACTATTACCGGGTTAACGAAGTTAAATTCTCGATTAACTATGCCCAGCTTTGCATACATATATACATATCCACAAACAAACTCACAAAAAATTTTATATAAGTAAAGATAACAAGTAAATATATGAATTCTGTCTTTTGTCAGCATGTATATTAATACCTGACGATCCCAGTGACATTCATAACTTCAATTACCCAAAACATAAGTTGTGTCGTTATTGCAGGAAATGAACGATGTATTAAAAACATGGGTCCCCCTTTGACACAAAAAATAATGAGAAATAAAGAAAACTATATTCGTGGAAAAGTTCTGATTTTTGCAACTAGAAAAGATAAAGCTGGTGGGAATACCGGGAATATTGAATTGTATGGGCGGTGCCACGCACATTTGTCCAATTACATCCATATCTGAGATTCAGCTTTGAGTTGAAAGCATAATATGTGGCAAAGTTCGTTGAAAAATATTTAATTGGAGCCAAGTTAAGGCATTTTAAAATATTGAATTATACGAGCAGTGACATGCCCCTTTATTCAATTAGCATCGATATTTGGCTAATATCTGGGTAAATCCTTTAAAAGTAGTACATCAAATTTTGGTGCAGATCGGATGAAAACCATCTGATTTTTTAATTTAATTAAAGTTGTCAATTTCTCCCACTGTGCAGTGGTCATATATGAATTTTATCTAGAAAAGTCATTTATTGTTTCGCGCATGCAGCAAAACTGTTTGGCTGCAACAAATACCACATCGGCTCCTCCGTCTATATTCCAGGAAGGTGTAACGCGGACACTGACAAAGACAAGCTACTGGAGGCTTTTAAAAAAAATGTCTGAGGTACAAAAGAATTGGAAGAGGAGTTTTTTCTTTTGTTGGGGTCATTAAAAATGTATCATGAGCAAAATGATACTTTTGCATCCATTCATTTACAAAAATAGAAGAAAACCACACAAAAAAAAAGTAGGTAAATCTAACCAAAAATGACGATTAAAATTGCAGCAACTTCGGTGATAAATGGAACTAACTCAAAGTTGTGAGCGTACCATAAAAACTAGTTCGCAAACCATTAAAAAAGTTCGCGTACCATGCAGAATTGTTCACATATGAGAAACTTTGTCACACCGTTTGTAACCCCCATAAGGAGGCGTCCGATATGGAAAAGTATATATGTATTCTTGATCAGCATCATCTCCTGAGTCGATTAGGCCATGCCCGTTTGTCCGTCTGTCTGTCATTTTGCACGATAACTGTCGTAGCTTTTGAGCTATCGACTCCAAATTTTGGCATTCCTCTTTTTTTTGGTGCAGGGTATTTTCGCTTCGGTCAGGCCGAAGATATTTCTCTTACTAGTTGTTAATACCATTTACCTTTGCTCGAAATTCGTAGAAAACGTTTTTTTTTGTAATCAGACTAAGTATGCATAAGCTTAGGAACAAGCAATTTGCGAAACTTTGATTATCTATACGTCAGATTAACAGTTATCATCATATAGCCAGGTTAATTTGTTAGCACCCGACACTACGTTAGTAAGAAAATTAGTACACTACAAAAATTAATTTAAAAGTGTTAAAATTTGGTTTTTAATAATATAATAAGGAGATGATAAATTTAAGTCGACATAAAGGAACCGTATTATGGTACAAACGGTTCCTAAAATGTATCCTGACAATTCTGTTTATCCTTAATGGTATACCGCCAAACTTAACAAACTAGAGAGTGGACTATCTTCGGCTATACCGAAGCTGAAATACCCCCACACAGTAGGAAGAAGTACCTCGAACATAAAATGTGGTCTCAAGACCACATTTTGAGCCAATTATAGGTGGTTTTGGAGCCGGGACCATGTCCAAAATCCATTTCCAAAAAATTTCAAATCAAATCCACAAAAAAAAAAAATTTGTCTCAAGACCCCATTTAGACCCTTATATATGTGGCTTCGGAACCTCGGACCATGTCAAAAATACGTTTCTAAACATTTCCAATTGAATACAACCATAAAAAAGACTTGAAAACTGTTTAACTTTTTTTTCCGTGTATGGGAGCCACGGCCAGTTTTTATCCGATTTGGCTGATTCTCGAACTTGATCTCAGTATTAACGAGAAAAACATGTACCCAAAGTTTCAAGTCGATATCTCCAAAACTGCGACCGCTATCGTGCGGACGGACAGACAGACGGACATCGCTAAAACGACTCAGGAGGTGATGCTGATCAAGAATATATATACTTTTCCATACCGGACACGCCTCCTTATGGGCGTTACAAACGTTGTGACAAAGTTAGTATACCCTGCCACAGAAAGTATGCAATGGTGTGCGGCAGTGCTTGAGCACGAATAATGATGATCCTGGAAGTATGCAAGTTTTCGCAGAGAATTTGGATATTTTCACGATTTTCACACTTTTCCGGTGAATTTTCCGGGTTTTCTTGACCGACATAGAATCCGCCCACCGAGAAGAAGACAACACAAAACTAACCAAATCGGTCGCTCCGTTAATTTCGCGACTTTGTTTTATATATATAGATAACTTACTATACAAATGTAAACTTAAATATATTTGTGTTTATTTTTTTTGTCTATGCGATATTTACGTTTGTACATTTGTAACGCCCATAAGGAGGCGTGACCGGTATGGAAAAGTATATATATTCTTGATCAGCGATGTCCGTCCGTCTGTCCGTCCGCACGATAGCGGTCGCAGTTTTGGAGATATCGACTTGAAACTTTGGGTACATGTTTTTCTCATGAATATTGAGATCAGCCAAATCGGATAAAAACTGGGCGTGACTCCCATACACCGAAAAAAAGGTCAACATTTTTCAAGTCTATTTTATTGTTGTATTCGATTGGAAATGTTTAGAAACGTATGTTTGACATGGTCCGAGGTTCCGAAGCCACATATATAAGGGTCTAAATGGGGTCTTGAGACCAATTATTTTTTTGGTGGATTTGATTGGAAATTTTTAGGAAAGGATTTTGGACATGGTCCGGCCTCCAAAACCACCTATAATTGCCTCAAAATGGGGTCTTGAGACCATATTTTTTTATGTTTGAGGTACCTACTGTGTGGGGGTATTTCAGCTTCGGTATAGCCGAAGATAGTCCACTCTCTAGTTTTTGTCAAATCTCGAATTGATAATTATTTATTTTTGATTATAACACATATATTTGAGAGAGGAGGTATCTCTGAACTTATTATACTATTTAAACCCCCACACACACTGTGGCAGGGTATACTAACTGTGACACAACGTTTGTAACGCCCATAAGGAGGCGTGTCCGGTATGGACAAGTATATATATTCTTGATCAGAAATCACCTCCTGAATCGATTTAGCCATGTCCGTCTGTCTGTTTGTCCGCACGACAGCGGTCGCAGTATTGGAGATATCGACTTGAAACTTTGGGAGCATGTTTTTCACTTCAAAAGCAAGATCAAGTAAGATCTAGGGCCGATTCGCGTAAGCCGATAGTGAACGAAACCGACAGTGTGAGTATCGGTTTTGGTTCGCGTAAACCGATACTCGACAAAAAAGTATGAAAATTACCAATAGTTGAAACCGACACCTTTTGATGTGTCGATTTCACTGATTTTTCAAGCAATTGCCAAAAAAAAAACTGTTGCGCTCGCAAAAAAATTAAAATTATAAAATTATGATATTTAAAAAGGACACAAAGTAACCAGACGCAGAAGAAAATTCTAGTAGATTTTATGGAAATTCACTCGTGGATTTGTTACAGAGCACAGCCAACGGAAACCAGAAAAAGAGAAGGCTATGGGACAGATTGGTGACTACCCTCAACAGCAATAGGCCGCCAATAAAAACATTGAAGTGCTGGAAAAAAGTAATGTAATTTATCTAGTAATATTTAACCACATTTTTAATGCGTAAAATTAAAATTTTTGGTTTGGATCGACCACAAATACGCAGCCAAGAAAAAACTGACACAAAAAAGGCAAAGTCTCTTCAAAAACTGCAGCGGACCGTACGACGTTTTTGCTTTTAAAACCAATTTTTTGGAATAAGCCGTATTGGATTTGAGACATCCCTCAGCATTCTTTGTCGTCTAACAAGATCAAAACCCTCGTCGCTGTCAACATCCAATAGAACATGCCTCAACGGACACATTTATTGATCACTTTCGTGTTATTTTGTTATTTAAACTTCTTTTTTCAATTTAAAATCTGTCATTTGACAGTTGTCAGCTGTTTAAATGACTTGTTCGCAAATAATGTAATAAATTTTGTGTGCTTACGCAAATAGCACTCGACTTTTATTTTATCGGCTTACGCGAACCAAATTTGCACTATCGGTTTGGTTGTGTCGATTTCAACTATCGATTCTGTGATAGTCGAGTATCGGCTTGCGCGAACCGGCCCCTAAATGTAACTAATTTTTTTAAAACTTTTTTTGTGTGTTTGTATTGAATTGACATTTAACCTCGTTAGGCATGGGCCAAACTTTGACCGATTTCAAACATTTTTTTGCATTAATCTTATTTTAACCTAACTAACCCAAGTTTTCCGCACTATTCCATTTCGATCACCAAACATTTTTGTTTTTTTAGAACTACTTATTATTAGTTCATTATAACATTACATCACTTTTAGTTCGATCAATGAAATTAATTCTTCACAAATATTGACAGAATTTTTACCCAAGTCCAACTTGTTACGACACACTCAGATAAAAAAAACGATGAAATCTATAAGCACCAGGAGATTTCATCGTTATTTTCCACACTCAGATGTTCTATGATTTGTAATCCTCTTCTTTCAGAAATGTACTTCATCATGATGTTCTTCATATCTTTCTCCACATACTGAGTGTCCTTTTGCCAATACCAACCCAAACCACAAATCAGTGTGACAAACCTATCGTCCCACTTGCTCATAACCGAATGAAGCATGAAAACATTTGCTGTCATTTAATATCCGCAATTAAAGTGGTCATCAATCAAAATGAAAAACAAACGTAAATGAAGAAAAAAATGAGTACAGCGCAAAAAATAAATAAAAATGATAAACAAGTGTACTAACAAGACGGGACGTCACAACAGCATAAAACCACCAATTGCCGCCAAAGTGCTGGTCAACAGGAAAACAGAACAACAAAATTAGGAGAGTGTCAAATTTCAAGCAACATAATCTATCCCGGTGTAGAGGATGTGGGCTGTTGTTGTGTAATGTGTGCTTATAAAATGATGTAGTGGCTTCCTTGCATCACGCAGGTTACTGTTCACGTTTAAACACTGACCATTATTATTTCGTGACGTAGCAAGTGTCAGAACCATTTTTTTCTTTTTCCTGAAGCCACTTTTAATTGAGGTCGATCCCAAAATATTTTACCGTCCAAAATATTAATGATTAAGTTTTTCTTTGCTTTGCAAAGATCATTTTTATACCCCCACACACACTGTGGCAGGGTATACTCACTTTGTCACAACGTTTGTAACGCCCATAAGGAGGCGTGTCCGGTATGGAAAAGTATATATATTCTTGATCAGCATCACCTCCTGAGTCGATTTAGCGATGTCCGTCTGTCTGTCTGTCCGTCCGTCTGTCCGTCCGCACGATAGCGGTCGCAGTTTTGGAGATATCGACTTGAAACTTTGGGTACATGTTTTTCTCGTGAATACTGAGATCAAGTTCGAGAATCAGCCAAATCGGACAAAACTGGGCGTGGCTCCCATACACCGAAAAAAAAGGTAAAAATTGTTCAAGTCTTTTTTATTGTTGTATTCGATTGGAAATGTTTAGAAACGTATTTTTGACATGGTCCGAGGTTCCGAAGCCACATATATAAGGGTCTAAATAGGGTCTAGAGACCAATTTTTTTGGAAATTTTTAAAAATTTGATTGGAAATTTTTAGAAATGGATTTTGGACATGGACAATGCTCCAAAACCACCTATAATTGGCTCAAAATTGGGTCTTGAGACCACATTTTTTTATGTTCGATGTACTTCTTCCTACAGTGTGGGGGTATTTCAGCTTCGGTATAGCCGAAGATAGTCCACTCTCTAGTTTTTAAATGGTTTTGACAGCTGTCATATGTACTGAATTTTTATGTTGCTATCGAGTTCCTATTTGAATTTTTGTAAACCATATTAAATATGAAACTAAAAAATTAATGGGGCTACAAAAAAAACCATTTAGTTGCACAAAAAAAGTTTTCGAGTTGGGCCAGTTCCGTTATAAAGAATTTAAGCTCAATCCAGGGACGTACTCAGGGGGTGTTTGGGGTGTTCTAAGCAAAGCTGGGCATTAACTAGTTAATTAGTTAATTAACGAAGTTAAATTTTTGGTTAACTTTTAACGTTTCAGTTAATTTCGAAAACCATTAACTTTTTCATTTAGTTAAGTTAAATTTCTGCGATTAACTAGCATTAGTTAACTTTAAAACAAAAAATTTTTTTTATTATTGAATATAAAAAAAAAGTTAAACCGGGTTAACGAAGTTAAATTCTCGATTAACTATGCCCAGCTTTGGTTCTATGTTTTGAAATTTTAGTATTTTTACCAATGCATATAAATGTTCTTCAAAAATACAGATTTGATAATTTTTGTGAAAAAAAGTGCTAGAATGACTGGACTATTTATTATGTTAAATTAGAAAAAATGTAAAATTTATGAATTGTTCCCAGTCTATCATGATGAGTTTTCATCCTATCGTAACAATAAATAAATTTTACATTTGTTCTATATTAGTTCAGTCATTCTAGCATTTTTTTTCACAAAAATTAGCTAAATGAATTGAACTAATACTTTTTGCAATTAAGATGCTTCATCTCACCAACATGAGCACATTTTTGTGTTCTCCTTATTCTTTGTTTTTTAAGTTTTGTTGGACTTCGTTGCAGTCATGTGTCAAATCTTCTTGGATTTCGTACAAGTTTGGTGAGAAGTGACAGCTAAGTGTGGGTGTGGGTAAAGTTAAGCAATCGCTTGAAGTGTTTTAAGAATAACTTTTTCGAAAGAGTTCAAAAGATAATATGATTAGCAGAATTCTGTGAGCTATAAGTTAGTTTAAACTTTACATCCCAATAAACAGCACGGTGGCTTCTTTAATCTATCTGACCCGAAAAACTAGAGAGAGAACTATCTTCGTCTGTGCCGAAGCTGAAATACCCTCAGCCTCCGAACCCCATTTTGACTTATACACGAAATAATTAATGTGTTTGCAAATGTTGAATACTTTTAAAGAAAATTGTCGTGACTAAACTCGTTGACCGTTCTTTCAAATACAGCTGCGTTTGTAACAAACTTAGTTAATTTGTCTAAATTTATATATGTAATAATTGAGTTAGCCCAGAACAATCTTACTCTCAGCACCATGCAAATCAGGTACAACCTAAAGCTTTCTGATAGTACAGTTATAATCAGAAGATGTCCAATAGAAGCCGATTTATTTTCAAAAGTCCACGAAAGTCTTTTTGGTTGTCGGTAATATGTAATTATACCACCATTGACAGCGCAGAAGCCACAGTACACACTTGACCACTTGATCACTTTACCCATTTCAGAGCGTTGGACCCACAAAGGATATCTTGTAGATTCTTGCCGTTATCAATATTCTTATTCATGTCCTTATACTTTCTCTGCGTGCTTTTATAATATTTCGTATTTATTCTGAGCAATGTTTGGATCGACCCATTCTGCTAAAAGTTACATTATTATTGCTTTTATTACTACTCACAGCAAATAAAAGTTTAAAAAACAGCCAATTGTCGCTTTACGGCCAATTTTTTGGTGACACTGCTATTATTGTGAACATCACTTTTGGCTGATCCGAAAATAAATTACCCTGTAACCTGAAAATCTTAGTGCTTTGAACGATTACCTTTATGTATATGAATACCGTTAGATGCACAAAAATGTGTTTATAGAGAAATAATGACTTAGCCGAAGGATAACAAACAAAAAAGTGTGAAAATCGTGAAAAACGTGAAAAATAGTCAAATTTTTTGCATACTTTCTTTAGTGTACGGATTTTTATGCAAATAAAAATTTGAAACATACTTTTGGGGATAAAAAAACTGAAAGTAAGATAGTTTTACGCCAATAGCTAATTGCATACTTACAGGGGTCGTCATAACATGGCGGTCGAAATTCCTAAACCCCATTTTATATTTACAAAACTTGGTACTGGGCGGTTCCCCTTCTCCCCTCCCTCCATACCGTCTACGGGAGGGGGCGCTGTATATGTCCGAGCAACGCCGGACGTATTAAGCTAGTTTTTAAATATATGTGTTTCCCAAGAAATTCTTGAATTTCTCACATAGAAAATATCGACTAGGTTTAGGGACAAACCCACAAAACCGAAAGAAAACAGAGAAACCAATGCTTCTTTTAGTAGTTAACTATAAGTTAACTTATGGAAATAAATTAATAACATAGCTCAACCCAAATATACAAAATAAAAAAGCCAAATGTCACAAAACCTTTTTTTAACCAAATGACGTTTTCCAGGACTTACACTGAAGCTTCCAGCACATATTTTACATAGTAACGTTGTATTTATAATAGAAAAAAATCTATGACCGCGATATGTATTACTTCAATTATTAAGTGACAAATTCCTAAAGAAAAAAATTAAATCGAGCGACCGACATGCGCATTAAAATTTTCGAAAGTGGTTCGAACAGAAATTTTTCTCTTATACCACAATATATGTATAAGGAGTCTTTGAAATCAGGAGCGAGCTTTCATTATTTCTAATATTGCAGCGTACTTCATGGCGTTCCGAATATGTTTCAGTTTCGGTTCAGTGGTTCTGAATAGTTCATTTTGCTTATCCTATGGCTTTCAAAGGCCTGCAAGAGAAAAATCTCGTAAAGTTGCAAAGAGAGGAGTACCAAACATGCGCTCTATTTAAAATGCACGAGTTTCGAAACGAACTCGAATACCAATCCAATGGAAGTATGTATGCTATGTTGAGCGAATTGTGAAAGAACTTTCGGAGCAGACAGGAAAGAAAGGCCAACGGAAGCGGACGTTGAAATCCGATGGAAGAATGAAGACAACATATTGTTGGGTTGAGTGTTATTCACAGGGAATGCCGGTGGCCAATTTGTTCATTGAAATAGCGGCGCACAGCTGAGCTGCAGTTCAGTTTCAGCCAAGTGGTCGGTGTGAGTGGTTGGCTATATGAGCTGTGTTACATTGTGATATTTTCCTAAAACAAAAACATATATGTATGTAACAGTGTTATAGTGTTATTCCATTATTTAACAAATTATCAGTGATTTCCAACCTAATTTATTGAAAGAACAACCAAAAAAAACAAACAATCGGACACAAGCGTGTCCGAAAAAATAATATAACGAAAAAAACAATATAACTTATTGAAAACAATTTGGAAATATGTACAAATATTTTAATTGCATACATTCCACACTTGTAAGTCGACACGGAAACACTTACAATCCAAGAATTCACACAGTTCACATCGATATTAGAAATCATTAAGCTTACCCAAAGATGATGACGTTAATGGTACTCACGCGTGTTTGAACTCCAGTCTACGGAAAAGGTATCACAACGAGTCATTAACTACGAGTACCTACGTAAATAACATGATTTCCAAACAAACTAAGAAAAAGGCATTTACCAACTTGAATCACCACCAGAATTATCCTCAAACTCAGCTCATATCAGCCTTCCTCAATGTAATCCTACGCAATCCAACAACGTCTGTAAGCATATGCCATATACTCTTGAGGCACATAAAAAGTCAAGTGGAAAAGCTACTAAATGACAATTTCTCAAATAATATAGCAAACATGAAAATTCCAGTTAAAACAAAAAAATGTATACACATCAGATCCGGCGCAAAGTTCCTCGAAAACACAGTTGCGGAAAAGATTTAAGCACAATGGATCAAAGGCTTAGAGGTGGTTAAAAAGTATGCATTCCGCAATAGAAAAAATGGCTTCGTGCTGAAATTGAGTAAGAAATAGAAGGTATGTTTTTCTTGTAGTTACTTAAATGATTATATGTTGTTCCGCTACTCCAACTTAAAATGTATGTTAAAGGTGAAATCGGCTCGTCTTTAAACTTTAAACTGATATGTAGAACGAAAAAAATGTATTTTTTTTTATTCTTGTTATTTTGTAGTAATTTTTTGTTTTTTCGTTTAGGGAAAAAAGGTTTTTTGTTTTGTGTGTAGGGAATTCGGAGCAAAACCTATGGTAACACTGGTTGTAGCTTTGAAAGCGGAATTTTTTTTCGTAGGATAAATGTCATACTATTTTCGAATTTGCGTGTAATTTTCATAAAAGTACATTTACTAAAACTCAAAATTTAGTAAAAAAAAAATTCAAATTTGAGCTTTTAATAACTTATGTACCTATTTTGGAAAAGTGAGTACTAAGCACATCTCAGTCGGGCAGAGTGTTCAGCTGTTTTGTCAGCACTCTTCAGTACTCTTATGCATTATATTTAATCCAAGTGACGCTGCACAATGTTGTGTCTCCATTGTAAGAGTGGACAAAAATAGTAAACATGGTTCAATCTTTTCGAAATTTGGCATGAGTAATACTTTGACTGAACCAACAGTTTTTCAAGATTGCCCACGCCCAAAAAAAAAAATTATAAAGTTTCTCTAATTCTGTCATTTTAATTTAAATTAATTTTGGTGTGCCCATTCTTATCGTTAAATCCAAAAAAAAAACAAAAAAGGAAGGGTAATTCCCACTTTTACAATTTTCAAATTATTGAAATGTACACCCAGAAAAAGAAAACTGTTGGGGCAGCAGAATTTTCGGCCAACCGAATGCTAGTGGCTGTCACAACATCTACTTTCAGATGGTGCAACATCTACTTTCAGATGTTGCAGCATCTGTTGTCCCAACATCTACTGTCTGACGCAGCAAAAAGATGTCAAAAATAATGCTAATGTGTAAGAGCGAAAGCAAAAGAAAGCAAATGTGTTTGATGTTGTCTTGTAAAACTAGAGAAATAATTTCATAATTTAATTTCAAATATAAACACAAGACTTTAATGCAAAATAATTCTCAATACGTACACGAAGTTGATGGGCAACATACTTTTTACTGCAAATACATATGGTGTTTTACAAAGCTGGGCATTAACTAGTTAATTATTTAATAGTTAATTAACGAAGTTAAATTTTTAGTTAACTTTTAACGTTTCAGTTAATTTCGAAAACCATTAACTTTTTCATTTAGTTTAGTTAAATTTCTTCTATTAACTAGCATTAGTTAACTTTAAAACAAAAATTTTTTTTATTGTATATAAAAAAAAGGTTAAAATTAATCATTCATATAATTTTCGAACTGATATTGACATTAAATTTAAAAATTAGTTCACAAAACAATTAAATACACAGGCCATTATATTTCGAAGTGTTGACTACTTCTATATTCTATTTTTATACCCCCACACACACTGTGGCAGGGTATACTCACTTTGTCACAACGTTTGTAACGCCCATAAGGAGGCGTGTCCGGTATGGAAAAGTATATATATTCTTGATCAGCATCACCTCCTGAGTCGATTTAGCGATGTCCGTCTGTCTGTCCGTCCGTCCGTCTGTCTGTCTGTCCGTCCGTCTGTCCGTCTGTCTGTCCGTCCGTCTGTCCGTCCGCACGATAGCGGTCGCAATTTTGGAGATATCGACTTGAAACGTTGGGTACATGTTTTTCTCGTGAATACTGAGATCAAGTTCGAGAATCAGCCAAATCGGACAAAAACTGGGCGTGGCTCCCATACACCGAAAAAAAAGGTAAAAATTGTTCAAGTCTTTTTTATTGTTGTATTCGATTGGAAATGTTTAGAAACGTATTTTTGACATGGTCCGAGGTTCCGAAGCCACATATATAAGGGTCTAAATGGGGTCTTGAGACCAATTTTTTTTTTTGGTGGATTTGATTGGAAATTTTTAGAAATGGATTTTGGACATGGACCGGACTCCAAAACCACCAAAATAGGGTCTTGAGACCACATTTTTTTATGTTCGATGTACTTCTTCCTACAGTGTGGGGGTATTTCAGCTCTCTAGTTTTTATGTATGAATGGACCATTCTAAACACAACGATGTTTTCAGCCATTCCGTGAGGTTTACATCGTCAGGATGTATCGTATTTTCCATTTCTGAAAATGGCGAAAAACTGAGCTTAGAATGGCCTGTAATATTTGTTCTTAACCAAAATTCACTCGTTTCATTATTATTATTTGATATTATATGAATATAAATAAATTGCTTCATACACGAAATTTCGCTTTTGATTTTTATAATTTTTTTAAGCCAATTTGCATGTAGAAAGCTGAAACCGATCGGAAAAAGGGTTAGTGAGTGCAGATTAAATTGAAACTTACATTTTTTAATCATGTCATTTCCCTATTTGAACATTAAACGTTATACAAATAATTACAATTAAAAGTTTGAAATACATTTAGCTGAACATTTTTTTTAATTTTTACTTTCCCGCCTTTGTTCGGTGCGATCGCTAGTGTTTGTTAGATTAATATTGTCTTTGTCTTCTTGAAAGTTCATCACTGTGGCCCATTTTTGTTGTACTCGTAAGCTTTCTAATGTCAGTGTTGTCTTCACTCTTCTCTCAACGTCTAATATTCGAACTTCATCGAAGTCCGGTTGGTGTCTTCTCTTCAGCGTGTGTGTTGTGATTAGGGGTTGCAATCCCGCGATCCCGGAATCCCGGACTTTTTCTTACCCCGAAAGTCCCGGGATTGTAAGGACTAAAACCCCAGATTTTCGGGATCCCGGGATTGCCTAAAAATTACAAAATTTGGTTAAATTTTCCGATAACAAATATGTACTTACGATTTCACTTCGGTTCAGAGTCCTTCATACTATTTCACATAATGTTGAATTTGTTCTCTCTAACCAGTTTTGGCAGAAAAGCTTGAGCTACAAAAAATTTGATTGCGAAACTATTCTGCTGACGCGAAGTGTATCTCAGTATTATAGGACACCGAAAAAAAAATGTACTCCAGTTAAGGAAAAATGACTCAATCCAAAGAAAACATGGGAATGAAACCTCACTAAAGTCATTGATAGCCTTGAAATTGAGAACAGTTTTACTTAAGATAAGTAAATTTGACTTTAAAATGAGGTGATGACTTCCGTTTTAAGGCACTTTTACTTAAATTCAAGAATAAAGCCTTACATTGAGGAAAAAATGTCCTGTTTTCAAGGACATGTCTTTGTTTTAAGGAGAAAAAGGATATGGGGCAGAGGGCAGCAGGATGGAGCCAATTTAAAGTTTTAACTTTCGTAATTTTTCAGCTATGGGGCTGAAATTTTCCAAATCTGCAATGATATTAGGAAGAAAGTCAGCAAAAAACCTTAATTTTAAATCGAAATTGCTGAAATTAATTTGCACGAAATTTATTTTATGCTTTTCAGTCGGTTAAAGGGTTATATTTTAAGAGTTGTTTTTGTTTTACTAAATTTAATTTCTATGCATTTTTAGTGTCAGGCTGTTTTTAGTATATAATTTTGTTGTATGCAATGAAAAGATTTGCTTTTTAGTCTTTTTTAATAATGCCATACATTTCTTGTTTGCCATGAATTGAGCTCATTAATTCAATTCCCCACATTGTAATGACATTTGTTCAACACGAACCGCCTATGTGCAATGTATTATTCTAGTAGGCTTATATTTCATGTCAAAGTTATTTATTTTGCTTGCCTTATTGTTCAGTTAATTTATGCAATTCTCTGTGAGCATCTCCCAAATCTTTATTATTCACAATTTAGCTTATTTCGATTACAACAGCATTGCAAAGGTGATTTTATATTTATTGTCTTTACGATCTCTTCAAACTTATACTTTTTGCTCTTTATTTTTGCGACATATTTTATTCTAGTACTTGCATAAATTTCATTCCCATATTAATTTTACCTAACTGAAAATGTAACTCCACCATTAACACCCCTAGGAAGGCGGCAATATAATTCATTATCTCCTCGTGGGAGCAAACTTTTAGCAATACCGTCTAGATGTTTTATGAAAATAACATTTATTCACCTTGGAGACAATCATGAACTTTTTAATAGCCATCAATATTTTTTTTTAAAAGCCGCAGAAAATTGCATTAAACATATAAAAAAATGTTACAACTCAGTGGGCATTTTGCACGGTACATGTACCACTTCTTGATACAAAATGTGTACACATTCAGACAAAATTGTATAAAAGATGTACTACTTATATCATAAATAGAAAAAATTATATAAAAAATCGTACATTTTTTGGATTAAATTTCAATTGTATATCTTATGGTATTGAAAATATACCGAAAAATCAGCTGTTTTGTGGAAATACCAAAAATTTTACAATGTACCACATTTATGTACCGAATTTGTCCAAAATGCCTACTGAAAAGCTATAAGGGAAAAAATTTAAAAAAAAATGTTTTAAGGGAACTTTCTATAACTTCACACGTATATATGTTGCACGTATATTATCAACAACCGTTGGGCCCCTTGGACTCTCTTTGATAACTTTTTCCACACCACTTTACATTTTATGTACTGGCACGCCCTCTTAAGGAACTTTCCGATTGGGCAAGTTTGGTTCATTTGCATGTAAAAAGGTCTCCTGGAGCCCGTTCGCATGAGTATACACTTTTCAACTTTTTTCCAGCGGCTAAACAATTTTTCTTGGGATGCAAAAAGTTGCGTTGGTCAAAATAAAAACTATTTTATTAAAGGACGTGCAACAGCATTGGAAAACTTTGCAAAATTGGTTATCAGAATAGCGCATTAAAGTCAATGAGCCCAAGAGCACTTATCTAACCTTCAATTCCGCTTAAATAGTTCCAAACTTGGTATCTAGGGGTCGCTGATTTCGAATTGGATGTCGGAATTTCAAAATTCAAGTTGGCGGAACATATATGGCGGCCGTAATTTTAAGATTTCATCAAATTAGTATGTAATTTTGTATAGGGGGTTATTGGGGTCGCTGTTTTCGAATTTGATGTCGAAATTTCAAAATTCCAGATGGCGGATCCAAAATGGCGGCCGAAATTTTAAGATTTCATCAAAACAGTATGGAATTTTGTTTAGGGGGTTTTTCGGGGTCGCTGATTTCGAATTGGATGTCGGAATTTCCAAATTCAAGTTGGCGGAACATATGTGGCGGCCGTAATTTTAAGATTTCATCAAATTAGTATGTAATTTTGTATAGGGGGTTTTGGGGTCGCTGATTTCGAATTTGATGTCGAAATTGATAAAGTCAAGATGGCGGATCCAATATGGCCTAGTAGGTGTAGGGTATATATAAGTCGACTTTTCCCGACTGTAACTTACTCACTTGTTTTGATTAAAAAAAGTTTCTCAAAGGTCTCTATTTTGTCCTTACGGTCCCTATTTTCCTGGAAGCCTTATTGCTATTAAAAAATGCACTTCTACGTACCATGGACATATCAGTTACATGTTATTAGTTTCTACCTCAGTAAACACGTTCCTGTATAACCAACCACTTTTTGTGAATGCCCACTTGTCCTCCAGTTTTATCGCAGTTGTTAATTCTCGAATTTCTTTTGTTTCACCTTAATTGGTAAAGAAATACTCCTTTTATTAATTAAAAAATAAGCAAGTAATGTGCCCTTTTCAATGCCACACCATATCCTTTTACAAGTCTTATGTTTTTCGGCATTCTGTATACTTTTACTGAGTTTATTTTCCACTTCTTTTTTTTTTAGCAACCATGCTTTTAAAGTAATTTAATATGACATTATTGCGCCCGCATCAATTTATTTTTCTACTCTTTTTTTTTTGGATCAGCTTAATTTAGTTAGCGTTAGTTCGGAGATTTTTTTTAGTCACCAATCAATATACCTTGGGTAATTATGAAAATAAAAACACTGTGCAACACCAAATTAAAATTCTGTATCGGATAACAGATTCTGAAAAGTGTACGTAATAACTACGTCGAAAAGTTTTTGGAAAATGATAACACTGCGCAACACCAAATTAAGGTTCTTTATAGTATAACTAAAAAGTCTAAGGCAGTGTCGGGTATTTTGCCACTAGTTTCATTTTTTTTCTGATAACATCGATTAGGATGGAATATCGAGAAACCCACAGCGCCATTTTAAAAGTGTTTGTATTGTCTATCTTTCCACCATAGACGGATTTAGAGCCCGACCGATTAATCGGCTTCGGCATCGGCTTCGGCCGTTATCGGCCGAAAATGCACATTCGGCTTCGGCTTCGGTTTTTCCGAAAAATGGCCGAAGTTTTGGCCGAAGCTTTTCAATTTTTTTCCTTTTTTTGCGACACCGAAAACCAAAACTAATTTTTTACGATACGATTTTCTAGCCCACATTGCATCTAAACGGTCCTACTGATTTTGTTGAGACTTGAATGTAAAATTGTGTAATTGATGGAATTTCCAATGGGACATAAGAGGCCCACAAAACAAAAAATATGATTAAAATTTAAATTAGTAATCATCGAATATTGAGTGAATCTCGCCTCAAATTGCGTGGCACGGGGTTACAGCTGCCACAAAATACATCCTTGGACATTTTCTGGGTGGATTACTGAATTTTAAATATAGATTTAGAAGCTTACTACTTGCCCTGATGTCTATGTTAAAAGGAGTCCTGGTAAACTGTATGAAATTTCAAATATATTGGTAGGAGGCTCACGGAAGGATTCTACCTTTTAGAAATGTAGCCCAAATTGCTGCGCCAACATATATGAAAAGTAGTTCTTGTGCTGACATTTAAAGGTGGTTTTTACCATCAACTAGAACATCCTTTGTCGATCACCTGACTGATTTGGGGAGTCCTTAAAAAACAGCTACTTAGATGGATTTATTCTTTGAAGAATTCTCTACCATTTCTTCTAAATTCCCATTATTTTAAACTTTACTCCAAATTTTTAAAAGTGATTTTAAAAAATCCAATTGTTCTTACATGGGATATATGGAATAATTTGAGGCTCCTGTTAGTTTTGACCTAGGAGGCCCAAATTTGTTTGTGAATTCTTTTGGTTACTTTTATTATTTGTTTAAATAAATTTTTAGTTCCTTAAAAAACTAAATGTGTATTTATATACTCGAATTTGAATGAAAATACACGAAAAAACAAGTTTTTAAAGGGTTTTTATTTAAGTATCGGCTTCGGCTTCGGTATAGGCCTTCGGCGTCGGCCGAAGTAATAGGCTGCCAATTGACCTTCGGCATCGGCTTCGGCCTGAAAATGCTTATCGGTCGGGCTCTAGTCATATTACCCGAAGTGCCAAATTACCCTACACTCCCTTACAGAATAACTACGTCAATAGATACATTTTTTGATAACTTTTTCCATAATTTTTCGGTAACTTTCGATATTTTTTAATAATTTTTTTTAGGGACTGAAACCGAAACGTATATCGTATCCGGTTCTCAGACTTTTCCAAATATTGGTTTTGGTTTCGGTTCCACAAAGTTAAAAAAGTTCAAATTACACCGTTCGACTAAAAATTCACATCATCGGGACTAATTAATTCTGTTAGAGGAGGTTAAAAACATGTAGCCGTATCTCTCGGTTTTTCTGGATCAATTCTTAAAAACGTTTAAATCGCATTTTTACACTCTGCATGTTTCCCATGCACAAAATAATTCTAAAAAAACATTTTAAAATTTGTAGTCATGAACACCGTATATGTACCGTATGTGTACCGTATATGTACCGATAAAATACATACAGAGACAAAAATTTGCACCTAAAATCCGCAGTCTGCTTATAATTAACATAATGACAGCGTTTCAGCTGCCACTTAAAAAAAACACCGTAAAAAATGTCAACTTTATGTCAAAAAGTTTGCATGCCACTTGAAATTAACAAGACGCATATGCTGCATATACAAAAACTATAACATTTTATCTGTTCGGTGTGTTGACGATTATGAAAGCGAATTGATTAAAAGAAACCATGTTCTCAAAGAGAATACAAATTAAATGACTTTATAAATTTATATTTGCCCCTATTAGCATTTTTGCGAGAACATTTAAAACTTCCTCGCATAAAACCTTAGGGTAAGTTTAAGCTCAGTGGTCCGTTAAGCTCTACTAAAAAAAACGTTAAAAAATAAATAAAAATATAACCCTTAAACCGACTTAAAAGCAGAAAACCAATTTCCTTTAAAATAATTTCAGCAATTTAGATTTCAAATTAAGGTTGGGCATTTTGCACGGTACATGTACCACTTTTTGATACAAAATGTATACACATTTAGACAAAATTGTATAAAATGTGTACTGCTTATAGCATAAATAGGAAAAATTGTACCAAAAATCATAGATTTTTTGGATCAAAATTCAATTTTATACCTTATGGTATTGAAAATATACCGAAAAGTCAGCTGTTTTTGTGAATATACCAAAAATTTTACAATATACCACTTTTATGTACCAAATTTGTCCAAAATGCCCACTGAGAGGGCTTTCGATCCCGAAACCTTTTCGCAATCCCGGGACTGAAAATTGCAATCCCGGGATTTGTTATTATTTAAACAATATACATTTAAAAAAAAAAAAGAAATTTATTTTAAAATTAATCCCGAATATCCCGGGGATTTGGAAAAAATATCCCGGCATTTTCGGGACTAAAAATGGACCGGGATCGAAAGCCCTAAATGGCACCAAACAAAAACTCTTAATCTGGCATCACTATTATTGATTGCACAAGACAAGACAAGAGTTTACGTTATTATTTGAACTCAATTAAGCTAATTAAAGATGCTTGTGAAGAAAGATATTGATTACATGAAGAAATCACAATAAGGTGACCACTTGTCTGACACATTTAACATTTAGAAAGCTAAAAGGTCGCATTTTAAATATCTAATTTGTACCGTCTGTGGGGTGGATTTAACTATACAGATTTTTGATTTTATGTAAGTACTAATATAGATTAGTCAAAGGGGCAAGAGCACCGCCCACTTTTCTAAGTTTGTGATATTTTCTTATCAGTAGCCATGCCTCATGGAGCCTCGTACAAAATTTCAACCTTCTATCCTATCGGGAAGTATGAATAACACTACTGGATGGACATTCACCTCCCACCACAAACATAGCGATTTTACACACCCATAGCTCAATTCGGACAATTGTTTGTTGGAGTTGGTTTGTTGACCGACTCTACACCCAAAAACTTCAATGTTGGAAATTATATTTCATTTCTGGTAACCTTGCACTCATACAGCTGGAAATGTGAAACTACGCACATAATATAAAATAGTACCTAGTGTGCAGGGTATACAAAATTATTTTATTAAAAGTATATGCACTATTGTGCATATACTTTTAATATTATCAAATATCGATTTAAAAGCCCAAACGTTTAAATTATGTATTGCAATGAACATATTTTTGTCAATTGATGCCTCTGCTCTCTTTCACCATCACAAATCAATGAATTCAGGACTTGGCTTTTATTTTCGCTTATTATCTTAATTTGTTGAAAATATTTCAAATATTTTTCAAATTAGTTCCGTCCTTATTTCAATCCAATTGGGGAAAGAGTGCGATGAAGAGTAGACAAAAGAAAACCGCAATGTATTGCCCAATCAGGAAGTCTATTGTCTTCAAGCCAAAAAAGTTTCAGCACAAAAGAGCCTTACACAAATTGTAAGCATTCCAGTACTACTTGCATTGTAAGCATTTCAGTTCTACTTGCACGGCCAATGAATTCTTCTTTTAGAACAAAAAGAAATGAAAAGAATTGTGTGTACAATCTTCATCACAGTACGAGAAAAAAACAATGGTCGGCAGAAGCAAGTATCTAAAAATAAAGCAAAGCTGATAAGACTCAACGCCACTTGAACAAAACACAAAATATACGCCTCCACAAACTTAAAAAAAACACGTTGACAAAAATGTTTGTTAAGTTATATTTTTTTCTTGAAAACTGCTAACACATCCGCTCAGAAGCATCGCAAAACGACGCAATTTAAAAAATAACTACAAACGCGCTGCAACATATAAAAAGCTCAAGTAGAACGCAGTAAAAAAGTCAAGTTGAATCTTTAGCAAAGAACGTGTTCAATTGATATTTTTCCGCACAAAGCAAGAAGAAAACAAGAAAACTTGAATATTTCTTTATTAATGCAAAGCCAAGCGTATTAAGACCTCCTAACACATTCAATGAATATGAGTGGAATTGGTGGTGGAGGAGGTTTGTTGGTTGAGGATTGTGGGTTGAATGAATGCTTGGTAAAGAGTTCTCATTAGCAGGATTATTCCTTGCTTATTGTCGCTACAACATACACCAACTCAACTGCATGCTAAGGATACAGGTCAGCAGTTTCGAATTTTTAAGAGTAGTGCATGTTGTGTGGGTAAATGTATAGTCGGATTGCCTTAAACGCTCCAAGTCCTATCTCTTGCGGAAATACAATGCGCTTTTATACATATCTGCAGCATGTTGATCATAATAGTACTTGATGTTGACACATGATACAAAAGGTAACTTAGGCGCTCACAACGCTGGCGTTATCGCCAACTGTCGTAATCTCCAAAATAAATATGGGCATTGTGACCGCTTAATAATCGGTCATAAAGCCCAAAATATTTGTATACCCCCCACACTGTGTTGGAGGGTATATTCGCTTTGACACAACTTTTGTACCGCCCGCTACTGAAAAGTATATATATTCATGATCAGCATCACCTTTCCTTGCTATGAAAAAACACATCATAGTCATATAATGTGTTTTCCGTTGGATGAATTCTCTGCATCAAAACTTTTTCAAAATCTGTTACAGTTGTGAAGATATAAAATACAAAAACGCCTTTGCACAATGTTACAAAAAAGGTTATCATTTTGTAATCACTCTGAAATTGTATGTCAAAAAATGTTCATTATTTTTTTAAAATTCAATAAACCTTTTCATATTCTTACCTAATATTTTTTGTAAATATCGTTTTAATTTTTTACAATAAGTATTTAAGGTACTTTATGTTCTCAAAACTAGAGAGTGAACTATATTCGGATATGTCGAAGTTAAAATACCCTTACAAATCCGTTTTGTAAAAATTTCCCATCAAATAAAAAAACAAAAGTTGGCATACAGACTCCATTTGACGCGTTTTATATGGTTTTGGAAAAGACTTTTCGCATTTTTTTGATTTACATGATTCTCGCACTTAATCTCAGTTCGGAGAAAAACACGTAAACCCAGAACGTCGATGTCTCAAAAAAAAAACATTCCGACCGCTATCGTGACAGACACACGGGGATATGGCTAAATCGGTTTTCGATGCTGATCATGAATATATATCCATACCGGACACTCGTCCTTATGTACGTTGCAAACGTTGTGAAAAAGGTAATATACCCTGTGTGTGGTATAAAAACTAAAAATTTAAGCAGAAATTTGTTTAAAAATGTGATTAGTTCTCCAATGTCGGTACGTTTAACCGATCGAAAAGAACGCCCAAATCAAGAAATTCATTTACCGAATCCCGCTTTTTATCGTCGATGTGATAAGCAGAGGATTTTGTAATATAGATTTATTTATTTCTGCTTCCTGCCAGAATATATGTTTTACATACAGCTAGCCTCAAAAACTCAGGAACTGTTCGATTGGGCCAGTTTGGTTCCATTGCATATAAAAAGGTCTACTGGAGCCCGTTCGATACCTTATTCCGTTAAGTACCTACCACGAAATGCCCAGTGGAAATTTACCTACTTTTCAAACTTTTTTCCTGGGGGCTATTGGGATGCAAAAAGTTGCATTGGTAAAAATAAATAATATTTTACTAAAGGAAATAATGAGATTTTTTAAAAAATTCAGATTTTGGCCAAAAAATTTTATGATTTTTATACAAATTTACCAAAAACCCAATTTAAAAAAAATCTCTTTTGTATCCCAAAGAAAATGTTATTGCGGCCAGGAAAAAAGTTTGAAAAGTATGTAAATTTCAACTGGACATTTCGGGGTAGGTGCTTTACGGATTAAGGTATCCTTAAACTCATTCGAATGAACTCCAGTAGACCTTTTTATATGGAAAGGAATCAAAATTACCGAATCGGACTGTTCTTAAGTTTTTGAACCGGTGCACTTTCTTTTGACGATGACTGTATATTGTTTTCCTTACCTTCTTGGTATTACAAACTTCAGACTAAAGTGCATATACCCATACCTCGTGGAATAAAAAATAACTGTGTCCATCATTTCTTTGGCACAAATACAAAAAATTATTAAAATCGGTCCAGTAGTAGCCATCTTTCCGCTTCTGATGTAGATACTACTATTTCATAATCGCTCATAATGTTGCGCAAAAAGAGGACGTTACCACTTCTTCTACGCCATAAAGGTTAGTTAAAGGTCACAAAATTGATTTTTGCATTTTGTGCAGTATGACAAGAAATTTCATTGTTTGTCTATGTTTCTGCTGGACGGGTTTTTGTGGATGAAAGTTAGACCGATGAAATTAAGACGTACTTATAAGTATTCACGTTAAATAGATGTAGAGAGGCATATAGATGAAATATTTCGAAAAATCATTTGATGTTTCGAATACAAAAACTAGTGTTACTTTTAAGTGTAGCTTTTAATAAACATTATCTCTGTTTTTTTAACGCATACAAATTTTACAGTAGTAAGAACTAACCATTAAAAAATATCAGCTGCGCAAAAAAAAAAAAGAGTTATCTTTATGAAATTAATTAAGCCATCATGACCAAATGCTAGCGGTGCCTTTTACCGCTATTACTAAAATCCTGTCCTAGTTCAACACCATTAACCCCTCCCACAGCAAATTCGTCATGTTTTCATTTATGAACCCATGCGTTCTAATGTGATCCTCAAGGTTAAATTGCTTCTCCCGGTCATAATCACCGCAACCTTTCACTTGCCACTTTTAACTTTTCTTAAAGCTTTTTGCTTTTAATTTCTTCAGCTTTGCTTTGCTTACTTTAATGTCATTTAAAAAAACATTATTACCGCGTATATTAATTCACGCGATACGACGATCACCTCCTGAGTCGATTAGGCCATGTCCGTCTGTCCGTATGTCTGTCTATCGACCCCAAATTTTGGCATTCCTCTTTTTTTGGCGAATGGTTGGACGGTATTGAAAATGGGCAACATCGGATAAGAACCACGCCTACCTCCCATACAAAATGGCCGCCAAATTTGTATTATTTTCGTTTATCTTGAACCGATTTGGACGCGGTTTTTTGCATTGGGTTGGAAATGAGGTCGGGAACGAAATGGGAATGAAACTGGAACGAAATGGAATTATAACTACATTTTTAAATGGGTCAGGAAATACAAATTATCGATAAATATTGGAAAATTTTCGATAAAATATCTATAAATTATCGAAAAAAAATCGATAATTATAATAAAATTATCGATAAAATATATATAAATATCTCGCATACAAAATGGCCGCCACATTCGCATTATTTTCGTTTATCTTGATAAATACTGAGCCGATTTGGACGCGGTTTTTGCATTGGGTTGGTAATGAGGTCGGGAACGAAACCGGAATGAAACTGAAACGTAATGGAATTGGAACAAAATTGTAAAATGAATCGGAAATGAAGTGGAAATGGAAATTATCGACATCCAATCGAAAAAAAAACTTCGTTTATGAATTTATGTATTTTAGCACGTTGACACTAAAAACTGGTTCTAAACCACATATAAATAGCGTCCTGATATCAATATTTTATCATGTTTAAGGTACTTCCAAAACGGCCATTTTGTGTGGGCATAGACGAATATAGTTCACTCTCTAGTTTTTTAAAATTGGATATTTAGTAACCTTTAAGTTTTACAAGACCTTTAAGTTCTTATCAACAAAAAAGTGGCCTAAAACAATGAGTTTGGGATTCCTGCAATTCCGTACTATTTTCTACTCAAGAGAATCTGGTAACCCTAAACATGATGCATATAACTTATGTTGGCGACGACCGAGCTCTGGTGACTTTGTTAACATTTTCTACTTGGATATTAATTTTCTAATTTTGAATTACACTGCGTAACGTAACGTTTCATAATGTTTTTGAAAAAGATTTTTGTTAAATTTTGGCTCATGGCAACATAGTGGAAAAATATGTATAATAAAATTAATGTCCTTTTTGCTGTCACTTGTCGCTTTCAGGCTTTGGTCTCGATTGAGCGACAACAAAACGAATAGAAACACAGGCGGACATGCGAACAGACACAACCCGATAGTGAGATGGAGCGATGAAAAACATTGTATTTACCTAGTGGAGAATTTATCTTCAGCTGCTTGGATTTTTGTCTGAGATATGTTTGGCAATGAAGCAAATATATTTTTGGGAAGGGGGTGATGCGAGTTAGGCTATGCCAAAATCAGATTCAGACATTCTGTCATATATTTTCCAATTGGTTGCTCTATTTACTTACAGTTTCGGACAAAACCGTAGAATCACTAAAAGTTTCTTTCATCAATGTTATAAAACTTTAAGAAGAACCAAAAATCATCGTCACTTTTATTTAACATTAATATGTGTTAATTGTTATTTGTAAAAAAATAGAAGCGAAGACTTCAAACACATGCAGATAAATTCATTAAAATGAAAATTACATATGAAATTCATGGGACAAAAGAATAGAATACCACACGGATTTTTATGAAAAAGGAATTGCTATTTTGTGTCATTTCCCAATCAGCATGGGATAGCATGACTTACCATAAGTTATACAGGCCGACATATTTCGAAGTGTTAACTACTTCTATATTCTCGTAAAGTTTTTATATATAAATGGACCATTCTAAACACAATGGCGTTCAGTTTTTCGCCATCACGTGAGATTTTTTGAGAAATTGAAAAATACAAAGTTTTATTTTTAATGTAGCAACAAAGTTATTCTATAGCACTTTCGACAGACAATTGAATACCCAAAGCTAAACTAAACTATATAACCTCAAAGTCAAAAAATCGATTTTTGTGAAAAAAATTTGGACTTAAGGTCAATTAAAAAAAATATAATTGTATTTTTAAAAAGTTATATTCTGACTTTTGGCAGCATGTAGATAAATATCTGAAGATCCTTGTGGTATTCATAACTCCAAAAACCCGAATTCTGAGTTGTGTCTTTATCTTTATTGCAGAGAATGAGCGATATGGTTAATTTTCAATAACATTCAGTCAAAAAACTACCAAAATAAAAAAAAAACTACAAAAATAAACTTGACATATATGCATTTTTTATAAAAAAAATCAAATACAAAACGTTCCTTTGTTTTTTACCCTTTAAATAAGGATACACTCCAGGAAATAATACGTTTGGAGAACTATACGTTTGGAGAAATATACTACTTTTGAATACAAACTTAAATGAAAAAACAAACAAAAAACATTTGCTCCAAGTTAAGTCGTTTTGCCGCAAAATTTGCTTCAGTTGAGTACTTCGTGCAAAATCTATATATATGATTATTTGAATTTATTAACTGACATCTAGAATTATGGGAATGCGTATTAAACGTAACTTAAGTCAACGTTTAATAAACATATAAATGATCATATAAATACGGAATACATAATATTCCTTTTTCTCAAACGCTACACAACTCGAAAGCATGTATAATAAAACTTTACTGCCACGCGATAACAAAATAAAAGGAAACGACAAGAAACCGTTTACTTAACGTCGATGGTAGCTACAACCTTTCAAAGCTAAAAATAACTAAAACCCATAGCAATAGCAATAAAAAGTGGCATGCATTTTTAAAAGCAAAATCAAAGTGAAAGAACAATAACTCAATCTACAAAAAACATAACATCACTTTAAAAATGTTAAGTGATTTTCCATTACCTCATTACGCTAACATAATTTCTTGTTACGTAGGATACAAGGTACCAAAATACATATGAACAAGGGAAGAAAGGTAGTGATGGGATGGTGAAAAAGAAAGTCAACTGGGTAAATATTATTTTCGCGATTTCTTCATTTTTTCTTTATTTTTCTCCTGTTTCATCAAGTTATATAACGACATTTAATGAAAATTCGATAGCGACAAGTGCTGTATAACTTCCGTTAAATCTTAAAGAAGGCGGAGACACCCCATTTTAACGGCAAAATAAATTGAATTTGATGGTTGTGCACCTTGCTCCACCTTGATCACCTGACGAGAAAGAAATTTTTTGAATACAATTTTTTAAATCATTTTACATAAGAATTTAGTGTTGGCTAACCCAGTTTTTTTTTTGTTGTCAGGTAGTGTTACTTTTGATATTTATACCCCCATACACACTGTGGCAGGGTATACTAACTTTGACACAACGTTTTATGTTGAAGTATTTCTAAACTTGTACTGTGTGGCGGTATTTCAGCTTCGGCATTGCCGAGGATAGGGTTGCCAGTACACTTTTTTTCATTTAACTTAGTACATATCAATAAAAAGAATTTATTAAATCAGATAAATTGTAAGAATTTTTCAAATTTTTTTTTAATTTTGTCATTTTTAGCCAATATTCAAATTTTGAAAAAATTCTCAAAATTCGGAGAAAATTTTTATCACTGAACTTTCTTTTGCAAAGATTTGTTATTATTTTTTTTTAAATGAAAATATGAGACTGAATATTTTTTCTGTGGCGACATTTGAATGCACTATGGAAAAATTGAAGTTGCATACTTTCTCAATGTACCACTTTTTGGAAACTCTTCAACTGTTTTTTCTATTTGTACGATTTCAGAAAAAGGTTTTACCGAAACAGACGCATCAAAAAGTAAATCCAAATCACTATTTTTAATACTGTTTTAGCTAATTGTTTTCAGAATGGCTCAAGCAAAAAATTTGTTTGTCTATACAAAAAAACATAAAATGTATTCAATGAAGAGAAAAACAGTACAAAAAACAGTCCATTGTTGAAAAAACAGTACTTCTGCGTACTGTTTTGAGTGTTTTGAATAAAGCAGTACTTTTTAAAAAAAACAGTACATGTACTGTTTAAAACAGTACGTCTGGCACACCTAGCCGAAGATAGTCCACTCTCTAGTTTCCGAAGAAATTAACATCTGTTGAAGCTCGTTTTTCTTACACTTATAAGTTTACAATTTAAACTTCTTTGGTTTAAAATATAAACTAAATAGTTGAAATTTTTGCGGAAATAAATTCACAACTTTTTGGGTTGAATTTTTACAATTCAATCTTTTAGGTTGAGAATTTGAACCTTAAAGTTTAAATTTTAAATAAATACTAAGAAAAGTGGAAAATTTGAATTTAAAACCAAAAAAGTTAAAGGAGGTTGAAAAAATAAACCTGAATTTTCGACCGTGTTGTACTGAGTTTCAAGTGATGTCAAAGTGTTGGTTTTCTGAATGTTCAACATTAAAATAACAACATTTGCTATAATATAGAATAGCGGAAAAAAATCACATACGTAACTACAGCTGCAATAATGACAGCGTGCGTTGTAAGCTGGCAGCAGCCGAAATTCGATTAAAAATATGGAGCGATTGGAGTGAAAGCACGTTCGTAAAGTTGACCATCAAATACGTGGCATTGTTTGAATGAGTAGAGGTGGATAACGGTCGGATTATAAGTAGAAACATGAACATGGTTCAAATGCCGCGAAGCCCCACAGTCTATCGTTATTGCAGTCCAGGGATGCAAGTGTATTTAGGCTTGATTATCTCCAAAACTGTACTTAAGTAGTACAAAATACCTCTTACAAATCGAGTCAAATTTGTCCCAAATTAAATTACGATTTTTTATAGTCGGGTTCAAGCTGCTTCAGTGCAGCTTAATTCAAATTAAGACTGCGATTTTTATACTACAACAAATGTAAGTGCCAGCAGGTATTTCGCGCATAGGAACTTATCAGTGAGCTTTTCTGGTACAATACTATTGCTTAAAAAAAACTATATATACATACAACAATTCGAAACCATCGCTCAGAGCTCTGGCGTGCAAATATTTGCTTGTGTGATAATCAGGGCTCGGAATTTAAAGACCTGACAAATAGCAAAAAAAAATTAAGGGTTTTTGGCTACTATGTATCTAATATCATAGCAGATTTTGAAGTCGTAAATAATATTTTCTGCTTTTTAGTCGGTTTTTTTAAAAAAACTATTTTTTTACTCTTTCCTTTTTATTTAATATTTTTCATCCACCTTTTCCCCCTTTAAGTACAAAATTTGGGCCCTGTAGCTTAAAAAATACGAAAGTAAATTTAAATTGGCTCCATCCTCCTCCCCTTTACCCCCACATATTTTGTCAATAAGAACCCACCTACCAAATTTCACCTGAAGGAATCGGAAGTTATGCCATGTTTTAGAAAAAGGGGTTTGAGTTGCCCCACGGCCCCCTACACTTCTGATGGATCCCAAAATTTAACTGAATGCATTGTCAACCGAGTTCTATCTGTGAGGAAGTATTAAAAAGCTCGCCGCAGATTTGAGGGCGAGCTTTATATATATATATATAGTCCACCCAAAGCAAGTTAATATAAGGGTTATAAAAATACCCATTACTAAGGAAAATTACTCTAAAATCCCAAATGGCCAAAAATGACGAAAAATGCCCAAAAAACTTTTCGTTTTTGTACATGAATGATGCTAATAGATCACCAGGATGTCTTCGCAACAGCAGAAAAAAAGGACATGTCATCTAAATCCGAGTAAATATTGGCAATTTTTCACTGGTACTTCAAATACTCCAAATATAATTACTTTTAAATGCCTTAATAAGATTTAAATACTTTCATGCTTACTAGCAAAAGTATTTGATATTATATTTAGTATATTGTAAAATCCAATACAAATTCCATCAAATCAAACAACGACTTCTGGTTTTAATGTGTATTTTAAGACTAAAACTCACAAAACATTTTCTCATAAAAATAAAATTATGGTTTTACAAAATGCAAAGCATAAATTAACACAGTAACAAATAATCCGCTGCAATACGAAGTATTTGAACTCAAGTATTCGTTAACAGTATTTGGTATTTGAGAGTATTTGTATGTATTTAAGTACAACTACCAGGGCTCTTGAAATTATTCGAATAATAAAAAAACCGGTTAACCGAACGTTCGATTAGTAACCGTTTGTACGAATACTATTCGGTTAATGATATTCGATTAGTCGCTCAGTTTCGACTATTCGATTAACCGTTCACTGTCGACTAGTCGGTTAACCGTTCATATTCGGTTAACCGAATAAGAGTTAAAATCGAAAGCAAAAGTAAAATTTTCAACTGCAAAAACGAAAATTACAAACGAAATTAATTTAGCTAAGCGTCGCACATTGCATATAATTTCTCTTTTGAGCGTGTCATTGAAGATTTCGATTTTAAATTCATAATCTTCGACTAACCGAATAGCAACGGTTAACCGACTAGTCGACAGTGAACGGTTAATCGAATAGTCGAATGCGATCGACTAGTCGAATACTTCTAATCGAATTGTAATAGTCGAATAGTTAGGTATCCGGTTTATTCTGGTAATCGATTGTTCGAATAACAAGAGCCCTAACAAATACCCATACCAGGAATTGGTGCTTGGCTCTTCTTTTTTATATTCCCGATATTTGTAATTGGGAAGAAAAAACGGATTCTGGACATGTCAGTACAGCCAAAAATGTTCTGAAAATGCTATCCACATTTTTCTCACAATTTCACATTTATCTCACAATTACTCTAACACCCCAGTAACGCTTTTGACCATAATGGAATTTTCACCTATGACGATTTTTGAAAATGCGTATTTGATGTATTTCAATCTTTACAGCTCTGCTTTTGAAATATTCTACCTTATCTTTTTTTCAACGGAAATTTTTAAAACTTTATGGTGAAATAGCTAAAAATTATATAAATAAGGTTTTTAAAAAAAAAAACTCAAAAATAAGCACGCACATAATAGAAAACAGTAAAATACGCAAACAAGCATGAAGTGCGCGCGAGCTGCTTTTTCCAATCTCTAATTATGACTCTAATACACAATTTCTGCAAGCATCTCTCTCCGTGCAAGTGTTTTTTTCGTTACTTCTGCCAAAGCAATTTCACAAAAAGTCCATTAATAAAACCACTTTACTTGCAGTGTGCTGTTTGTTGATAACATTTCAAGATGACTGGCTGCCAGCTGTCATACTTCGAAAAACAAATAACCTAACATAGTACATTTTACATAAACATAAAAACATCAGTACACAACAAACACCCGAATCCCATATAAATTACTAATAATTCATATAAAATTGCGTTATACCCTGAAGGCAAAAATCAAAAAAAAAATAAATAAAAGAAAACGCTGACACACATCCTTCACAGCATTACACTCCTCTAACGTAGTAGATATACCTACTAGGGCTATATGCAGACAAGAAAAAAACACATTTCCTCATTTCCGTCCAGCAATATTTTGTGATTTCCGGGCGCAACATAATCAGCATCGCACAATATCACAATTTACAAAAGGAAATGTCACAAGACAGAGACCTCCAGTACATAAGAGAAAAGCTAAAAACAAAAAGTTACAGATATAAGATTTGTCAATTGTCACTCTTCAACTCAAATTCTTCTGGAGTTTTACAAATTTAGCATGAGCTGCATTTAAATTCATGCAACAGTTCAAATATGTTACAAATTACAAATAACAAACCAATGAATAGATATTAGTATACTGCCTGCCTATACAAATGACATGCAATTGTCAGCAACGCATTTTATGATACATATCGGCGGAAAAAGTTTCAATTCCCATGTATTGCGAAAACTGTCAGCCGTGAAATTGGTTTGGCTGTGCATATTTAACATATCCCAATAGGATATTTCGTCTGGCCCTCCCCCATGGAGACGTGACCGCACGCCTCTTATGGGAAGAAATTGCCCATGTCATCATCCAGTATGCCTTCGCTGGAAGGGAAATGACATGGAGTCAATAAATGTTCTACGCTTTGTGCTTAACTAAATTTGAACCTTAGTTAAATTGCTTCTTAAAAACTATAAATATACAATAACAAAACTCAACCAAATTAGACTTATCTCTCTTAAACTAAAAGATATGTCAAAATAGTTGAAAAAAATAATTACTATTTCTTTCTATAGAGGAGGAGAATTAATTTGAAATAACTCATTCAACTTCTGTTGGAAAAAAGAGTATGCAAATCAAAAATTAGCAAAGTTTTGTGGGTAATATCTTAAATCAGTCATTCAAAGCAGTGTTGCCAATTAGTTTTGCCCCAAATTTGGGACATTTAAAAAAACAGTTCACAAAAAATGCCCATTTTTTGGTACTTAGACCCAGTAGACTTACAACTACACAGAAAAAAAAACGTCGGTAAAATTAACCGAAAAAAATTGTTAATGTACAACTTTTCAAAATCTATGAAAATTGTTGTATTAATTATGGGTTTTAGCTCATTTTCCAAAAAATTCATTTTGGAAAGAGGAGTACAACAACTAAGCAAAAACTCAGTCTGGCAGAGTGTACAGCTGTTTCGGATCCAGCCACGGATCCTCGTCAGCACTCTTTATGCATTTTATTTTATCCAAGCGACGCTATAAGTAAGTATTGGTATGACGCACAAGAGAATTGTTTCTCCTTTGCATCACACGCCAACTCACTGAAGCAGCGAATGGTAAAATGCAGCAAACTGAATTTTTACTTGTTGTTGTATAGCAACCTACTACTATGCCTGGTTGAAGAATTTCCTCAAAGTCCCAGCAAGCAAGTTGCATGGCAAATGAATTTTTACATTGTGTGTGCTCTGATACACACACAACAATTCACTTGCCAGAAAATACAAAAACAACAAAATTGTTTTTGGTTTAATTGGCGTACCCTCCATGAAAATTGTAAATTTTTTACCGAGCTGGTACATTGGATTAACCGAAAAAAATTGTTAAAATAAATCTAATAATCTAATAATTTTTTTTGTGTGTAGGGCTCTGTTATTCGAATAATCGATTACCCGAATAAACCGGATACCTAACTATTCGACTATTACTATTCGATTAGAAGTATTCGACTAGTCGATCGCATTCGACTATTCGATTAACCGTTCACTGTAGACTAGTCGGTTAACCGTTGATATTCGGTTAGTCAAAGATTATGAATTTAAAAATCGAAATATTCAATGACACGCTCAAAAAAAAATTATATGCAATGTGCGACTCTTAGCAAATTTAATTTCGCTTGTAATTTTCGTTTTGGCAGTTGAAACTTTTACTTTTAATTTCGATTTGAACTCTTATTCGTTTAACCGAATATGAACGGTTAACCGACTAGTCGACAGTGAACGGTTAATCGAATTGTCGAAGCTGAGCGACTAACCAAATATTATTAACCGAATAGTATTCGTACAAACGGTTACTAATCAGCCGTTGGGTACCCGTTTTTTATTATTCGAATAATTTCAAGAGCCCTACTTACAACTAGAGCCCGACTGATAAGCATTTTCAGGCCAAAGCTTTAAACTTTAAATGTAAAATTTTACCAAAATCGGTCCCGGATTTGAGCACCAGAACTACTTTTCATATACGTTGGCGCAGCAATTTGGGCTACATTTCTAAAAGGTAGAATCCTTCCGTGAGCCTTCTACCAATATATTTGAAATTTCATACAGTTTACCAGGACTGTTTTTAACATAGACATCAGGGCGAGTATTAAGCTTCCAAATCTATATTTAAAATTCAGTAATCCACCCAGAAAATGTCCAAGGATGTACTTTGTGGCAGCTGTAACCCCGTGCCACGCAATTTGAGGCAAGATTCACCCAATATTCGATGATTACTAAGTTAAATTTTAATCATATTTTTTGTTTTGTGGGCCTCTTATGTCCCATTGGAAATTCCATCAATTACACAATTTTACATTCAAGTCTCAAGAAAATCAGTAAGACCGTTTAGAATTGATGTGGGCTAGAAAATCGTAAGGTAAAAGATTAGTTTAAGTTTTCAGTGTCGCAAAAATAAGAAAAAAAATTTGAAAAGCTTCGGCGAAAACTGCGTTCATTTTTTGGAAAAACCGAAGCCGAATGTGCATTTTCTTTCGATAACGGCCGAAGCCGATGCCGAAGCCGATTAATCGGTCGGGCTCTACTTACAACCCTCTAATTGGAAATACATAATATGTAGCATATTTTTCTGAAGTACTGTTGAAAAGGGTATAGAACATTTTTTATTCTCTCCAATTAAAACCAGGTCCGTATAATCTGTGTCCTAAAGATATATACACACAAAAAAAATCGGTAAATTTAACAGAAAACGACGGTTAAAAACGCCTTGACCCACCAATTTGATAGATTTGACCGCAGAGAGATGGTAAATTTATTGCACCATTTCTTTCGGGGTTATGTCATACATTTTTCAGGAAATTTCACATTTAACAAAAAATTGTGGCAAAAGAGCTTACAATATCAACAACTTTTCCGTTTATTTGAACTATTTTATGTCGAATTTTGAAGATTTATTTTTACAATTTTTGGTTGGGTAATCCTGCCTACGGTGAGTGTCAGCTTATTTAATGCAGCCTAAATTCGTATATATATCTTTGGTTCCTGTCAAGACTATTTTAGAATTTTTCGAAAAATTGTATGAAATGCATGAAATTTGTCAATTTTAGCCAAAAACTAAATTTTTCTAAAATTTTCAAAATTAAGGGAAATTTTTTTTATCAGTAAACTTTTTTAGTAAAAAAGTCTTAATTTTGACCAACCCAAAAAAAAATGTTATAGCTTAGGCATTTCGCGGCATTTCATTCGAACGGGCTTCAGTCCTTTCCAATTGTACCAAGCTTATGTTTTTAAATAACCAGGAACCAAATATATATACAAATGTAGACTACACCAAATAAGCTGACACTCATTGTATACCAACAACGGCTATAAAGAGGTGTGCGTTCAGAAAATCATTATGTACTAATAATTTTTTGAATCGCTCCTGTGATGTACTAAAAAATCACTATTCTACTACTAAGGATACATACCACTTACATATTTCCTAAAAATGCCACAAATCATGCCATTCACTTCGAAGTCGCACCTAATGCACTTAAAATATCAAAATGTCTTGTCAATTCGATTTCGTAAAATGCATTTCTGCCACACTTTAAAAGCAAAATTCAATTAGCTTTCAGCGTATAGTGGCAGGAAGACGCCGCAAATTTACAACGTCTTTGTGTACTCAGTCTTTGTCAGGGAGTTTCATGTAAGCTATCAATTTCATGTCCAATCAAACAATTGCGGAAAGACCGAGTTCATACGCCAACAAAACGCAAACAACTGAACATCAGATATGTGAGCACAATTAGGTAAGTTCGGCATTCTGTAGTAATTATTGTACTAGCACCAATATGCCCCCAATGCCCTCGAATAGGGCCCGAATTAAAAATTTTTTTAAATTTGGGCCGTGGCAATTGGCAGATCACACATTTTCAAAATCATTCCTCTGCATTTTAGAATAATATTTACCACGCCCACCTCGAACGCTCAAAGTTAATGAAATGGCATATAGCCTATGACGAGGTTGATGAAATTGATATGTGTTTCATTGAAATCGGTCAAGTATTTCTTGAGTTATAAAGGAACAAACATACATACATACATACAAACCCACAAACAAACTCACATAGAATTTTATATAAATAAAGATGAAAGTAAAAATACAAAATTCATCACATGACCATGACCCATCAGATTAACTGTTCGATTTTTATACCCCCACACACACTGTGGCAGGGTATACTCACTTTGTCACAACGTTTGTAACGCCCATAAGGAGGCGTGTCCGGTATGGAAAAGTATATATATTCTTGATCAGCAACACCACCGGAGTCAATTTAGCGATGTCCGTCTGTCTGTCCGTCTGTCCGTCCGCACGATAGCGGTCGCAGTTTTGGAGATATCGACTTGAAACTTTTGGTACATGTTTTTCTCGTGAATACTGAGATCAAGTTTGTGAATAAGCCAAATCGGATAAAAACTGGGCGTGGCTCCCATACACCGAAAAAAAAGGTTAACGTTTTTCAAGTCTTTTTTATGGTTGTATTCGATTGGAAATGTATAGAAACGTATTTTTGACATGGTCCGAGGTTCCGAAACTACATATATAAGGGTCAAAATGGAGTCTTGAGACCAATTTTTTTTTTCGGTGGATTTGATTGGAAATGTTTAGAAACGAATTTTGGACATGGTCCGGGCTCCAAAAGTACCTATAAATGGCTCAAAATGGGGTCTTGAGACCACTTTTTTTTACGTTCGAGGTACTTCTTCCTACTGTGTGGGGGTATTTCAGCTTCGGTATAGCCGAAGATAGTCCACTCTCTAGTTTTTTTCGATTTTTGGATAAAAATGGATTGAAGTATGTAACTGTGTGAAAAAAATACAATTTTGATTTGATAGCGTTTATTAAAATAAAATAAAAAACCATTTATTCTTTATTTTATTTTACTGCGATATAGAGAGTTTAGTTAGCAGTTATTCAACATTTTTCAGAACTTTGGAGATTGTAACTGCTACAGCCACTGCTCTGTTGATGTTTTTGATAATGGCCACTTGTAAAAGCGAATTGTAGGTGTCAAACTATGACGAGTAGACAGACATTTTATTAAACTCTAGTTAAAGATAAATTGCAATTCTCACACTGCGCACACAATGACATGATGTCAACACTGTCCGAAAACTAGAGACACTTTATAATATAGAGCCTATATGTCGGTGCATGTGTGCATTTGACAGTTTTAAGTGGCATTTCAAATTAAGTTCGTCGAATTGAAATGTACTCGTGTCAGAGTTCAAAATGTGTTTGTGGGACTGTTATATAAACTCTTAGAGTATGTACAATACATCTCATGACACCACAAAATATGTGTTCTCCCATCAACTGTTTGAGTGGATTTGTATACCCCCACCAGTGTTACCATTAGAGACCGACCGAAATTAGGTTTCGGTTTTTCTGCTTTTCGGCCGAAAAATAAAATATCGTTTTCGGCCAAATGACTCTCATGTGCTGGGTACTTTAACTTCATGTGCTGGGTACTTTAACTTCGGTCAGAACATAGATAATTCTCTCATTTACCCACCAAAAGTAGTCAGTTTTTTTTTTGTTCACTATAATTTTCAAAAGTATTCGCAAACTAAAACATAAGGAAATATAGAGGAACCAATTTGTTCATGTTCAACCGAATAACGGGGTACAACCCGAGGTACAAACCTCCCCTGCCATATGATAAAATATAAAAGAGAAAAAAAACAAGTTTCTTTCAAATTGATTTCAACAACTTCGATATACATAATTAAAGGTTCCTAGTGTCCTTTCAGATTATGAAGTGATATGATAGAAAAAATCGGATACATAACCTAAATAGTTTCTGTTTTATTTTGATTTCTGTTTTAAAAAAAATATTGCTATTGTCAAAAAGAGCCATGTTAGAGGTAACAATCGCTTTAAATCTACCCTTATATCGTTATCTTTATCCGTATCGCTCTCTCTCTCTCTCTTTATTCACAATGATCAGGGAATGATTGTTGGGAATTACCCATTTTGCGGGGAATTTCAAGCTATATGTGAGGAGTAGGGGAATTTTTCCATTTCGCTTCTCTATTGTGAAAGTTTGTGTTTTTTTACATGGGCAACGCCACGGGTGAGTGCTAGTCACTTATAAATGTTACAAGTTGTCGCGGAAAAATAATTTTAAAAATACAGCAAAACATGCTAACTTTTAACAGCTGTCTTTTGAAAGGAAACTTTGAAAGCTTTGATAAACTCATTGAAGGTTTTGCTACTCTATATGAATACTTTCGATCCATCTTGACCGTTACCAGGTCGGATCCCATAACTTTCAAATTGTCGCACAGTGTAATATGATATGATATTATCAATTATTGGGATTCATATATAAAAATCGATCCCTTTCATGAAGAGATACAGGTTTGAGGCATCTTCTGTTCGTTGTCACTTGGATTTTAATGGCTTTTGTGAGCGCTTCCTGTCCAAATTTGTAAAACAAATGGGGAAGGAGAAACATTTATCTTTTTGTTATTTTCCTGTGCATTTGTGGGAAATGTATTGAGAGTAAAAAGAATTGACAGTTTGGGTGAATGAAACGATTTGCAGTATTTATGATTTATTGTAGTATACCTTGATTTGAGAATGGCTGTATGTTTTAATATTTGTGTGGGATCTGATTGACAGGCACTTCAGATTTGGGTGTGTTATGAATTCGTTAGTAACTCCAGAAAATGCCCTGAAGACTACATTGATTGTGAAAATTACACTTAGGCAGACATGGCGAAATTATAGGGAGTGATTTTTTTATGGTCACAAGGGACAAATTATATAATCCGTATTTTTTCATTTTAAGGGTTTCGGGTTCAGTATTCATATTATATCTTAATCAGTTCAAATTGCAAGTTATTCCATTAACTGTATTTACCGTGTAACCACACTGAGAAAAAAATCAAAACGTACCGAACCGTTGTCAATTTCCAGCCAACACTGACTGTTCGGATTTTGACAACAAAACGTTTAAATTGTTTGCCCATTGATGAATTGAGACTGAAATGTTGTTGTTTCACGACTAAAATCGTAATGTTTTGTGACTGAAATTTTATTGATTTGAGACGCTACGTTTTTGTTCCCCAATTTTTTTTAAATCAAATTTTTTTTTAATGGCTTAAATGCACGACTTTGGGAATTGTGATGTTAGTTTTTATGGGTTTTATTAAAATCAATCTAAAAAATAGAGTAATAATATATTAAATGTATTTAATACTCTTCGCACGTATATGTATTGCACCCCCACAACAAAAAATATCGAAAACCATGCTAAGCCAAACTTTGGTTCACGTAAAACCCACAGAAATGCCTCTATCAGTCTCAATTACCCATTTTGGAATTTCTAATTGAATTTTCTAATTTGCATTCAATCAACTGTCAAATTAGTAACAAATTCAGCTTTTAAAATGTAAATCCTCTTTTTTGTGTATAAATAAAAATACGTATTGCGAACGGGGAGGTTCGCACACGCACACAAACGCAAAAAATGAATAAAACATTAACAAAGTTGCCAAAAATGGATTGGTAACAATAGCGCATTAAATTACAGAATATAATTTTATCAATATGTATATTAGTTATATATGATATTGTAACTTTTGTAAGGCACAGTACTATAAACTAAGACAATCCCAAGTTCTAGGTAAGTACAAAGCAGTGCAGTTGTGATACGTGTTGATGTTGGCTGAGTCGCGTCTGATTCCAGCTAACAAGAAAATTTAATACAGTTTGCCTTGCTTTGACTCACTCAACCTGGGTGTGATGTTTTTGATCCGGTATCCATCACAACCTCCTTGAGTGAGCGATAGCAGGGTAGAATATCCACAATGAGCTAAGTGGAGTAAAGCAAAAAGGGTTGGCGGTTGGCAACGAAGGTGAGTTACAATTTGTTTTGAAGTTTTCTCGCTCTTCACAAGAATTTGTATTCCTTATTTTTTATCGTATTTTTATGGATTGTCCCAAAGTTTCATCCCAATCCGATAACTCTAGACCGCCCCTTATTTGATTTAAAGTGGTCAAATTGGTAAAAAAAAAAATGCTGTACAAAAAGTATAAAAAACAAGCGAGTAAGTTTCATTCTGGCAAGCCGACTTATATATACCCTACACCTACTGGGCCATATTGGATCCGCCATCTTGAATTTTGAAAATGCGACATCGAATTCGAAATTACCCTAATATTCCAGAAATGTGAATTATTTTATTATTTGTGGTTAACGAAAAAGTCTTTTTCAAGTAATGATAAATAATTCATATTTTTATTTGAACACATTAGATAATCTAGTCATTCTGTGATTTGCTCCATACAAAAATTACAAAAATTAGCGTACTCAATTTTTTTTGCGGTGCATCCTATGGGAAATCTCCTGGTATCGTTTTGAAGAGAATTACACCGCCTACTTTTTAGACTTTAGGTTTCATAGCTTTTATTATATAACGTTTCAAAGTTGAGTAAATCTGGTTTTCATGTTATATCTTGAAAACGGTGGTGTGCACGTTGACCAGACGTATTACAAATCTTGTAGATAATAAAATTATCTGCACTCTTAGCTACAACATTTTGTTGTGGGGGTTTGGTTTAAAAGTTATAACTCGGCAAAAATAAAATTTTTACTATTTTTCTTTGTTTTTCACTTTTTTTTTAGCAAAAAAAAATTATTTTGACAATTTTCAGAAAAGGGGAAAAAATCCCAATCCAATGATTCCACAAGAAAATGTTTTAGATAAGAATTGCAGAAAATTGGATTATCTACAAGATTGGTAATAAGTCTGGTCAACGAGCATCCCACCGTTTAGAAGATATTACACAAAAATCAGATTTACACAACTTTGACACGTTATATAATACAAGCTATCAACTTTACAAAAATCCCTTTTTTTCCTTTAAATTAATTTCCGTAATTTCGATTTAAAATTAGGAGTAAGTGACCAATAAATACCATTTGTAGTATAACGATTGTGCTTTTGAAATCTAGCATAACAACATTGTAATTTCAAATTTCCCATATTTATTTTATTTTTAGTTTGGTCAATCAGTCGATGAACGATGCTGGTCAAGTACGCGCCGCTCTCTCTCAGGCATTACGCATTTGGGAGCGTAGCTCTAAATTGACATTCCGTGAAGTATACAGCGATCAGGCAGACATCCAAGTACTCTTCGCCAGGTATGTAAACTACGAACAACAATCACCGACGGTACGATAGGAATACCATATAAAATAATAGTGAATTAATAAATGGATTCAAATATAAAATTATTTATAAAAACAAATAACTCAAAAACAATATTGAGCCCCCGTAATTCATCACAATAAGGTGACCAAAATTATCGATTAAAATACAATTTTATGTGAGAGTAGTAAATTACCCGTGACTTCGCACGTAAATATATATATTGCACTCCCCCATGACACCTTATCGAATTTGAAAATTTAATTTCTTAATTTGATTGAACTGTGAATACTTCAAATATCAATTTGAAGTTGTTCATTTTTATTTCAAAATTGTAAAATTTTTCGGTTCGGCTTCGTTATAGGCCTTCGGCGTCGGCCGAAGTAATAGACTACCAGTTGACCTTCGGCATCGGCTTCGACCTAGAAATGCTTATCGGTCGGGCTCTCTATTTTTTTATGTTGCTTATTCAAAAATTAGCACAAAAAGTTAATATTACAAGAAAAACCGATGAAATTGAAATGTGCGTCATCGATTCGACTAAGGATGACTTTCAAGGGTTAAAAAAATATTTATGTCATCGTTTAATGCTAACATATATCTTCAAAACAAGCTATTACTCATATTTTTTAAGATTGTTTGTTTTGAATATATGAACCAGGGCATTTTTAGTGGGTTTCAGCACCCGAAATGGGTAGTTCGAAATTTAAATTTGCAGTTGTAAAACCAAATATGGGTAGTGGAATTTTAAATTGAAGCCATTTAGCGGATCCATTTAAATTTCTAACTAACATTAAATTTATATGTAGTTGCAAAATTGCTCGTGAAATGGAACATTGTGCTGATTCAGCACTGCTGAATCAACTACAAAAACCTGCTGTTATCCGAGCTAATATCTGTTATAAAAAGAGAAACTTGGAAAATAAAATGAATGAAACGTGGAACCTAACTAAGTAAAAGTAGATAAAATAACAAGCTGGGTCCAAAAAAAAGCTTAAAATTGCCATAATTCAAATAATTTAAAGAGTTAGAATAACTACATATCGCCCATAAAGTCATATTGTTGTAAAAATATACAATAATCATAAAAATGTTGTTGCTTTTTTCCATATAAAAAGGCAGGATGCTCACAAATGTCATATTTTTTCAAATATGATTATACGCCATAGGACTTCATGAGAAAAATTTAAACAAAGCTCACGTGAACCACAGAATTACTTCCGACCGTTGATTTGGGTTGCATCACCACCTCCGCGATTGGTGGCGTACACCCCGGCCCAATGAATTAGGTTAGGGTCGACATTTGAAATGTAAGAGTGTATTTTGAAATGAGTGCGCATCGTATTTTTTCAAATATGATTATATGACAATATGACTTAATGATTACTTGTGAACTCCTTAATAAGTCTGAAATAATAACAGTTATATCAGATATATAAGTCGAAAAAAACCATTGTGCAGTAATGGATTCTTTAATATATATTTATTTATTTAATATTTCGCTCAATAAAGACACAACTCAAAATTCTGGTATTTTTGGAGTTATGAATGATACTAGTACCCTCAGATATGTATCTGCATGCTACCAAAAGACACCATTAAAATTTTAAATTTTTGATGTATTTGAACCTTTTTTAAAAACGCTCCAAGTGCCGATGTTCATATAAAATACTGAAATTTTAAATTTAAGATCGTGATTTCACAACAATAGGATTTTTTGAGTTGTGTCTTTATTGCAGGGAATGTGCATATATGAAAATAAAAATTTTTTAATGCACATATATGAAAATAATATTTTTTTAATTTTTATAGACGAGACCACGGTGATGGCTACAAATTCGATGGCCCTGGTCAGGTTTTAGCGCATGCATTCTACCCAGGTGTAGGACGTGGGGGAGATGCACATTTCGATGATGAGGAAAATTGGAAATTCACAAGCTCTGAATCCGACGAGGGTAAGCGTAATACTGCGAAATCCATTTTTCTATAAATTTATTTGCAATTTACAAGCCCTAACCACAGGTAGTTGGTACGGCTCCTCTTTTTTCGCAGTTCAATCTTTTAAAATTTTTAATTATTTCCCTACTCACTTTTTATACCCCCACAGACACTGTGGGGGCGAAGTGTTTAGAAATGAATTTTTGACACCATAGGCCATAAAGTGCGGTCCGCCAACAAAAAAATTTTTAAATGACTTTATAGCCAAAATTGTGTTTTTGGTCCAATGTGAACGCGTGAAATTTACGCCTATTTCAGGCATAAATCCATATTTTCCACATTTTTATTTTTCTACCATATTTTTTATTTTTTTGTGTTTTTGCATTTTTTTTTAATTTTTCATTCATATTTTCGACTTATTTTTTCGAAAAATACAAATCCGATTTTTGAACTTGTCTTCGATTTTTCATTCACAATTTCATACAATTCATTCTGTAGAATACTGATTGTAAAGAAAAATACAATCGTACATAAAAAATCAACATTCAAATATGGACACTGTTTCACGTTCTATTTTAGAACTGAGGAGTGTTGATTTTTTCAAAGCGATACCCGTTTCAAATCATAACCATGCAATTTTGGATTTTGTATGGCCTCAAGACCTTAGGGTACCAGTAGGTGAGCACTCTCCCCTACTTATTACAATCAATTAATGAATTAACATGTAAAAAAATACATCAAAAACAAACAAAAATAATGCAATCTATCGTCAATATTTTTTATTTTTTCGTCCATATTTCGCCTGTTTTATCGTCCATATTCCACAAATATTTTCAAGTTTTTCATCCATATATAATTCAGCCCCGTTTATCAGTTTTCCTTATTAATTCTATTATTTTTTGCTATTATTTCAATAGTAAGGGTATCACATATCAATCATGCTAACCAGAGAACCTAATGCGGTCATTTCTATCTTGCGATGTACTTATAATAAAGGGGTGTGTTACCGACACCGCAAGCTAATCGAATAATTTCAATATAGGAGCCAATCAGCGTATACTCTCACATTCTCGTGTCATTGTATCGTTCACCATCAGGAGGCAGTCGAATTTCTGTATTCTAAAATTATGTATGGTCAAATTTTTGCTTTTAAAAGTTCTGCATTTTCTAAATTATAAGTTTTAAAATTCAGCTTTTTTCTATAATTCTGTAAATTTCTGAATTTGAATGAAACTTAAAGAACTTATGGTAAATGGGCGCTAATCAAGAATCTGGGGTCTGTTTTGATCCACTATCTATCTACAACAAAACTAAACACAACCAATTTATTCAAAGTATATTACCAACAGATTTTAAAAAATGTAACAAAATAAACATATTAATATTTTTTTGATTCAGAATCAGTTATGTAATCAGGGTAAATGTCGTGTTGATCTTGGGTTTGTAAATTTTTATAAAAATCGTGATAGTTCAATACGGAATAGCCTTTATTAACACACAATATAGGAAACCAATAATTAAAATCGATGAAAAAGTATAAAAAGGACTAATCAAGCATATAACACCATTCGACACTATAAAACGTTTCTAGTCTAGCGTGATGAGTTTACATCCGATTGTAAAAAGTTTACATATTTTTGAAAGGTATTTTTGAAGAATTATTATGTACATGAGAAAAATGCATAAATGGTTTTAAGAATTGATCTAGAAAAACTGGGAGACAGGGGTACTTTTTTTTAGCCACCTAACAGAATCTGGCGGTCCCGATCATGTGCGTTACTAACATTTTTTATATATGATAACAAACAAGCAAAGCTGGGCATTAACTAGTTAATTCGTTAATAGTTAATTAACGAAGTTAAATTTTTGGTTAACTTTTAACGTTTCAGTTAATTTCGAAAACCATTAACTTTTTCATTTAGTTAAGTTCAATTTCTTCGATTAACTAGCAATAGTTAACTTTGAAACGAAAAAATTTTTTTATTATTGAATGTTAAAAAAAAATAATAATTAAGAATTTATACTATTTTTAATAATCTACCTAGCCACACTGTTGAAAAATTGTAAACACAGAACTCTTTCGTGTTGTTGACAAAAATGTAAAGTTCCAAATCGAGACGGCGTGCTTAGCCCGCCGTCTAATGTATCGGCTTGGTCGGCGGCGAAATATTGAGTCGATTGTGTCGGCTCAACCGATATTGACATCGATTTGTTCGCACGCCGATTGAAGCCGATTATGGTCGGCGCGAAACTGTTTAGCCGCCGCCGACATTTTCCAATCAACTTGGCGTAGTGACAATCAAAAAAAAGCGCGTCGGCAAATTCGTTTTGTAAAATTTTTACAAAGTTTTCATTTTTTAAGTTAAATTTGCATATAGAGGGCTGAAATCGATCGAAAAAAGGGTCTGTGAGTGCAGGCATTCAATTGTATATAGTTAAAATGTTTTTTTATTCGTTTTTTGGAAAAAAAAAATTTTTAATTCAAAAAAAAGTGTGTATTTTTATCTTTGGACATGGTTATACATGAAGCAACTAAAAATTTAGGAAAAATAAGTATACCTATGGAACCGGAACTGATATTCTGTTCGGTTTCAGTCTCTTCTCTCTAGAAAATCACGGGATTTTTCGGGATTGCAAACCCTTATTTATCTGAAAAAAACCTAAATAATGTTAAAAATTGAATTTTTTTGAGTCGTCACAAATCGAAAAAATCGTTAAAAAATCAGCAGAAACGATAAATGTACAAATGATGATGGAAATTGTTAGTATTATGTATTTTCTATCATACATATTGTATTCAAAAAATCACCAACTCAGGTTCTATTCAAGGGATTTCGCTGAAATTTTGGGTTTGGTTATCCATATAGAAGTACCTACCTCAAACATAAAAAAATTTTGTCTCAAGACCCCATTTTGAGACATTTATAGGTGGTTTCGGAGACTCGACCCACGTTCAAAATACGTTTCTAAAAATTTCCAATCCAACAAAAAAAATTTGTATAAAGACCCCATTTTAAATTAACGAAGTTAAATTTTTGATTAACTATGCCCAGCTTTGCTCATGAGGTATAGGGTATAAAAAGACTTGGAAAATGTTTACCATTTTTTTCGTAACCTCTAGAGTCCCGCCATTTTGGAATTAAGCTTAGGACACGCCCCTGAATGAGTTCAGCAAAAAAAATCGCGTACGATAATTTTTGTGAAAAAAAGAATGATTGGACTAAAAATCTTTTTCCAGAAAAAACGTTCGCTCCAAAACTTTTTTCAGAAAAAATTTTCGCTCCAGAATTTTTTCTAGAAAAAATGTTTGCTTGAAAAATTTTTCCAGAAAAAATGTTCGATTGATACATTTTTCTAGAACAAATTTCCGCTCCATAAATTTTTCCTGAACAATTTTCGCTTAATAAGTCCCCCTTAGACACATCTAAGTCCCCCTTAGACGCATTTTTGTCCCCTTAGACTAATTTTAGTTCCCTTAGACTCATTTTAGTTCGACTAGACTCATTTTCATTTCCCTCTTGGACTCATCTAAGGCCATTTTTTTTTATCACTTTAAAAAAATTAATTTTTGCAGAAATCGTTTTGTTTTATTTCAAAGATGCAAACAACATTGTTGTTTTAATAAAATGTTATTTTGATCTTTGAACTAAAACACAAACAACCAAGAAACTAAAAATGTGTCGTAAAATTATAAAGAAAAACATTGTTTTTAGATTGTAAATCACCGGATTTGCACAAAACATTTCTTCACTTTACAAAATGTTTTTTATAAGAATTATTTTTTTCCAAAAATCGTTGTATTTTATTTTAAAGATACAAACAGCAAAGCTGGGCTTAGTTAATCGAGAATTTAACTTCGTTAACCCGGTAATAGTTAATCAAAAATTTAACTTCGTTAAATTAAAAAGTTAATTTCGTTGAAAAGTTAAATTACAAAAGTGCACAGCGTTGGTTTTGAAGAAATTTGCGATTTGTGATCAAATTGCTAAAGCCAATCAATAATGTTATAGTTAATGAAAAGAATATATTTTTTTTTTTTAAACAGATTTGGGTTTTTTGTTTAATATTATCCATTTATATTGAACACTTTTATAAAGTTTTTTATACCAATAATGGCTTTTTATCGTATTATTGTTAAACATTTATAAAATAACTTTTTTCGACCTAAATATGAACTTTTAAAGGAAAGCCGTCTATGGTAGAAAGATAGTCGAATACCAAACTTTTAAAATGGCGCCTTGGGTTCCACCCCGTTCGATTTTAATATACAAAATACGAAACTAGTGCCAAAATACCCGACACTCCCTTATATATAGTTGTTTTAAGCAATAGTATTGTACCAGGAAAGCTCACTGTTTTAGGAGGAACGAAGTGCGCATATGAGTATCTACCTGGTGGCCTAAAATTTGTTGTTGTATAAAAAATAGCAGTCTTAATTATATTTAAGCTGCACTAAATCTTGAAAATTTAAAAAAAAAATTTTTTTTTATAATTATAGGTACCAACTTTATGGGTGTGGCTCTGCACGAGTTCGGTCATTCTCTCGGACTGGGTCACTCTTCTGATCAGAAGGCCATTATGTATCCCTGGTATCAAGGTTACGAAGCTGATACGAATATGCCCGACGACGACCGCATCGCAATACAAGAACTTTACGGCTCGAAAGAGAAGACATGGGGTCCATTCAAGCCGCAACAGCGACCGAATACCACTACTACTACGACTACAACTATGCGCCCGCTTGTTTACTATCCCGAACGCAGATATTGTCTACATAATCGTTATCCACAGTTTGACCCGAATTATCCACGACATAATCATCATCATCATCAGCAACAGCATCATCAGCATCATCATGAACATAGTACGCCCACATGTAGGTATCCAGAGGCACGAACGACTACCACAACAACAACTACTACTTACAAACCACCGCGTCCGACGAAAAATTGGCAACGAACCAACAAACCCAGAAAATTGAAACCCGACAACTGCATGACCTCATACGATGCGATTTCAATGATTAGAAGGGAGCTTTTCATATTCAGAGGACAGGTAGATTAATATACTGATATTACAAAAAGAAAAAATATTTCATCATATTGCTTTGTCTACTTAAAATATCTCGTAATTATAGTTCCTATGGCGTATCGGCGATCGGGGTCTCTACCATGGATACCCTACTGAGACGCGACGTCTATGGACTGACCTGCCTGCGAATTATACAAAAATCGATGCCGTCTATGAAAATCGTCAGCGAAAAATTGTTTTCTTTATTGGTTAGTATATTTATAATACCAAAGCATGCTATTATAATCATATCATAATATACCCGAAAAAGGTCGCTACTTCTATATTTTCGATTCGGTGACACTGGAACGAAACTATCCGCAGCCACTTACATTACTTGGTCTGCCTTCCTCTTTGACTCATATCGATGCTGCTTTCGTGTGGGGATACAACAATCGCACTTACCTCTTCAGCGGTACACTTTACTGGAGACTCGACGAAGACATTGGGCACGTCGAACTAGATTATCCACGTGATATGTCCATATGGTCAGGAATTGGCTACAACATAGATGCCGCTTTCCAATACACCGATCGTAAAACATACTTCTTCAAGGGACTCGGATACTGGGAGTTCAACGATGATCTCATGATCGTAGCCCATCATAGAGCAAAACTTTCCTCACGGAAATGGTTGAATTGTCCACGGCGTGTGAATGAAGTTGACGAAGAGCAGACATGGACTGCGCCACTGATATCGGATCGTAACGAAACGGAGCAAGGTAGTGGACTTATCAGCGGTAGCGCCCGGATAAATACTGTAAGACGGGGGTATTGCCTGCTAATGCTAGTGATTTTTACACTCTTCAATAGAAGATCTTGATGTTTTCACAAACCAGATATTTTTGAAAGTACTTTGCAAAATGTATAATCAAATATTCCGTAATTAAAAAATTCAACTAGCTTTGTATTCTGCAAAAAACTTTTATGGCCTTAACAATGCGCAACGCAACGTATTATTATCGGAACACCAAAGCTGCCACAAATCATAATATTAATTACGACACTACTGCCGTGCTTCGCATAAACCGCCGAGCTGACTTCTTTTTGGTGACAGTACTTAGCATAAACTACTCTACTCTACCCCTTAGTTGGCATAAAATATTCATCTACAGACCAATTTTCTGCAATTTACTTAAAAACATTTCAGACCACATTTTTTTAAAGAAAAATTTAAAACTGTGTGCCTTTGAAAGAGAAAATGTTTAGAATGTCAGATGTGTAGTTAATGATAAGCACGGCAATTAATTACCCTTATTAATTATAATAACTGCTAAAAGTTAGATATCGTCGTCGTTCAGTGAAAAGCATCAAAGTCCAAAAAATCATATTGAGAAATTGTCTCACTGACATATTTTGAACATGCTGCCAACAATTTATTCTTTGTTCTTTTTTACATATTAAATTTAAAATATTGTGATATTATGTATTATGTTAAATAAATAAACATTTTATACGATTATATAAATAGCTGTACTTTGTAGCATATTTTTACTTCGAATCACTATTACTTTTTATCAAAGCTGGGCAGTAACTAGTTAATTAGTTAATAGTTAATTATTGAACTTAAATTTTTGGTTAACTTAACGTTTCAGTTAATTTTGAAAACCTTTACCTTTTTCATTCAGTTAAGTAAAATTTCTTCTTCTAGCATTAGTTAACTTTAAAAAGAAAAATAATTTTTTACCATTGAATGTATCAAAAAAAATTTTTAATTTTCAAAAGTTGATTTTTTTGTTGCCTTTTAATCTATCTACTGCGTAAAATCGAGGAGGAAAAATCCAAATGAATATTTCACAGAACATGTCCATTTTACATTTCATTATATTATTTAGCAAAATAATTAAATATTTGTTCTTAACCAAACTTCATTATATTCATTACTATTTTTTAATTTTATGAATATAAAAGTTACATACACGAAATCTCGCTTTCGATACAAATTTGAAGCATTTAATTTAACGCCTGCACTCGAGACTCGTTTTCCGGGCGTTTTCGGTTTTCGACATTTCAAATTGAATACAAATTTAATAAATATAGAGAGTTTGGTTAAATATTTTTGGATTACCGAAGTTAAATTTTAGATTAACTATGCCCAGCTTTGGTTTTTATCTTCTATAATTACATTTTTATTTGTCAATGAAATTAATAAAATCACTATTTTTCACACATTTATAAATGTAAAGCTTCTGCAAGATCCTGCAAAATCGGTTAATTGTTTTTAAGAAATAATGATGTAAAATGTTAAAATATTCAACTTTTTTAATTTTCAAAGATAGTTGAGCAATGTGTTAACTCGGAATTTTAGAATTTTCTAGAAATCAAATTTTGTATTTTGTTTCAATGGTGCCTTGAGTCACTAGTATTGTTTAGCCATTTAAAAAAATTTTGCGTTGGGTAGTGTGAGCTTGGAAAATTCAATTAACTCTTTTTCATCCAAAAGTTGGACAATACATTTGTTGTTTAACCATCGATATACATATAAGAAAAATATATATAAAACAAAGTACAAAAACATTTTTCATTTGTAAATGGAACCTAAGTAAGTAAAACCATCATACGGCGACCAATTTCAAAAGTCCAAATCATTATTAGCACAGCCGGCCATATTTTTGTATTAACGCATTTTGTTTACGGCCCTAATGAGAAAGGTGTATTATTTCTTAATTATACCTTTCACTAATCCTACACGAGTTAAGAATAATCATTCGAAAGGTGTAACTTTACATTTAACAATATAAAATTCAACATTTAGTCGAGTAATCGAGTCCGAGTTGGAATCTGCGATTTTTTGCAATCGGGCGGCCAAATACCAATCGGAATTACAAATTTAGCATAAATAACTGCTATTGAAACCATTTCCGACCATTCCGGGTGTTCCTACACTTTAATAAAACAAATAATACATCGTTAGATTCGGATTTCCAGATTCTTTTGTTAGCCTTGACTTTTTTTTAATATATTTTTTTTAGTGTTACACGACTTTTAAAAAAAATGGTGTGCATAAGTCATTGCATATATTTAGTAAGTAGAAAAAAAAAATTTTTATTTTTTTTTAAAATATTTTTTTTAGTGTTTACACCACTTTAAAAAAAAAATGGTGTCATAAGTCATTGTATTTTGGTACGTAGATAATAAAAAAATGTTTTTTTTTTAATATTTAAAAAAAAAAATTTTTTGCCTAAAATTTTGGCAAGGGGTTAGCCTTGCCTTTTTCCAACTTAGAAAAAAAAATTTTTTTTTTTAAATATTTTTTTTAGTTTACACCACTTTAAAAAAAAAATGGTCTACATAAGTCTTTGTATTTTGGTACGTAGATAATAAAAACAGCCTTGCCTTTTTTCAACTTAGAAAAAAATTTTTTTTTTTTAAATTTATTTTTTTAGTATTTTATCACTTTTAAAAAAAAAACGGTGTGCATAAATCATTGTATTTTGGTACGTAGATAATAAAAAAATGTTTTTTTTTAATATTTAAAAAAAAAAATTTTTTGCCTAAAATTTTGGCAAGGGGTTAGCCTTGCCTTTTTCCAACTTAGAAAAAAAAAATTTTTTTTTAAATATTTTTTTTAGTGTTTACACCACTTTAAAAAAAAATGGTGTCATAAAACAGCCTTGCCTTTTTTCAACTTAGAAAAAAATTTTTTTTTTTTAAATTTATTTTTTTTAGTATTTTATCACTTTAAAAAAAAAAACGGTGTGCATAAATCATTGTATTTTGGTACGTAGATAATAAAAACATGTTTTTTTTTTAATATTTAAAAAAAAAATTTTTTTGCCTAAAATTTTGGCAAGGGGTTAGCCTTGCCTTTTTCCAACTTAGAAAAAAAAATTTTTTTTTTTTAAATATTTTTTTAGTGTTTACACCACTTTAAAAAAAAAATGGTCTACATAAGTCTTTGTATTTTGGTACGTAGATAATAAAAACAGCCTTGCCTTTTTTCAACTTAGAAAAAAATTTTTTTTTTTTAAATTTATTTTTTTTAGTGGTTCACCAGAGCTTTGATTTATTATTTTCAACAATACTTACGAACTAGCTCTATCCTGCAGGCTATATATAAAATTGACATTAATAACTTGTGCATTGCTTCCTGGACCCTGGAACTTAATAAAACACGTAAATTAAATTTTAGATATAAATATATATTTTAAAATTTATTTTTTTGCAAAGAAAAATGTCCACGGTTAAGTTAACAAATTGTGTTGCTGAGCAGACAAACAGTTCATTATTCTCACATTGTAATAAATCCTTGTCGAATCCTTGCAGGATGACATTCTAATTTTTTTTGTATTAGTATTATGCAAAATCTTTTTTTAAATAAGGAAATGCGTACTGCTAAAACTATGCTCACAAGTGATTAAGTGCTTTTTATTTAATTTTGTATCCATTTTGTTTTCCATTTTATTTTGCATTTAGCATAGTAATCGTTTGTTGCACTTATGTTTTTTTCATCATAAAATGTAATTCGTTTCCGTTAAATATAGAGTATAGATATAAGTTGATTTAAAAAAAGCCATGCAATCCTCTTCTAAAAAAGTAGAAGTAGTGAAAAAAAAATAATAAAACTGTTTTTCATTTCATTTGTCTACATGTGGCTTCACAATGGTGACCTTAGGGCAATGTATATCGTACATAGGGCACCTCTACGTCCTCCCCTTCAACATCGTTGCAACAAATTTCAAATACCAACGATCGCTCGTGTTGTTCAATGCGCTTCTTGGAAACCCTTCGGACCACCTCAGTCATAGGCAAGGGCAGACGCTCAGCACACTTGGTTTTGGGCATAAAGAACGAGTATAGCATAGAAACTCCCTGCGACAACATTGTGATCTTCAGTTTCTCCTTCTGCTCGAAATAGTCAAGGAATTCTTGCAACGAAAGTTCACCCAGCACCTCGAAGCGATCCCATAGCGTCCACTCCTTGCCGTAGTACGAATTCTTTGCAGCGGTTAAGGGCTCTGAGAATGCTAGTAACGGCAAAGCTAGATTGGCGAAGCCATTCTTGAACTTGCCGAGGTCCTTATGGCTGTGTTGAATAAAAACCATTAACTTGATAACTTTAAAACAAAATTAAATGACATTTCCAAATTTACCCCATTATCAGTTTGATAACTTCGAGCACGGCGAAGCCGGATACGAGCGATGTGGTGGTAGCAATTGCGGGTATAATCTTGCCAGCAATCAGTTTTGACTTGTGGCGATCGGCTGGAGGAATTTTATAGTTTGCGGCGCGCAGATTCGAAGACGCCACAATAAAGTCCATATGCAAATTATTGTCATCGTCCTTTTCGAATTCGATTGGCGTAATTTTGAAATCCAATTTACCGAGTGCCTGCAGCTCGTTTAGAATTCTATTGACGCGGTCCTGGTCGACTTCAGAATCATCAAAGTTATTAGCAGCTGCAGCAGCAGCATTCTCATTCGTTTCAATTTTCACCCCAGAACGCGGTTGAAATTCCGGAACCTTTCAACAAAAGACAAACATTTTTAATTTCACACATTAATAAAGCAATAATTCAAAAAGAGCACCTTCACTTGTGATACCAAATCGGCGACAGCTCGCCGGTCCCGGACTTGCGGGATACCATAAACTTCAGCGCGCAAATTCGACCCTGCATAAATATAGTCCAGATGAAGTGGATCATTCACGTCGAACGAAAGCGCCTCGGGACAACGTTTAGGTCCGGACCAGAATGGATGACCACTGGATGTGACTTGGTCTTGGGGGAAGTTGTATAGCAATTGCTTGATTTGATTGGCATATTGCTCTTCCCAATGGAAACGTATCCATTTGACACAGTCGGCGAAATCCTTTGGTTTATCCTCAATCAAAGCTTTCTGCGGAATGATTTTTTGTTGGACCCGAATTAATGCTTTTTTACATTCAAAATCAACTTACTTTAACCGATTCTAAAATTTCCAGAGGCTGAATTCCTTGCAACTTGATCGTACGTTCGATAAAGTTCGCATCCGAAATATACTGTGAAGCATTCTCGGCCGCTTGACAGAATATGCCTTCAAAAGTATCGCGCGCCCATTGCAATGTATGTTCGATTGCGTTGGGAAAATTTTTCAGTGTGCATATGGGAATGCTTTTCTCAGGCGGATCTTGCGAAGAGCTGTACGACTCTGTTGCAAATGGTACAATAACCTGTACATTGCCCATAGTTCCCAAAGTTCCAGATTCGACAAGTGGTATGCGATTGAAGACGCATTTGCGATCCATGTATATACGGGCATCGACATTGTCCAAAGCATTAGTGACACCATTCAATTTGCCAAAAAACTCCTCGGAAAAAACTTTCTCTGTGTCGCTGCATACGCGCAGCTCGTGGGCGGTCACTTTAATGTCGGGATTCATTTTCCGGATGGCAACCGCGGCAGTGTGCGCCTTCGGCTTTTGTACATCCTTCGGCCGGAATAGAAATTGGCGATTCAGATTTGATTTTTCAATGAGATCCATATCGGTTATAATAATTTCGCCATTGTCCCCACTGCCAACCCCAATCATAGCGAAGTTCTTGAGCAGCTCGCAGCCAATGGCGCCGGCACCCACTATGAAATACCTGTGAAAGAAATGGTGTTGTAATTGATAATAGTTTGTGATAGTTGATCGAACGCTTACTTCACTTCAGCCAATTTTTCCTGAAACTGCTTGCCAAATATGGCAATTTGCGCATCGTAACGCGAACCAATTGGCTGTGCATCTGACTCTGCAACACCACCATCGGGAAGGCATTCGATAGCATCAAAGTATAGCCACTGATGCGTCGGCGTAAATTTTCCACTGCATGCCTTCAGTACTTCCTGAGCTACAAAGCCGCCCATTGCAGCGTCCAAAGGACAAATGTTGCCAGCACAAACCTTTGCAAAGGTGATCGCAAGACTTTCATCCACATCCTCCTTTATTGACTTGCATATTTGCAGAAATTTCTGAGCGTCGTCTTCATTCCATGGCCTTGGCGGCACGGTCTCCTGTTCGACATACTTGTGCAGGGCAACGAAGGCCACATGCAGAGTAGCTGGATGTTCAAATTTGGCGAAGTCCGAGATGACGAATTCGGGTTCTTTTTCAGCTTCTGCTAATGGCTTGAAGCTTACGGTTTTTGGCATTTTGACCTGCGTGGCTATTCCACCCGATATGTATGTCCCTAATGTGCTCGTATCGCCAATACTGAAGGTGTACGGACCGAGCACAGTGATCTTAATTGGTGTACAGCCGTTTAGCTGAGTCATTCCAAGCACCTCGGAAAAGGTCACATAATCACCGTCATTTAGTCCATGACGCGTCTCATCCAAACACGTGATCACTCCCTGCGAATCATGAGTAATGCTCGCAATCATCGTGGACACAGGTTGTGCACCATCTTGGTCGTAGATCGTAAAATTTGTACCAAAGTCACAAAAGACCTTAGCGAAAAGGCCGCGAGATTCGGCAATTATCAACGCTATGTTGTTGTCGTGCGCGAACTTTGCGATACGATGTTGCTCGGTGTAATCCGATGATGTTAAAACGATTACACGAAATTGACGCATAAAGTCTTCGGTCAATTCTCCGGAAAATGAGGTGGTACGCACGTAATTGTTCAGTTCTGCGAGTTGAGCGCACGACGCATCGGCGCGATTTTTGCCAACATCAGAATCGGTCAGATAAAACTGAGAAGAGAAATCACGAACCTACAAATATACGAAGGAAATAAAATTAAACTAAACTTTTCTAGAGTCAAGAACATTTAGACAAATTAAGCAAAAATCGTCATATGAGCTATGGCCATTTTTATCCGTAATATCCGGTATAAAAATGTACCTGCTTTTCGAACTTTTGTTTGTAAACAGTTGCGCTGGCTAAACAAAAAACCACTTTTTCGTACTGGGGACACCTCTAGAGCTCGGAAAAACAGCACAGCGATTTCAAAAACGAGCAATGTTGACTTTAATAAATAAATAACATAAAAGGTGAAATAAACCCGAAATATAAACGCATAATCAACCAAATACATATCGATACCTTAAAGCACAATCATTCTATCACAACTGATTCTTTGTTCATATAATTGGCTCTGTGGGATCAATCGTTGATTGGATAAAAGAACACTACAAAAGCTACATACAAAGTTTTTTTTCACCAACCAACGGTTGACATCACAGAGCCAATTATGTGCACACTGATTCAGATGTGACTGTAGTCACTGGCCGGTAACTTCGGCTTTTTTGTACGTAAATAATCATGAGGTATAGTGCGGGATAAAAATCAACGAAAATCCTTTTTTAAAGAAAATTAACCAATTAATGTACAATCGATTCAAAAAAGTGGAAACTTGGGAAACTGTAAGCATTTGAATCTGAAATTTGACCCTGGTACTGCCTGGTACGAACAGGGTTAACTTATACTTTTCCAGAATGTTTGAAATTAAGTTTACAAATTCAGTCGCTTTCACAAGTCCCTTCCACATATCGTCCCCTAAACGAATTTATCGTATGTGTGGTTTTTGAAATTTTACAAGAGTCGGTTTTTCCCATATTTTTGTCACTCTTTGGAATAAAAAACTGGTTTCGAAAAAAGTACCACTTACGATGAATTCGCGATTAGGGGATATCATTTAACTAAGAAGCTCATCAAAATTTTTGTTTAGAAAAATAAAAATTTTCTGATTTTTTTGTTTTTAATATCGATTTTTCAATATTTAATATCCGATGACCATTTTTCAAAACTCTAGCAAATTAAAAACAAGTTTTTAAATTGTCATTACGATTCCCACAAACCACTATAGCCTGTCTGATGCAGCTTCTTCTTAGGAATCCAAAAATGGCAAAAACTCGATTTTCATGAAAACGGACATAGGATGGTTGTGCTTTAAGGCATCGATATGCATGTTAAGGTTTTTGTAAAATTACATAAATATTAAAACTTTTTTTTACGCGTCACATTTTTTTGCTGACGCCATTTTGACGTCAAATTCTTAATTGTGGTATATTATTAAAAATATATCGTCCCACTTAAATTTCATATTTATTACTTTCTTTTAAAGACCGAAATACAATATCGCGTCAAAAGAAGCAGTAGCCGTTTCCAAATTTTAGGATACACTATTTTGTACAGAAGTATTCACAATACGGCAGCGGCAGTAAACATACAATTCAGAAAAAAGCGAACAGTTTTACTGCTACTGCTTCTGTCGACGCGATATTGTATTTCGGGCTTAACATAAGAACCGATCTAAATTAGCCAACAATACAACTTTATGTTTGAACCTAATTTTTTTTTCCAAATAATTTCAAATTAACCGTCAATTAATTTAATTTTTGGCGTCAAATTTGAAGTCAAAAACGTCAAATGAATTTGTTGACTCGTCAAATGCCATCACTGATATATGCACAAAAAGTCGAAATGGAATTTAGGTTTAAAAATTGCATAAGACGTTTATCTGGCAACACTACGTCCAACGACAAATATCGTTAAATATAAAAGGGACGAATATAGTTTATAAACTGAAAGAGCAGCAAAACTAGTGAACCTGCAAACAATAGATACATATGTATATGTACTGCGTTCAAAATGGTCAATGTAGTGCAGATTTTTTATTTATTTAAAAATTAATTATACATTCACATAGAACACCCAAAGACCCCGCGAGATTGCTACTATTATTGAAAATGTCCACTTTACACATTTGCAACTTTGCCTCGCTCTGACTCGTATTAAACGAAGCCTCCCTGGAGAAGTAAACTTCAGCTGTCTCGCTTCTTGCCTTTGTCCATCATTGCGTGATTTCCATGAATCATGCTCTTTGGAAGCCTTCTCAGATTATAAGTATATTTTATTAAACCTTATTTTATTTTTTAGGCCAAACTATTTTTAACTCTCTACTTCATTCGATCATATCAAAGTCATTATAGAATTAAACACAATAATCGCAATAACCAATGCATTCTATTACAAGTTAATTCAAAAAGTTGCGAATGCGACAAATTCTAGAGCATACGAAAAACAAATTGTGGACGAGGAATAAAAAAGATGACACAACCAAAACGAAGAAAAATATATAAAATTGAATGAAATTGCAATTTTCGAAAAAAAAGAAAGACATTTCTATCCACAAACCAAAATAGATACCAAAACACGAATAGTGAGTGGGGCGATAAGCCCATCACCATATATCGATTTTTTTCTTAAACGCCAACAATCCAGTTAAAATTTTGAATTTGGAGAAATTATAATTTCCAATTTAATTATTGAACATTTCCGATTTAACTTACCGTGCACTGTGCATTGTCATGCAACGTAATCGATTTCACACCACCCAATATTACGTTCTTAGCAACTTCCAGGCCAAGACCGCCGAGGCCAGAGAGCAAAATGTCCGAATTGGCCATGCGGCGCATCGCATCGTGCCCCAAAACGTACAATTGGCGCGAATAGAGGGACTCGTCAATATCGCCGGTGGCACCGCCAGAGACGTTGACGCGCTGAGCCGCATTCAATGAATTGCTGGCCATTTGTGCGGCTGTGGTAGCTGATTTGGTGGAACTGTTATTTTTAGTGGTGGCAGCGCCGACGCTCACGGAGGCTGTTGTGGAGGATACAGCAGCGTTGTTGTCAATTTTTGAATTTATTGGATCCGTTTCTTCCGTACAAAAGGAATCACGACCAAATCCGCTTTTTCCACTTTCTTTATTAACTGCTGACAAAGTACTATTGTCGCTATTGCTCTTGGTTGAAGTGGAAACGAATGCAGAAAATGGCGAAGACGAACCGGCGACAGATGAGCTAGCAACAGCAGCAGTGTTATTTTCACAATTTAACGAAACTGTGGCGGACGATGAGGATGACGATACGTGCGGAAAGGTGCTCACTGTTGCTGTCTCGCTTGTCGTGTCAACGTCGTTTACTACTTCGTCCTCGAATTCGTTGTTTCGGATGTCGTTGCTGTTATTGTTGTTGTTCGAGCTCGAGGCGGCGGCGTCACCGAGAGCAGAGTGTGCAAGCAGCTTCCGCTTTTTAGCTGCTGGTGGCTCAACGCAGGGGGAAGATTGGTCAACTAATTGTGGGCTTGAAGACATCGGACGGGGGCGTCTTATGCCGAAGCAGATAGCGATGTGTCGAACCGAAATCTTGTTTTGTAAATTTAACAACCGAATGAACGGAATAAAATACACGAACTGCAAGGAAATTTAGAAAGGCTGGTTATTTCAGAAATTGCAAAATTCTTTTAAAACTGAAACTATTTCACGAGAAATTGTCTCCTTTACGCTTTACACACTCTCTCACGTTATTCTGCTACTTCGCTGAACGTCGACGACGAAGCTAGCTCTTCGCACGTTCCTAACTGCTGATATCTTCCACACTTTGCTATTTTCTATTCTCTGCGGACTACAATTTTCTCATCCAATTTCAAGTTGTGGCTTCTGTTTTAAGCGAATATACTATTTGCAATACCTTTCTGAAATATTTTCCGAACTTTATTTTAATTGCGAAATTCACTGAATGAATGGTTTCAACCGAATTCTCGACCGACTGTCTTGTCGCCACTCGCGAAATGTCGTATTCTGGCGACAGCGGTGTTTCGTCAAGTTTGCAAAAAGAAACAAAAAAATGCAGCAACAATACAAAAATGTTTAAAAAAAAAAGAAGCAGGAATTTTGTTGTTTTGGTTGATGCGTTGAAAGAGCTCCGCTGTAGTTTTGCTAAAAAGGATACCAGATTTCAAAATTTTGTTTGTTTCGTAGATACCGCATTTGACATGTTCTACCAACTTTGTCAAGGCAAATGTGATACTTTTTGTTATATATTTATAGCTTCATAAAATGTAAAAATTAATAAATATTATTATATGGTCGGACTGACCAGAAATTCCTCAATTTCAGCAATTCTTTTTAAAACGGCGTCTGTTGTTGCAAAAGTGAAATTTGTTGTGCGATACCTGGCAACTATGGTACATGGGGGTGTTTAGCATGGTTTGTGTATATGTTGGGTTTAAGGTTGCCAGATTTGTGAGATTTATCTCACATTGAGATTTTTTAATTCACTTCTTGTGAGAAGTGAGATTTTTGTGAGTAGTAAAAAATACTACTGTGATAATTTAAAGTAATGTGAGATTTTTTCTCACGGGTTTCTTAAAATTGCTATTAAATGTTTGTTTTTTATTTAATAATGTTAAAAATTGGTTAACTGCGAACCCATAATACCTATTATACGTATTTACCAGTTCAATTTTTTGACGTCAAAGCGTAAAATTTTTTGTTGACGTCAAATCTTTAATTGTGCTATATTATTAAAAATATGGGACGATAAGCTCTTAAATGTAATATTTATTACTTATTTTCGACAAAAGAACCGATCTAAATTAGTCAACAATACAACTTTATGTATGAACAAAAATTTTTTCGAAAGAATTTCAAATTTACCGTCAATTTGGTTAAAATTTTTGACGCGTTTGTGAGTTCTTATTGACAAAATGAAATTTTGTACCCTTTGGAAAGGGGAGTGTGGGGGCAGCCTTGTAAGCTACAAGGCTGAAATTTTTTACTTAGGTTCGCATTCGGGAAGAGTAAAAAAGGGGGAAAAAGGGGGGAAGTAAAAATTTAAAAAAAAAAAGAGGAAAATAAAAAAAGAGTAAAAAACAAGTTTTAAAAATATAACCCTTTAACCGACTAAAAAGCAGAAAATAAATTTCCTTTAAATTAATTTCAGCAATTTCGATTTAAAATTAATGGTTTTTGGCGACTTTAAAATCTGCAATGATATTCGGAGGAAAGTACCCAAAAACCCTTAATTTTAAATCGAAATTGCTGAAATTAATTTAAACACGGGAATGATTGTGTAAATAGGTTCTAAGAAAATCAGAGCGAATTTATAGGAAAACTGTTGATTGAAGAGAAATAATTATTATGTGGTATTTTGTATAGAATTTTCCAAAGAACAAAACGGTATCATTAAAAAAAGTGTTTTCGAGATAGTCATGCTTAAACACAAAATTTCCAAAAAAAATGTTTACATTGATAATAACTTCACGCTATTTAAGTTTTTTCATATTTCAGACCGTTGTTTTTGCTATCGAATTACCTTTCCATCATCTTCTTTTAAACTGCCCCAGATTTTACAACACAAAAATACGAATTTTCCAAAACAATAACCCTATATCATCCATTTCAACACCCAACATAGACAATATAGAAAAAATTTTATAATTCCTAAAAAACACTGATTTGTATAAACATATATAAACAACATAAATTAAACGAAACCCTAAATACTAGTAAACATTAGACTCAAAATGTAAATACTTAAAATGTACATATTAGAATTAAATCAAGCTTAAGGCCCAAGCTGCCAAAGCTGTACACTATTAGCTTTAAATTTTAATTTTAAGTTAATATTTAATAAATAAATAAATAATAAATACCTTTCTAACCCTACCAATGATGGCCTTCTAGCAGTAGTTCAGAAGTAATCGCATACTTCATCCAATAATTCCTTACAGAGGCATTTGCAGCCCACATAATACAATACCGTTCGAAATTTCCAAAAAGAGTAAAATGGGGTATTTTTGGTTCAAATATGGGCCTTATAAAGTAATTATGAAAACGCATAATAAAATAGTTAAATGTAGGTATTTATTTCAGCAAAAATTAACAATGCATTGAGAATATTTAACATAAGTATTCATATACCAACAACAAAAGTAATTTTTTTTTATAAACATTATTTTAGTTAAATTCATTTTTTTTATAAAAATTTTACTAAATTTGTTATTTTTATGGGTTTACAGTAGAATAAAAAAATAAAACAAACTTCCCTTTTATGACAATTTTTGCGATTTCAAATTTTATTTTTCTAAAACTGGCAATTTTTGGTTTGAGCTTTTCGTCGAATTTAAATTATTTTTGTTTGAGAATTTTCATAACGTGAAATAAAAATTTGGTAGTTTTTATTTCACAAACATTTTGTACGACCCAGTTTTAGTTATGTCAGCATGCTGAAAGATACAAAAATTAAAATATTTTTGCCAAAGTTTGCTTTACCGGCTCACTCTGGCATATACACAGACTTTCCCGAAAACTCGGTTTGAGTGTTGCTATCCTTGAAAACCTCGTTCTGTTCCTTATCGTCATTCTTTCGAAAAGTATTCGCCATCAATAAAATATTTTTGCCAATGCGCTTTTGATCAATTTTTCGCTGCACATCTTCTGAACGTTTATCTATGTTTTCCGAGATTCGACCATCAAGAAGTCCAGCTGGACGCTATTCAAAGTTAAAATTATAAAAATTGTAACTTTTGAGGATTGAAAAAAAAATGCCGAAGCTAAAATACCCCACACAATATGGCCCATTCGGACATAAAATGATAACTTCTTAGGACTTTATTTCGAGATATTTATAGGCGGTTTTAAAACATCAGATCTTTTCAAAAACCTTTTCTAAAAATTTCCGATCGAATCCACCAAAACGAATTTGCTCTCAAGAACCCATTGGACATGGTCAAATGGGTCAACCATGTCCAAAATCCGTTTCTAAACAATTCCAATCGAATCCACGCAAAAAAAATTTCGTCCTCATTTTAACCCATATAGGTGGTTTTGGAACCACGGACCATGTCCAAAATCCATTTATAAACATTTCCAATCGAATACATCTTAGGAAATAATTTTAAAAGACTTTTTGGTAATTGTATCTGATTTGGCTAATTGTAAAACTTGATCACAGCTTGAAGGAGAAAAACTTGTATGTATATTTCAAATCCATATTTCCAAAACTGCTACCGCTATCGCGCGGGCAGACAGACGGACATTGCTTAATAGGTTTAGTTTTTGATGCTGATTATACCGGACCTACACGTTAAGGGCATTACAACCGTTCTTTCAAAATTGATATACCTTGCCATGTAGTGTAGTACACAGAGGGGAAAAAAATCAGAACTGCATGGTTATGATTTGAAACGGCTATCGTTACGAAAAATTCAACACCGCACAGTTCTAAAACACAACCGAAACAGTTTCACTTTTTGAAGATTGTATGAGTTACTGGAGCGTGGGTTCGAATCTCAGTCAGACCAAATTTTTTTTCGATTCTTTTTTATATATTTGCGCAAAAAAAAAGATCTGCATTTTGGTTTAATTTTTGAGGTACTGACCGTCGATTTCAAGAAATCTAGAGTTAGCGCAGCAAAACAAACCCCGGATTCGTGACCAGCGACCCCTCAAAAAAAATAATACAAAAAGTAATGTGTTAGAAAGGAAATAAAATGTAAATTGCTCCGACTGAGATTCGAACCCACTATCCCAAAAAATAAAACTGTTTTCAGTTATATTTCAGAACTGAAACCGTTTCAAATTCTAACCAAGCAGTTTCATATTATATGTATACAGTTAAAACATTGCAAAATACACACAGCGGTAGGCAAGCGTGCTAAGGGGAGCGTCTATGAATCCGAATGGCCAGGGTTCAAATCTTGGTAAGTAAACAAAAAATTTAAACCATTTCTTTATTTCGTAAATAAAATATAACAATTAGGGAATTCACAAGGGTCTCGTATTGTCGTATCATCGTGTTTGAAAAAATACAATTGTTGTGAGCACACCCATTGCAGAAAAAAATCTAGTACTGTCATTTCAGAGAGACAGAGAAAAAGAGAGCGAAAAAATTATATTGCAAATGTTCAACCTAACCTAAATTCGTTCGCTACGGGATGCGTGCCACCATCGGAAGAAATATCGCGGTTCACCTGTGCTTTGATTCAATATTTTCAACAAGTCGCGCACGTTTAATGCATTCAAAATGCTTCCGGAAACCCCTGGGCCCGGCATTCGTCTGCCCGTAAGTGCAAGTGGTCATCTGACCAAATTTGATGGTCGCAAGAGTTTTGGAGGTCTCCACGTCCTTTGTTGCAATATTTTCGGCAAGTCGTGCACTTTTTATGCCTTAAAAACAGTCCCTAAAAGTAATTTTAAAAATTTCCTCCAATTACTTTTCAAATAAGAAGAAGAATCAATACGAGAGTCATGTATGGAAAACAGCAACAACATTTTCACAACTATCGTATTTTTTCACGACAATACAACCATACTACCGATACGAGACCCTTGTGAATTCCCTAAATGGAATATCCATAAATAATAATGTTTATTAATAAACATTTCAGTCGCAAAACAAAAATGTTCAGTCTTAAAACAACAACATTTGCTCAATGTGCCGTTTTAATTCATTATTGGGCAGTTTCAAAAAAATTTAAACGTTTTGTTGTCAAAATCAGAACATTCAGTTTTGGCTGGAAATTGAAAACGGTTCGGAACGTTTTGACAATGTTTCGTTTTGATTTTTTTCTCAGTGTAAGTGTAAAATGTAAGTATAGCAAAAAATACCTCATGTACTTCTATATCGTGTGGATTGGTCCAGATTTCCGTACCGGCTGTTTCGCTACCTGACGAAGTTATTGCTGGACGCGCCGGTATTAAAGGAGAGCGTACACATACTCTTATAAAAAAATATTTAATGAATGCTTATTTTTTTATTTTTAATTTTCAAAACAACTTTTATTTATTTGAGACAAAATTTCCTAAAAAACATTTTGGTCAGTTTACAAATAACAACAATCATCTAAGTTCTAGTATTTTTTAAAATTGTGCGTTTCAATTTCAATTCCAGTTAAAATCTAGGTTTTTTCACTGGCAATCGGCATTTGCGTTTTTGTTTCCGTTTTCACCTCTGGCTCATTGTTCGTCGCCTCGAGTCTCGATCTACAATATATATATAATAATATATAATAACATATATATAATAATATATAATAACATATATATAATAATATATAATAATATATATATAATAGTATATAACGCGAAAGGAGAGAAGAACAATGAGCGCTCGAAGCATAAATTAAAAAATGTGTATTAAACATTTGTTAAATCCGGCTAAACTCTGCTAAATTGTTAACGCTGCTTATCATGCTTAAAATGATTCCTGATTTACCATGATAACTTAACATGTTTTAACAAATAAGCGAATACCCATGCGACTGACAATAAACTCATATGAAAAAACATGTTTTTTTTTGTTGCTTCCAACCAATAGTACGAAACTGGATAAGAAAATCAATGTGTAAAATTGCATCCTTATTGGAGTATGAAATCGATATCATTTGATATGTGGTCGTCACTCCATAGTCTCGCGAGGCCCAAGATAATCGTATTTTTAACACATACACGTTCGGCAATTCACACGAAAGCTGTTTGATATAAGCATATGCTTTAAATGCAGACAGACTCACCTTGACCGCACACAAGCACATAATATCTTTGTGTGCGTGCGTTCGGGTTTGCCCAGCAAAAAATTGAAAAAGTGCTCTGATTTTGTTGAAACTTCGGTAATTCGGGGTCGATGATCCCAAATATGGTGTCCATTTCAATGTAACCCTTAAAGGTTCGCCATAACACTGTGTGCCGCGAAATTTTTCCATCGATGGAATTCTGAAGTCTGATAGATTTTGGGGTCCTCATTCGAACTCAAAAAGTTATGCATACAAAATAATGCATGTATTGCATTTTTTGGTTTTTAGCCATTAACTCATATCATTGGACAAAAACCAATGATACCATTGTGATCAGGACCCCAAAATCTATCAGAACATTGTGTAATTCGCATAAATTGGTTAGCCAATAATGGAATTTTTAAAGATTTGCATACTTTTAGCGTTTTACAATTAAAATGGACACCTCATTTGAGATCAGAGGCCCCGAATTACCTCAATTTATTTTTCGCGTAACATAACTGAATCAATAGGGCGATGTTGTTTTAATGTTTTTACAAATTGATTTTCTCATTGCGTTGCGTTCTAGGGGTCCACAATTTCATAAATCTATTGCCAGTCTAACACCCATAATGTTTTTTTTTATAAAAGTAGCTCGAATGGATCAATACAAATAAAAGTTGTTGTTATAAATATTTATGATCCATGATCAAATTGACTGGTTAAGTAGTAGGTACTTACTTATTTACATCCTCGAGTTTTTTAAGCAGTCGTTCATTTTCACGACAGACAATCTCCTGATCACGCAAAATCGTTTCGCGAACAGTGAAAAGGTGATTGTTTTCCTGCCGCAATGCTTCATTTTCCTGCATGTAGAGTTTCACCAGTTCGGAGAGTTCGGATCCTTCCAACTCCGGTAGTCGTTCCAGATCGACTTTCGGTACACCATCATTGCTAGAACGTTCCATATGCATTTCGAGTAGTTCACCTGGATTTCCAGTTGCTTTTATCGATTCGTGATGCAAATTCAGAGCAGCTTTTAAATGCTCATTCTCCATTTGAAGTGCATTTATGTCTCTCTTCAGACTAAGTATAAGTGCCTCTCGTGGGTCCATCATGATTACTGGCTTTGTGCGGATGCGTTTAGCACGAGAGGCGTATCGTAGCGTATTAAGCGTTTCGGCATGATTGTATTGAGCTGGTGATACACACGCAATCATTAAAGTAACCCCGTTGCCGGCTAAGCTATCAGCAAGAAGTTTTGTAAGTTGACTATCACGGTATGGTATGTGACCGAAACGTTTCTTGGAGTCGCTGAGCGAGGCAATGCAGTAACCTGAATTTGATTACAGTTTATAAATTAGACTTGATTGTAGACAATTATTCTTAATTATTGTAAATATTTAACAAATTATAATATTTTATGTCCGAAAGCAATAATCGCTTAAGTTGACTTAGGCATAAATTGAGTAAGAAACATTATTTTAATCCTATCCTGTAGTGTACAAGAGTATACTTATTTAAACAAAATTATTGATATTCACTTAAGCTAGAATGATCACGTATTACCAGGGACTGGAACCGAAAGGAATATCGGTTCCGGTTCCCTAATTTTAAAATAGAAACAAAAGTTGGAATTTGAAAGTGAAAAAAAGACACAAAAGTAAACAAAACTGGATTTTTCACTTTAATAAGCATAAACTTATTTCTTGTTTATCGTTTTACCTCCCAAAATCCCTCAAATATTTTCGATCGAAGTTCGTAAAATACGATTTTGGTAAAAAGTTCGATCAATTATTGGCTGGGATGTAATCTTTGGTACCGAAATATATACATATGTGTGTTGCCATGCAAAGAAGACGAAAAAATTTGATTTTGCTGCATGTAATAACTCAAAGCCTGCTTTTCATGTTAAAATTTGTGATAAATTGACTGGGATTGCTTAGAAAAATACCAACATAAACCAGATAAGAATAAAGGAATTAGTTTAAGAACACATGAATTTCCACTTTTTGCATAATTTTTTAAACATTTTTAATGAGCATGACAAGAAAATTTCGTTAAAAATTATAATTTTAATTTGTTTTTTTGACTTATTAAATTAGGAGCTAGAACCGAAAAAATAAAACGGTTTCGGTTCCAAAATAAAAAAAAATTCGGTTTCGGTTCCGGTTCTCAAATTTTCAAAATATCGGTTTCGGTTCCATAAAATATAACGGTTCCGGAACCGGTTTTTGGCGGTCCCTGCGTATTACATTTATAATATTCGCTCAAATGTAATTAACTGTTAGTTTTTGGGTTTGTTTCCACTTAACTCAATTTAATTCAAGAAATCAAAACCATAGGTTGTGTAGTAAAATTTGCAAGCGATTATTGCTGTTGGCAACATATTAAATAAGGGAGTTGACAAGGTCTCATAAAGTCATATGTATGGCATGTGATATTCCAAAAAAAAAATACAATGGTTGTATAAATGTCAGAATAAATGACATTCAACCTAACCTAATTCGTTGAACATATAAATAGCAACAACATTTTTATGACAATTTTTTATTTTTACGACATTATGACCAATATGAGACATTTGTGAACTCCCTAATGCATGTAAGACTCTAATTTAACTATAAGATATGCATCTTATAGTTAAAACCTTCTTTTGAACTTACCCAATACCATTAAACTTTTGTTGATGTTATTTGCTTCCTCAAGCGTTTTGCCCTCACTTAAAGTCTTCTTGGTCAACTCACTTCCAGCCAAATCGACGAAATTGATTTTACCATGCTTTGAGAGAAAAACGCCACCATCCGTCTGCTGCTCAGAAACAATATGCACCGTAAGAATTGTATGCGATCGAGAAGAGTGATCGTTCATAGCATGTGAGCCCACAGCGCGATTACGCATCCCTTAAATATTGTAAAAAATATTGTTAATCATATATGTACATATTATGTAAATCATTTCAATGATACATTTCAATATAGCGGTCAATGTTCATGTGCTTTCAAAATCTTTAAAATAGGCACGCCATATTCCAATTTTATAAATTTAGATATATGACAAATGCTACTGGTGGTAAATGTAAATGGATTTGGCCTTCACCATGAGTCGAAATAAAATAAACCAATAAACAAAATGTTGTAATATGAAAAATAAAATTTTTACATCTTGTATGCAAAAATGTATTTTAATTTTTAAAAAGTGTGTAACAAATGGTGAGGTGTTTATGCGATACATTAAAAACCAAACCAATTTCAATGAAAACCCCAGAGATTTACGTTGTGTAAACTTGTTAATATAAAGCGGTATTTTAAGAAGCCATTGAATTGAAAACTGTTTCTTATATGCCCTCTCACCCTCTTCCAAAACAGCTAGTAAATCATCCAGTTCCTCACAATCCACGGTAAAGAGGTTTTCAACAAAGAAGCCGCCGGACTTCTTCGACCAACGAACGGCAAGCGGTTTTCTAGCCGAGCCTGGATTTAGTAAATCGATAACCTACGGATTAGACACGGTTGAAAATATAATAATTATTTGAAATGCAGTTAGGTAATTAAAACGATTGCAGCGACACTCAATAACACACTTTTACGAAAAATCGCGCGATTTTTCCGCGTGCGGTGCTTTTTTACATCTTAAACACACAAAAAAAAAGTAGGTAAATCTAACCACGAAATAGTGTGTATATTACTTTACGGAAGACAGAGAAAGCAATTATCCAATTGAGCAAATAAAATAAATAGATAAGTACATATTGGAAAACAATTTCTCAAAAATAATCAAATTTTTCAGAATGTGTAGATGTGATTATGGTTTGATTGGAAATGGATGCCTCACGGATAAAAATAAATCCATTGGAGAGGTGATGGTATAATTGTTGGAGATTTTTCTTAACTTTCAATTATTCAATTAATAGGTATACATTTGCAGAAAGTTATGCTTCAAATAGCAAACCAATACCAAATACTTCGTCAAAATTTTGGCTTAAGCCACGAGTTGTTGTGATATTGTGATCTATATTTTGATTTTTTGTTAAAATCGTCACTTTATTGATTATAGATTTCTCTAACCTTAACGTGCTTATTTAATAATATTCAGATATTTTGTAATTTTTATTATCTGAATATTGAAAACCAATGTTGTTAACTAGTTTTTTCCTCAATTTTTAAAAGAATAAAGTTGTTAATCAAATAAGGATAAGGATAAGGATAAGGATAAGGATAAGGATAAGGATAAGGATAAGGATAAGGATAAGGATAAGGATAAGGATAAGGATAAGGATAAGGATAAGGATAAGGATAAGGATAAGGATAAGGATAAGGATAAGGATAAGGATAAGGATAAGGATAAGGATAAGGATAAGGATAAGGATAAGGATGAGGATAAGGATAAGGATAAGGATAAGGATAAGGATAAGGATAAGGATAAGGATAAGGATAAGGATAAGGATAAGGATGAGGATAAGGATAAGGATAAGGATAAGGATAAGGATAAGGATAAGGATAAGGATAAGGATAAGGATAAGGATAAGGATAAGGATAAGGATAAGGATAAGGATAAGGATAAGGATAAGGATAAGGATAAGGATAAGGATAAGGATAAGGATAAGGATAAGGATAAGGATAAGGATAAGGATAAGGATAAGGATAAGGATAAGGATAAGGATAAGGATAAGGATAAGGATAAGGATAAGGATAAGGATAAGGATAAGGATAAGGATAAGGATAAGGATAAGGATAAGGATAAGGATAAGGATAAGGATAAGGATAAGGATAAGGATAAGGATAAGGATAAGGATAAGGATAAGGATAAGGATAAGGATAAGGATAAGGATAAGGATAAGGATAAGGATAAGGATAAGGATAAGGATAAGGATAAGGATAAGGATAAGGATAAGGATAAGGATAAGGATAAGGATAAGGATAAGGATAAGGATAAGGATAAGGATAAGGATAAGGATAAGGATAAGGATAAGGATAAGGATAAGGATAAGGATAAGGATAAGGATAAGGATAAGGATAAGGATAAGGATAAGGATAAGGATAAGGATAAGGATAAGGATAAGGATAAGGATAAGGATAAGGATAAGGATAAGGATAAGGATAAGGATAAGGATAAGGATAAGGATAAGGATAAGGATAAGGATAAGGATAAGGATAAGGATAAGGATAAGGATAAGGATAAGGATAAGGATAAGGATAAGGATAAGGATAAGGATAAGGATAAGGATAAGGATAAGGATAAGGATAAGGATAAGGATAAGGATAAGGATAAGGATAAGGATAAGGATTAGAAACCTCAGACAATGTCTAAAATGTTAAGAGAATGTTGCAGACTCTAAAAATCGAACTCACCCGTTCATTGTAAATTTCCAAAAACGATGCCTTCAGAACAAAATTAATATCCTTACGATTCTTAATCAATTGGAAGAGGTACACAAACGAACGGAAGATGAGTCCATGGCGTTGATCACTTAAATTTGGTTTTCCAATAAACTAGAATACGAATTCGCATTTCAAAATATGAAAGGCCCGTTAGCCAATAACATAATCCACCACTTACCAAATCTGGTGGACCAGTTAAAGTGTGTGTCTTGCCTGACCCTGTTTGGCCATAGCAAAATGCCGTACAACTGAAGCCCTCAATGGCCATTTCGATGATGCGCTTGATGCCTGAATAATCCAAGATATCATCCTGCGTTGCTCCGGGCTCAAAAACCACATTGTAGGTGAAGACACGCACGCTGTCACGATTATGTGAACGTCGACTGCCAGTATCGTTGCCCTCAATCTAAATGTCAAATAAAATTTTATTTTCCGAATCAAACATAAATTCCAAGACTATTTACAATGACTTGTCCATTGCCTGGAAATTGCAATATCATGGCGTGTCGATCGCGTTTCTCCTTCTCACTTAATGGTCGTACGCGTACGACAACATTAATATTGTCGTCAGGCGTGGACGGCTCACTTTCCGTGGATTTCGAAGCCACGATTTCCAGAGTATCTGCACTTCCAATTCTGCGGCGAAAAATAGAAAAAGAAAATTTTGAAAAAATCTCAATATAAAATTTTTGGTTAGGCTTCTTTTAGTTAAATAAAATTTATGAAAAACTAGAGAGTGGACTATTTTCGGCTATGCCAAAGCTGAAATACCCCCACACAGTATGAATTTAGAAGTACTTCGGACATAAACAAATTTGGTCTCAATACCCCATTTTGAGCCATTTTTAGGTGGTTTTGGAGCCTCGGACCATGTCCAAAAACCAAACAAACAATTTCCAATCTAATCCACAAAAAAAATTTTCGTCTCAAGACCCCATTTTGACCCTTATATATATGGTTTCGGAACCGGAGTATGTCAAAAATACGTTTCTAAACATTTCCAACCAAATACAATAACAACAAAAATTTAAAAAAAAAATTTTTTTTATATGGTAGCCCACCCTAGTTTTTGTCCGATTTGGTATTTGAACTTGCTCTTACTTTTGAAGTAAAAAACATGTTCCCAAAATTTCAAGTCGATATCTTCAAAATACGAAAATAATTTTCGTATGTGAAAAATTACGATTTTGAGATTTTAATTCATCTTCTGATCATTCCAACAGGGAAATCTGTTTGACAGTATCTGCTTTTGTTTTCGATATTCAGTATTTTATTGCCGTATGTGCAGCGTTCCGAACTGTTCGGCAGGCATTTCGTCGCAGTGATATCTACTTCACGATTCTTAACCATACTTCACCATAAGGGACGACTCTAGATAATTTTTACATTCGTTGGAAAATTCATACAAAAAAGAGGTATTTTTGAAGTCAAAATATTGTTGGCTGAGAAGGAGTATAATTATATTGGTATGACCATTTTTTTTCAACATAAATTGTGCAAGCAATTTCGTCACACACTAATTATACCAAAGAAAATGATAGAAATCTATAAACTTACTTATACTTATCACTAGCGAGCTGATTTTTATGAAAATGCATATTTTACTGGAACGTCGGATTGACTCCGGACCAAGACAGAAAAGTTTTTTTTTGGAAAATATATATATATATATGCATATTTGCATATTTTTGCATATTTTGCATATGATTGCATATTTTGCATATGTTTTGCATATGTGCACATTTTGCATATTTCTTGCATATGTTGCGAGAACCAACAATTGGTCCTAACTTGTATTCGAATAATGTCTAACAAACAGCTCCAGGAGCTAAATGTGTCTTCGACAACCTTTTTGACCAAGTGGTGGTCACCATCTTTTGACCAGAAGCTAAAGGTGTCCTCAACAACATTTTTGACAAAGTCAACAGCATATTAAGGTCCTGGTCAAGAGCTGTTGACCAGTTATCACCAGTTATACAATATGTTTAAGATCAATAAATTCTAAAAGTTCAATAATGAAAGTAAATATAGAATATTTATTTGTATACACTACAATGACAGGGTATATTAACTTTGTCACAACGTTTGTAACGCCCAGGAGGCGTGTCCGGTATGGGCAAGTATATATATTATTGATCAGCATCGAAAACTGAACCGAATCAGTCATCCTGCCTGACATTAATCAGTACCCTTTTAAAACCTTTTTTTATACAAAATCGGTAGTTTTAATGTTCTCGAATTAAAAACAAGGTTATCGAATACACGTTTTAATCATCACTAAGAAATGAATCGTGTACGCGTGAGTAAATTTGAGTTGGACAACTTTCTACGGCTACACCGCAACAAAAACGTAGCAAAAACCGTTATAATGTTCCAAAAAAACTGAATACACATTACACATGGCATGGAGTTTCACAATAATGAACGATTTTCCAACAGTCAGATAAACATCTGGTATTTTAGATTGGTGGAGCAAATCTAAAACTGTTGGTTCAACATATGTCAAGTTCATCGATTGATCAATTATAACAGATTTATCTGACTATTGAATAACCGGCCCTAAGGCAAAAATAAAAACCAATACATTTGTTCAACTTTACCTTGGAAAGGTTAGCGAGTTTACCACTTAGTGTTTTTACTGTAGCTGAATTCCTTTACGACATTAGTCTCAAATCACAATGCAAATTTTAGTTGGAAAGTCACAAATCAAAGCCTTTATAAATATTATATTAACACATTCAGAGAAATCAATGCAATACAATCAACAATGAAATCCTGGCAGCATATATAAATTCTTAATTATAACAAAACTTACAAATTTTTACGTAGGAATAGGGCATTAACACGCTAAGGAAATCATTCAAGAAAAACACTTTGGATAAAGGAGAAGTTAGATTTAGACCCGAACCCAGTTAACGCATAATATTTACTTTATTTTGACTTTGGAATGTTTTCCTTAAAATTCGTATTGAATCATATACTAGTATGTAATATACTTGTATGTAAGGGGTGAGTTTGGAAATCGGTGTCCTGGTGCTGCGGACACGCGTAGTTCCACACGTACTATGTAAGTTGGAATTTCAAATGAAAGAAATTAAACTATGTAAATGTAAACATCGCAAAAATATGCACGCCATTTTTGTGGGGGTAAACCATAAATGTATTAGATATATGGAGAGAACACGAAACAAATAAAAACATGTTGGCAAGTCATATTTTTAGCCCAAAGTGTCAAGTATCAAGTTCAAGGGAACATTTTTGGATAAAGATCAAATTCATATACGACATTTCACAAAAAAACCTTAAAGGCTATTAGTTTGCTTGACTTTTTCCATCTTTCACCGCAGAATTAGAAGTGGAGATTCTTTGGAAATTGTGGCTTTGAAATCCACGAGAATGACGACAATATAAATATTATCCATTAAGTGAGAAGGAGAAACGCGACCGACACGCCATTATATTGCAATTTCCAGGCAATGGACAAGTCGTTGTAAATAGACTTGGAAGGGTATATGGCGGGGTATTTAACTAGGTACCCATACAATACGACAAAAAGCAAAAATTTTCCAATTCTATTTGAAATTTTCTATTACTGTATTCGATTGGAAATGTGAAGAAACGGATTTTTGACATGTAAATGGGTCAGTGAGGGGTCTTAAGACAGGAATTTTTGTTGGTGGTTTCGACTGGAAATTTTAAGAAACGGATTTTTTAGTTATTTGACATTTTGATTGAGGGCAACGATACTGCATATGTCGTTCACATAATCGTTCACAAAATAATGCGTCTACAAGATGTGGCAAGTGGCGCGTTTTGTTATTGCCTTTTGTATATTTTGGAACCTGAAAACCAAATTTAACTGATCAACGTCATGGCCTCATCTTCCGTTCGCTTATTTTTTCCAATTCATTAAGAACCGTAAGGATATTAATTTTGTTCTAAAAGCATCGGTTTTTGGAAATTTTTCAATAAAATTTATAATTTTAGAGGCTGCCACATTCTCTTAACCACATATCAATTCAATTTTAATTTAAAATTAATGGTAGCACTATATTAATGAATACAATTTTAGCTGCATTTGCCCATTTTTTGTAAATCGCTGTTCAACAATTACAAATGAAAACAACAGTGTCACTATTTGCACAACAATGCTAAACAAACTCATATGAGCAGACAGGTTGATTCTAATTTGATTGATTGTCCTTGTACGGCAGAGTGGACACATTTTATACCCCCACACTGTGGCAGGGTTTACTATGTCCTCCATGTCCGTCTGTCTGTCCGTTCGCACGATAGCGGTCGCTGTTTTGGAGATATCGACTTTAAACTTTGGGTACATGTTTTTCTCTTCAATACTGAGATCAAGTTCAAGAATCTCTTATATAACGGAAAAAAGGTCAACATTTTCCAAGTCTTTAAATTCTGCTTCGGCATTGCCGAAGATATTTCACTCTCTAGTTTTTTATCTGTGACCAGTGTGGCCAAATTCACAATTTTATTTGTAAAGTACAGTTTATAAAATGACCTCCTAGTACAAACCATGGTGTAGTAATCCAGGTAAGGCAAGTATACTCAGGATAAAAAAAACATAGTAAAATCAAGTACGATCGTATTTACTCCTTCATTTTTTCAACTTAATGGAAACAACTTTGAAATAAAGAGAAAAATACTTAAAATAACTATTGTCAACGTTGAAACAAAGTTGCAAAGTTGAAATGAAGTGAAAAATACTTAAAATAACTGTTTTCAACGTTGAAACAAAGTTGAACGATTTTAAATCAAGGTCAAGGTCAAGGTCAAACTTAATATAAATTGCAAAATTTTTGAAATAATCGGAAAACATCTTTGAAATAGTTTTGTTTATTTTTGAATTTAAGTTTTAAATTGAAAACAAGTTTGTTCGTAGTTGTTTCTAAAATTTCCAACTTTACCAGACTTTCATTAACGTTTCTACTTGTTTTAAGGTGGTTATTTTTGATTTTAGGTTGTTTTTTCTCTGGGTGTAGTTAATTAGTTAATAGTTAATTAACGAAGTTAAATTTTTGGATAACTTTTAACGTTTCAGTTGATTTCGAAAACCATTAACTTTTTCATTTAGTTAAGTTAAATTTCTGCGATTAACTAGCATTAGTTAACTTTAAAACAACAAATTTTTTTATTATTGAATATAATAAAAAAGTTAAAATTAAGAATTCATACTATTTTTGAACTGATATTGAATATTTTTGAAATGACACTTAATTTAAAAATTATTTCACAAAACAATTAAATACACAGGCTGATATATTTCGAAGTGTTCTTATTCTATGGAACATTCTAAACACAATGGCGTTCTCAGCCATTACGTGAGGTTTACATCGTCAGGATGTTTACATCGTAATTTCCATTTCTCAAGTTTCTCAAAATGGCGAAAAACTGAGAACGCCATTGTGTTTAGAATAGCCTGTGCTATTTGTTCTTAGCCAAACTTCATTAATTTCATTATTTTTATTTAATATTCTAATAAAACTTGTATGCCTTCATATGAATATAAATAAATTGTTTCATAGACGAAATTTTGCTTTTGATAAAAATTTGTATCATTATTTTTAAAGCTGCATTGCTGAAACCGATTGGAAAAAGGGTCTATGAGTGCAGGCATTCAATTGAATATAGTTAAAAAGTATTTTTTTGTGTTTTTTGTAAAAATATATTTTTTTGTTTTCTATAGGAAATTTAACTTTTAACGAAGTTAACTTTTCAACGAAATTAACTTTTTAATTTAACGAAGTTAAATTTTTGATTAACTATTACCGGGTTACCGAAGTTAAATTCTCGATTAACTATGCCCAGCTTTGGTATGTTGCAAACACGATTATCACTTGTTTGGGTGGAACCGATGCCTCTCAGTCGAAATACCAACTCCTTCTAGAACCTAAACAGATAAATTCAAAGTTTGGACCACTTACCTTACTTCTAGCTCCTGCAATCGTATTTCCAAATAAGGAGTACGGACAGACAGACTGATTCGCTAAGTCACCTCAGGATCAAAACTATATATTCTTTTCATACTTGTCATACCTCCTTGGCGTTAAAAACTTCCGACCAACGTGAATATACCCATACCTCATGAGGTGTAGGGTATAAAAATGGGCAGGTTTCCAATTATCCGATTGGTATGCAACTTTGAGACAGCTAGCCGTTCGAAGAAGTCCGGTGCCTTATTTGTTGACAACCTCTTCACCGTGGACTGTGAGGAACTGGATAATTTACGACTACCTTTTGGGAAGAAGGTTAGTGGACATATAAGAGACATGTTCGACAGTTGCAACTTCAACGCATTCTTAAAATACCGTTTTATATTAATTAGTTTACACAGCGTAAATTGTTCGGGTTTTCATTGCAATTGATTTGGTTTTTATTTGTAATTGAAGAAGACCGCAAAAACTCCTCACCATTTGTAGCATATTAAAAATTAAAATCGATTTTTGCATACGTGTTGTACAAATTTTATTTTTCATATTGAACTAGCGAGTGAACTACCTTCGGCAATGGCCAATCTTTTATCATGTCCAAAATCAATTTCTAAACATTTCCAATCGAATAAAACAACAACAAAAATTTTAAAAGACTTGTAGCCTTTTTTTGGCATTTTGTATGGCTTAGTTTTTGTTCGATTTGGTTGATTCTCGAACATAATTTCAGCTTAAAATATAAAAAAAAAATTGACGAGTTGATATTTCTGCGACCGCTAACGTGTGGACAGACAGGCGGACATTGCTAAATCGGTTTCATTTTCGATGCTGATCAAGAATATATATATAGTTCCACCCTCCTTATGGGCGTTACAAACGTTGTGTCAAAGTTAATATACCCCCACACAGTAGTGTGTGTGGGGGTATAAAAATTGTGTTTATTGATTTATTTTATTTCGACTCAAAATGAAGGCCAAATGCATGTAAATTTTCCACCAGTAGCGTTTGTCATCTATCTAAATTTATTAAATTCGACTAATACCGTTGAAATGGCGTGCCAATTTTTAAGATTTTGAGTGCACATGAACATGGACGGCACAATTGAAATGTTTGTTAACTGTTGGCGGCCGCCTCACCTCCAACTGACTCATATGATTGCGAATTTGATGGGTGGTTTTAGAAATGGCATGACTAAAGCAAACAATTTCCATATCATACTTCAAATATATGATCTGCTAACTTTTTTACATTACTACTTAAGGGATGCGTAATCGATCTGTGGGCTCACACGCTATTAACTATCATTTTTCCCGATCGCGTTTTTTTTTCAAAGAATGACAAATCCATTTTGTCGATTTGGAATATCGGTTCCGGTTCCCTATTTTAAAACTGGATTTTCCACTTTTAAGCATTAACTTATTTTTTGTTTATTGTTTTACCTCCCAAAATCCCTCAAAACGAAAAAATTTGATTTTGCTGCATGTAATAACTCAAAGTTTGCTTTTCATGTTAAAATTTGTGGTAAATTGACGGGATCCCGGGATTGCATTTTTAAATCCCGAAAATCCCGGGATTGGCAAAGGTCTCGAAAATTAACATCCCTACACTGCAAAGTGATAGGTTCACTTTGCAGTGTAGGGATGTTACAATAAAGTATACACACTACACTGCAAAGTGAACCTATCTTTTGGTGTGTAATTTTACACACAACACACATTTTTAAGTGTATATTTATTTAGATAAATAAAAAAAACACACATTCAAGATTTTGGCATGTTCTATTAACACGCATGCGTGTTTTTTTAAAACACTTACAGTGTCAAAATTACATGCCAAAATCTTGAATGTGTGTTTTTTTTTTATTTATCTAAATAAATATGCACTTTAAAATGTGTGTTGTGTGTAAAATTACACACCAAAAGATAGGTTCACTTTGCAGTGTAGTGTGTATACTTTATTGTAGTTCAATGATAATCGACCGTTTCTACTCGCACACAATTTATTTGTTGTATAGGAGCACAGTATAGCTGAGCGATTCCGCCCAGATTCAATACAAGAAACTACTATGTGATCGACACTGTCGCCAGTGCAAATTTTTATTTAAAAATTTGAAGTTAGACATTTTAATTTTTCAATATTGTGTACGACAATGAATATTTTGAATTTGGGTGTACCCGCCCTTAAATGCAAATGATTTTTATATTTAACGAGCTCTTAGTAAATGAATATTGTGTATAGTCGGTTCAAGCTCAGTGCAACTTAAATCAATTAAGCACAATATTCATTTACTAAGAGCTCGTTAAATATAAAAATCATTTGCAAAAATTATAATTTTAATTTGTATTTTTGACTAGGACTGAAAAAATTGAACGGTTGATCGGTTCCGGTTCTAAAATAACAAAACAAAAAATGTCGGTTTCGGTTCCGGTTCTCAAATTTTCAAAATGCCGGTTTCGGTTCCGGAACCGGTTCTTGGTGGTCCCTGGTTGGAAGTGAACCAATAACTAAGACTGGAGTTCGCTCGAAAAAATAAAATATCCATGAAATGTTATTAACTGTCGTTTTCGAGAATGACTCGGTATCAAAGGTTTTTCTCTAATGTGAATGTTTGAAACCGAGTCGATACCGACTCGAGAATCATAGCTTTCTCAATAAAAAGGGGAGTTAGTTCTCGATTCGAGAAAAGGGTTAATTCTAGAGTCGGTTTCAAACGTAAATTCTCAAATCGACTTCAAACAAACAAAGTGAAACGTGAATTAATTAATTTTAAAATTGTATTTTTGATTTTGTTACATATTTGATAAGTAGAGATAACTTTTTTTAAACTAAACAGATTACGACTCGGTTTCAAACATTAGAGAAAAAACTTTGATGTCGAGTCGAGAAGTAACCATTGAAAACTAGTCGAGAATCACAATAGTTATCGACTCGAGAAAAAGGGTATTTCTCAAAACTTTGAGACTGTGATTGCTGGGATTTTGACATTGGCTGAAGTCTGTTAAATACTAGAGAGTGGACCATCTTCGGCAATGCCGAAGCAGAAATAACCCCACACAGTACAAGTTTAGAAATAGCTCAACATAAAAAATTTGGTCCAGTTTTTGTTCGATTTGGCGGATTCTCGAACTTGCTCTTACTTTTGAAGTGAAAAACATGTTCCCAAAGTTTCAAGTCGATATCTCCAAAACTGCGACCGCTATCGTGCGGACAGACAGACGGACATGGCTAAATCGACTCCGGCGGTGATGCTGACCGAGAATATATATATTATTCCATACCGGACACGCCTCCTTATGGGCGTTACAAACGTTGTGTCAAAGTTAGTATACCCTGCCACAGTGTGTGTGGGGGTATAATGATAGAAAAATTAAGTGCTATACCGACATACGACAGTATTAAGTTTAAAAAACAAAGCCGCATATTCATAGTCAAATTTAGTAGCTACTAAATTTAGTACCAGCTTAGTAGCTGTCAGTTCAATGTCAAATCAATGTATCAATTTGCAATAGTAGAATACGGGGAAGAAATAATTGTTGGTACTCAGAAATGTTAGCTTTTATCCCAGGGACCGAAAATAACGGTTATTTTCAAAATTGAAAAATAAAAAGCAATTCGAAAGAAATGGTCATATAAAGACTGCATTATGAATTTCATATCCATATCTCACTTAATAAAGAAAGCTTAAAAAAACCGGCTTAAAAAAATAAGATTCAAAAATAACCGTTATATTCTGCTTAAAAAAATAAACGTTGTTTCAACACTGCCGCCACATTTTTGCACTATTCTTGTTGAAACTGGGTATATGGGGGTTTTCGGGGTCGCCATATTTTTGTAATAGCGACAAAAAAACCAAATGCTCACATATTTCAATGAAACTGGGTATATCTAATCTACATTTTTTGTAAAAATTTTAAAATTCAAGATGGCGGCCAAAATAGCAAAATGTTTACATGGTTATATACCCAGTTTCATTGAAATATCGGAGCATTTGGTTTTTTTTCGCCATATTGGATCCGCCATCTTGAATATTACAATTTTGAGATCAGTGACCACGAAAACCCCCATATACCCAGTTTCAACAAGAATAGTGCAAAAATGTGTGCAGTGTTGAAACAACGTTTATTTTTGCCGTTTATTTTTTAAGCAGAATATAACGATTATTTCCTGCTGAAAAAAAAAGCAGAAAATAATAAGTAAAATATTTACTAGACATGAAGCCATGAAGAGCTGTTTTTCTCTGTTAAACTTCAAACAATGACACGCAAACATGAAATTGAATAAGTGCACAGTATATTTGGAAAGTCTAAATATATAAACCAGATCTAAAAATTTATTGGGAACCATTCAAAAATATCCGTAATAATAATAAACATATAACAGAGTGAGATTCGGCTACAATTATTGTAAGATCACTCGAATACACCGTAATTGGCTCTCAACTATTCCTTTCTGGAACTGCGTTATTAATTTGTGACTTCTGCTGAAGACTTCTACTTTTTTACTTTCACCAGCATTGCCTAAAATACATTCCTCCCTTATTGTTTGTGTTTTCATATATAACTACTTTCAATAATGACCATATACAATTGAAAGGAAACATAAGTAAACTTTGTAGTTGAGTGGCGTATATTTTTACAAGATGAACAGTATTGGTAAACCTAGATAAGACTTTCTTTTGGTCGTGTGGCTCTATCGAAGTGGTGTGTTGTGAAAGTGTGTGCACGCTTTTTTGGGCTAAATCGATTTTGTCATTAAAGGCTATAGAAACATGAGTAAATTAAGCGGGGAATTGGTTAAATATTTTGATTAGACTTCCAATCTGTATGATAAATGGGTTTTAAATAAAGTGACCTAATTTGATTGGTAAAATTTTACCAAGGGCTGAAGGTATGGACATGTCAGTTCATTTGCCTTAATGGAAGACGCAAACTAATGCTTTTAAGCTAGTGCAGTCCATTGAAATATACTTAATTGTTTATGTTTTTTTGTAGTAAATTTCAAGGAAATCTTGATGGTGTATTGAATACAAAATAAGCACCTTCTCATGTTAAGTACAAATCATACACTTGAAATAGAATCAAAAATCTACCATAAATACATTCGAAAAAAAATTAATTGTGCTATTAATATTATGACTAACATGTATGTAGCTGTGTTTAGTGTTACATCTTGTAAAAATGGTAAGCATACAAAAACGTGATGGATAAAAACAGTTTCAGCATCAGATAATCATGGTTATTGACCCCATAGTTCTGATGAAATGCATTAAGCAATTACTAAGATGTAATACATGAGGTCTTGTATCAAATTTAAAAATTATTTTGTTTTAAAATTTAATTAGAAGGGAAACTTACTCATTATCTCGCGATCTGAGGAATACCGGAGTATTCCTTGATCCGGAACTGCCGCTCTGTTTTTGTGGACTCACTTGCCTTCGCATTCCATTGGTGAGGCTACGCGATCGTGACATCGTGGAACCACTGCCCGCCATATCGCTTCGTTGTTGTCGACGGTTGTTGCTGGAAGGCTTACTGTTGTTTCGAGCATTTTGCATGCGACCGCGAACACGACCGCCGCCCGAACCGACGACACTTTCACCGCTACTGCCGCCGCTACTGTTTAAATGCGGTACACTTGAGGTGCGAGAAACCATTTCCCAAGGTCCAAAATATCTATTCGTTTCTTCTTGTGTCACAAAATCTCTACATATTCTATAACATATTCCACTTTAAAAATCACAAAAAACTAAGTACAAAATTATTCTGAATACATGTTCGAAAACGCCATTGTCCGCAACACTTTACTAAATCGTACGAAATTCCTTTTACCGAACAATTGACCGTTAACATTTAAAGTTTTTATCAGGATAATTATACACATATGAGTAATTACATCTATATACAGAAGCCAGAGAAGTGACTATGTACAGAATAAACCGTGCTAGTGCTGTTGTCTCTACGTTTATTTATATTTTGCGCGCATTTAACAAATGTACCGTGTTTAGTTTACTGCGTCAAACGTCAACGTCAAAATTTGAACTCCAACTGATTTCATAGTGCCCACATACACTCTTTTTATTCAAAAGCTAAAAAAACATTTCGTGTCCTTTTCAGATTTATGGTAATTTTTACTCGGTATTTGACCACGACGACGAAAGGCTCGGCAAGAGCGAACAGAAAAATAACGAACCCTAGAAATAAAAGAGGACAACACTTAACACACACACGCACAAACAAGGGCGTAGTCCGCCAGGGGGGCGGAGAGGGTTTTGGTTAGCCAGCGACCCTCCTAATTTTCATAATTTCAAGACAGATACACCGTACTTAATAGCTGTAGCTAGGATACAATAAATCCTGAAAATGTTTTGTACTTAATTTTCTTGTGTTGCGAAGCTGACGTCAGGTTTTCATGATTATTTTTGTAGTGCATTTACTAAACTCCAACAAAAGTATTGACAATAAGATTTGGATTTTCACAAGTTTTTCTACGAACAATTTTCCCACAATGTTGAAAAATACTTTATTTTAATCATTTTAGTTAAGAATTGCAAGGCTCGTGATATGTGTTTTGCAAATAAGTGAAACTACATTCGAAAAATGCATATTTCGCGGAAATCTTACTTCTTCAATATTTGTGTGCTAGTCAGTACTTACTAAGGTCAGTAACAAGAAGGAAAGCTATAACAGACCTGGGTAATGTTATATGTTAAGCCCAACACTCAAAGAGTACAACAAGGAAAAAGATGATTGACCATATAATCTGACCGCGCTAATAATGGCTACACACCAAAAACAGTAGGTAAATCTAACCCAAAAAGACGATTACAAATGCAGCAACCAAAAAAAGTGGTAAATGGAACCAACTCAAAGTTGTACCATGAAAAATAGTTCGCGTGCCATGAAAAAATGTTCGCATATGAGCAATGAATGCAATGAATTCATCACTAGTGTTTTGGTTGCAATCTTGTCGAAGCTACGCCCTTGAGCACAAACACTTGAATATATCACCACCATTTAATTTGTCGTTGTCTTTTGCATACAAATCGTAAATTTCGAAATTGTGCGCCAAGTTCAGTCGGATTTGATATTGATGTGTTTTGACGGTCCTTTTGTTCCCGTGAGCGGTTGTGAGCGCTGCGAAATGTATGATTAATTATGGCTGAAGCAATGCTTCATAGAGGGAGTGCAATACGGGTTGCTTATGCCCGGTAAAAAATTAGAATACATATAAAATAGTTAATTTTAAGTGATGTGTTTCCAGACTTTCCAAAACATAGGTTCCATTTTCGGTTTCATAATGTCAAAAAAGTTTAAATTTTAAAGTGAAAGTGAAAAAGACCAAAGTTAACTAACCAAACTGGATGACAAGAAAATTTATTTAAAATGTATATTATTAAGCTGAATTTATGATTCATAAATTTAGGAACTAAAACCAAAAAATTAAACGATTTCGGGTCCGGTTTTGAGATTTAAAAAAATATCGATTCCGGTTACGGTTCCCAGACTTTCCCAAATATCGGTTTCGGTTCCATGAATTGAACCAGTTCCCTGATTATAACATACCAAAAACACCCAATATCAACATATATTAAAAACATAAAATTTAATTGAGTAATTCAAATAAAATTAAAAAAAAAACTAGAGAGTGGACTATCTTCGGCTATACCGAAGCCGAAATACCCCCACACAGTAGGAAGAAGTACCTCGAACATAAAAAAATGTGGTCTCAAGACCCTATTTTGAGCCAATTATAGGTGGTTTTTGTCTTGTTTGATTCTGAACAAATAATTCAGCCTACAAGAAATATGCAAATCAAATTTGTAATTGAAATGTTTTTCACGAAGTGGTTCTAGTGTGTTCAAGAGGATAATAAAAAATCTTCCAACCAAGTGATCACCCTGTAAAATATACATGCAACGCCATCTAGCGAGCGACAGGATCTGTGAGCTTTGATGAAAATTGGTAATTTATTTTCTGTTTTTTAGTCGGTTAAAGGGTTATATTTTAAAAAACCAGTTTTTTACTCTTTTCTAAACTTTTCAATTTTTTTTGTCGATTTGTTCTTTGCACTTTTCCTTCATTCGTAAAATACACATACGAGCGATTCAGCAGGGCAATTAATTTCGCTCGTTTTCAAAAATTTAAACTTTACTTTTGCATTCAAAACGAATTTTTTTTTTCGTTTTGTGCATTCTTTCGGGCTTGATTTTTTTTGGAAAATTTCGTGATATTTGTAATTTAGAGCTTTATTCTAGCAATAAGAAACAATGACAAGTCAATGACAAGTTTTGTCACCTTCTATTTAGTTTATAACAAATTTTTGTTGTCACTTTTGCATGTATTTCTCAAATTATTGATTATGAATATTTATTTTTTCTGCAATAGATAATTTAAAAATGCATTATAGTATAAAAATGTTTGACTATGCAAAAAAAACAGATGCATAGTTTGTTGTAAGTCAAACATTTTTTATACTATAATGCATTTTTAAATTATTAATTGCAGAAAAAATAAATGTTCATAATCATAATCAATAATTTAAAAAAAACGTGCGTTTCAGAACATCACTAATAGTCTTATTCTACCAACTAATAAAAAAACTCAAAGAGAAAAAGTTTGTTGCGAGATATCAACGTATGACCATCGAAATATTAGGTAATGGAGCATCTATGTATTCAAAAAGAAACATTAACCGAACTTCACGAAGGTGAAAAAATATGAAATCCGGACCGAAGTATAGCACCTTTACCTACTTATTTAAGTACATACTAAATTTGTTCAATAAAACTTTCAAAAAACTATTTATTTAATTTTTCAAAAATTATATTGCTTGGAAAAGTAATGAATCACGATTTAAATTTTCAGATCCGAAAATCACGGGATCCAAAGGTTTATTCTCTTTTCGAAATACTAAAGGTTGTTTATGTCTACTCGCATTACTTTAAGTAGAAGTTTTTTCGTAATAGTAATGTAACCTAAAATGTAATTTTTTCAAACTTTAAGCATTTTCATCCTCTCTTTCATTACATTTTTTTTGTTTCTCGACCTAAGAAATCCCCTCCCACAATATTATACTGCAGATCCCAGACACCCTGTATAAAAATTCGATTTAATTTGTTACGTCATATATTTAAAGTATTTCATACGGATACGGTTGAAGTATATTAATATATATTTTAGTATAGACTAAACTTATATTTAATATGAAGGTGTGGTTTTAAGAATACATATTTCTTAATATTAATTGAATAAGTTGACAAATTTATCATTTCATACTCATTAAACCGCCTGACGATCTATTGAAGAAAAAAAGTGGTCGGGGTCACTCCCCTGAAAGTGAACTTTGGCTTATTTTAATATGATCCTCCAAATATTTCGGCTATAGCTATTACTATTTGCTGCGAGCTGCAAAATTTAGAAAATACCTCAACAAATCATGTTTTTGCGTGAAGTTCATTTTTTATACTACTTTTGATCTAATCAACTTTATGGACAAATTATTCCACAAATTCCCAAATGACCAAATCTCAAAACAATTTATTCAACTCCGACATCTATTGAGAAATAAAAAAACAATTGTAGGTATTTGAAAACTAAACTAAAATGGCGTAGTTATCATATACATGCATCTCAAAAATACAGTTTTTTTTGTCATATATACACTGAGAGGAAAATTGGAAAATTAGTTGAATGGAATTGTTTTAAAATTTGATAAATTTGCTTTCAAATTGGTTTTTAGCACAAAGTTTTAAAATTGAATGACTGCGTTTTAAAATTTGTTTTGAACGCACGTGTTTCAAAATTAAACAAATTTGTTTTAAGCTCTATTTTAAAAACCAATGCAATAAATTTTTCTTTCAGTGTACATATTTTCGAGCTACATATATTGGAAATTCCTAGTATGTCCCGACACAGTGTGATGGGTATTTCGTGATTTCCATGACTATAGTAAGACCCTACGTACTAACTATACATCTTAACCCCTCGACGTCCACTAATTCAGAAACTTTTTGAACAAAAAAATAAAAAAAGGTTAAAAAAAGCAATTTAGAGTTGTAAAAAAACTCGCCGAAAAGCTTATTTGACGAAAAGTAGTACTACAACAACTAGAGCCGAAATATTTGGAAAATCATCACAAAATAAGAAATTTTTTCAAGCGGATGACCGAGGCAACTTTTTTTCGTGAGGCGGTTTAATACTCATTTTTTCAGTACTCATACCTACTATAAAACCTTATTCAGTTTTTAGAATTCAATTAATAAACTTTTACTGCGATATTCTTTTAAAATTTACTCCGAGGCTGGTTCAACGGGTTTCTTTGTTTAGATGATGAAAAAGTGTCGCTTTTGCTATTTAGATGTTATAATTTGAAATAAACTGCGAGTCGAATATGTTCAATATAAGGAAATATCAATTAGGATAGGTGTGATGTAAAATGGCATTATTTTTGTATACATATAATATGGGTAATATGACAATGGTATACATTAAACAGTGTTTAAGATATCTCTGTAATTGTTGTCCATTGCAAAGAAATCTATCGCATTACTAATATATGTAGCTTATTAACTAAATGTAATTAATTACATATTTACATGTTCATCGAATATTTCTATTAAGTTCAAACGGAGCATTAACGTTTATTTATTCGTATTGTTTGAAATTTATTTCAGTGTTGTTTGTAAATAAACAGAAAAATGCTTCACACACTGTTCGAGTGTTAGCAATATGCTATCGCAATATTTCTAAACTAATATCATAAAGTAGAAGAATTTTTCATATAATAAGCGTTTTTTGGACAGCTTTCATGTCATTATCACGCGAAGAGGATAATATATGTGCACTTACTGCATTGGAAACTTCTCAATCCATTCCGAAGGTCATATGTAATAATACGCTCGCGTTCTGTGTTTACAGCGTATCAAGTAAAAACGGAAAAATATTTACAGCGACAATTTCATTGCAGTTCTCGAATCTCAATAAATAAAATCTAAGCTGTTGGGTACAGCTCCTCTGAATACTTGGGTCTGCATTCTGCACAAAACCATTTGCCCTGTGGTGCAACCATAATGCCAACGCATTCAAAGTGAAACCATTCGATGAGACAATTTTCGCCATCGCATGCGATCATCTCAGATACTTCATCATACGGGCATCGACAGTAACAGTAAACGGATTCGCCGTCACGCGGCTGACGTGCACCTGCGGGTGGCCGTATTGGGTATCGTATGTTGTTAGCTTTGAAGTACTGCAACGTTGCGAAGTCAGGATTTGGCAAAAGAGCAGGAGGAATTTTGTGATTAAAGGCAGTTGCCTGAGGAGTTGGTGTGGCTGGCGGCGGTAAAGCAAGCGGTAATGCAAGCTGTGGTTGTGATTCTTCGAAGACTTTGGAAATCTGCGCTGCCTCAGACATCTGCAACGATGTATTCCATAAGCCACTCGAAGTGGATGCCACAGAGGTGTTATGCAGCGTATTGTCTTCATCGGAGCTCGTATCACTGCTTTCGTCCCCTTCATCCTCTGATTCCTTGCTTGAAGAATATATTTGTGAAGCTGGAATGTGGTTCGTGCCATGCTGTGGCGACCCTGAACTGCTAATGGCAATTTGCGACGGGCGTATTTTGAGCGTAGGTATGGGTGGCAATGTGCTGTTATTCCCGGATTTTTTCTTTGAAGGCCGTTTGATACGTTGTCCCGTTTTATCTAAATTACTTGCTTGACCTTGCTGGAGCCTTTTTTTCTTCTTCGGTGTAGTGGAAGTAGTCCCACTGTTTAAGACCGTATTGAATAAGTTCACACCTGGAGTGATTGGCGTTTTGGGTGTTTTGTTTTTGTTGTTGAGAATACTCTTTGAGGGTGTTGGCAAGTCCTCTTTTCTCCAGGTCAGCTGAGGAGGGGGCTGTGGCTTAATAGCGCGCATGCCAATTATAAGAGGTTGACCGAGGTAGGTGCCACTGCCGCCGGAGGTCATGTTTTCGTCGTCGCTGGTATATCCATAAAATTTATTTGGGCGACGAGCGCGCTTTGAACGCTTTAGCGACCCATCCGCATCTGAACAGCTGCTACCTTCGCTGGCACGACTGCGCTGATGTGACGCAATGGGACGGGGAGTGATCGATTGCATATGCTCGAAACTGACAGTCGTTGGTAAAAGCTGCTCTGGAGGCTTTGCCTTGTCGGGATGTGCTTGTACGATATCATAAGGTGCGATCAGATCGACCCCAGCATGTGGTAGATGCATCGAAGCTACTTCTGTCTCCGAAGGCGGTTTTTGATTTTGGTGACGTGAGACGATTTCATGTTCGGCATCTAGCGCCGGCGCTTTGCCAGTATTGATGTTGAGTGTTAATGACATGTCACCAAAGCTGTTCACTTTACTGGTAGACTTCCGATCACGTTTTTTCTTTTTGAGCTTCACTTTGTTGACTTTCTCACATGCCACATCCTCTGGAAGCGATGGCGTCGACGGTCGACTATTCTCCACGATGTCATAATTGTGAGAAGGCGAAAGACGCGTTTGAGCCATAAGCTGTGCTCGCTTTTGTGCCAATAATTCACTCGCAAGCTTCTGCGGATGTTCATCATAGAATTCTTCATCCGTTTCAGATTCGGCCGTTTCCAAATCAGATTCATAAAATAGGGGTTCTTTTATTGGTGAGGGCGGTTTGGGTTGCTCTTTAATCTTGGAACGATAGACGTCATTGTCGTCGCTATCCACATTGACAGACTCAGAGTTGCAGTGCTTCTTAACTGGAGAAACATGTTCATTCTTTTTGCGGTCGGTTTTTTTACGATGACGTTTGTGTCCAATGGAAGCTCCAGAATCGGAGTCACTATCCGAGCTGGAGCTACTTGTGCTGGATTCACTACCGCTTGAGCTGCACGAACAATTTGATCCACATGAGCAGCTAGAGTCGGAGGACGAACTGGAATCGCTGGAAGAAGCACTAGAGGCAGCAGCTATGTCCGAACGACGTGTAGATGTACGTCTAGGGGATTTGCTTGTTTTGCGTCTCTTAACCGGTGAAGATCGTGATAGTGATGTTTTGTGCACTGCCACCAATGGTGGTGGCGGAGAAGGTGGACGAAACATTATACAGTAGTCGTGATCAGAGTAGGCGACATGCAGTGCGTTGGGTAACGGGCAATTATCATCGGTGTAATCGCTCACCGTAGTTTGTTGTTTCGTTTCGGTTGAAATGACACCCGATTGAGATTGCAAAAAGTTCTGCCATATTTCTAGCACCTTGCCAGTTCCTGGTTCGATTTCTTCTCCTGCTACTGTGTTTTCCAAATCATTTTCGGCTTCAGAAAGTGGAGAGAGCATAACATTCGGCACCAGCGCATCATCGTCACACTTTGATTTACTTTCTGTGAAATCCGAATCATCGCTGCTATCTGATTCGGACAAATTGGGCGCAGTTAAATTCAAATCCTCTAAAGACTCCTTTGCTCTTTTATTCCTTTTCTTTTTCTTGTGTGATGTGCTGGGAAGTGCGTTCTCTGCCTTTACTAGTAGGTTAGTTTCCGCTTTAGTCGTAGTTCGTTTTTCATCAATTCCCTCTGTTTTGCACTCAGATTTTTTATCTTCACCAGCTACAGCCGCCTCTTCTTTCGGCTCCTCCTTCTTAATTTCATCTGGCTCTTGCTTTATTTCTGTCTCAATCTGAGACGCATTAAAGCCTTCCTCCCGCTCTTTTTTCTCAGAAGCCAATTCGGATGCAGATAGAACTGAAGGTTGGTGCTCCGCTGTATGCTTGAGCAACAATCTTCGCGATATGAATTTCTCAATGCAATGCTCATCTGCGCAAGGATAACGCAGATCGCCAGTGTGTATACGTTTGTGCACCTTCAAGTATACTGCCTTCGAAAAGCACAAGTTGCAGGTGTCACAGTTGAATGTTATTGGAGGCACACAAAAATGATAAACGTGGCGCCAGCGCTTTTGCATACAACGCTTGCATATGATGCTCTCGGTGCCGTGTTTCCAGAACAGATGCTTAGTAATGTCCATTTTATTGCGGTACGCAATGCCGCACCTATAGCACAAATGATGAAGCTTGTGCTTCCAAACATGCGACGACAGTTTACTCTGATCGCGGCAGTCCTCCAGACAAACATCACATGCGAAATGCTTCTTCCGCAGATGCACCATCAATCTAAATGGTGAATGTATCTTGTCTATTTCGCATAGGCAACAACGAAACTTAACATCAAAGACTGGAGTCTTATTTGAAGCGCCCGGACATATGTGACACAGAATTTCGCTGAAACTGAAGAAGTTCGCACGGCACATAAAACACAAAATCGCCGTCTTTAGGTGCATTTTCCGATTATGCAAATACAATTCCTTATGTGTAGACGCTACAAAACGACACTGGAAGCACTCGTATATACGTTCATTAAATTGACTTGTGAACGCTCCATCACCCAGTGTACAATAACTGGTCGAATTAAAGTACTCGTTCTCTAAATTTGGCAGGAAACTCTTCAGTTTGTCAACAATTGTTTCAGATTTCAGTTCCTCTGCAGTTATGCTATCCACGGTAGCCGTAAAACGGTGCTGCGCTATCATATGCAGCACCAGACTTTCACCATTCACAGCGATGCGGCGTGCATGATTGCAATACAAACATAGTGGATACACCGCCTTCAAACAGATACGCACGAATTCGACTATACTGAACTTATCCAATGGACGGTCTAACTGCAGATCTACAGTCAAAGTGTCATCATTGGCAACTTCAATGCCATCATTTGGAACCTCAATTGCACCAGCATTTGACAAGAAATTCTCTTTATCCAATTCTTCTTTATTAGACTCATGAATTTGATCGTCGTCGACCACGTCTGTGTTGTCCGGAGATATAGTATTCATTGATGTGATTGTAGTATTACTGGTAGCGACGGTGTTCTCCTCCGCAGGATTTTTACATTCATCGACTTTTTCTGAGGATGTCATTATGGAATCTGATTGCGCTGATAAGCTATCGACGGTGGCCCCGGCATTATTGCAGTTCATCGCATCATTATCGTTGTAACCATTATCATCGCTGTTGTTTCCAACGGTAACATCGCCTATGATTATATCGGTATCTTTATCGAACAGTTTGTTTTCAGTCTCCTTACTATTTTCAACGGTGTTTCTAAATATAAATGTTTTTATTAAAATTTAAATCACAAAAGATTTGTACTATTTACAGCCAAAAAATGTGCGGTCCTTGATCACGCCAGTTTTGTTCTATTAATTTCAGATTTTTCCAATCGAAAAAATTATACTTGTCTTATTTGTCATGGCCAGTATTATTTGTATGACCATATTACAGATTTTTTGAGCTCTGTCAGATTCTAACATTTTCTCCCATAAACTACAGATTTTTTTATAAATTTAACAGACTTTTCAAAATAAATTCAAATATACTCTGATTTTTCTTAAAATGTATTCTTATCTCGATAAAAAATTTATTTTGGGGTAACTGATGATCATTGTAACACATAACTGCAAGAGAAGCTACATTTTTTTCAATTGAAATTCTGCAATTGTAAAATTTATTAAGAAAAAACGGCTAGTGCCGTTTTCTTTTGAAACAGAAAAAGAAATGTACGAGATAGTCGGTTTGGAAACTAAAAAAATCGGTTTAATCTTATTTTTGAATCTCCAATTTTAATGCTGGCAAGTGCGTTTGCCTTTTTTAATTCTATAAATTTATGATCATTTTTATAACAAAAATTACTTTTGCACAGTTTGAGTAGCGCAAATTTTTGCATCAGAAATTGATATCCTCCAGTAAAAAGGTCGAAAAGTAGATACATTTTTAAAAATGATTTCCTCGTACTCATTAGAACGGTATGCAATGGACTTTTTCAGTGGTATCCAAGTACGAATTCTTAAAATTTCGGAAGCCAATACAAATTATTTAAGTAGGCTGTACCTAATTAACTGTCCGTTACTGTATGTATATAATATTTACTTACAGAGCTGTAATTTCCCATAAATGTCCTACGCATCGTTGAGGCGGTTATAAAGGCAGTTAAAAAATGGACGAGGCAGATATATTATACTCTCCTGAAGTCAGCTGAGACCTAGGATGCTGCAATTGCACATATTTAATATGTGACTAGTAATCGTACTCGAAATTTTTGTTTTTGTCACATCGTTTATAACGCCCAGAAAGAGGAGTGGTAGGTACGGACATGGGACATATTGAAAATGGGCAAATTGGATGGAAATTTATGTAAAATTGACAGAAAAATGGTCGTGGTGATTTAGCATTAGTCAGATAGTTCCCTTACAAGTTTTAAATCATTTTTCGAAGTTAATATGATCATTGATCATAATAAATTTTTTTTCTGGAATATGCAGTCATTCTAGTATTTTTAGCTGCTATAAGGAGAAACGTGTTTTCACGAATATCTCGTAAACGGTGCATCCTGGTATCATTTTGAAGATAATCACACCGCCTACGTAAAGTTGATAGCTTGTAGTATATAACGTGTCAAAGTTGTGAATATCTGGTTTTCGTGTACTATCATGTAAGCGGTGGGATGCACGTTGACCAGACAGGATGCACCGTTTACAATAAAATAAATCTGATTTTCCGCATGGCACCACCTCCGTCCAGCAATGGCAAACTTACGAGAGTGTAATTAGCTGCGAAAAAACTTCACTTGCCGTTCGGAACCGGCACTAAACTGTAGGGCCTGAAAAGACTGGTCGCTGACACTGTGGTTCAAGCATAAAGATTATGATATGACTACCCCTGGTGCTAACTGTTTGATTTTTGATAATAATAACACTACACCAAAATTGATCAAAAATATTTGTTTTTAAAACAGAATTTCAAAGAAATCTTTTAGAGCAATTAATTAAAAAAAAACCAAACGTGATCTGAGACTGTAAAAGCTTTTTTGCAAAATTGTAGATGTGTTTCAGCTGTGTATATATTATTTGTACTAAAAATAGTACTTACGTGTCTATGGTTGGTATTTGCTGTCCTGTTATAGTCTCATCTATATCCATGGCATTACTTCCAACGGTTTCTCTACTTTCCTGAGTCACATCGATCGGCTGAAGATTTCTTTCCACATTATCAATTTGCGACGACATTGATGTTACCGGTTGCCGTGGTGTGTACCAGCGTGAATTCGGCGAAGCTGGTGGCGTTGGCGACCAGTTCTGTTCTGTGGTTCTAATGCTTGATTGAGAAAGTGTGACCAGTCTCTGTATCGGCTGTGGTGCTTTTGGTGTATGAAGTGTTTGCTTTGTACGTTGTATATCCATTTTGGTGCGTTCGATTTCTTGCAGAATACGAACCAAACTCGAGTTGGGTTCATCAAGTGAATCATCCTCATCGCGTATAACATTTATTCTGCTATTCTCCTCAACATCTTCTTGTGAAGGTGCCACTTCGGTGGCAGATTCTGTGGCTGAATTGTTGTCAATATCGAATAGGGGCCTGTTCTCCAAAATAGAAACTGCAGATATTGGTTTTTCCACTTTTTTAGATGTAATTTTAATTTCAGTTTCTTCTTCCTCCTCATCTTCTTCGCTTTCCGTTGAGCTAATAGCGGCGTCGACTAATTTCTGAAATTCCTTGGGAACGCGTAGTTTAAGTTTAGGTACAATTAGCTTTTGTGTGGATAACTGAGGATTAACACAATCTGCGTCTTTATGTTGCGCGTTAATAGGCGCGCATGATGACCTTAAATGTTGTTCGAGACGTTCACGTTCGTCTAACGTTTTAAAGGGATTCACAAGCGAATTGACGTGATTATTTGTACAAGATTCATCAATGACCATGTTGCTACTGCTGTTGCTGTCTTCGCTGTGTAATGTGATGGGCAGTGCCTTCGTATTCAAATCTTTGCTTCGTATCCTATCACCGTCCGACGATGCGCTTGCAGTCATCTGGATTTGTGATCTAAAATAAATTAAAAATTGTAATCATAGATTTGCGGAAATGAAAAAGTCACTTCAATTTACCTTTGCAGTGCATTTTCTGTTCCTGCCAGCAATACCGGAATAACTAAAGCTGCTGACTTCTCCTTAGTTTTCCTTTTCATCTTGAATGCACGTTTTGCATCTGGGTGTGCCTTACATTGATTTGTGTGGCGTCCTTTTTGACCACACAATCCACATGGCTTTAGGTACTCGGAACAAACGTGATCCGAAAAGGGTTCATTCTCCAGGAAGATATGTTGACATGTACAACACATAAGGAACCGTGTTTCGTCTGTATGACCTTCAGTTGCTGGAACACTCAGACGAAGCGCCTCCTCCGAATTGAAGTGATTCTGTTCGAGATCATGTTTTATTTCCAAGTGAAGTGAAAGTTTCTCTGCAGTGGCAAAAAGGCGTACACAATAGAGACACATATGACGATTGTGCTTTTCTCGAATGTGCAAAAAAAGATTCCAATGCTCGTGATATGTTCCGCAACTAGAGCACTTATAGTAGCGCTTCTTTTGCCCAGAATTTTGTATATACGATGTTGCATCAGCGGTTGTTATTAACTTGGGAACATCAATTAGGCGAGCCTGAGTGCTCACTTCAGCTGCATTATTTGATTGAGGTAGTAAACTAACGTTAGACAGGCAAATAATCTGATGACTGTTTAGGGCGGCGTATGAATCAAAACCGACAGTTTTACACTTGAAACAAAAATACTTTGTAGTGCCTGTTAACGAAGGTGGAACTGCTGCAGAATGATCTGTTACTGCCGGTTTTTCTAGCTGTTGCAATAACAAAGATTTTAATGGAGCAACATCTTCCACAAATGAGTCCTGAAATATAAAAATACATATTTAGTATAGACAGCAAATATCATTTTAGATATTATTATTACCTCATTCTGCGTAGCTAAATGGTTTTTATGCCGATTGCTATCAATTTCAAAGTAAATTTCTTCTGGTTCAACAGATTTCTCACTCAACTGATTCATCGCCTCCATTTCTTCGACGTGTAAGTATTTTGGTTCATTAATTGCTAAATATGGCAGTTTGCGCTTTGGTGATGCACCGCCACAATCACTTGAATTGCTCAATTTTCGTTTCAGGGGTAATTTCAAAGGTGACACTACGTTTACTGTACCAATTTCGTTTCCTACGTTTTCCGCAGGTGGTTGCTGCGTGGCATTATTTTTTGCGGATTCTAAATCCTCCAATGGATGATCGATTACGAGTTGATGTGAAGAAGATGTGCCCGTCGTTGATGTGGAGATTGCCGATGAGGCCAACGAAGAGCAACGGCTAGCATCGTCATCGACATCTTCATGTGCGACCAAATCTAATTTTTGAAATTGTGATTCGTCGTTTAAATTGGCCGTTGTTTCAACCAATTCAGCATGGATTTGGCCACTGCTTCCATCGTCATCTTCATGATCAGATATTGCTTCTACACTTTGTTCCTGCGGTTTATCTGCATTTTCGTTGCTATCCATCTCAGTCTGAATTACGTTGTATCCAGCTTTGTGATCTCCGTTCAATTTTGTAGTTTCTAACTCAGAATTTGATGATTTTGGATCGACGCTTAAAAACTGAGCATCATTTTGTAGATCAATTTGTTTATTGGACTTTATGTTGTCATTTTCTATTATGTTCACACTTTCATTTACATTTGGCTCATTTGGGCAAATTTCTTTTTGATTCAAGTCGGGACGGCTATTTTCCTCATTGATGGATGCAAATGTATCGCTGCTCTCCTCATCCACATCATCCATTGGCACTTTATAATCACTCTCTCGGCTGCTATCGTCAATTTCAAATTTGTACAATAGTCTTAAATTTGTGGTATCCTTCTTTGCAATTTTGCGTTCGGGAACCATTTCCACAAGGCTTCCATCAATATTTTTGCTGAGGCCACTGTTTTCTACACATTCGGTTGTTAATTTAACATCCTCCAGACTGTCATCGGCTAGATTTATAACTTCACCAAGCGACTGTTCGTCCGTGTCTTTTTGCATTTGAACACCTTCTGCAACTTTTAGTTGCAGTGAGTGCTGCGACCCTTCTTCGAAAATATCTCTTGTGCTTTGTAAAGACGAATCTTCGTCGCTAATTGTAAAAATTTCTTTATTAATTTTAGAATTTTCCGTTGTCTGCTCTACTAACGCATTATCTTGCTGCAGCAACTCGTTCGATTCATATTTTTGGTGCATAGTTGCAATTGATTTGCATTCATCATCGTCACTTTTTAATAGCTCGTCCTCCGTTTCCATTGAAATGTTAAATTCGGTAGAATCATTCTCGTTTTGTTTTGCTTCATCTTCGCCACTTTTAAGTAATTCATCTTCATCGACCGCTTCGGAATCACAATCAATCGAAATTGTTGCTGTTTTTTGTAGTTCATTTTCTTTTCTGATTAAGTTATCGCGGTTTTGTTTGGTTATCTCGTCATTTTCTGCAGATACTGATGCTACACTGTCGTCCTGTTGTGGAGTTTCGCCCTTTCTTATAACATTCTGGGGTTCACTAGATTCATTTTGTTCAATCGTTACAATTGACTGCAATGCTTCCGTCTTAAGCTCCGAAGTGTTTTTACTGGCATCTACGAATTCATCTGAATTGCTAAAAGAGTTTAGTGGATTTTCTTTATCGCTAATGTCCGAATCGCTAGTAATGATTTTTTCAGCGCCCAAATTGGATGTAATTTTGGTTTGTTGCTTATTGACAGTTTCCATAATTGTTTGCTGTTTTGTTATCGCTAAAAAATTAGAAATAGTCAGTAATGTGAAATTGCATATTGTAAAAAAAAAATACCTTTACATTTCCAACTTCAAATCATTTATAGGCTTTCAGCTCCACAGATTAGCCAATAAGAAAGAAATTGCGACCTGAAATGGAAAAATTAAATGTGTCAACATTTGGATATGTTTCAATAAAATCGCTACACGGAATTTGGGTTGCTGTACTTTCTTGTGCAACATCCGTTTCCAGGACATCAAATTTTATTCCCGGCCTATCATATGACAGTTTTTTTTTAGATGACTGTTGGTATAATATTTTTGTGAAATTACACCAACAAAAATGGCGATTTGGTTTTTATTTTTAATGTTGAACAATAACGATAAACTCGTTCAAATAAAAAAAAATTGTTATTGTATATCTAAAAAAATGTAATTTTATAGTAATAATATTATTCACAATTCAGATCTATTCACATTTAACTATTTCAATTGAAATTTCACAACCATAACGTAAACAATAAACGACTAAATCATTGAATGTTAAAAATCGCGCCTTTTCCCTGCTCATTTTCTTGGTGGCTTGGTGCGACAAAACCGACCCATGAGACACATATAAATTTAAGGATAAACAAAAATACTAATATATGAAAGCGTACCTTCTTTAACGAATCGATGTACTTTAAGTTGACAAACACGAATTTTATTCTTAGCCACTGGATTTGTAGATTTTATCAATAGTAGCTTTTTCACAAATAAAAGGAATGCGTCTCATTCACGCCCCTCCGTCCAAAAAACAAACATTCGAAAAACGGATTGATGCTGGACGTTGTTGGCTGGTCGCAGCCGAAGTCCGCTCGATTCAACCGACTGCGCGGCAAATGTCGCCGAAGTCTCGCCCAGCGGAGTCTCACGACGGCCGACAGTTCTCAGTTTTTTATTCATGCAATTTTCGCCTCGTAATGATGGCGATGTTCTTTATTCTTCCTCGCCGAGGAGAATCAATTTCACAATATATTTCACAAGTTAAAAATATTACACTTTGGCCGATTTCTGCAAAATATTTGCGAATAATTTTTTTATCCACGAGAAATTCTTGCGCCCTTCACACTATTACTCGCCTTCCACGGCTTTAAATATTTTCTAAAATATTTCGCAGACCTAAATATCACAACGCATATAGAATTGATTAAATTCAAATTTTTCGCGCAATATTGCAAACTAGCTTGCTTTAAATACGGTACATTGGACATTTATATTTGAACGAAAAATTACCAAACAAAATCGTGAAAAATTGGAAACACGAACTTGTTCACTTCTTCAGCCCAGAGTTCTAAGTCGATTGAAATTGGTCGTCGGCTAAGCAATGGCTCTTTTTTGGCGGCTAGAATTTAGTTCGGCTTAAGTTTACTAAAATAATATCAGAACATCAATTTTACAAGAAGCATTTATGTAATGCGTTAGAATTATCAAAAAAATACCGATGAACACACCTTTGAAAATCCCACCACCATAAAAGTCAGTGAAGAAAAAAACCCAAATAGTGCGTTTTCGTATGGGTACATTCATAACTTTAAAATTCCATATCTCAGAATCTAATTTTTTCCAATTCAAAGATTTGGTTTTAAGAGGTCAAACCCTACATAATTTTTAGATTGGGGCGTGGCTCAAGCGCTTTCCTTGTTTTGCTTAAAGTTGAGCCGCCGTTTACGCTACGGTATCGGCGTAGACTAAATTTACAATAAAGTGATGGCTGACCAGCCTGGCGACTCCAGGTCTGTAAAGTTTCACCAAAAAAATTAACGTTTCACCACGTTTCTTGAAGTTTCACCACATTTACCATAATTTAGCAATACAAATTATAAATTCGTTAGTGGTGAAACTTTGCTGTACTTTTTTAAGAATTTCGGTTCACGTCCTATAAGAATTTCCAACTTTGTCTTCGATATTTACAAAAGATGTGAGAACAATGTTAAATGAACCAAATTGAACTGTAAAGGTGCATTTAGATCGCACGAACGAACGCAGTGTACCATAATTAAATGAAATGTGGTGTGTTCGCTAATGCAAGGGGAATTTCGATTAAACTCACCGATCATCCAAAACACACGCGGTTCGTGAAAGCAGGGTTGCGATCAGTGTTGCCACTCCACAAAAAATTTTGGTACAAGAGCAAAAAAAAGCTACCAAAATTAAATATAAGATCATAACTCAATACAAAATGTATTTAAATTTTAAAGCTAAAATCAATGGCGCACATTCATAGTTGTATTTAGTATCATACTAAGTATGGACTTTACCTAAGCTGTTACTAAGTCATTCATAGTCGATTTAGTATCGAATTATCTACTTAGTAGCTGCTAAATATTTAGTAGCAGCCATTACTAAGTCGATACCAAAGTGACATTTATACGTCAAAAAGCTGACACGACCGAAAAATTTAAAATTATGGAGCAAGTTCAGCGCGATTTCGAGATTTTGGATGATTTTGTGATTTTAGACGACGTAACGAGACGGACTAAAACCTACAAGGAGCGTAAGGACCCATTCCAAATGGACGATGGTGACTTCTACTCACGGTACAGGTTTCACAAAGAAACAGCTCAGTTCATCATTGACATGTTGGAGATGGATGAAACGGAGAACAAAAAATTCTTAAATCGAAAAAAACCGTTAAAATAAATGTAAAAAAATGGTGTCTGAGCGATGTTTTCAGTAATAACTTCTGTATTTTTCGCCTTATAAACCAAACTTATACACTGCTACAGCTTGTGCATATCGACCTCACGCTTCCAAAGTTGTCTTTAAAAATAGGGTAACACCGACAAAAATTGTTTTTTCCTAACCTAACTTTGAGTTTGAGATTAGTTGGTATGAACATAAGCCTGGTTTTCATTATGTCATAATCAATGGCAATTGTTGTCATTTGTTGTGAGAACAGGTTGGCATTTCGTTGTCAATTTAACGAACTAGTGTAAAATATCGGAAAATGAATATGAGGTGACGTCACCGTTTGTCATATACGTCGGTATTTGCCAACATGCTGGCAAATTTATTTGCGTATGGCACGGGCCAGCAAATTCAGCACTTTGCTGAATCGTTGTCAGTTTGTGATGCCATTGATTATGACATAATGAAAACCAGGCATTAGAATCATGACTATGAATATGCGCCAATTTGTATTAATTCGTTAGTAAATAAAATTCAAAAATGTGTATGTACCAGTCGGTTGGATATCGACTGGAGCTCGAGTTGATATCAAATAGCTTTTGCAAATCTCCAAATTTAGTTCCCAACTTCAGCTCAGGTGGCGGTGTATAGCATTCTCAACTTACAAGGAATATTTTTCGTATAGGGGTCTTCTTATGCCTGGTTTTCATTATGTCAAAATCAATGGCATCATAAACTGACGACTGGCGCAAATTCAGCAATTTGCTGGCCCGTGCCATATGTAAATAAATTTGCCTGCATGTTGGCAATTTTCGAAGTATATGACAAACGGTGACGTCACCTCATATTCATTTCCCCATATTTCACATCAATTCGTGAAATTTACAGTGAAATGCCAACCAGTTTTCATTTAACCGACAATAAGCGGCATTGATTTTGACATAATGAAAACCAGGCATTAAATTGAAAACGAAATGCCAACCAAATGACAATAGTAGCCATTGATTATGACATAATGAAAACCGGGCCTTACCTAACTTTTTATTTTTTTCTCACGTTAATGTTTTTCTTACATTTTGTTTGGGTTTTTCAAAATTAATTGAAACGGTCAAAGTTAGTCAAAAACTATTAACTAATACCGATAATGCGATATTGGATTTTCGTCGGGGATCTCGGTTTTGCAAAAACCCTCCTTTGTAAAACTATTTAAACTTTATTTGGTTTCTTTGTTTGTATGACTTAAATATTTGTAAATAAAATAAAACATGCGACAAATGTGGGTCTCTCTCTCCTTTACTGTGATTTTCAAGCTCAGTTATTCCGTCCGATTACGCGATCCAAATCGCTCCAGCTGCATGAATAGTCTATCTGCAACAAACCTTTCTGGCTTAGTCCAAATTTATCCGCGTAAATTCCGCCATACAAGGAATACGATGGAATACGTCGTTTTAGGATGGACAGCGAATCGTCGGCGGCATGAAAGAGAGATGAAGTACCTAGTTGTTGTTGCTGTTGAAGACACTCGTAGCATTCCGAGGTGCTGCAATAGGGCAGTGTAGCATATGGATTGCAGTAGTCGTATGGAGGTGGTGCAGGGAATTTAGGCGCTGGATTGGGCAAAACTCCACTGGGCGTGTGCAGTACAAATGTTGAAATGGACTCCTCTTCGCCTATTGAACTATCGAAGTTTGAAGTGGTTGAGTAGTCTGGAAGACATTTTTGTTTATGTTTTTAAATATACTTGGACTTTATACTGATATGGACATTTTTTTTTGGTTTGTTACTTTGGTTTATTAACAAATTCAATTTCAAAGAGTATAATTGAAGGCGGTATGTATCACAATTTTCAAAATGGGTTTTATTACAAAATTAAAGATGTTAGGTTCATGTCTTGCTCCGGAATAATGTTAATACCGCCTTCATTCATCCACTCCTTCAATACTATGTCCAGGATTGTACAGGAAAATAATGAAAATTTGTATGGAAACAAATGTGAATGCCACAGAATAGGCCATTTAATTTAAAATCATTCCGATTTTTCTCTAAAAATGTTGTTCAACACTCTAAAGATGGATAAGCTACATAAATAAACTATTGTTCCGAGAAAACAGTACTGCAATATCTAAAAAAATATGAATGTGAAAACTTGTTTTTCATTTTCTACAGTTTTGAGTAAATGGTAGTTTGTGGGGTATACAAATATACAGTGGCAAGCGGGCTTTTCCGAGCCTTGTGCCCTCTCACCTCTATATCCGTTGTAAACATTTTTCTCCGCTTCCCGATTCTGTATATCGACCGTCATGTACATTAAATGGTCTTTGTATTTTGAACGCCCACTGAAGCCATAAAAACCGCTATCGTAAGCGGCGGTGCAGCATTCCATTTCGCATTGAAAGTGTGAGCGGCGCCGTCGTTTAGGAGACGTTGTGGTCGCCATTTGCTGCAAAAGTATCGACGGTGATTCCTCGAAACTTGATGGTGAGAGTGAGGGTGACTGCGGGATGTAATAGAAATTGGTTGCTATCGGGTCCTCAGCAGCACTGGTCGATAACGATGCATCGTAACAGTTGTTTGTTGAAGTGGGAACATCCAGTTTTCTGTTAATTCAATTAAATTAATTAATTTTTGACAAATATTGCTTTTTTGAATGCTATTGCAGTTCACATACTTTCGCACATAATCGTAGTTCTCCAGATCCCAAGGATCAACATAGCAGCGCTGTGATGGCAACAACATTGTGCCATATATGTCTTCTGTATTGTCTATGGTGTAGTACGGTGATTCATCATCGAGTTGCTTTTCAGAATTAATTGCCGGTAGTGACAGTTTTGGCCCTGTTCGTCGAGCTGTAGTTTGACCGCGTCCCCTCATTATTTGTTGTATCTATAAACTACGAATAAGTAGATAATGTTAAGATAAGGCAAAATTCTATAAGCCACCGCCGAAGTTGTTTCTAATTGGAGAGATTAACGAATGTTTGAAGCATAGCATGAAAATAACTCTCATAAAAGTTTTTCAAAAAGTTAAGTCAGACTATAAACTTTTATATTTACAAGTAAAAGTTAAAAGGTATTTTGACATAAATTTTTGTTTTTCGAAAAAGGTAAAAAAAAAGGTTTGGTTTTGTTCAAATGGGTCAAAAAGTGGGCGGGGCATTTGACATTTTTTTTAAACTTTTCCGTTTTTAAAATTTTTTTTTTAAAGGTTTCTTTTCCACAGAAACAAGAGCGTCCATGGAAATTTTTTGAGTGGTTCATGTCATTTTTGACAGTTGCCACCGAGAGTTCAAAAGTTTTTTGTGTAAAGTATCGACTTATGTTACGAGAATTAAAGGAATTTTTTTATTTCACTTTAAAAAAATAAAAATCTTTTTTAACTTTTTCGAAAAATTGTTAACTTTAACTCTTAACTTTAAAAGTTTTTGAAAAAGTTAAACATTTTTTCAAAGTTCCACATTGATATCTTACTTTTCGAAACAGAATGAAGTTGATGTAAAACCGAAATTAGCCCCGGGTGACACCGACCACAGGAACGCTACTGAAACTATGATCTAGAAACATGGTGATGGCACCACGAATCGCTGTACGTTTTACGATAGAACGGAAATGGTTGTTTACAATATAGGTTCATATGCACGTGTTTAATAGTTTGTTCAAGAACAAATTACTGATGCAATGAGTATGCCGACATTATCATTTATAAGAGCCAAAATACGCTTCGTGTTCATTTTGAGTTACGATTATTTAGAGTCTCATGACTTTTTTCGGTAAAATGAACCGAAAAAAGTTGTTGACGTACAGCATTTCGAAATGTATGAAAATTGTAAATTTTTTTACCGAGCTCGTCAGTAGATTTAACCGGCAAAAAATGGTAAAAAAAAATAGTTGAAATAACCGAAAAAAAATTGTTGTTGTACAGAAATTTTAGGTTCTTTTACAGCAATTGTTGGTTAAATTTGAATTTTCACCAACTTGTGCAATTTACCATTCGCGCATCTTCAGTTGAATCGTTGGGATTTAAAGAAAGAAGAATTCCCAATCGTGTCATGAATGTTGTGCCTTATAGAGACAGCTTGAGCAGAGCCAAACAGAGTCTTTTGGAAAAAAAGGGCTTGTGTCAGTTATGCGCTCAAGCTAATATTTATTTTTTTAAACATGCAATCTTGCATTTTCGAAATATATTTTTGTGTTTAATATGTTTTTTTTGGTTGTTGGGGTTTGTTTTCAAATAAAGAAAAAAAATTAATTCATCGAAAAAAGTTTTCTTATTAAAAAAATATGTATCGAAACAAATTTTTGTTGTATGTTTACAATTAAAAATTGTAAGCCAACAAATCATTAAAGTAAATCAACCACTTCTCATAGGTTAGATTAACCGACGAAGAAGGGTTGGAGCGTTTTTAACCGTCTTTTTCGGTTAACTCTACCGACTTTTTTTGTGTGTACATATCTACAAAGATGCAGCATATCGATGGTCATACCTCGTAATAAAATATTTACGTCAAAAATGTTAGATACGAGGTGTATGACCTAAAAATTCATTTGGGAAAAAAATGGCAATTAGTATTTGTTTTTTTTTATTATTTAAAATGTTAAATAATAAGATTCTCGGCAAAAATACACTTAGCCTACTCGCGTTCATTATACTGCTTTATTGTCTATTGATTATTGCGTCTTACAAATGGGCCTCTTTTTAAGTGCACGCAAAAGTCAAGCGCTCTCTACTTAACTACACAAAAAATCGAAAAGTTGTTTTGTGTAGTCCAAAAAGTGAAACTCTGCAGGCAGTTAAAAGAAAATGCAATAACACCAAATAACTATACTTTTAGCAAGATTTTACAAAATTAATTATGTGTAATTTAAGAAAATTAAATGAGTGTGCAACAATGCAGCAAATACATACAATATATGTAAATCAGGGTGGTTCGTGTTGCGATTATTTTCCAAATTCGAAGTATAGTTTGGTTTTCATTTTGTGTCATTTTTAAAAATAGAAATGGCGCATATTGTCAATTATAAAAATAAAACAAAATGGTGACAACTACTGCTATTTCTCTTTGCAAAAACCAAAATTAAATTTTCTTTCATAAACTTCATTTTGCAATGAAAAAATAAAAATTTCATTTAAAATTACATTTTGGTATGAATTATTGATTTGGAAATGAAATTTTGTTTCAGTTAACAAGGTTTAACAAGGAACAAATCTTTGGGATTAAATTTCGGTTTCACTTAAGCAGGCTCGACTGTATTCTTCCAGCATATTAGATTAGCCCAGGAACATATTTTTTTCGATTTCACTGTGGTGCGACCGCTTAATTAAAACGAAATGGATCGGAAGTGGAATGGAGTGGATGGAAGTGGAACTGCCAGAGCTGCTTTACAGGCCATTGCTGTTTTTTTAAAAGACACAGTGAAAACCAGGCATAAATACTGCCGTGCTAAGCTTAAAATACTCAACTGCAATTTGGAAAATTTCATTGCTATTTGGCATTTAGTGTTGTTATTTTGTAAATGATTTTCTTAAGAATAAATCGATGAATATGTTTTTTCTACATTAGCCCCGGCTCAAAATTTAAATTTTCTATCTTATCGGGAAGTATGAAAAAATCCGCTGGATGGATAATAAGCAAAAATCAGATAAGTATTTTATTGTTAGCACGGCAGAATAGTAAAGTGGATTGTAGCTGGAACCAAACAAAATTTTGCGACTAATTTGTTACAGGATTTTTTTTCTTTTAAAGTTTTTACTGTAATTTCATGTATACTGAACATTCCTGCATGCAAATTATGTTGTATGTGAAGATGGCAATTTTCATTGAAGATGCTCGTATGGAAATAATTGGTTTGGTCGGTGATGCATTACAACAACAACAGTATTAACGAGTATAATGTGAGATTGTTGAACTTGCGACAAACTGGCATGTGCGCCGCCGCAGCAAACGAGTTCAACGTCTTGCTTTTTAACACGTACCCATATTAGAGTGACACTTATTTTAATAGTTTTGGATTTTTGATAAAAGCGCATCACCTTATTGTGAGGCTAAGAATACAAAATAGATCCTGAATGTTTCTCGAAATGTTGCTCAACTTGCTAAAAAGCCATGGGATGGATATAATTTTTTGTTTCTTTTATTCTGGTATATGCTTAGCTGGACTTAAGCGACCTGTACCATTACAGATAATGCCATTACCATTACTTCATTGCAATTGTAAATGTAATGGTAATGAAGTAATGGAATTGGTTACAGTAGCTCCCAGCTGCGTCCCTGGGCATTATTTGGGATTCATGTCAGGTAGGATTACACTAGATCGTCTTTGAAATTTTTTTGGTCCAAAGACGCAACGTGTATCACCAAAAAAATGTCCACGGATGCAGTTGAGAGTTGATGTAAAACCTGTCATAAGTCATCCAACGAAAAAAGTCCAAAGATGCATGAAGTAATGCTAATGCTAATGAAGTAATGCTAAATTAAAAAAAAAAAAACTGTTGTCTTGTTTTTGCACCCACCCCCTACAACGAAATTTGCGTTTTAATAATAAAGATGAAAATGGTATTGAAAATTTTGTTCACTGTACAAGTATATGTATTAGACCATTTCAGAATGCAAATTTTTCGATTTTCCTTCGTGCCAACACAGAATTAGAAAAATTCAAGAAAAAACCCAAACTTATTTCCTTTTTTTTTTTTATTAAATTGGGGTCTTATTGCCTTAATGGGGAGGTCATCAAGAAATCAATAAATTTCGTCTTTTTTCTTGAATTTTTCTGAAGCAGAATTGTATTTATTTGGTTGTTGTTGTAAACAACTTTTTAAATCAAACAATATTCATTTAAACATGTTTCGAAAAGTAAAATAAAAAATTTTTGCAAAAGAATTAAAATAATTAAAAGCAAAATAAAACCTGCATCTAAGTTTTTAGATAAAATTAATATACAGAGACCATGCCGAGAAAGCTTTGTTACTTTTTTTTCAGCTGTATAGTAAATTGGCCAAGATATAAAACGTCTCATAGGTGGGAAAATACAAAACGTTATTTATATGCAAAATTATGCAACACTGCTGAAATTTGAATAAAAAATATAAACAATAATGCGAATAAAAACGCTGAAATGTAAATTGTAAATGACCAATGTATGTCACGACGCCGACGATTGTGATGATGGCGATTATGTTGATGACGATGAGAAACAAACTGAGGGTGATTCCATTTAGTTATTGCATAATCATGGTATTAGCGAACCTATCAAGCTAACTAATACATACATAGTTAGTTGGCGCATTTTATTAAAAACTGTTATATCGTTATATAACCGCGACGTTTATCGTTCTTAAGCATGTGCTGTCCCTTTCCAAATCATAAAAATACGCAAATAGTCCATGAAACAGTGAAAAAAATTATGTGGAGAAATATCTGTTTTTTGTTTAATAAAAATATTGTATATCAAACATTACAATTCGAAATTTCGATTGGATAGATGTAAAAAAAGACACTAGTACTAGTAAAGTTTATTTTAAATCGTGAATTGAGAGCATATTAAAAAACGTTGGCTCATAGAAGCTGTGAATTCAGTGTATTATCTGTCAACTTAATAGAGTACTGAAGTTAAGGTAGAACTTAATTTGGCTATGAATGTGGGCCATTGCCACCAATTCAAAAAATTTCGCAGCAACAAGCAAAAGTAAAAAGCCAAAAAAGGAAATTTCAATTGGCTAAGCCCACTTTGATGAAGAAACACTTTTACGTATACAATAATTTCAGAACGTATTTATGTACATCCATGCATACTAATAAGTTTAACGGCCAGACCATCTTTGAAACACCACATACAATTGACACAATTTTTTTTTGAAACATATTGGCATTCACCTTTTGTAATAAAAACTATTTATTCTTTTAAAGAAATTCTTCGAAAAGACGCGAGTCATTGAAGCCGAAACACGTATTGTTTGGGCGTAAAATTTGGTTTAAACGTTTTTTCCCCCAACAATTTTGTTTTGTTTTTCTTTTTTTAATGAAATTGCAAATTAATTTAGATTCAATGAACACCGCCGTCACAACCGCAAGTCGCAAAGTTTGATGTAAAACTAAATGAAGTAGGTGCATTTAGGTGGAGTAAGTATAAAACACTCTGGTAGACTTTTGTTGCCATCTGTTTGTTGGTCGTGTGATATGGTTTGAATTTCATATGTACGTGCAAATCTTTGAATCTTCATACAACAGCAAAATAAAAAATATTAAATTTTTAAAATGCCTTTTTTCATTCGTTGCTGAAAAATTCTTTTTAGAAAACATCTGAATAATTAAATTTACTTTTGACAAATTTTAGGACTGACAATTACAAACGGGATTTATCAGTTTAAAAAAAAAGAGAAAGAATGTGAAAACAGCAACAATTGAATGAAATAGTATTTCAGTATTAATTTGAGTTTATTTGGAAAAGACAAAATACCATACGAAATATGGCTGAGAGAGGTTTGCAAAAATAGTTTAATGTCAGTTTCCAGTTATGCTTGTTTTATTATGTAATTAATTGGTGGCGTTTTGCAAAGACTGAACATATATGAATGCAAATGGCTTGAAGCTACGAGGAGTCATTTCAGATTTTCGCCTTCTGTAGCTCCAATTTATAGCTTAAGATTTCCCGAATAAATTGCAATCTAGAGAGTTAGGGATTACGTTAAACTTAGTTTTAGAAAAATACGGACTTAATGGACTATGGAACTGGGCGCCTCATATGAATGTGGATTAAATAAAATCACAGCTTTGAAAATTCAAATCTCATTGCAATGATTATATTCACAATATTAATCACATAAAGAATGCTATTGAAGACATCAAGCGTCGTCAATTGAAAACGACCCATTGTGGTATTTCGCTGACGCAAATTGAGGAACTTTGGCATCTCTGTTTGGTATTCAACACCCAACAACGATTTTGTCGGTCGGACCGTTGGCTTTGGATTTTTATGGTTGTACGGCAAAATTGATGAAGAAAATAATTAAATATGTGCAATTTAAGATTTTAAAAACACATATAAGGCTCTCATGCGACCTAACCCAAAAAAGTGTTAGTTGAGACAAATTGGTTACTGTAATGTGTATTGAAATTGCATTAAATATCTTGAGAGGGAAAATCCAATTCTCTGTATTCAACTTCGGATTATAAGCAATATATCGTAGTTATGATTAAATTGTCCTGTTTTTCTACAGAACTTTTTTTTGTTTGTAAAATTTTCATTTGAATTACATTATTTCATTTAAAAAGTTGGTAATTTTTTTCGAAACATGTCATTGGAACATTTTTGTTATCATACTTGCAAGAAAAACAACGCACTTCTAGCATAATAAATGGCTATATGGAATTTTTAAATTCAATTTCAGCCAACTAACTTTGCGAAGGTCTTTTTATAAATTGAATGTCTTCGACAGTACATTGGAATATTAAATAAAGTGACATTATGCATAAATTTGAGGTTGCTTAATATTAGTTTCAAGGGATTGTGCCTCATTTAGATTTGACTTAGATGGCAAAAAGAAATCCTAATCGATTGACCATATTCCGACGATGTTTCATATTTCTTTATTTGTGTGGAAAACTCTAGAGTGAACGATCTTCGGACTGCCGAAGTTAAAATGCCCTTTCATAATATGGCAAAATTAATAAAGACACGAACATAAAAAAATTTATAGGTGGTTTTAGAAACTCGGACCTTGTCCAAAATCCGCTTCTAAAAATTTCCAATCGAATTCACAAAATAAAATGCTTGACCCCATTTATATGACATTTTTATACCCCCACACTCACTGTGGCAGGGTATACTCACTTTGACACAACGTTTGTAACGCCCATAAGGAGGCGTGTCCGGTATGGAAAAGTATATATATTCTTGGTCAGCATCACCGCCGGAGTCGATTTAGTCATGTCCGTCTGTCCGTCTGTCTACACGATTGCTGTCGCAGTTTTGAAGATATCGACTTGAAATTTTGGGAACATGTTTTTTACTTCAAAAGAAAGAGCAAGTGGGCTCCCATATAAAAAAAAATAATTTTTTTTCCAATATTTTTTTTATTGTTGTATTTGATTGGAAATGTTTAGAAACGTATTTTTGACATGGTCTGAGGTTCCGAAATCATATATATAAGAGTCAAAATGGGACAACATTTGTTTTTGTCTCAAGACACGATTTGATTTAAAGCTTGCCCATCAATGTATCAAACAAGCGGAAAACCCACTAAAAATAAAAAAGAGTAAAAAACAAGTTTTTTAAAATACCCTTTAACCGACTAAAAAGCAGAAAATAAATTCCCTAAATTAATTTCCACAATTTCGATTTAAAACTAAGGGTTTTTGGCTGGTTTGTTCCTTATGTCAGATTTTTAAAAAAAATTTCCTTTTTTTTTTTTCTTTTTTTCTCCTTTTTTTTATTATTTTCCCGAATGCGAAACTAAGTAAAAAATTTTAGTCCTGTAGCTTAAAAAATACGAAGGTTAGTCCATCCCGAACTTTAAAAAGGCCATCCACCTCCCCTTTAGCTCCACACCCCATATCAAAGGGTGTAAAATTTTGTTCTTTTTGTCAATAAGAACCCACCTACCAATTTCATCATTGTAGCTCGAAGGAATCGGAAGTTATGCCATGTTTAAGAATAAGGGGTTTGAGTCCCCCCACGGCCCCCTACGCCTCTGATGAACCCCAAAATTTAATAGAATGTATTGTCACCGGAATTCAGCTATCTAGCTCATGTGGAAGTGTATGCAAATTTGATATATATAGTCAAGCCAAAGCAAGTTAATATAAGGGTTATAAAAAAGGACTTAATTCCTTTTTCGTTAGCTAAAACATTCACCTTTCGATGCGTGTTCCACTGTGCAAGTTGATTAATTTTTGAAACGTGCATTACTGTACTTTGCCTGACTGGATGATTACACTGGCGATGAGCTTCACTGCATTCAATTTTTTCTACAATTTCAGTATATTAGTTGAAAATTGTAATGGTGCGTTTTATAATGCTTCTATTAACATAGTAAAATTTAACGAATATTTTTAGCACGAGCTGAATACTTTATTGCGACCCAAAAAATCAACACCCAACAATTCACGTTTCACATGATCTAAATTTCGAGTTTTGCCAGCTTAAGAATATTTTGACTAAGACATTATTAAATAAGGCAGCCCAAATGTCCATATCTGTAAGTTGTTCCAAATCGAGCACAGTTGTTTTCTGGCTTCCAACGTTGTTGTGAATTTTGTCATTTTTGTTATTTTTTATTTGCTGTTTACCTGCGCTTTCCATAACACTGAATTCACGTAATGTTTGGAGTCTGCAACCACGGCAGAACCGAATTTTCATAGTATAGTAAAAATGCCTGTTTGCATATCGATATGTTGTTATGGCAGACAGTTGCTTTGTGTGACAGAGTACACTTTGATCGTACTTGCATAATGCTGCTTTAATTTGTGAACGCCCTACTTTATCTTGTTTGCATTTTGTTCAATAAAGAGTGGAAAGTGCTTTAGATTTAATGTTTTTCGAAAGGCACCGTAAAGCACGGAGGAGGCTACGTAAGGATCTGGCGATGTTTTTCGTGGAAGGGAAGGGATCGCAGAACAACTGTAAAAATAGAAATGATCTTTTCGTCCTAACAGAAATTGCAGGGAAGGGCATTTTATTGCATGCGCTGGATAATATAATTGAGCATATGACACGCAGAAGTGCAGCAGTGCTGAAAAATATAGGATATGCAACGAAAAATTAACCATAAATAAACTTTTCAGAAATATATTTCATATGTGCTTTAGTTGTGTCGCTGCAATTTTAAAAATTTTTTTAATTGAATATTTTTGTTTAAATTTTATAATTATTTTATTTGTTTACATTTTTAATATAGTAATTGAATATTTTTCTTAAAATAATATCAAAAACATTACATCTAAAGCACTTTGCACTCTTTATTGAACAAAATGCAAACAAGGTAAAGTATGTGCTTTAGTTTTGTCCGACACTGTACATATAACTTAAGGTAGCCCAGACATTTTTTTCGCCTCCTAAAATGTAGCATTGGGTCTAAAAATGATTGTCCCAAAGTTTCATCCCGATCGGATAACTCTAGACCGCCCCATTCTTAGATTTAAAATGGTCAAATCAAAAAAAAAATTAATAAATTAAAAACGGGTTTTAGAATCAGAAAAATACGTGCATAATTATCCGTTTCGGGCGGTCGCGCCTGATGTTATTTTAACGCAGAAATTTCTGATGTTATTTTGATGCAGAAATTTCTGGTGTGACCAACGGGAAAAACCAATTTGAAATTTCCCCATACAAATCTTGGACTACCTTATATATTTATTATATATATATTATATTAAAATCTTCAAAATGGGTTATTTTTTAAAAAACTTGTTTTTTATTCTTTTTTATTAAGTAATGAAATTTAAACGAGAAAATAAATTTTGTTGCTTTTTCTTTATTTTTACATATATAAACTCATTAAAATTTCAAAATTAACCGTTCGTATTTTTGTAAAAATTCGAATTCCGAAAATCATATACATTTTCAATTCATTAAGGCTTTTTAAGGTCTGTCTTTCCTTAGCTCATTGAAAATTGAGGAAACACTACTGAAGTTATAAAAAAATAGAGGGAAAACCCGATATAGTAGGGGAAGGTGCTATTTCCGTTATTGAACATGCAAAAACTTGTTCTTCTATAAAATTTTCTTCTCTTCTTTTCCTTTTTTTTAGTCTGAATTTAGTCGTGTAATTGATAATGTGTGAAACAATGGAAAAAAATGTTTTTGGTGGTCAAAAGTCATTTAAACGTTTTTTCCAATTGAATTTTTGCATTCAATTTTGACTTTTTTGTTGATTCATTGCATAAATCACATAAACATTGAAATAATTATCAACAAAAACCAATGATACCCAAAATCTATCAGATCTTAAAATTCCAGCGTTGGAGAAGACCATTTTTGCAAAATTTGACACACAGTGTAATTCAAAGTAAAACAAAAAAATCTTTATTGTGCAAGTCATGTGCATGTACATTGACCTATGTTGTTTCTGGAATCGCATCTATTGTATATATTCAAAATTTAATAGCTGACACATCATAAAACAACCACAAAAACACACATTAAAAAAAATATTTACCTAAATTCTGCTAGGTGAAAAAAATTTGAACTTCGGTCCTAGGAATCGCATCCGTATATTCATAATGTCGTAGTTAATGCAGCACAAAAGGATAATTTAAGCACACCATTAAAGAAAGATTAACCGAATTTCACGTATATGAAATCCTGACCTACAGCACCTCCCTACTAAATGTACGACGGAAGGGTCGAAGTGACGGGCGCAAACCTTATTGACTATGGGATAATGTGAACCAATTGCAGAGCTTTCATCCACGAATCCAACTCATTTTCATCCACGGGGAACGAAATGAGTGGGTAATCGTTACCACCACAAGCAATACACAACAAATCACTCATATTTTTGAAGTTTTGTTATCGTTTTTGTCGAAAAATTCGTTTTTGTTAAAATTTGGAAATTTAAAAAAAAAAATGCGTTTAAATGCAATTTTTAGTCGCGACTAGGGAAGCAAATAAATTTGCAATGGCGGCTACATAAAAGGGGTATATATAACGGACCAACATTTTGGCGATATTTCTGTTAAGGTTCCCCAACACAGGAGCAAACTTGACGGTGTTGGGGTCCCGAAGTAATAAGTAAAACAAAATGTTGTTCCAGGGAATTTAAATGTTAGAAAAAAGGGCCGTATCACAAATTTTTTAATGGAAAAATATTCCAAGAAGTATTCCCAATTAAAATTTTATTTTACATTTGTATGTACCCCTATTAAAGAATGGGAAAAAATACAAAAATATTTTGTTTAACATTATTTATTCGATTGTTGCGTCATTTACATATTCTTAGCATAGCATGCTTCATTCATTATATTACATTACGAATCGGAATAATAACGCTAGGATTTCGGTAAACGACATTGAACTTGTGAGTTAAGTGATTCATGTTTCGGAAATGTTGCGAGCCAAGTTTTACTAATTCGGCGTTGATAAATTCGATACGATGTCAAAGATGTGAATGAACCCTGACAAAAAAATTTTCTACAAATTTACCGACACATTGGGATTCACCGTTCACCGGACCGACAATAGCAAATTGAATCGTTTAACTTCATATCTTAAGAAATACGCTCCTTTTTCAGCTCAATGTAAATTTCTCTAGCATAAAATGAGTATTTTGTTTTCAATATTCAAGTTTATCATAAAAATACATTATAATATATAATTGATTTAGTGTAGACCTTTACGCTAACCGAAATTTCAATTGTGTATAGTTACTACACGGAGAGTGTAAGTACATCTATGATTACTAAGGTAGCCCAAAATTTGTATGGGGAAATTTCCAATTTGTTTTTCCCGTTGAGGCGCCCCCTAAACTGTCGTATTGGGTCTAACAATGATTGTCCCAAAGTTTCATCCCAATCGGATAACTCTAGACCGCCCCATTTTTAGATTTAAAATGGTCAAATCGGAAAAAAAGTCCAGTACAAAAAGTAAAAAAAAAATTTATTAATTAAAAATGCGTTTAAGAATCAGAAAAATACGTGCAAAAACCATAATTATCAGTTTCACGGTTAAAACGTGAAAATATTTTTTCATTGTTCTACAAAAATTGTGAGCGCAATGTTATCATATAACATTGCTCTCTCATTTAGGCTCTGGTCAAGACCAGCACTTGGCCGAAAAAGTTGTCGCAGACACATTTAGATCCTGGTTGACACACACACACACATTTTCAAAAGTGCTCCCATTTAAGGAAACCCATTTAAATCGTGGTCAAGTACAGCTGATCTTCAATTGGTCTAGAGGGTTGTCCTGGTCAAGTGACAGATGAAATCAAAACAGTTGATAAAGACACATCATAAGCCACTGCTTATTAAAATATGTGTACTTCGGGCTGCGGGCAACAAGGATACCTAACCGACTTTATACGAGTCGCCTTAATATAAGCATGAAACGTATTCATTTTCGAAAGAAAATTTGAAATATAATAGTCCTTCGTGGCAAAATTGTGAACCGTAATAGATTTAGCGGGAAAACCCGAAACATAATACTTTTCGATACGACACAACTCCAAAATCATATTGTTGGAAAATCACGACTTAAAACTTGTAGTTTGAGTATTTTAAATGAATTTCAGCACTTGGAACGTTTTTAAAAAAGGTTAAAATGTGGATTTTGTCTTTAGCATGTAGATTAATATCAGAGGATCATACTGGCATTCTTAACTCCAAAACCCCGAATTTTGTGTTGTGTCGTTATTGCCGGAAGTGGGCGATATAACCAATAAAAATATTTTGCTTTTTTTTGGGGCGGTAAAATAATCCGAAATTCAAATTGATTGGATCTGCAATCTTCAGTCAGCAGTCGAATTCATGTTAAACTTGAAGAGTTTTTAAAACATTTGGCCCTTGAAGACATTGGACCGAGACTTGTACTATGTAAAATGGGATATTTCGAGCTTACGGAATTATATCTAATATAAAAAATACACACTTCATCGGAATGGACAGGCTGGATAATAGGGCTTACGAGCTGTTCTACGAAATGATTTCTAAAAGCACTGCAGCTGCAAGTTCCAAACTCCAGCCGGTTTGTTGCAAAGCTTGTTCACACTGGGGTCGATTGGCGAGACCAAGTCTACAGTTAAGTATAATAAACATTTTATATAAATAGACATTGCCAAACGCGTAATGATGTTTGATTAAAATATACAAACCTTGAAAGCTGATCGATTTTATAATGTCTCATTGCCAGATTAGCATCACCACTGGCGGCCCTAAGCGAATTCCGTACGTCTAACTCCACTGCAGATGGTCCCAGGTCCAATAGCAATTTCTGAACTTGCTCGTGTTCCTGACGGATATCTGCCGGCACAGGCACTGGTGCATATAAGTTACTGCTGCCACTGCCATCTTGCTTCTGCTGTTTAAGCTTTTCCAGACGACGATGAATCTGTTGCGCAGACAGCTGTGGAGGCGCTAGTGGAGCCGGACGATGCGGTCTTAGGTAATCGTCTACAGCGACCTCATCGTAAATAGCTGCTGCTGCAGTTGTACTATTCCCGTAGATGTTATTTGTTGCGACAGAGGCCGCACTTAATGGTATTTGTCCGTAGTAGGTGGAAGGTGTGGGTGCAACTGAATCATAAGATTCACGACCACCTATGCCGTATACGGAACCAGCTGATGCATACATTTCATTTTGTGTTTTCGGAGATACAATACGATTAGAAATTGCAACAAAACCATGATTTGTTTCGCGCATAGCCACGCCGCCAACAGCTGCTGCCCCAGATGTTGGCTGGTACACGCCCTGATTCTGATATATATCATCGGGCGGCTGCGCATAATACTGCTCCGGCGGAGCAGCGACGCGTTCGTACCAAATACTATTAACGACGCTTTGAGTAGACGCAGGAGTATTTTCGTTATAAGTTTGTTGCAATTCCTGATTCGCATACAGGTTGTGGCAAGTTTCAATTGGATTTTCCGTGGCGGAGAATGTGTCAATATTTAGATTTCGCTGGTGAACATCTGATATCTGTGGTGAAGAGGGGCTGGAAAAGTTCGAATTGGCAGCGGGGTTTTTCAGCGGCGTTATATTCTGTTTGTATACAATTTCTTTGTTTGCATACATTTGCGACGAATTGCGTTCGAAATCGGTCTGTGCCTTATTGTTGCTGTACATGTCCTTTTCGAGTTCAGCCAAAAATGATTTGTCGAGCAGGACTTTTTCCGCTTGTGATATCGGCTTATCTAAACTGAGATTGCTTAAGTTCGTGTGGAGGGCGTCATCTTCACGTTTCTCTATGTCAGTAAATAGCATTACTGTGGTGTTGTTACCGGAAGAATTGATCGCCTCCGTTGATAACTCTGGTATGTTTTCCTTGTTTCCTAATGACGATGTTATAGAAATGTCAAAGAGGCTCTTTCGAGCTACGCAATTGTTGTAGCTCGTATCTGGTTTGGATAATCTAAAAGGATTGAAATATCTTAAAGGTGAATGTATTAAAGGCGATAAAATGAAGATATATTTTTCTGATTTTAGATTGAAAACTAGCATTCACCCTTGGAGTTGCCCACGTAAAAATATACAGACATTCACATCAGGGAAGCGAAATGGAAAAATTCCACTACTCCTGACATAGCTAGAAATTCCTCGCAAAATTAACGTACAAGTTAAAAAATAGCAAAAACAAAAATTGGAATTCTATCTCAGAATTCAGTTTTTTTAACAAACCTCAAAGATGTCTCATTTTGTTTCTGCTCTTGCTTTATATCATTCGAAATTATAACGTCACTTGTGACCACTAATTCGCACTGATCGACTACTGCACAAGCCACATCCAAGTCACTGGTATCAAACGGGTCGGACTGCTGAATCTGCTGTTGCGTGAATTCTATCGTATTCGAATATGTGGGGGGCATTTGATACGGCGGTGGTTTAAGGTGGCGTGAGGGTGAAGTCCCAATTGGTAAGCTCTCCTTTTGATGATGGGTAAATGTAGAAGTAGGTTCTTTGGTTGTGCTGGTAAATTCTGCACCCTCAGTCGGAACGTCGATAGGGGCATCTAGGATGCAAAATGAACTGTCTACATTCATTGAGGCACTTTCACCCAAATGCATGATCACAGATGCTGGCTGTGGACCGCCCTGACCAGTGTACTCCGGCGATATATCAATAAGAATACCCTCCTGTTGTTGCAGGGGCGCCGGTGGACGTTTCGGTCCTTGTTTTAGTAGTACCTTTTTTCCAGCATGGCGCTGCAATTCAGGTCCTCGCTCGTTGATAAGCTTGTTGTATGCGAACAATTTGCTGGATACCGATTTCCGTTCCTTAACATGATGCAGCTGCTGTAACGATTGTGAGTGCGTTTGCAGAGAAGAACACTTCCGAATCCGTTCTACAATTAAATTAAATGTAAGCAAAATGAGGTCGTGAGAGTAATTTGATGTCCGCACACGTAAACTCACCGGCTTGTATATCTGCATTGGCAGCGATTGCGCCAGGAGCACCCCACCAGAACCCAAAAGGAGAACCAGCATGAACCGATGTTATCGGTCGTAAAATATCATTGTTGCTGTGTTTGATCTTCTCCAAAATGTTTCGCGGGAATATGCCGATGTCGAAGGTACGCTGATTCTGACCCTTAATCATATTTAATTCGGAACGACCATCAATGATGGCGATTGTATCACCAACTTCTATTTGCAAATTCTTCAGCTCGAAATGGGCGCTCCTTGCCTTCAGTAGAGGGGGCGACATGCCAACTAGGAATTCCCTGAAATTTTTTAAATAAAGTTAAATTTTTTAAATTTTAAATAAATTTATATACTTACTTGATAGCTGCGAAAGTTGGTCGCTCTGATGGAGTTTTGTCCCAGCATTGTCGCATCATTTCGTAAACATCTGGTGGGCAGGCATCTGGTTGATGCAAACGCTCCCCTTCGCGATCGATTTTGCGTAGAATCTGCGATCCATTCAATCCTACCCAGGGATCCTCGCCAAAGCTAAACATTTCCCACAAGGTGACGGCAAACATCCATGTATCAGAGGCGTGCGAGAACTGGCGGAAACGTAATGACTCGGGGGCACACCATGGGAATGGAACCTTCTTGTGTTCGGACATCACGTAACAGTCGTCCTCTTGCGGAAGAGCACGCATCAGTCCGAAATCACCAATTTTGATTTTATTTCCCGACGCAAGTAAAACATTGCGACATGCCAAATCGCGATGTAGAAAGCGCTTCTGCTCCAGATACGCCATACCAATCACAATCTGCACTGACCAATTCCAAATGTTGGAAAGTGGCGTTTGCTTGCACTGTTTGCGTAGTGTATCGAGCAAGGACCCGCATTCAGCTAATTCAGTGATCATCATCATCGGCTGTGAGAGCACCACACCGTACAGGCGGACCAAATTAGAATGGTCCAGAGAATGCATTGCCTGGACTTCACGGAAAAAGTCGTCAATAATCCCTGGTTGACTAAGGCTATCAGATTTGAGTACCTGCCAAAAAAACAAATTAAATTCAAATTTAATAGTAATTGAGCATAATGGCTTTTTCTCACCTTGACTGCAACCGGAAGCACTTTGCCGCTCGTTGTCATATGCCACTCACCTTGACGCACCACACCAAAAGAACCATCGCCCAATTTGACACCCATTGTTATGTCCTTTTCGTGTATGAGGCAAGTAAGTTGAGTGTGTGTTTGCTCTTTGCCGACCACATTGGATAATTTTTTCGATGATGGCTGCTTACCACCACCTATCAATTTGGAAAGTATATTTTTACGCCACTGATGTGCCTTTTTCTTGCGAACAGCCTCCATCAATCTTCGAATCGCCGGTTTACCAAGTCCAATTTTTACGAGATCCTCGGGCTGAACATAATCAAAGTGAGCAAGCCGCGAAACTTGCAGATCGTCGCGGATGCGATCAAGAAACTGTTCCAACTGAACTTCATGCAATAGTTCTTCAAGCCATTCGAATTCGGTTTCTGTTATGGAATCGGTGAGTTGGTTGAGAGAAGCCATTTTGGAGATTGTTGGTAATCCAATTTAATGCTAAAATTGAAATTTATTTGGAGAATTTTTTGAGAAATTGACTAGATACTTTCTAATTTTCCTTTTTAAAATGTGTTTGTTTTTTAGTCGACTCGAGCGTGTAACAATGGAACGTTATGTGATAATTTAAATTTATTTTAATTTTGCCAAAGATTGGCCAGGCCATTAAAAATTAAGACACAACAAACGAAAAAAATTGCAATACACACACACACACACGCCACCACCACACACCCAACACTAATTTGCACACACTAATTTGCAAAGAATATATAATAAATAATTGTTTAATATTTACCTTTTTCATATTTTCAATTTTTATTAGGATTCGATCATCATTCGTCGATCACCATTCGTAAATTTTTGATTATTTTCATAGTACAATTATGGTACACTATGAATTTTATATTGACTTTGACAACTCCATTATGGTAGATTATAATTTTTTAGTGTACTTTGACAGCTTTTTTTAATAGTAAATAGTGATGCGTATTCTGTCGATATACGTAGTGATTCACTTATTGTTGTTCCGATACTAGTACTCACAACTACATACTCGATACTTTTATTTTTTCCGGGTATTTTGTTCTCGATACCTCTAATGAGTATTTTACTTGGTATCGATCAAATATTTGGTATCGATACCATTTTATATGCGTCGGGCATAAAACGGGAATGGACTGGAAAAATATGGTATCGGAACACAATTTTGAAATGGACCGGAAATAAAGTAGAAATGGAAATTATCGATAAAATATCGAATAACGGTCGATTACTGAAAAAAGAAGAAGAACAGAAGATAATGCTTTTACTGGTTTTTTATAAAATACCATTTTTTTTATAAAAAACAATAAAATTTTAATTTAAAAAAAAAAAATTTTTTTTTGAAAAATTTTCAACATTTTTTATTTTCCTAAGAAAAAGTTTTCGATCCCGAATACTCGATACTTTTATTCGATATTTTTGGAAGTATCGAATTTTTCATTCGATGCAATTAATGAGTAAAAGCATCGATACTGTAGTGGTATCGGACCAACACTACTAGTAATGAGACATGATGATTTGTCGGTATTTTTGTATGGAGGTAGGCGTTGTTCTCAACCATTTTCAATACGTAAGCCACGTATTGGCTACGTAAGCCAAAAAAGAAGGAATGCCAATAACTACTACAGCTATCGAGGGAAATGATAGTCAGACGGATATAGCTAAAACAGACTCAGGAGTAGAGACCGACCGAAATTCGGTTTCGGCCAAAAAAAAGCTGTTTCGGCCAAAAAATAAAATATCGTTTTCGGCCGGAATTCCGATATTTCCGCCGAAAATTTCTGTTTGATACAAAAATGTAACAAATATTATTAAGGCTGTCTCACTCTACTCCTATCGGAGTAGATCTCTTACTCTCGCGATGATTTTTAAATTTCTACTCCTCTACTACGGAGAAACCAAAAATTTCGGTTTCGGCCGAAATTAAACATTTTTTGTCACTTTTATCGTATGCAATATATTGCAGAAAATTTTGTATGGTAGTTTTCGCATACCTTGATAATTTACGCAGTCTGCACTCAGTATTTATCGAAAACCATGAATGGTATGCGATGATTAATCGCTAATATAGACGGGGGTAAGGTTCCAACAGACTGGCGCGAAATTACGTGTATTCGTTACCCGACTGTGAAATATTTATCAGTTACTCTTACAAGTATTCTATACTGAGTCGAGTGATGCCAAATTGAGGGTAATTTCCCTTTATGATGGATTTTTTGGTTGGAAAGGGATAAAGGTACTTTTTTATCCATCTGATGAAAATTTTTTCCTATAAAACCGATATGGAAAATTTCAAGAAAAGTCCCTGGCATCACTGACTGAGTCGAAACCGTATTTTCAGCAGTGTTGCTAAACTGATGGTAATTTCCCTTTTTGTGGGAAATTTTGACTGCATTTTCGTAAAAGTAACTGATTCTATTTCGTCTGAAGAACTTCCATGTTTTAAAACCGCCAATCTAAATTCAACAAAAACCAATCGTTTTGTTTGGTCGACATCTAATTATTTAACTTGTTTGCTAGAATCATGTCGTAAATTAATCCAAAGATGTTTTTTATTGAAATTCTTGTATTATGTTATCGAATCGTATGTGGCAATTTTATTTGGTCCGTTGAGGAAACTGGAATTATATTGTAAATTATTGCACAATATTTATGAAATTCTGACCTTTTGGAGCTTTTTTTTTACCAGTAGTGGATGTACCGTATTATGTCACTTCTGATATTTTTTTTCTAATGTGTTGTTGATTTTGTTGGATTATTTGTAGTCGAATTAGCTCTGCGGGAGCACATTTTGGCGTACGGGGATAGGCTCATTTTGCCGTCCTTTTTTTTCAATTTGATTCACATATCTCATTATAGTTATAGTTTAATAACATTTTAATTTAACACGTTTAACTAAAACGTCGTTTAGATGTAAGTTCAATTTCGACCCGCGGCCCTGGATCAAAATTGCACCTATTTTAATCAACCCCCCTTTGAATCGGTTCCTCTTAGAAATTGGCTTAATAAAGATAGTTCTTTAAAATATAACCCTTTATTCGCCCCTTTTCCCTTCTTTTATTTATTTTTTTCCCCCCTTTACAAAACATTTTAAAAGTAGTGGTATTCTAAAATATACTTTGTAAGAAACAAATGAAGAGGATTGATGAGTAAGTACTACTCTCCATAAAGAAATAAATATTTTAATTTCGTTTCAGTAATTATATTTATACAAGAGAACATGTATTTGATAACTTATCTAATCTCGCCGATAACCACTGAATTAGATTGAGCTATAAACAAATCCGCAATAAAAATAAACTTACAAATTTCTCTAATCTAAAATATGGAAATGTTTTGATTTTTCTTAATCTATATTTTTTTATTCTAATGAAAGATTGTTTTATTACACATTATTTTATGAATAAAAAATATATATCCGACTACGATATACTTATACTATTATATAATGTACCTATACAATATAAGCGATCTGATCGTATTATTTGTTAGGACATCGTTCCTTAGTCGAATCTTTAGCATCTTTCCACATACTTAAAAAATAAAATTTATAAAAATTTAAATGAAACAGTAAAAAAATGTAAAATACCACACTCGATAAATTGTATATTAGGGGACGATGTAATGAGGGCAGTTCGACAATTTAACTATAGTCGAGATACCAGTGCCCGGATTAGCGACAGCAAAAATGACAATGCAAAATTGATAGTATAGGTTTAGCTTATCGCAAAGTTACACATTTACTGCATATGATTATAATTGCAATAAAGCTTATCAAATTTAGGTGTAAGTGCCAAACGCATAGAGGCATTTCGACTACTTACCATCTAAATTAAATGTTTCGATAGTTTTAATGATTCGTATGTATTGGCCATGCCGAAGCTGAAATACCCCCACACAGTAGAAGTTTAGAAATAGCTCAACATACAAAATTTTGTCTCGAGACCCCATTGAGCTCGGGAAACAAGTCTGTGAGTTCGGGCCTGTAAATAAATGCTAAAAATTTTTATCGAAAGCGAAATTTCGTGTATGTAACATTTTATTTATATTCATAAAATTAAAAAATAATAAAGAAAATAATGAAGTTCAGTTAAGAACAAATATTTAATTATTTTGCTATTGAAATTAAATGACAAGTAAAATTAACATGTTCTGTGAAATATTCAGTTAGATTTCTCCTCATCGATTTTACGCAATAGCCTGTCAAAAAAAGCAACATTAAAAAATAAAAATTTTTTTTATTACATTTAATAGTAAAAAAATAACATTCCTTTTAAAGTTAACTAATGCTAGTACATCGAAGAAATTTAACTTAACTAAATGAAAAAATTAATGGTTTTCAAAATTAACTGAAACGTTAAAAGTTAACCAAAAATTGAACTTCGTTGCCCAGTTTTTCTAATATACATACTATACACGTAAATAAAAATATATAGCAAAACAAACAGCAAGATACTTTTATATGGCGTAGATGCGACGGACTGCATAACAAAATGATAAGAAAAATCGGATCATCACGGAAAAAAGTATCTAAGAAATGAATTCGCCCCAAAACGAATTCGCCAAAAAACGAATGGAAAGTGCAGAATATATAAATTGAACAACGAAACGAAATTCACTTCACTCGCTCGTTGGAACACGCTAAACTCGAAAGTACGAGAGAAAATCGTTCACGTTCAAGTCCGCTGGGCAAAAGATAAATAACGAAAAAAATGTATTCGAATATAAAGTGATAACATATATTGTTGCAAAGACCAAAAATTAAATATAAATATAACATCGACGCATTGATTTGAATGGCGTAAAATGTTCACATCTTGCCAAGAAATTCAAAATAACCTTAAAGTCTACGACTCGACTATGTTGGAAGTGTAGCTAAATAACTGAAAATAACTGAAAAATAACTATTTAAAATTGATAATTAAACAAAATCAAGTAAAGAAACTATAAGAAAATATTTTACATCCAATTGGATTCATCATCTGCATGGGAGTTATGAGAGTTAAGACGTCACTTTCTTCATTCCTCACATCGATAGATAGGAGAAATCTGAAATTAAAGCTAAAAAAACTGGAAATATATTTTATGTTCAATGATTTGTGCAAAAGAAAAACATTTTTAAAACCGAAACAGACTATACTGATTTTAAAAAACCCGACAAATGTGTGAGTGATTCTCGTAATACAGTTATTTTTTTTTAAATTTTGTTTCATTGGAATTTCAATATTGTTTCGTTCCTTGTTGTGTAAAAGACATTCACCACGGAATCGAATTCTTGGAAGATATTGTGCTGTGAAAAGTAAGTTGATATATTGATAAAAAGAGATATGGGCAGCATTTTTTTTGTGGTGTTTATCTGACAATTTATACAAATGCCGTAGCTAGGATTTAAAATGTTTTTAGCTTTTGATGCATTAGTTCAAATATTTAAGGACAATACACATTTCTATGAAATTGAAGTCAAAACGACCGGTTTTTTTGGATTGATAAAAACGTTTACAAAGCAGATAACGCAAGAAATAAACTGAAACTATTTTGAGCATAGTCAATTTCGTAAAATATTCATTTTCAATTGACCTACAAATGTTTTTAAGCAGATGCTTTTGCGAAATCCGTTAAGTAATATAAACAAGTTGTGAACGCTTTGAAAGTGCCTCAAACATTTTCACATATTCATTCATTTAGTTAGTACCTAAAATCATGTGAAGATATCAAAATCGATGTCGCCATCATAACAGTAACAACTATGGTTGTAACATAATATGAACTATGAATTGAAACCAAAAACTGAGCTTGACAAAAACCCAATACTTAAGTAATGTAAAGTATCTAGCATAAATTGACTGATTGTATATGCTAACTATCGAAAGTTGTAAATGCAAGTAACTGCCGATATAACCTACTACAACTTTTTTTTTACATGATAATCGATATGAGGGCAGAAATTCAATATATGTGTATTAGAGTGGTTCTTATTTTTTGAAATTGAACAAGTGCACCCTCATGAGAGAGGACCAAACCGTCAAATGTAAAGCCCGAAAGTTAAAAAAATTAGGTAATTTTCCGGTACAAAAACAAAAATAAAATAATTTAAAATGTGTTTTAGAATCATAACTGGACAGTAAAATATTTTCGACTTAGTCGAAGCTGATATACCAACATACAATGTGTCCCATTGAGAAGTATTTCGACCGATTTATAGGTAGTTTCGGAAGCTCGGACCATGTCAAAAATCCATATCTAAACATTTCCAGTGGAATATAGCAATACAAAATTTTCCTGGTTTTCGAATTTGATCTCTGCATTGAAGAGAAAAACGTGTTCCCAAAGTTTCAAGTCGATATCTTCAAAACTGCGACCGCTATCGTGTAGACAGACGATCATGGCTTCGATGTTTTCGATGCTGAAATTTCGAAAAGATCGAGAAATAAGAACCACTCTAATCTACATATTGTATTTATGATGAATGACTACAATTGACAATGCATGCATATCAATGTAGAATTTTGTATGTACAATAACTGATTCGGTTGGGATACTTTGAAAAAACGAAAGCAGCATAGTTGAAGAAACACATTTTAGAATCAATGGGTGATAAAAATGAGTGAGAAAAAAACAGTTTGCAGACGTTTTAAGAACTACTCTAATTAAAATTCACACATATTAAGTCTGATTAACTTGCTAATATCTTTGCACAAGAGACTAAGTATCTAACGAATTAATTAAATTATAAAAACTAACTATCCAATCAATATTCACCAAAGTAAGTGTAGAAAATTTAAACTTTAGGTATTTAATTTTATAATTAGCTTGCATGTAGATAATTAGTATAAAAGTTGGGAAAGCAGGTGAAAAAAAGTATTCATAACAATTTCTTACATCACTTTTCGCAACTTAATTTGTATTTTCTCTCCAATTTTAGTACATTGCAATTATCTTGGCATTAAAGTAATAAAATGGTCGGCGTTACTATAACAGCATCTAGGGATAAGTTTACGTCAGTCCACAACCCGATGATCAAGTATTTGCTCAAAGTACGAGAGGATAATGCTCGCCCGCCAAATTACAAAAACGATTACTCGCATGTCTTTCGCAAGAAAACACGCCTTGAAATGGTACGCTTGTCGGCTATCGCCATGGGTATTGAATTATCGTACGCCGCAGAGACTGCATTCGTATCGCCAATTCTTTTACAAATCGGTATTGACCACAAACTAATGACGATGGTACGGCTTGAATCCCTTAAAATTTAATATATAATAGTAATAATAACAAATATAAATTTATAGGCGTGGGCCATTTCACCGATGATTGGATTCTTCGTTGCTCCTCTACTTGGCTCCGTTAGATACAAAAATGCACTACGATATATTCTAATACATAATCGATTTGAACTAAAATTGGTTTCAGGTTTCCGATCGTTGCACTTTGAAATGGGGACGTCGCAGACCGCTTATTTCGATTCTTTCGGCTGGTATATTTATCGGTTTGCTATTAGTACCATATGGGCGAGATCTGGGAGTTTTACTGGGTGACATCGGATACAATTATACTGCGATTAACCAAACAATGGATGAAGCTGACATTGAATCAAACGCTCCACCCGAACAGTCGAATTTCAAATTCGCAACAGCTTTGACCATACTAGGCATGGTTTTGTTAGATTTCGATGCGGATACTTGCCAGACGCCTGCACGTACCTATTTGCTAGATGTTTGCACTGCGGAAGACCAACCTCGAGCCCTTACCACATTCACTCTCATGGCTGGTTTCGGAGGAACGATTGGATATTTAATTGGTGGCATTAATTGGGAAAATTTGTCAATTGGTTGCTACTTCCATACGATTTATACTTACCTTCGTAATAAAAAGCATTACTTTATTTTCCAGGTAATTTTATGGGAGGCAATGTACCCACAGTCTTTGGCATGGTCACGATAATTTTCATTATTTGCTATTTTGTAACGGTCACAACTTTTCGCGAGATTCCGCTCAAATTGCTGGAGAAGGATGACCTATTGAAGCCTTTGTCGGCTGCCGCCATTAAAACCGAAGTAATTAGAAACCATAGCGTCGCCTACTACATTAAAGAAGTAAGCAGCAAAAGTAAAAAACGTATTGAATAATATGTATGTCCATTAGACCAGCGTGGGGCAAGCTTGGCTTTTCTCAAAGCCAAAGTTTTTTTGCATTAGACTGACAATGACTGACGGATGAACAAAAAAATAATGTTTTGTTGCTCCCAACACCTAGAACTAACTACAATCAATCAATGTGCACAAATTTAAGCCTTATTCAAGTATGAGAAACTATAGATTTTTTGAAGTAAATTTCAAGTCCTAAACACAAACTTTGATGGTCTTTTGCTTCAATTATAGGGCTGGTGAATACTACTTTAGAGCCACGAAATTAGCTATTTAAAAATAAAACAGTCAGCCTAATGTACTTACATACAAAAAATATTTAATTTTTTCGAAATTATTATAAATTACTATTGCATTCCTCGATAAATAAGCGTTCATATCTAGACATTGACACTCGAGCAGCCAAGTAGTGATGGTATGGACAATCAAGTGATGGAAAGCTATCAAAATAGTTTCTCTCAAGAACAACGAAAATCCATTGAATCACGCCGAACTAGTGGGGTCGTTGAAATGGATGGCCATAAAGACGGACCTAGCTCGGTGTTGCAATACTTGAAGAGCATATTCGTCATGCCGTATTCTATGCGAATATTGGCGCTAACAAATCTCTTTTGTTGGATGGGACACGTAACTTACTGTTTGTATTTTACGGATTTCGTTGGCGAGGCGGTGTTTGGTGGTGATCCTATGGTCGGTGTGTTATTTCATGTACTTTAAAATCATATTATGTATTCTTTATTTTATATTTTAGGCAGCACCGGACTCCGAGAAAGCAGATTTGTATGAGGCCGGTGTCCGTTTTGGTTGTTTTGGCATGTCTATTTACGCGTTTTCCTGTTCGGTTTATTCCATGGTGGTTACTAAGTTAATGAATATGGTTGGGTGAGCATATATACAATATTGGAATATAATACGGTTATTTTAATTAAAATTGTTTTCGGTTTTAGTATAAAAGTCGTGTATATAAGTGGCATTTTATATTATGGCATTGGCATGGCTATTCTTGGCATCTGGCCAACTAAATGGGGAGTGCTTTTCTTCAGTACGTCGGCGGGGATACTGTATGGTACCCTTTTCACGATACCATACATACTCGTGGCAAACTATCATGCCAAAAATTGTGTAAGTTTTTTCAAAGAAATGGACCATTTTATCCGAGTTTCCACCTCTTAAGAAACGACGAAGGACGCAATATGTGCCTAAGAAAGTTTCGAACACATTTTGAATAGAGTTCACTAACTTGCATGCATAAATCCTTTTTTAAACATTTTATAAAATTATAGATAATGCTGAAACTCCAACCACGCTTTCCGCTGTTACTTGTAATTTCCTCTAACTTTTTTTCCAGTTCCGAATTCACAATGGCGAAACAGTGGCTTTGAAACAGAATCGTGGTCTAGGAACTGATGTAGCAATAATAAGTTCCATGGTTTTTATGGCACAACTCATAGTATCGCTGTCTATGGGCCCTTTGATATCTTGGCTAAATACAACCTGTGCCATTTTATATGCTTCAACATTTCTAGCTTTTTGTGCGGCGATATCTGCAATGTTTGTTTTGTATATTTAAGTTACAAGAATATATAAGATATCGATACCTTATATATTCTTGTAATTTATTTCAACTTTGCAACTTTGTTTCAAAGTTGAAAATAGTTATTTTAAATTTTTTTCACTTTATTTCAAAGTTGTTTTGGTTAAGTTGAAAAAATGAACGAGCAAATACGATTGTACTTGATTTTACTATGTCTTTTTTTCTGTGTATACAGCCTATCTAATGCAGCTTATCTTCTTCAGAGGTATCCAAAAATGTCAAAAACTAAATTTTTATGAAAAGGGACATAGGATGCTTTAAGATATCGATATACACAATCGAAAAATTGTAAGAAATAAGTAATTTAAAAGAATTTCTTAAAAATATATATTTTTTAAAGTTTGTTAGTTTATTATTTAAAATTGGTTGGGTAGTTTTTGCAAACACCTGGTACAACGAATTTTTATGTTCCAATTTTATAAATAGTACTAGCTGTCACATGCCCGACGATTATTCACCCAAAATATGCCCAAGGACGCACTTGGTGACAGCTGTAATCCCACCGGGCTTGATTCACCTAAAAAATGTCCAAGGACGAACTTGGTGGCAGCTGTAATCCCCCCGGCGTTATTCACTGAAAAAATATGCAAGGACGCAGTTGGTGGCATGAACCACTCAACATTCGATGGTTACTAAGTTACATTTATATTATATTTTTTGTTGTATGGGAGGTGCCACGCCCCGTTGTCCAAATCCAATATCTTATATCCTATTGCAAATTCCATTTTGTACACAATTTTACCTTAAAATTTCAATGAGCAGTCATTCACATGACGCATGAGCATGCCGTCTTTAGAATTTACACTGACATGGGCATGACGAAATTTGACAGTTTTTATATGAAAATGTGAACAAACAACGAATGGAGTTGACACCTTTTATGTTTTTTGTATGGAATTTCGGTGCAAAATTGTCATCCCGTTTTCACCGCAGTTCTTATTAGTTCTTTATCAGATTTTTCGTCATGGAAATGATAGTGTAAATAGGCTCAATAAAATTATTAAAGCCGTTTAACCGTGTTATGGGGTAGAAAATTCTATGGGCTGTGCCACGCCCCCTGTCCAGTTATTCCAGTTCTTATTAGTTCTTTATCAGATTTTTCGTCATGGAAATGATAGTGTAAATAGGCTCAATAAAATTATTAAAGCCGTTTAACCGTGTTATGGGGTAGAAACTTCTATGGGCTGTGCCACGCCCCCTGTCCAGTTATTCCCATATTCGACACATAGCAGGTTAACATACTATACAACTCCATTCCAAATTTCATTAAAATATATCCAATAGTTGCTTAATTAGCTGTTATTTAAGTTACGTGTGTGTGGGCGGTGCCACGACCCTTTGTCAAATCCCAACCGCATATACACTATGTTACATGTAGAATTTATCCTGAAAGTTTCAAGGGAATCAGTACATCCGTTTAGCCGTGATTGAGGAACAAACACACAATCAGTTTTATAATATATATATAGTGATATGTTAAGTAATTTTATTTTGATAAATGTGCACATTAAAATCTGGACGAATGTTAGCCGTAAATTAAATTTGTATCACCAACATTAATATTCACATCGAATTTTCGCCAAAATGCAACCCTGTAGCGATATATTTAAGAATGCAACCAAACCATTTGCCATTTGTTTGTTTATGTTTGTTCTGTTCTGAATAAATTTCTTCCTTGATCGCTTGGTCGTGTGTTTGAATATCGTAACAAATAAATGTTGTCGAGTGTGAAATAATGTCGTGTATTGTGTGTGGCCGACTTAAGTAATATTACGGTGAATTGTGATGATTAGTGTTCATTCGGTCTTCGGTCGGGAACTTGATTTGTATGCAATTATAAATGCAAAATAGTATGTAATCTCCAAAATGGAACCTCATTTGCTTGTTCATGTTTGTTCTTGAAGTCTCAATAGATTTTTTCTTCCTTGATCGCTTGTTCGTGTGTTTTCTTGTGTTAAATAATTTCGTGTCGTCGTGTTGTGTGTGGCCGACTTAAGTAATATATCGGGAGCTTGATATGAAAATACAAATAGTTATTAGTTAATAATCGTACATATTTATTGAATTCATATCGCGTATTGTGCGTATTAAATACCCTTAAGTGCGGTGAGTGAAGTGCGCAGTGGAAAATTGGACAAAGGATATCCGCGCAGATGCTCTTGTCTGCAACGGTAAGTAGAACTTTGCTATATTGAATTCACACATTCCTGTTTTTTCATAAAAGTGTAAATTTTTTTGAAACCGATGGTTTAGGCTATTATTTGTCTGTTTTCTGCTACTGCTTAGATAAGAGGATTGCAAACTCTGGCTGAAATGTTAGAATCGTATTTTTTCGAGTTTTCCTTTAATTTAAAATTTAGGAAAAAATTTGTTGGTGTATGATTTATGTACTTTCAAACATTTTTACTGCGTTAACGTTGATAAATGACGTTACAAACGGACGAAAGTCCCACCGACCTGTATAAATTGAACGGTCGTTGAGGACCATCATCCGGTCGCACCGAACCATTAATATTTAAAATGCATTATGTACAACGGACACACATACACACAGAAAAGCACCTGACGTCACAAGCGGCAGCGTCCAAATAATAATTTATCAATAAGCATCCGGTTAACCTTTTAGAGTTGCCATAGTTTTTCACGATACTTATTTTTGAACGTTCTCTGCTAGACTTCGTAATCAAAAATCCATTTGAATGTTTCGACAACGGCAACGACAAGGACGATATGCAATTGCAACATTTGCGCTGACAAGCACCGGCACCAAGAAATGAACTATCGCAGTCGATAATTTATGAGCTGCCTGAAAATGAAAAAAGATATGATGTTTTTAAAATTAGTTTAGAATAATTTGGAATTTCCGAAATGGTTGACGTGCAATTTAAACGAAATTTTAAAAAAATAAGTAACCAAAACTAAAGAATACCTAAAAAAATACAAAGTATATTAAAAACGATTTTAAAAATCGTGCCAGGTGGTGCACCATTATTCAGCAATTGAAAACGTTACAAATTATGTTTGCTCCATTGCCCGTAGCTTTAAAAAGGAGCGTGCTACTCTGGCCTAACCTATTTTCAACAATTATAACTTTTTTAAATTTTCATTTTGTAAATACAATAGTTTCCATAAAAGGTTCAATAAAGAAAGTATTACTTCATTTTAATTTTTTGTACTGTTGTATGCATGCGGCCCTGCATATAAATATCGTTGACCGCTTAAACATAAAAGTATTGATAAAAAAGAACCAATCAAAATCAATTCGTGGTGACGGGATGTTGGTGTTATGTACTGCTAATGCCCCGTGCTATTCATGAAGCAAAATAATAAATCTGTAAGAAATTCTTTAAGCTATTTCCATGCAGAAAATTGTGCCTTTTTGTCCATTGGCAAGTTGGCAAGCGTAACAGAAATTGGTGCAATGCGACTTTTCGCTTTTGGCTTTGATGCTGCCGTAGCGACAGCATTAAAATTACAGTAACAAAATTTGCAAAAAAAAGAAAAACAAAGACGTAAAACAAAACTTGTACGAAATGGAACTCAACTAACGGTGCAGAAACTTAATAGTAAAACTAAAAAGTGCCAAGAAACACACAGCAAGAAAACTAAAACACACAGACACAAAACCGTAGATTACTTAGATACAACATGAAATTGTGTTCCTAAGGCCGTGATGTTTATTACGAAAATACACTCTAAATATTTAAAATTAGCAAAGGAAATCACTGAAAACACAAAAAATAGAAATGATCGTTAAAAGTTATTTACCTAATCGAATTAATAAGGGTACAAGTCCACCGATTTTCGAAAGTTGTTTTATTACATGAAAAAAAATGCTTCTGCATTAAGGTGGAACGAGCTAGCAAGGGAGAATTTTTCATTCAGATATCGGTAACCGCATTGGGGGATGGGACCTTCAAAGGAAATAAACACTTTTGATTCCTAACGTCTGTCTGTCCGGATGTATGTATGTGTCCATGCATGTATATGCTTTGTATCCACAGCAGTTCATTTTTAATTCAAAATCAACTATTCCAACAATGTTTTGTACAGATACCGTGAATTTTGGTGATTTTTGCCTGTCTGCTGGTCCATAAAGCGTCATTTTTCAAAGTCCACCACCCTACAATGATCACCACAGTTTAGCGAAATCGGCCAGCCATGTAGGAGTTATGTCATTTTTAGTATACCATTCTGAATATACTTTCTTTTTAGGCAGGCTTTACAGTTGGTTGATAACTGATCGCTTCTTAAATAACGCCTCGGGTGCTAACATAGTGTGCTAACAATTTCACAACTATAGTAGTGGACTCGGCGATTTGGACTGTGCGGTGATGAATATGTCAATAAATATCCCTTAAAGTATAAGTGTATAAATAGTTTTGAAACAGTACTTTGTACATAAACAAGTACCTTTCTAACACTCTCAAGGCTAGCCTTTTAGCTATACTAGTTCAATATTTATGGCTCAAAACTTGATGACACCTCTGAATGACATTTTTCGACATACTTTCATCTGTATATGATCAGATGGACCCCCCTCTTATCCCTTTGTATCGACCCAAGGAATCACTGTAAGGTGGGACACACTGTATCCGTATAAGTCGGCCTTGACCGAAACTGATTTTGAACTTGGTCCGTGATTTCAAAAAAAGTTCCTGAAACAATATTTTAGTTCAATCTATAGCTTTGTATTTATTCTCCTTAATCAAAAGCCGAGCTATTATACCATAATAATTAAAATTTCAATGAAAACTTATTAATGTAGCCTTTTTCTTCTGACGAATATAATTTGCTGCCAAAACACAAGAAAATTGCACAAATAAAAAATTAATATATCTATGTACATATCAGAACAAATGAAAAAAGTACAATAAAGATAGCAGACGCTCGACATTATCTCCTTTCAACTGCCGGCGAACGTGATTTTCAGCGCAAAAATTAACAATCAAACGAGTGGGTTACAAGAGGGAAAAGATGGTAGCATAAAACACACAAGTCCCCCCACGCCCTATCCAGAGGGCGTGTCATTTTGCACAAAATGCCAAAGCGTAGAACAACGTGCTGCATCAAGAGTTCTCCAAGTGCACTTCACTGCTCCCAGCGTGTATGGTGGTGGGTTAAGAGTTGGGTGTTGTGCGTTCTCTGTGCTGAACGGGCATGTTTTTTCTTAAATTTTTTAAAAGGAAACTTTTATTTTTACCATCCTTCGTTTGGTAGTAGAAAAAAAGACAAACAGCATTCTTGGAATTTTTTTTGTACATCGACGTCATGTAATCAATTGCCTAAAGTAGTTGTAAAATGAGATAAAGTGAAGTAAGCTGGGATTTTCGTTGGATTTTGCTGCCGCTTTTGCCTCAAATAAAAAAGAACTCTGTGCTTTTCGCCAGATTTGTGAGCACTTTTCTTTTCCAGCTTTCCTTTCTTTTTTGCTTTGTTGAAATATTGTATTTAGAATTTATTTTTTGAGTGTCTTATTAGCGGCCGCATTATTTGAGATCCTTTGACCATTGATAATTATAAATTAGAGATAAAGGCGAATTATATACAAATGTGCGGATGGTGTTATTCATTTAAAAAAAATAATACATTTGTCTGCGTTTGGCCCAAATGGGTACTTTAGGCTGTTGTGTAACAATACAAAATTTACATACAAAATGGCAAACGTCCATTTGGAACATGTTTGCTTTAACAGTAACTGTTATTAGGAACAATCATGAAACACTTTAGTAATATCCTTTATCCTTATAGTATTTATAAAATTAAAACGCCAATTTGGTTGTAACGGGTAGGAGCAAAAACTAGGCAGTCGATATTCATAATTTTTTTTCAATACATCATATTTGTGCCAAGGAAGCGAATAGGCAAAGCTGGGCATAGTTAATCGAGAATTTAGCTTCGTTGACCCCGTAATATTTAATCAAAAATTTAACTTCGTTAAATTAAAAAGTTAATTTCGTTTAAAAATTTAACTTCGTTAAAAGTTTAATTAAATAGTTGAATTTTCTATAGAAAACCAAAAAATTCAATGAATGCTCGCACTCACAGACCGAAAATGTTTTTTTTTAATTTCGGCCGAAATTGAAATGGCCGAATTTACATTTTTTTAATTTCGGCCAAAACCGAAGCCGAAACCGAAAAAAAAGAAAAAATTGTAAATTTAAATGTAATAAAGTTATACATAATTAAGCGTATCAGTAGGCTGAAAACAAACATTCATGAATTATTCGATTTTAGGGGAGTAGATTTCAAGAAAGGGGAGTAGATTTAATTTGTTTACGTAGAGTAGTAGAAATTTTACAAGAGTAGTAGAAATTACTGTCAAGGTAGCAGATTTCAAGAGAGGGGAGTAGAACAGGGTTTCTGCGTAGAGTAGTAGAGATTCTACAATAGTAGTAAACATTTCTGTCATGGTAGTAGATTTGTAGAAAGAGTAGTAGCATTGTATGAAACTCACATAATATATTGAGGAGAAGATTTCTTACAATAGTATAGAGGAGTAAAAATTTAAAAACCATCGCGAGTGTAATAGATCTGCTCCGATAGGAGAAGAGTGAGAACGCTGTGAAGGAGTGAATGGATGAAGGCTGTATGTAACATACAAATTCTTTCAAGAAAATAAGTTTCAAAGTTTTTTATTTTTCTTTTTTCAATACAAATTGGGGACTTGTCTTCTTTGTCGCTTCTGATTTTCGAAACTATGATCAATACTTAAATTTGTGTTACATACCGCTTTTATCCACTTGGTTGTTCCTTATGTATTTTGCCACTCCAAATCCAAAAATAATAATGAACATTGCACAAAAATGTAATTTTTGGTGCGTACTGTAGAGTACATAAGAATTTGTCTATCAAGTATATTTAACACACAAAATGTTCAGTTTTGTTGATCAGTGTAATCTTTGTTATTTATTTGTTTCATTAAACCGAAATTTTCGGCGGAAATATCGAAATTTCGGCCGAAAACGAAATTTGGCCGAAAACGATATTTTATTTTTCGGCCGAATCCGAAAAACGGCCGAAACAGCTTTTTTTGTCCGAAAAGCCGAAAAACCGAAACCGAATTTCGGTCGGTCTCTAATCAAAAGCGAATTTTCTTGTATGAAACATTTTATTTATATTCATATAAAAGCGTACAAATTTTATTAGAATATTAAATAATAATAATGAAACGAATGAAGTTTGTTTAAGAACAAATATCACAGGCATGACAATGACTTTCTCAGTTTTTCGCCATTTTGATAAATTTGAGAAATGGAAAATACGATGTAAACATCCTGACGATGTAACCTCACGTGATGGCTGAGAACGCCATTGTGTTTAGAATGACATTCATACATACAAATAGAATATAGTATTTAATATGTATTTAATTGTTTTGTGAAATAATTTTCAAATTAATCAGTTCAAAAATAGTATGAATTCCTAATAAATAAATTTGACAGCTGATTCAATACAACCTTAAAAAAAACAGGTTGCAGAGTTGTATTGTTCGGAATGCAAAAAAAACATAATTTTTCTAAGAAAAAAAATGTTGTTGGATGAATTTTAACTTTTGGGGGCACCTATTATTAGTTTTGCAATACTAATTCCCACTATTGAATGTACATACATACTAGTTCGCTGCTTACTTAAAATATATCCATATCAATGTTAAGGTTTCTTCTTTATTCTGAACCATCTATATTATAAAACCCTTATTTTTTTGGTGGGTGGTGAATGTACATCCAGTGTTTTTTTCATACTTCCCGATAAGATAGAAGGTTGAAATATTGTACGAGTCTTCGTGAAGCGGGGCTAATGGTGAGAAAAATCACAAACTTGGAAAAATGGGCAACATTGGATAAGAACCACGCCTACCTTCCATACAAAATCACTGCCTAATTTCTTTATTTTCGTTTCTCTTAGTACTAAACCGATTTGAACGCTCCTTTTTTGTATTTGGTTGGCAATTTTGTCTGGGACAGAAATGGAAAGAAATGCAGTAGCACAAAATGGAACCAATTAGGAAAAGAGTTCGAAATGGATAGGGAATGAAATAGAGATGAAAATTATCGATAAAATATAGATGAAATATCGAAAAATGCACTTAAAATTACCGAAAAGGGTTCGAAGAAGAATGTATCGAACTCATATGTGCAGGGTATTTTAGATTCGGTCAGAACGCATATAATTCTCTTACTAGTTATACCCTACACCTCATGAAGTATGGGTATATTCACTTTGGTCTGATGTTTGTAACACCAAGAAGGAGAAGTGTCCGGTATGGAAAAGTATATATATTCTTGATCAGCGTCACCTCCTGAGTTGATTTAGCCCTATCCGTCTGTCCGTATGTCCGTATGTCCGTATGTCCGTATGTCCGTATGTCCGTATGTCCGTATGTCCGTATGTCCGTATGTCCGTATGTCCGTATGTCCGTATGTCCGTCTGTCCGTCCTCTTTTCTTGTAAACACGATTGCAGGAGCTAGAAGAAAACTAGTGATCACAAATTTTGGATTTATCCTTTTTATGCCCTAGAAGGAGTTTGTATTGAAAATGGGCGGAATCGGTCGACTGCCTCCCATATAAGTAAATTTTAAGATTTCATCAAAACAGTATGAAATTTTGTATAGGGGGTTTTTTGGGGTCGCTGATTTCGAATTTGATGTCGCATTTTCAAAATTCAAGATGGCGGATCCAATATGGCTCAGTAGGTGTAGGGTATATATAAGTCGGCTTGCCCGACTAAAACTTACTTGTTTTGTAATGCTTTTGTACTTACTACTTTCAAGGCACTAAATTGTCATAAATTCCAAGCAATAAAGTTCTATTTATTTCTCTTTATGCGACTGCATACTAGGACATGTTTTTAGCGCTGGACGGGTGCACGGACACAATGCAGTGTTGCTTTTAGTTTGAGTTTTGAAAAACAAATTCCACGATGAACATATATTTCCACCGCAATTGTAAAGCACAATACCGAGAACAAAAAGAAATCTCGTGTCTGGTGAAATGACATCAAAACTATAGACAAGGATATTTTTAGGGGTGTTGTTTATTTTCATTTGCTATAGGCTTCGATAATTTCTGAAATGAAATAAAATAAGATAGAATGTAGTTCTACTGAAGCAACTCATTGGAAAATGTGTAGGAAATATGACAGTTCGTTAGTTAGTCATATGAGCGATGATATGCTTCATTCCATATTAATTATCAGGTAAAACGCAAATTTGTTATCCCACTCAATTCTTATATGCCACATAATAAATTATCATTAAACCTTAATTTTGTAATTTGCTAGTTTATTATTATCTCACGCTGCTACAAGACAGACACAATTACTAATAAGCACTCACACATACAACAAATTATAGCACATGCTTGTAACTATAAAAATGTTATCAACAAGGAAGATGAATGAATTTATTTGAACATTCAAATAAATTCACTTGTTGTTTATTTTTTTTATTGTAGTAAATTTGTAATGTTATTTTTCGGCCAAAAATATGATCGCCATATTATTTGGTTCACTGCCGATGCCAGTGTGAATAATTTTAGAGTTCTCATAATGATTCCGCATTCACGATCACGGAAGGTGTGCTTTAAGATTAAAAAAATGTTCACTACATCGAATTTTTGAAATTTTAAGACCTAGGTAGGAAATAGAGACTGTATGTGAGTTGGAGTGTTTGAAAAAAGAAAGGACCAAACAACACAGAGCACAAACAAATAAGAAAAAAATCGAGAATAAACGATTAAAATATAAAATTTGATTTATTATTTTGCGCGGTCTTTGTTATTATTAAGGTTGAAATGGCGGCCGCTGTCGACTTTTTGTTTTGTTCTGTTTTTGTTGTTGCGTGGTGAAATTGAGTAGTCTACACAATACACCCACATACAGAGTAAAAATAACATTTATAATGTAGTGATTGCATGTCCGTGGCATTGAGTGGAGTTGCAGCCAAATGTAAAATGTTCACTCGTTGGGAGCAATTTTAACACAAAATACATTCAATGGGGTTTTTACGTTCTAGTGTTGCTAGTGCTAGTTTTAAATGGTTTTCATGTGCTTTTTTACATCTTTTTGTATTGCAAATATTTTAATAATCCTTTATTATTTTTTCGGTAGTTCATGTCCTGACAAAATATGCCATAAAAATTAACTTTAAAAATGTTGTCCGTCGTACGGGCTCATCGAAAGTAAGTTACTAATTGTTGTAGAGAAGAAGATTCCCTTTGAGCGGTCTAGATACTGGGGTGGGACGAAAAAAACCTTTTTCGCTGATCGACTTTTGATAGTGCGCAAAAGGGGCATATTTACATAAAAATCAGAAATCCATCTTTAGTTTTTAAAATAGAGCTTTCTACAGATTTGTTCAATTTTAAAACACTTGCGTTAAAAACAAAATTTAAAACAAAGTCATTACATTTTAGCACAATGTAATGACTTTGTTTTAAATCAATTTGAAAGCAATGTTACCAAATTTTACAGCAATTTCATATTTGGTTCATATTTTTGATTTTATGACAACACTCCTCTGGTATGGAAAAACGCATTACTTGAAAAATTATGTTTTAGAGAAAAATGAGTTTCTTCGTAAACTGTGGAATATTAAGAAAATGTTAGCAATAATGGTAGAAACATGCACGCGATTAGAAAGATAAAAGTACTGTCCTTAAAGAACAAAATTGATCTTATTGCAGAAGATAATTAATTTGAAAATATAATAACAATATTACAACATCAACATCATATTGGTTTCTTTTTCATAGTAAGGCTTGTATAAATTTGAAAATGGTTTTTGAAAAACATTGTTTAATGATTCTTTAAATTATGAAAGAATTCGGAAGCATAGCAATTCAGTAATGTGTTAAATTAGAGGGGGAAAAAAATGTTTCTGCAACTTTGTGGTATTACGATTTCAGACCGTACGAGTATTTCACTTGAAGTGTTGTAATATTCTAGAAATCAGTTGTGCATAACAGCAAAAAGAACTAAATCAACTGCTGCAACTGTTTCCACATGCAACGTACAACAATGAAAACAAAATCATAAAAAAAGAAAAATGCAATTATAAGGCAAACAATGTGAAAATAGGGGCAACACTGAACCAGAATAACTCACGAAACGATACCAAAAATCCTATGAAAAAAGAGGAAACAGTGAAAAACCAAGTAGTACCGCACTTATAGAAAAACCACAATGGACGATTCTGCTCAACAACAATTAGAAACAAATGTATTTGTGGGCAGACACAATTGTAAGCAAGATATTTAGTAGAAAAAAAGACACTACTAAATGCGTAAATGATTATTATAAAGTTTTGAAAATTGCAAAACTACTATTCCTTTAAAACGAACTTTAATAGTGAGTTAAAAGAGAAGAATGGAATGTATAATTACGGTGTGCTAATTTTCCCAAACTCCGTTTTTTTTGCATCAATACGATGAATGGATACATAATATTGAACGCCTAAATGACAAGATGATGTGCATGGTGTTCAATGTGAACAGTAGCACACCGTAGGTATCCATCATATTGATGTAAGACTTTTTTCGCGTATGTTGTGAAGAATTGTTCCATTCTGTTTCGGATATTTTTCTTCCGTTTGAAACACAATTTCAATTCATGAATTTCACACACACACGTTCACCACAAACAATAAGCGTATGCAGACTTGCAACATGGGACCACACATTGGAAGCGGCAGGATTTATGAGCTACATTGCTCATATGCGGCGATCATTGAAATCGCATTTAAAATCGTAGAATGTCTTCTTGTCTATTAGCTAAGAAAGAAGGGAACAAATGTAAGCGGAAATCCACACACAAACTTACATGGTTGAGTGTGCATGGCACAGCACTTGGTACATGGCATCTCATAATGCAAAATAATTGGCAACGACTACAATGGAATTTAAATTTGATTTTTATATGCTATGGTACGATTTGGCAGGACCACAGGAGGAGGCGATGTTGTAGTGAGGCCACTGATATGGCAGCAGAACAAATTTAACTTGTTGTTGTCAATGTAACATTACGGTCACTATGTGTACACCAGGCACGTGCGTACCACACAAACTGCCTTCGCACTTTGAATACAATGGCGTGTCCTTATATTGCAGTGGTGAATTTCGCAATGGTATGTCGTTCTTACGCCGAAAATTATGCCATTCGCATATGTGGCACATCATGTGCGCGAAAATAGTAGTGGTGATGGTAAAATGCGTCTCATTTCTGTATGTGAGCAACTGCTGCTATGTTTCGCAAACACTCATAAAATATAATAATAGTAGCCACACAGGTCGCATATGTAAATGTAGATCAGATTGTGGATGGAGGTTTGAAAGAGAGAGAAGTTTCAACTTTCATATCGATACCGTAAAGCACAATCATCCTAAGTCCCATGTCAAGAAAATCGGGTTTTTGGCATTTTTGGATTCCTGAGAAGAAGCTGCATCGAATAGGCTATTGTGGTTTGTGAAAATCTGCCCGGAAGTGGTTAAAAAACAAGGAAATAAGAAAGTTCTATGACCACAGAAGGATTTTTTTCGGAGGCCCAAATGCGCAATGTCTAAATTTTGAGTTGTTGTCTTTGCTTATTCCATAAAAATATAAAAAAAGGTTTTTGTATTAGATTTTTGACACATGAAAATTCCTTCATTTTTATTTTCAAACTGTGAAATTTGATTGTTTGATATGAAAATACACCAGCTCCATCTAGTGTTTCAAGCAATAAATTATTTTTGGTTTGTGTTTTTTGATAAATAAACAAATTCAATTTCAAAGAGCGCAGTTATACTATGTCCCGAAAATTGTATTGGACATAGTATAGTTGGGCCTCTTAGAACTCAAAATAATGAAATTTTGTATGAAAACAAATTTGAATGTCACAGAAGAATACCATTAAATTTAAAACCATGACGAGTTTTCACTCAAACTTTTTTTCAACACTCCAAAGATGGATTAAGCTACATAAGAAAAATATTGGACCCAGAAAACAGAACTGCATTAATAGCGAAAAATGAATTTCAAAACTTGTTTTTCGTTTTCTACAGTTTAGGAAAAATGGACATAGGATGGTTACGCTTTAAGGTATCGATATGATGCGTGCGGCTTCCCAAAGTTGTAATTTAATTTATCGTTTATTTGTCATAAATTTGTGAAAACTCAGTTGACTTGTAAATAAGTAATGTAAGTCACTATCGCACACAAGGAAATTCATTTAAACGTGATTTCCCAGCCAATAATTGAACGAACTTTTTACGAAGATCGTATTTTACGAACTTTTCTCGATCAAAAATATTCGAGAAAAGTCCGACATTCACTCGTATATTACGATAGTCGTAATTTCATCGATAAAATATCGTTTACGACTTCGCAATCGAAATCGTTAACGACTTAGTTAAAGAATTCTTTAACGACTTCATTTACGAGTACATTAACGAACGAAATTATCGTTTTGAAAAGCTATTTTTAGATCCAATGGTTTTCAAACTGTTAGAAAAAAGTTGTATAACGATTTCTCAGCAAAATAATTTCTATTTTTAGAATCAGTGTTTTTCAAACTGTTAGGAAAACAATTTTAAAATGTTTGTTAAGTTATACTTTTAAGCGCTTGTTCAATAATGGCTGAGTTAGGCGAATGTGTTAAGCGCTCGGCACATACTTTAAAATCCGGAGGACTTGAGTTCAATCCCGGGTCCGACTCTGTGAAATAAAAATAAAGTAAAAAAAATTCCAAGTTTAAAAAAAAATATTTTTTTTTAGGTTTTGTTAAAAGTATCGTAATGATGATCGTTTACGAGATCGTTAACGAATTCGATAACAAGCACTTTTTTGTTCGATAACGATAACTCGTTTCGATGCAAAATTAAGAACGAAGTCGGACTCGTATACGTATCGTTATCGTGTGTCGCCTACGATTGTTTTATCCGCTTTTCGATAGAAAAAATCTTCGTTTACGAGCTCTTTAACGATAAAATTATTGGCTGGGTTGGTTGTAAGCACGCAGCTTTATGCGCGTGTGTGTGTGTTCATCTTTCTTCGGTCGAAAACACAATTCATATAATACCCTTAGGCATGCACCATACACTGACATTCTTATATGTGTGAATGTTTCTTTGGTCGTACAAAATTGAAATTACCCAGCCAATAATTTTATCGTTAAAGAGCTCGTAAACGAAGATTTTTTCGATCGAAAAGCGGATAAAAAAATCGTAGGCGACACACGATAACGATACGTATACGAGTCCGACTTCGTTCTTAATTTTGCATCGAAACGAGTTATCGTTATCGAACAAAAAAGTGCTCGTTAACGAATTCGTTAACGATCTCGTAAACGATCATCATTACGATATTTTTAACAAATCTAAAAAAAAATATTTTTTTTTAACTTGGAATTTTTTTTACTTTATTTTTATTGGCCGACTTTTCCTTAGAATAATTTTTAATAACTTTTTCACTGAGTCGGACCCGGGATTGAACTCACGTCCTCCGGATTTTAAAGTATGTGCCGAGCGCTTAACACATTCACCTAACTCAGCCATTATTGAACAAGCGCTTAAAAGTATAACTTAACAAAGTTTTAAAATTGTTTTCCTAACAGTTTGAGAAACACTGATTCTAAAAATAGAAATTATCTTGCTGAGAAACCGTTATACAACTCTTTCTAACAGTTTGAAAACCATTGGATCTAAAAATAGCTTTTCAAAACGATTATTTCGTTCGTTAATGTACTCGTAAACGAAGTCGTTAAAGAATTCTTTAACTAAGTCGTTAACGATTTCGATTGCGAAGTCGTAAACGATATTTTATCGATGAAATTACGACTATCGTAATATACGAGTAAATGTCGGACTTTTCTCGAATATTTTTGATCGAGAAAAGTTCGTAAAATACGATCTTCGTAAAAAGTTCGTTCAATTATTGGCTGGGTAATGACTGCCATATTTTCGTATTTTTTATTTGTGTTGCCGTCAGGATGCTTCAGAGTATGTCGGAAATGTTTAATTCTGGTACTCGTATATAAAAATGAATTTTATATGTTGTCAATGATGCGTGAGCGGAAAATCAAAAAGAAATCAAACTGTGAAAAATGAATATCAAAGAACTGGCTGTAAATGCAAAAGGATGTTAATAAAGCATACTTATATAGCCAAATGGCCAATAACTACGTCGGCACGCACACGAGCCGTTCCGTGCTGTGCAACATTTTTCTTAAGGGTATTTCGGTCGACGGCGGAATCGGATGATTATTGTTAGTTCTTGTTAATGTGCACGTCGTCCTTAGGTTTTGCTGTCATATTCGAAAATGTATTTTTTTTTCTTGGTGCTGTTGCTCTGTCCATGATTTTCTGAAATAAATAAAGCAAAAAACAGGCCTTGAATATGAAATTGTCTTTAAAAAGTTGCGCATACATAACAGTATTATACATTTAATACCATAATTAAAATATTTCAATCAACTCTATATGAAATTCAAAAACAAAATTGTATTAAATTTTTACAAAATCAAATAATTTTATGCATTTTAGTAGTCAAAAACAAAATGAAATATAAATATGAAACGGATCCTCGTCAGCATAAAGAGTGCTGACGAGGATCCGTGGCTGGATCCGAAACAGCTGTAAACTCTGCCATACTGAGTTTTTTTGCTTAGTTGTTGTACTCCCTTTCCAAAATTAATTTTTTTGGAAAATAAGCTAAAACCCATAATTAATACATAAATTATGAAAAGCTCAATAAAAATCTGAATTGTTTACTAAATAAATATTTCAATAGTTAAACTAATATTTGAAAAAAGGTCAAGTCAGAGTTTTATTGAAAAAAAAATGTAATCAATTACTCGCTCCAAGTAGAAAAGTCATCGACAAAGAATGATTGACACTCCGCTGAAATTTCAACGTAGGCATTAATGACATTTTCATAGTAGTGTCCCACTTTCTCATGCATGACACTCTGCATGACATTCCATCAATGCTACATCAATGCTACATCAATGCATTGTTGTTTCCTCGCTATGAATCGTGTCAGTGTTTTCTCATTTACTCTCATTTCAAGAGAGCATTGGCTAATAGCTTAAATTTTAACACGTTTCAAAAAGGCAATATCAATTACACAAGTGGAAAAGAAAAATCTAAAAGAAAAACTAAAAGTGGAAAAGAAAAATCTAAAAGCAAATAGAATAAATGAAACGATTTAATTTGAATGGAAACTCAAATATATTTTGAGAAACTCTTTCGTTTTTTTGTTCGTATGGAAAGTTACCAACCATAACACTTGCACTCCAAAAAAGTGTCAACAATAATTTTTAATTAAGAAGTTTTTCGCTCACAAGTCACTCAAGAGTTAATTTGAATTTCTTATACGAGACGACGCAGAAGTAGAATAAGGAAAAACGCTAGCAATTAAAAATCAAGCGACGGCAGCATATGTAGCAACGTGCCTAACACCCGCAGGCAGGGGCGGTTCATATTGTTGCCTCTGTCACCTTTAATTGTTGTAATCATATAGCAAGTAAAGGCAAACATAGCAGAAAGGTCAAAGTATAGATTCTGTAGACAAACTCCCCAAAACACAAACATTGTCACACCCACACCCTCACATACTAGAGAAAATACGTTTTCTTTGTCTGCCTTTTTCCACTGATCATTCGTGCTCCCAAATCGAGTTAATATCCAAGTTTAGCACCAACAATGAGAAAATCTACATAAAAAGAACGGCTACATGTGTTTGTGCGTTTGTGCAAGGCAACTTCCGGCTTCTGCATGTGTGTGCTCCATGTCATGCTCGAATTTGTGCACTGCAGCATTGATGCAAAGTGTGCGAAGATTTGTGAATTTTCAAGATAAATTATAAAAGCAAAAGCGAAGAAAATAAAATTATTCTGCACAAAAATTATGCAAAAAGTTGATCGTTGTGTGTTGGAAAGCATGAACATTTTTTGTAATGTAAGTACAGCCCTCTTTTATAAAGTTAAATTTGATTTACTTATTTAGACAACTTTAAGCAGATATTCAGAGAAGTTTTTAATGCAAGTATTTGTATATATTATGTACGTAGTAGTCCATTATTTTGTTGCCAATTAGAAATTTGCATATTTTTTATAAGCATTTTCTCACATCAGGGAAAATTTTGAAATTTACAATTGTACAAATTAACTGGTACAATTCCCAATTTAATGCAATTGTCATCAAAATTCGGATTTTATTATTTTCGTAGGTTACCTTCATTTATTGAAAATGCTTAAAAACTAGTGAGAACGGTCTGATCGTAGTTAAATTGCACCGCACAATTACGATACATTCACCGACCATTTTTCAAAAATTTGTTCCAATTCAAAATCGGGTCATTATTTCTCAAGCCAATTTATATGGGAGGTAGGCGTGGTTCTCATCCGATGTTGCTCATTTTCAATACCATCCAATTAGATGCAATATATGGAAGAGGAATGCCAAAATTTGGAAGCGATAGCTCAAAAGCTGCGGACTTGCTACAGATCAAGAATTTATATACCTATTACGCCTCCTGTGTGGCCAAATAATATTCCCCAGGATGCTTAAGTGCAGGTAAAAAATTTAATTTCGCTTTATAAAATAGTGTCCATCTACAGGGGAATCCTATTTCAACATTCTCTCTATGACTTCTTCTTCTCGTATGCAAAGAAAATTAAGCAAATTTTATGTTACGAGTATAGGGTAAATAACATTGCATACATTTGCGATGTAGGTTTTTACCATGAATGAAGCTAAACTAGGAATAAGTTGGAAAAACTTTTAAGAATGTGGGAGAGTGTGTGCATGAATATCACGTTAATGCATATGTAGACATAAGAGCGTGAATATAAGTACACCCACAAACCTCCACATACAAAAATATTTGCAGCATACACCCACACTTGCTTTCATAGACATTAAGCTCCCAGCAAACATTAATATGAGCGCTCAGAATTTAAAGACAAAAAAATATCTAATACAGGATATAATTTTTTAATTTCAAAATAGGCTTTGTTTTTATTGGCATGAATGCTAGAGGCATGTAGCTCAGAGGGTAAACACATTTTAGAGTCAGATTTCGGACTCCAATTAGAGTCTTATCTCATCGTGCCATCGTAAAAGAGACAAAAAATGAATCAAATTGTTGGCTGGGCTGCATCTTCTAATTTCGAATTCAAAATTCTATCAAAAAATACCGTGCCAAAAATTAAAAATTAAAAAAAAAAAGCAAAATTTTGCTGCTTTATATTAGAATTGAATAAAATATGGCTGCAAAGCTATGCCCAAAAATACATAGTTGCTAAACGTTTCATGTCGCCATCGAGTTGTCGCACATTCTTTGGGCTTAAGTATGCTCATAAAGTTTGCAATTTTACTTTTGCAGCAGCAGTTTATACGTTGCGCCTTACTTATGCAAAACGCTTCTCCTTTTCCATAGAAATGGGTAGTGGAGGGTGGGCGTTTGCTGTCTATTAAAAACTTTTGGTTGCACTTGGCGTGCCTCTATTTTCTTCTGTCCTATTATTATCATAATTGCATCAAGTTGCTGAACTATCTTCTTCTTTTTATTGTTCAGTTTTCTTAAACATTTTTTCGAATCCATTCTCTTGTGTACACAGTTCGCCGCGGCCAATATTTTAATTGTCTAATGAGATTACGTTTTTTAAGCGGGACACACGAAAAGTTTTTAATTCAATGCAGAGGATAATGTTGATAAAGTATTGCAAACGAACCTCTAAAATGCACCTAATTTGTTCGCAAAGTTACCAATATCAAATAAGTATATTGAAAGCCATATGACTTAAAAATGAAACAATTTCTCGTAATGGTAAATACACCATTAATTTTTGTACTTTCCGCTAAACTTGCGGAAAAGCCCATATCTGTCTGAATCTCACACTCAAATGCACCTTTTATGATTGAATTTGAGTTGCCGACAGTGAAACGCTTTTGTGCTCGGCGGCTGCCTGAGCAAAAGCTTCAGTGGAAATGAGTGATTATAAATAATAAATACCATTATGGAAAAAGTCAACAGTAAGTGGTATTGACAACCTCATATTTTGCTGCTTTCTATTGCTTTTGTTCAATTGTAAGAAGCTTTAACGCTCCATTAACGTTTTTAGCTGTCAAATAATAGCCAAAACGAATGGAAAGCAAAGGACCAAATAAAAAATGCCCAATAAATATCAAAATGCTACTCGGATCAAGTAACATGCTATGTTGGTATTTAAAAAGATTTTGTTTTTATTTATTGTAGCAACTATAACAACAACAGCAATAATAACAACAAAACACATACATCATCGCCAAGAAAGTGCCTCACATAATTTTCGGAAATTGGGTGCTAATCGTCATGTTGCTCCTCATTGATTTGGTTTTTATTGTTTGTTTGTTTCTTTGATTGCTGTGAGTTCCGTGTTCAATTTCCATTTGATGTTTTCACCCTTTCATGATATATTTTTTTGTATTCTGGAAATGGTGAGGTGACGGTGAACCGTTCCGCAAGGACAACAATTGGCACGTCAAGCAACCGGAAACGGATGGCGTACTTTTGTTGCCAATACCACCGCCAATAGTACAGTGTGCGGAGACTGTGATTTATAGCCAGAGTACAGTTAGCAGCAATTGATGGTGTCCACTCGCCACTTCACTGCTTACAGTGATGCTTCTTCTGCTTCACAGCCACCTGGTATTTGCATTATTTGTTGCACAGAAAAAAACGTTTGCATTTCTCCTGCGTCACATTGAACGGTGAATTACACAATAAATATTTAAAGGAATGAAATTTACTTTTACATTTTTCAATTCTTATGCGCTATTCGCGCTTTTGGTGATTTTTGGTGCTGTAGTGCTCAAACGGTTCACTTCCGGTGGCTCTTGCTTTTGAGTTTCCACTTCAACGACTTCTTTTCGTTTCGTTTCCTTGACGTACGTTTCGTTTTGTTTCTTCTGCAGTCAGTGACACAAAGTCACAATAAGTTACACTTTGCCGCTTGGCACTTTTGCCATCAACATTTTTCTATTTTACTTATGAGTTTTATTTGAGTTGGAGGCGGGCTAGGCGTGGCTGATTTACTTTTGCGCTTAGCTGCATGTCACACGCTTAACTTTTCTCGTATTTAAGTTGTTAGGGCGGTAGAACATTCGCCCCATTCGTCCTTCCAATCTCCCAAGTCAAGTCGGTGACGGAAGTAGCTTTCACAAAAAGACAAGGCGAATTGAAATATGCGACCTTCTTTTTATATCAACGGAAAATTAAAAACAAGTTTTAAAATTGGTATGTTTTGTATGCGAATAGATTTTTATTTCCTCATTTTTCAATTTCATTCCGGTTCGCACAAACCACTATAGCCTGTCTGATGCAGCTTCTTCTCTAGAATCCAAATATGCAAAAAACTCGATTTCCTGATGTGGGAATCAATGTTTGTGTCATCGCACAAAAAGAGTTTTGACTTCTCGCCGGCCATGTTAGCTATCTGACTTATGAGCCGATTATGTCCGAAGCTTTCGAGCCGTACCCGCGAAATGGACATAAGCGCAATAAAGTAAATTTTACTGAAGAGGGTTTTTCACCTTTTTTCTTTATGTATTCTTTAAGTTGTAGGAACATTTGAGCCTTAATATTTACTCATTTTTGTTGTATCATTTCCCCCCGTTTTATTTCCCTTTGCTCCATTTTACTCCTTATATGGTTAAAAATTTACATAATACAAATTATTTAGACACAAAAAAGTATTTTTTGACATTTTCCACCTGTGTTCTGGTTTTCTACCGACCGGTTTTTGTCTGTCTGCCTGTCTGCTATTTCGCACGAATCTGACGCAACTATTGAGCTATAGACTGGCATACCACTTCTGTCCGCTTCTATTGAAAATCGGATGAGAACCACGTCTACCTCTTATACAAATGGCCCAAGTTTCATTATTTTCGTCTATCTTGACCGGTTTTTTTCTTTTGTTGGAAATCATGTTCGGAACGGAACGGGAATGGATCAAAATGGAATTCGACCGGAACAAAATGCAATTGGAACAACATTTTGAAATAGAATGGAAATGGAAATTATTGAAAACTTATCGATAAAATATCGATAATTATCGAAAAACATACACACAAATTAGAGAAAAATGGTCCTAGAAGATATCTGGCTCATATGTGCAAGGGTATTTTAGATTAGTTTGAAATATTTTCGATAAGTGATACTTAGTGATCTACGAAGAAAACAAAACTCGAATTTTGGGTTAAGTCTCAATTGTATAATTGAAAATTATTTAAAATAAAAACACATGCACACAGCGAACTAGTGCCAACCACAACTATTATTCATGCAACTGCTGACAAAAACTTCTCCCAACTACTTTTGTCACGTCACAATGATATGCAGTTGCGTTTTACTCTATCAATCAAAATTGAAGGTAAAAAGGTGCAAACTACTAACAAATATATACGAAAGAAGGCAAAATACGGCATAGGACGTACATATACGGCAAAAGCGACGACATTGTCAGAAAGGAAAACTTTTCAACAACAAAATAAAAAAATCAATCATTTAAATCAAACAATGATTGTAAGTATAAAATGCATGCTAACAACGAACCACGCTGCGAATAGAAGATTGTCAGGATATTAAGCTGGGTGATGGGGCGTTTGTATGTGTGCTTAAGCTTGTGTGAGTGGCGCAAAGTGACAGACATTGTGTATTAAAAATATTGACAGCAACAATTTATTATCAATTTCAATGTAAATGCAAACGGGGAATTTCATCAATACAGTCTGTAAAAAGACATTTTCGTACAAGAGAATTGTGTTGGAACTTGTAACGAAAACGAGGATGAATGGGAATTTAAAGTGACACGGCATTTGAGGAAATTCCGGATCAATTAGAATTTCAAATGATTTTACAACAAGCTAACAGTCGACTGTATGTATTACATTTTAAATTGCTATTATAAATGGGAGAAAACGTAACGTACTATGTCCAATTTGAATTAGGGATGTGACGGAGCTCCGCATCCGCCTCCGCACTAAATTGACATCGCATAGACATCCGCACCCGCAAATCACACATTTAAAACACCCGCATTCTATCCGCATGTATGCGGGTCTTTTCAACTTATAGCTTTTTGCACTTTTTGAAACTTTTTTACTTGGTTTTTTCTCAGAAACTATAGGCGATCTGTGTAAAATTTTGTCATATTTTGTTTCAGAACGTTAAAATACCCAAAAAAAGTGAAAAAATTAAATTTTTTCGAAAAAGTTGCTTTTAACACCCGCAAACGGCTCCGCGGATGTCATTTTCAAACAGCCGCATCCGCAACGAGGCTTTTTACAGCTCCGCATCCGTTGCCGCAAAACTCATGTCCGTCACACCCTAATTTGAATCCTTTAAAGAAGCTGAACCAACGGAAACATTCTCTCTGCACGATGTACGATTAGCTTTAAATATCCATTAATTAAGCATCACGCATACGTACCGTGGTGCAGAGGGGTACCCTTCGAATGGGTCTCGTCCTTTATTTGCGGCACATAAATAACAAAGTAACATTAATTTAAATCTCATTTCGCAAATAATCACATTTTATTTGTTTATTCAACACGCAGGCACACATACGGCTTTTCCGCCTTGGACAGACTCGGACAGCCGATATGAGATCCTACAATGTATTTTAAATTAAAATTAAAAGATATTTTCCACTCATTATCATACATTGGTGCAGTGGCGCCAAATATACATACACCACAACACGAAAATATCAGCAAAGTTTCCATTGTGTCGCTCTTTATGCAGCGGATGCAGCTTTTCATTGCAATAAATAATAAATTAATTGTCCTTTTGCCACTTCAGGCGGTGGCTGGGTCAACTTCAACGACGATTGTGTAATGTTTTTGTTAGCGGTTTTTGTGTTTGCCGCTTGATGTGCCTATAAAATGCCCATTAATGGGGTCTACTCTACACACATACACACAGAAACCTCACAAACTCACACGCAAGTGCTCATGCATGCCATTCATATTCAGAGGAAGAATAGCAAAGGTGCGTGCATAAACAGCAATAAAACATTCCGAAATGCAGTCTAGGCAGGTGCCAAAAAAACTAAAAATACTCAAATGATTTATATTATAGAATTTAAAGTGGCATTTGCCGAAATGACCAACCGTCCAAACATGTTCCGAATTTTGATAAAAGGCCGCATACTGCAATTAAATAATTCTACCGATGGACTTACTACTAAATTTGAATTGTCGCACTCATGCTGGCGTATGAGCAATTTGAATTCGATATGTGTATAAATAAATGCCACTTTAATTTTACTGCTGAACTTTCCAATGAGATCCGCAGGGATACCAAATTCCAATACCAATATCCAAATAAAGACGATTAAGTTCAAACAACAACTCCCACAACTGCGCTGAACTGAACTGCATGTGAGTATTCTCCGAAATGTGAGTTTGCGTGCGGATGTACGTGCGTGTGACTGCACGTGATACAAGACATTCAGCAACGGCAACTTTCGTAGAACTTAAGAACTATTTTTTGTTAGGAAAGAAAAAAATTGCAAACAAAATTGAAGTAGAAGTTTCATTCTGATTTTTTTTTAACGAAATTTAAACGATGGTAGTTTAATGAGATTTTACGATGACACAGACATAAGAAACTCACAGCTTCTCCTTAAATACCATTTGTTTGTAGTGCTTAAAAATTTGAACGAATGCTAAATTTTCATATGAAAACTAAATAAACGTAAAACAATTATTATGAAATGTTGTTCAGTGTTGTCAGGGCCTCATAGTAGCGTTGGCCTATGTGTGTTCATTAGTAATTCGAAGTAGCATGTGCGTGTGCATGTGTACTGAAAGGTTTTCGTTACAATAATGGAAACTTTATAATTAGAGTGTAAGCATTGTGCTAGTCGAACTTTTAAGGGTCTCTTACTTGTTTCATAGTACAAAGTAATACTAATTAAATTTTATGTTGAATTCATGATTGGGGTTTCCAAGGAAGTCCTGGAGACATATGGAAATAGTGTCAAAAAAAGGAAATTACTTTGGAAATAAAAGTGAAATTGACATCCTAAACCACCTCAAAACGAAATGTGTCAATTTTGCAAACAATGTTTGCCAATGCACGGCCAACAAAATATTTTTATAACGGATGTAGACAAAATGTGGCCTTTCATACAGTTCCGATATTCATCTTTGATTTGAATGCATAAACAATGCTTACAATGTCCTGTAAATCCTTTCCTGTGGCATTGTTTACCTATCTTATGAAAATATCCTGCCCATAAGGAACATACTGTTAAAATTACAGCAAAATCGGATAAAGCGTGTGGGAGTAGTTTTGGAACAACAAAAAAAAAAGCAAATCATTTTATACTAGTAATATAGATTGGATTTTCTTTCTAATTGTAACATATTAGCAATGGTGTTTTTAGGGGAATCTCAATGTTCTGTATATCCTTTCCTATAGAATTTTCACATTTTTTATATATCTTGGGACATTGGATAAAGCGTGCGTGGTTAAGATATTTTATTGGAATACATTTATAAAAAAATATTACAGATACATAGTACGTTTTGTTTAACAAGAGTACCTTCAAACAACAGTTTCTTATTTGAGTTAATCCACATAAACTCCTGGAGGGAATATGTGTACCAATACCTTTCAGAATATGTTATTAAACCTGCAATAAGAACAATTTACTCTTATTTTCTTGCAGTGGGAAAAAATTGGAAAATCTTTTGAAGAAGTGAGTGATTTTCAACCCTTCGCCGACCTCGCACCAATGTACGAAATCTTTGATACATTATAACTGTTTTAATATATGTAAGTATTCATTTGTTATGCTTTCTTTAGGTAGTTTTATAAAATTCCCCTGCGAATGACTACTATTTTTATACTTATGCATTTATATGTGATTTGTTGTTGTCATTGTTATTGTTGTGAACGGTTCTTTTAGTTGAATTGTATTCCAGACCACCTTCATTGTGGGAAAATATTCACCTTGTCTGAAAAATAGCGCATGCAAGCAGAGCACAAAAACAATTATAAATAGCTATTGACAGTAGAACGCAATGCAACGGTGTCCTTAAAAGTGCTATTTGTGTCATTAAAAAAAGCCCTTGCTACGGTTTCTGCTACATAGCGGCCAATTTATAATACATGTATATAATAGGTCTTCAAAATCGCTGAGATATGCACGTATGTATGTATATCAAGACGGAATATAATATATAAGTAGAATCTCTGAACATGCAGAAAAGGAAAAAGAAAACCTTGATTTCTTACTGGCAATATTTATGCAAGACAGAATAAAACAAGAGTAATATTAGTTTCAACGAAGAGCTAATATGCTTAAACATCTCATTAAAAATTTAAAACATTTACTTATTCTGAATTTTTTCAAACGAGTGATTCCTTGAAGTCCCCTAACAGGCTTCATTAGCGTAAGCGTTCACATGCGCTTCATACCCCCACAGCTCTAGCTAACAAAATACGTATTTGCGCGCTCAGAAAATGCCGCAAGTGTTGTGTGTGTGACAAAATGCTTCAAAAAGTTTATTTTTGTAATCAGAAAGTTGAAGTAAACTTACGAGTATGACACAGGCAACTTGGCGGAAGAATTTCAGACTGAAAACACTCGAGAGCACAAAATTGGCATAATTTACATGCAACGCCAAGAACAAGAACAACAACAAGAATGACATCAACACCAACGAATAGAAGACACACACCGCTTGCAGTAGCAGCTAGGACAATAACCACGACAAACACCACCAACAGCAAGACAAGCTCAAATAAAAATCAAAATTCGACAGTTGCAGCTGCTGCTCTGTTTGTTTGTATGAGTGATTGTGTGTGTATGTGTGCAAGTTTGTGTGGGTATTTGTTCGCTGCAGGTGTGTTGTGTGCAGCATGCAAACAGCAAAGCAACGTGTGACGTTGTTGACACTAAACGCAATTTGCATGTGGAAAATGTCGCTGGTGGGAAAACATAGCAAGCGAAGCAAAAAGACAAGTGCAGGCGAGCAGAACGAAATTTAAATTTTAATGAATACCATAAATTTGTTCTCAAGACGATGAAATTTTCAGAAAAAGAATAAAACACACGAGAAATTAAATGCGCCGTTTCAGTCTTGCAAACTTATCGCAAAGTCAAATATGGGCGTTAAAATTGCCCAAATGTGGATAATAAGTCAAATAAAGAAATTAATACTCAACAACGAATGCAAGTTGAACGGTATCATCAAGCATCAGCCATTAAGCTTTGCCACTTTATTATTCTAGGCATTCGTCGCAACATTTTTCAACTCCATTACTAAGCAGGTAAGATGTGTGAAGCACATCATCAACATCATCAGAAAAGCACAGCATGACACCAGAGAACGCTTGCAAAGACATGGAATATGGGAAACGGCTTTTGTTGCCACTAACTTGCGCCACTTTTTCTTTGCTGCTGCTACAACAGCCATAGAAAGTTATACAAATTGTAAATGCATATTTATACCCCCACACACTATTGCGGCAGAGTTTATTACCATTGACACAGCGTTTGTATCGCCCAAAAGGAGGCGTGGGAAATATGGAAAACGATATATATTCTTGATCAGCAAACGAAAACTGAATAGATTTCGCCATGTCGGTCTGTCTGTCCGTCTATCTGTCTTTCCCGTTGGTGTGTGTGCACCTTAACTCATTAAATTTCGCTTTAAAATAGCTTTTTATTTTATTTCTGTTTTCGTTTCATACCTAAGCCGACAAATCCTCCTACGAAATAATGTCGGAAGCGGTGTTAATTAGAGTCAACGGGTCAGTCGCAAATCGTCAACATAATCGTCTCAAGTCCTTAACATTTCAGTCATGAAATGTAATTGGATCGGTTCAATTCATCAACGGGCAGTTACAAAAAATTTCAAACGTTTTGAAGACAAACGTTTAATTTTATTTTTTTTCTCAGTGTACTCCTTTCACTAGATTCTTCTTTCTTCAACCTATGCATATAAAGAGACCTTTAATCTTTCAACATTTAAAAGTCTCAGCCATATGTAGTCATAAGCCCCCCCCCCCCCGCTCAACTCGCAACCTTCAGTGCAAATTTTGAATTGAATCTTTAGTTGCCAAAAGTGGGCGTGAGCTCCAATTGAAATATTGGCTTTTATGCCTGAAAAGCTTTAATGCATGTGCGTCCTTTGAATCCTTTGAAAACGTTGCAACGTTTCACTTCATTACATATTATATGTGGGGCTGGTGTCTGCTTACATAGTACTGTAAATGTTTGTGTGTGTTTGTTGCTTTTTGTGCTGTTAATGCACGTTTCAATTGACACATCGACAAATGCTTACACACACGATTTGCTGTCAGATGCAGTTGTCAGTGATCTCGAGAAATATAAAAAAATACAGTAGTTGGTTTTGCATTACAGTATAGTAAAAGAGATATGTATTCTTATATATCTTCTTCATATGTAAAACGTTTTATTTGAGTGCAGCACAAATTGGAAACTTAATATTATTGAATTGCTTACAATTTGACGAATTTGCAGGTAGTTGGACATTTTGAGTTTAAATACAAGTCGCTCGTTACCGTTTGGTGTTATAAGCTCGTGCGTAGGTCAATTGATTTATTGTACCATCCCAGCAAAACAACAACAAACACGTTGTTGTTTCTCTGTTATTTTGGTTATTTTCGGTATTGTATGCAAATATTGACATAAATACGACATCTGTGGTTGGCACTGCAGTGCTTTGGCTTTGTGTGAGTGTGTGTGCAAATGTATTTATGGACACTGTAAATATATTTGAGTTTATTTTACAGGGAATAAAGCTGCAAAGACCAAATGCTGTATGATTGTGTGAAGTCGGTGTGTTTATTTGTCAGTTTTGTGTATGTGCGGTTTTTAATGGAATATAGTATGGTTAAGCGTTTAATAACAAAAGCTAATAACCATGCATAATGGAGACTCATTTGAATTTGTTATATTTCTGTGCTTTGAAACGTTCATATCAACACACACAATGGTTTAAAGCTGTAAAATTTGTAGGAAATCGGATTTCAAGTAATAATCGAGTATTTCCAACTTTAGGTATAGCTGCTTTTTATCATGTACTTCTCCCAAAGGTTCGCAAAAAATAACTGGATGTTCTATGTCTATTAGGTATCGGTACAGCGTACTTAACTCCCACTTCCTCGTGTTTTTAGTTGTACAACAATATTTTCTACGTGGAAAATTAATTTGTTGAATAAACCAGTAAATCACACATTACTAAGTGAATACTAAATATCTCCGCTTCTAATTCACTTAGTTTCTTTTGTAAATGAAAGGAGAGACAAATATTTAACTTCTGATGGATCTTTGTTGGATCCTCTACAAAGTGTATTCATATCAATTAAAAAATAATTTAAAAAATTAGAAAAAAAAATTTTTTTAATTTTTTGTATTTTTGTTTATGCAAACGAGATTCTCTCAAATCGTATTGGTCATGAATATGATTTCCAAACACCTGGGACGAGCAATCGAATTTGCATGCAAGTCTAGTATACAGGATAAGCTCCAGCGTTCGATGAAACGAACACTGAAGTCAGATTGATATTGTTTGCAAAACGTAGTTCGGTTAATCGGCTACAAGATCTCATCATAATATTCTTTTTTTTTTCTATTTATATATTTTTAACATAATTTACAAGAAAGGTATTTTTCAACCCACGCCCACAATGCAACAGAGAGGCGTGGCTACATTGGCAACATTACAGTTCGATGGAACGAACAGCGGTCGAAAATGGGTTAAATGTATGAGAACGAAAGCCTCCAATAACTGTGAATTGAAGATGTATTTTATTTATTGCTACGGCTATGTGTGCGGAGTAAAGTTTTTCTACTGCAATGTACTTACTTTTTTGTTTTGTTTATGTTGTTGTTTTGGAAAGAAACATTAAAGGAAATCGAGGGTGAAATTTATGCGCTAGGAACAATTTTTCTTTTTTTCATGTGCAATGGCTTATAATCAGTGAGCTGTATTACCAATTAATGTAACTTCGGAAGTATGAGTGTGGAACTTAAGTAAAGTTAATTGAATTTCCACAAGTTGTTTATTGTTAGAGGCTTTTCAAAACAGCGATACGGTGCTCATGGAAATTTGCGTGATTAGGCATACTATGGGAATATTGTAAAGTTCCCAAGCACACTTTGTTTTATTTTATTGAATAAAGGGTGTTTTTTCATTTCGACTTCCTTTATGCAAAATCTACTTAAACTTTTGCTCATGTTGCAAACAAAAGCCATAAACTTTCCATAAAATACGCTTCCGAAATTGACCTCAATTATTGTTTGACCAACGGCCAACTATGAAATCCCCCTTACACACACCCAACGGGACTCAAGGCCTATCAGATGGGCGATTTATTTATTGATTGGGCACAACCTCAACACAATTTATATAAGTCCTCAATTTTGAACAATTCACCGCAGCCATCAGCACCGACTGAAGGAGGAGAAGAAACGGCAGCGGAAGAGCAACGGAAGAGCTGTGCGAAAACTTTTCACCGCAATGCAAACAAATAAAAATTGAACTCAACTTGACTTTTTTCACAATGGCCACATTTCCGCCTAAGTGAAATTTAAATGTTATTTGCCAAACTATTCTACAGCGACCGTAAGACAAAAGCTTTTAGCATACATACATTTGTATGTGTAGGAATACAAATGAAAAACCAATACATTGGCAAGTTCTCATGTCGAAGAAAGGACACAAATACAATTTAGTTCCGTGGCGAAGTATACCTACTGATAGATGGGAGCGGGGAAAAACAAGCACATAAATCAGACAAAACCGACACAGCTACACACTGGCAGGCACAGCTGCCAACTTATAAATTGTATGGCAACTGTGATGCGTTAGATATTCGATATCGATGCGGACGACAACAACGACGACGCCTAGTTCTACGTATACTTCACTTTATTAGCAGCTAATGATAACTTTATCATATCAGTATACAAAGTTTCTCGTGCCTTTCTCAAGCAGAAATGTCACAACGTATCTATTGACGTTTCAATGCATTTTCGGCGATGTTCATATCGATATTTGGGGGAAAATAAGGACGTTTACAATAGCTGAATGAGTCCTCAAAAATCGAACCTAACCATATTCTTTGGAATCTAATCCAATTTTCCACTTTAATGAGTAGATATTTTAACAAAAATCTGCAATTGAATTCGGTGCAGAAATCACACACATGCATACAACTTCACTAACGTAAACTTGATGGTAAAAGTAAATTTATGTTTGTGTTTACTTGTAACTCGCTCATAACTTTATTACGTTATATGCCGGAAAACGTAGATGATAAAATTTATTGCAAACTTTTTCAATGCCAGCAAAAAAAAACCACATCAATGAATTCGACTGACTTCGGCTTTTTTCAAATATACCTAAAACTATGTTGAAAATCTGGATGCTAAACTTGGATCGGAAATTTCGCATCTACCCCATTATGGACACATATCTTCTGTTATAAAGATGTTCAAATGTTTGTCATAGTTACTGTCGTGAATAAATTACAAGTGTGTAGTCTGTATGCGGATATTCCCCCAAATGATCCCTAAATATGCTACATCACAAAATGATGATTGAATATACAAAATTACCTCTTGCCAATAGCTTAAATTTTGTCTTGTTTGTTGTAACTTGAAAGTGTGGGAAATAATGGAGATTTCGTAGCTTTTATAATTTCATAAAACTCTGCAATGCAAACAAAAGATAAATAGGTTCCATAACAGAATTCGAATAGAAAAGTAGATACGGAAAAGTTGGTTTGAAAATTAAGTTGATGGCTGTGACGGTCTGACAAAAGTGCTGATAAGCTAGTTAATGTTCAACCTACTGTCGAGGAGTGACAGAGATTGCGAACTGTGTTTGTCGCTTCGAAGGATGATGATCTATCTTTTCATAACCCTTCTATTAACTTGTTTATATATTAGTGGTATTCACACTAGTCCCATAAGCTTGGGAGTTCTTTAGTTGAAAAACCACGATTATGTTAAAAATCCAACTATATCAATCGATAAAACAATATTTCTCCGAAGTATTGAAATGTGGGTCGTCATATTGTATCAGCCATACAAGATTTTGAAATTTCAACATCAAACTCGAAATCAGCGACCCGAACAACCCCTTATACGAAGTTTCATACTATTTCGATGAAATCTTTAAAATTCGGTCGCCATTACCTCATCTTTACTTATATAAAATTCTTCGTGAGTTTGTTTGCATGTTTGTTCCTTTATAACTCAAGAAATACTTGACCGATTTAAATGAAACACATATCAAAATACAGGTAATTTCATTGACCTCATCAGGGCATGAGACACTCTTACAATATGTCGTTAAAGCCTTTTGGAATTTTGCTTTACTGAAACGTAAAATGTTCAAATAAAGCATACGAAAAAAGATCGGCTTTACAATTGAATACATTTCAACACGCAACCACGACATTCTTCATAATAATTACAATAATAAACAAAGAATATACCACAATTGCAAACATTTTCAACATAACTTAATAGCCACACGCATTTATGAAATTAACAAATTTGTACGATGGCGGTGTAATTCTAGGCGTGTCAAACTATGACATTTACAACTGCCAAATTGGTTTAACATGCTATAATGAATAATGTAACAATAAATGAAAATGCAGCTAAGGAAATACGACGAAACATAAATTGTGCATAGAATAAACATATCGAAAAGTATATTATTCATATTGAAGACACAAAAAAATATATATTTGTTAAGATTATAGTTTTGAAGATTGTGCGAAAATCTTAGCACAGAAACATTTCGGACAATTCAGAAGTTTCAAGCTAAGTGTGCACTTGACATCACGCACACCTTTTGTTATGAATTTATTAACACTTCAAGTGCGGCGGATATCTTTTTGTCTTTGGTCGCAGCCACCAAAAAATGCTGACAAATTCTTTTAGAAATATAAGCTAGGGAACTTGATGACAGTTCTTAACTATTTGCTTTTTTTTGCTTTAAATAATTGTGCAACGTAAAAAGCGTTTCCCAGTCGAAAATTCAAGAATTTTTGGAGTACCTCTACTTAGGGGCCCCCACTACCCGTCATTCCATCCCTTTGGGCAATGCGCCACTTAAGCGCTTTACAAAGGAAGCGCCAGCGTTGACAGCTACAACAAGCGATTTAATCGCATTAGTCACAGTGTGCAAATGAATGCGTGCGTGTATGTGTGTATTCTCTGAGAGTGAATTGAAGAAAAAATGGCGATTTTTTACTTTAAGTCTTGTTTTTATGGTGAGAGTAAGCCAACACCATATTTATACAAGCCAAAGAAGAACTGCACAATAGGCTTCAGTTTCAGACTGAGGTTGGCAGGCAAGCATGCAGGCATTCACATTCAAAATGAAAATCAGCACTTAACCTAGGCTAAATCCGGGTCGCCATGAACTCATTGTTCGTAGCCAGGATTTAAAGGCCACTACCAAAAAATATACTTGGTACTACTTTGGGCGTAAAATACGTACGAGCGAGCGCATAAAATAAATGCCAAAAAAGCAATTAATCTATGGACGGACGGCGAAGGGGTGAGTACGATGACGACAGCGTCGACGACGACAACGACGAAGGAAAAAGTGCTTATTCCTGCTTCCTGACAGCAAATCCAATAACTTATCTTGATTTTATGGTTATTTCAACAAATGAAAGTGGGCAAAAGTGTGTAGTTTCGCTGTGGTGGTCACTCGTTTGCATGTGCTTGACAGCATGGGCGCCAGGCTATTGTGTATCAAAAGGCTTTGTGTGTGTATACATATATGTGATTGTATTGGTCTTTTAGTGTGTGTTTCTATAATTTTTTCCCTTCTGAATGTGATTCTTTGCAGTTGACATAAGGTTCGTTTAATTTTGCCATTGTCAATTATTGTTGTTGGAAACATTATGGTACATCCTTTTTATTGAGCATGAAATATAAGTTTATGGGATCAGGTGATTTGATATCAAAACCAATATACGACCAACAACAAAATTTTTTTTTCAATTGGATCTATTTTTTTTTGTAAAAGAATTTTTGTTCATTTGGAAAAGTTTTTACTTAATTTGATTACAGTTTTGCTAAAATTATTTTGTGTGTATGTGTAGGTACTACATATTTTTCGTTCATAGAAAAAAAATCGAAAAAATGCATTCATGAAAATATAAATATACTTACTAATCGAATCAAACTTTCAACTGTAGCGATCTCCAAATATTGAGCTAAAAATTTGTACCTAAATGAAAATTTTAGGCGCTTGAAAACGTGCATATTGTCACATATACAATGAATATTATACATAAATATACCCTATAGGTAGACTTACACATAATTAATCATCCACTGGATACGGATAGTAAGAGTAACCGGTTACCAGGATTGTAAAAAGTGAATTGAACGTTGTCTCCTTAACGCAATATATTATTATCAGTTATAATTAGATAAATGGAATTAGCTGAAAAAAGGCGCAATATTACTACAACTCTGTCAACATTACACAAACGCTCATACGGTAAAAAACACACTGACAATCAGTGCTGCCAGATAAACTTAGCAGAAAAATGTCAATTATGCGAAAACAAATCATTTGGGTCCAAAAAATATCAAAGATGGCTACGCAATGCTAAATATAATAAGGGACTTCATAAAGGTCTCATATTGGTCATAAAGACGTATTGTGGTATAAATATACAATAGTCATATACAATAGTCATTGTTGCTTTTTTCAATACAACAAATTTTACGACCAATACATCTCAGCAAGCTGTGTTTTTCGACTCTCATACAATTCAGTGGAGTCTTCGACTCTCATACAATTGTTTTCCAAAAATATTCTATTAGTACTCGCACGGTTGGAAAATTTTATAAATAATTAGCAAACGGAAACAACTTTATTTTTAACCAAGCAAAAAAGTGATTTGGTCGAAAAATCATCAGAAACGCCAATCTGGCATTACTGCTTACAACTACCAACCCAGGACAACTACAAATAAGCAACTTTATGACATTTATTTTGTCATCGCGCGTATTTCAAGTGTATGTAAGTACGCAAATGCGACATAAGTAAAGTACGCAAACGTGAACGCCACCCTCTTGCTTCTCGACGTGATTACGAAGCTCAAAAGTAATGAGAAGAAAAACTCGTTTGTTGCTTTAAAAGTATAAATTGAATCATTTAACAAGCTTAGTAATCTTTTTGTTCAACATACGCGGTAAAGCGCTAAATCTCACTGACAATAAGCGCGAAATGACGCAATTTTGCTCAAATTTTCGTATTTTCGGCATCTTTAAAAATGTGTGGTTGCGTACATCTTTTTCTGAACTGAAAATTTTACAATTGAAATTCTTCGCAACTGAAGTCATCGAAGCACAAGCACGTCTCTTTTATTTTCGGCAGCGGTATCTGATGTCATTAGAACGCTCTGTATTAGAGTTCAGATGAGAATTAAATACGCAAGTATTCCGAAAGGTGTTGCGAACGAGTGTCATCATCTGATTGTATTTAACTGAAATTGAAAAGTTTCGAGTAGACATATTTCACAATTTAAATAATTCTACTCGGCTAGATGTTATTATATTTAAATTTAACAACGACCAACTAAGAGCAAATCATTATCCGATATTCATTGACACTTGAATTAACAGTACATTTACATAGTTGTATTATTTTTCCCACTATAAATCATTTTGTCGTTAAAAGTTAAACATTTGCGGAAATACTGCAATAAATATTTCAGTTTGATTGGCTAAACTTTTTCTGCATTCGCAAATATTTGCACATATAAATTTTAAATTAATAATAACCAAAAATGACAGAAAAACGAAAAAGCGAATGTCATGTGAAAACGCCACGCCAAACACAGCATGTGCAGGCTGCATTTAAAACCATTTTGAAATTTTTTTTTTTATAAAAATCGGACAAATGAACAGCAGTCAACAACAATTACAATCATAACAAATGAAAAAATATTAAACAATTTTAAAAATTTTGAAAAAGATTTTAATAAAAAAATTTGGTTGCATTACAAAATGAACCATTTAATAATGTGACAATTAAAATGCTGATTTCATTTGAAAAATTGGCTTCATTTAACTCGGAAACCGCTTTTATGGCCACAATTAAACAATTGCCATGATAACGACGGAAGTTGATATTCAGCATGGCTATGATAATTGCAGACAATTTATTTACGATGTGCAACAAATGTGTTTACAGAGTTGATGGCTGCCAAATGAAACATAAACATAAAGGATATGTCTGAAAGACATGATGAAAATTTGACATGATGGAATGTACAACGTGGTAGAAGTTGTTCAAACAGAAATAAGGAGAAATATAAAGAAATCGCGCTGAGCATTTTTAATAAAAACTGTACTTCAAATAACTATCTTTCAAATGTAATACTTCGCCTCAAAAATGTTCACATTGTTTATGCAGACGTTGCAAGTATTTGGAAATGCCACGAAAGCACGGCAAGCATCAAGACTGATAGTTACGCGAACATTTGTGAGATTCTATGCAGAATATATAAAATGAAAAATCAAACCAGGAGAGTGATGCGAAGAAATATGCAAATCTGTTTCAACATATGCATACAGACTCTTGCCATTCGCCGTTTAGTGCACACATCGGAAATGTACCGCATTCGTTTATTTGTGAACGGGTAGGCAGAACGCACTGCGCACATACAAATGTTGATTTGCATACAAAGTAATATGCAAAGTCCTTAGCATGACGTAACAAGCTATGAAACGATTTAAAATGTGTCTTTCCTTCAAACCAAAACCGATCATCCATTCACAATAAATTTGTACTTGTAACCAAGTCATCAAGCCTGTGTGCACCTACGGGGATGTACCGCATCAACTCATATAAGTAAAAACATTCCAGCTACAAATGCAAAAATTTGTTGTCAAATCGCAAATGTACACATTAATGGCATCAAAAGTGCATGTACAACTAATAAGAAAATAAATATGATTTGACAACCAAAATTGTTATTTGAGCTTATCTCATACAACTTGATTCAAAGTTGGTTAAAACTAAAATTCGTTAACTTAACAAACATTTCACTCTGAGTCGGGGTAGACTCAAACAGACATCTCTTTTCTTAATTTGCTCCACGGATTGCAAACTCTTATAAGATGTTGTTGTTGCTGCCATTAATTTTAGTTAGTATGAGTTTGACTGTGTCGTGTAACTGACACACATATACACATAAAGTTTGCTCTTGTCAATTTCCACGTCGTTCATATTTCCTCTTGTAACAAATTGAAATTGGATTATTAAATACGATGTCAACGGTGTCAAATGCTCAACGACCGCCACTGCCTCACAGTCGTTGGCATCGACAGCAGATCCTGCATATGATGCTGTCAAGTGACATTTATGCCACTGAGTCCTTGTATGACAATGTGACTATGTGGGGGTTTTGATGATGACGACGACTAGGACGACGACGACTCCCTAAATGACACTGATGTTGACAAAAGCTGAAATTGAATTTTTTGTATTTGGTCGCTACTATGGAAGTTGATTTAAAAATGCCTTGTCAAGAAAAAAAAACGCACAGAAAAGGAACGAACAGTTTTCTAAGCTCATATTTTCCTGGTTGGTTGTGATTTGTTGTGATTTTTCGCTGTTGTTCTTTTTTGTCTGTTATGTTTTTATTTTTGTGTTCATTGTTTTGTTACAACAGAATGTGTGAGTCATCAGGTCAGCCAAAATACCTACACAAACATGACAGGTCTTTTCGGTATTGTATTTCACTAGCGGCGGTTTTTGCGTTTGTTTTTTTTCTATTTTAAGCATCTTTATGTTAGGTTTTCAACTGTTGGTTTATTTTCAAATTGAAAAATATTAGGTATCTTTAATCCTTATATTCGAATGAATATACAAATGTATAATTTGAATGTTAATTATTGTGGTTGTTATAGTGGAAACCTAATTGACATTTAAAAATAGACAATATTTAATACATCCCAATCGCCATAGAAGTGTATCTATCAGAACAAGCGTTTATTAATATATTTCACAAGTTCACACTGTATATGCAATACATAGAGAAGGCCAGGCATAAAATGTCAGATGTACATTCCCAGTTTTCGGTTGAAAATGGTGAAATCTTCGGGGTGCTGTACGCTAGCAAAGTCGGTTTGGGCTACTGTACAATGTACAACATTGTATAAAAGTTCACCCATTTTTTGCAAAATTTCATACGTCCTAGCATTACCTCAATTATAAAATAAACAATAAAAATCCTTCATATTATTAATATGAATTGCTTCGGTTGCACTTTTATTGCTATACACTTAACACAAGCACATGCACACTCAACCTCATTTGCTCAGTCTTTGAAGCATAGAGTTCTTACACTTTTCTAGCACCTAAACCGGCATAAACTTGTAAAAAGTGCTTGTTAAGTACCCGCATAAGCTGATCAATTAGTACGCATCAATGACGACTTTGCACTGCTAGGGCAGTAGTTAAATGTTAATACTTTCAGAAACGAGCCATAAAAATAAGCGAAAACGGAAATAAAGCAGAATCGCTCAATAAAGTTCCAGCAGTGCTGAAAGTAACGCCACACAAAAAAGACTGAAATTCTCTGGGCCCAAAGCGCACAGTTAAGTACCTATTCATTACGCATTTAAGTTAATCGCTTCTCTTACAGTAGGTGCCCCCAAATGTACGTAAGTGTGAAGTGTGAGCCACACATGGAGAAATATACACCCACATGAGCAGTTCCCACCAATATATCATAGTCAAGTCCAACTGTGTGTGTGACTGTGTTGACCAAATGGACTTGACATATGGAGGAAGAGAGAAAACTGCAGCCAAGAATCAGTCAGGCAAAAAAAGCGTGAAATCTGACATCGAATTTTTCTTCATTTTCTTTCATACTTCTCCCACACAATACATACACCAAAATGCGATAACAAGGCTGCTTTCAAATTAAAATATAAGTACATAGTAATAAATGGGGGTATCTGCTTACAGCAGTGTTGCCAATCCAAATTTGATTCCAAAAAAACATTCTGAACTTAAATTAATAGATTGCATTGTCACCGGAGTTCCATCTGAGACAACTCATTTGACCATCGAGAGGGAGAAAACGCTTACAATATTAAAAATTAGTTTAAAAAAAAAATTCATTTTCAGAGACTAAAAATCGATTAAATACTATGAAATGGCAGAATATGTGAAGGTTGCATGTAAATAACAAGAAAAGGCCCAAAAATATGCCAAAGCTGTAAGCAAACGCATGCCCTGATGATAACAATTGGAATAAAAAACGCAGCCAACACAGGCAAATAATGTTACTCATACGCTCGGGAGGCGACAGCAGTAAAAGCTGTTATGTATGTAATTGCACAGTAATTTAACTAACAGTTTAGTATCCCGGCAAACTCTGGGTTTTCTCTGTTGTTATGAACTTTCCAATTTAAAATATAACACAGTTCGACAAATTTAAACTTTTTTAATAAGTTTGGGATTGAGATAGCGTCTTAAAGGTCAACCGAAATCCGGTTTGCTCCAGTACCTTCGGATTTCTTAAGGCGCGTTTACATTGCCCGAACGTACAAACGAAACTTCATTGCTCATGCAGTGTCAACGCTCTCTTCACAACGAATCGTACTGGATTCGAACAAAAAGATCGTACGGCGTCCGATCTAACCAAAGATTCGCGCAGAGTCTTCTCCTTGAAAAATCTTTACATTATTATTTATTATTATTTCGAATGTTCGTCAAATTGAATCAGTCGACAAAGTAAAAGGCTCGCTAATGACAAATTTATATTTTTGTTAAAAAAAAACTCACACACACTGTGGCAGGCTATACTGACTTTGACACAACGTTTGTAAAGCCCATAAGGAGGCATGCCCGGTACGCAAAAGTATATACACCCTTGATTTGCATCACCCCCTGATTCGATTTAGCAATGTCCGTCTGTCTGCCCGCACGATAGCGGTCGCAAATTTGGAGAAATCGACTTGAAACTTTGGGTTGTTCACTTCAAAAGTAAGAGCAAGTTCGAGAATCAGCAAAATCGGACAAAAACTAGGCGTGGCTCCCATATACGACGAAAAAAGGAAACATTTTCCAAGTCTTTTTCAAATTTTTGTATTGCTGTATTCGATTGGAAATCGTGGATTTGATATGAATTTCTTAGAAACGGACTTTGGACGTAGTTTGAATATAGTATAAATTGGTCAAAATGGGGTCTTGATTTTTTTCTTTTCGAGGTACTTCTAAATGGACCATATTGAGTGGGGCTGGCTCAGCTTCGGAAGAACGCACGTCGGCTTTTAGATCCGCGACTCTGATTTACCTTCAAGTTACTACAGTCATACTAGGAATATTTTGACTGTCGAACAGTGCAATCAATTATTTAAATTTTATTGTTCGCCATTGTTAACCTGTCCGACACATTTAAATGCAATTTAAACACAATTTATTGCAAATCCATTCGTAAGTGTGAGGGTATTTTTGTTTGTGTGAGTGTTGTGTGCAAAGAAGCAACTGCAATATTAATTGCGTACATGAATGCGTAAATTACATATTTACAATGCAACTTATTATAAGCGGAAGCAATGTGCACTTCCGGTTGAGTTGCAATGCGTAAAGCTTTTTTTACTTTAATGTTGTTTTTGTTTGCTGACTGCTTTTGTTGTTCCGTGCAGGTGCATGTACTCGTTGTAGTTCGAATTGTTGTTGTCGATTAACAATTTATTGCAAATGGAATAAAGCAGGGCGTGGTAGATTTAAATGCAAAGAATATCGTTGATAATAATAAATTTAAGTATCGAAACAGCGGGAGACATGTTAAATATCAACTTTCTTGTACAATTTAACATTTCGCTCAATGGCTGACTTTCTATTTAGAACTCACCTCAAATTGTATTTCTTTCAAAACCATATCTGGAAATAAAGAAGGAAAAGTATATGTTTTAAAATTTATTCAACGTTTACAAAAAATCTTTCGGAATAATATAGTAAAAGCAATGGACGTAAAACGTGCACTTGTAAAACTCTGCACTGTTTTGAAAAATCTTCTCATCATGTACGTATAGGGTTTTCGATCTCTTATCGCAATCCCTGCATTTTCGGGACTGAATATTGCAATCCCGGGATTCTGGGATTTCGCGGGATTTGTTACTTTTTCAATTAATTGCATAACCGGATTAACCGGAGAGGAAAGTATTCGTCTAATAATATTAGGTTATTGATATTCGACTAGTCGCCCAACTTTGACTAGTCGGTTAACCATTCGACAAGCCCTGAAGTGCGTAAATAGTGTTTTAATGTTTTTATTGGCAAAATATATTTTTAGCTTAAAAAACACTACCCTGCAAGAATTCGCTTCAAAACACAAAGTAAGGAATTCTTATTTCGGTAAATAAAAATTTTTAAGTTTTTTAACTTTTTTTTTTAGTTTTTTATGTAATTTTGTCAAAACTTTAAATGTTAAATATTTTTTTATTAATTAATCCCGATTTTTTCCGGACTAAAAATAGACCGCGATCCCGGGATAGAAAGTCATAATCTCGTATGGATTTCGGTTAATGTCGTATGCCGCTATTTCGCTCTTTCCCTTCTTGTTTCTACTAAATCCTTTTTAAATTTTTTTATTTGACCACGCGAAAACTATAAAAATAAACTATAAGACAATACCGATTGCATTTCAAACATACACAAATTATTATTATCCTTGCCTATTTATAGGCATTTCAGGTTTTGTGACTTTTGATTGTGCGGATGTGTCAGTATCAGTTAGAAAAAAATAAAAGAGGTGGCAGCTGTACAAGTGTGTTATTTGCTGCGTATACTGGGATGTTTGTGTGTGTTTGGTCTTTGTGCTTTGGAAAAACGCACGCCGGACAAACGGATTCAAAGTGCTTTCAACAGCAGCTGGGCGAACTTGAACTTATCTGAGCAGAGTACTATTCCCACGAAAACTTTTCTTTTGCCACAAAATTTTAAATTTATGCAAATGACATGTTCTTAAAAGAGGAACGTTGTGCCCAGTTTTGAAATCCTATTTAGAAAGTTTACGTTTCACAGCTTGAGCAGGAAATAAAAGAGGACGCTGTGGCAAAGAGTAATGAGGGTTGAGGTAAAATTCCTAAAATGTTCTGTTGTCTTAAAATTGGCCTTACTAATAGATCACGGTGGACATTTAATTGGCTCATTCGCCTAAAACGACTCCTATGTTTCTCAAAAAACCGTGAAATCAGAATGAAAAAAACAAATTATTTCGAATTGTTTGTAGACTATACTAAAAGTGCATTTTCCTGTTTTTGTGGCTCTACTTTTTATTTGCGGTGTTTTACTGTTGTTGCTGTTTCTGTGGCCACAAACAACATTGTCTTCTAATTAGCGCAATGTCAATATGTAGACGACCACAAACACCATGATGCTACGTCACTATGTGCCTATGCCGTTGGATTCTATTAAATGACACTAACGCTGGTACCCGTCCATAAGCATTGCGAGTCTCATCGACAAGGACACACAGGCCATGATTGCCCAGCCAACATTTAGTTCCATTTCGGAGACATTTTGCAAAAGATTAGATGGGTCAAAAAGAGCAGTCGTTCAAACAGCTCATACATACTAGATATGCGGACATCAAATTAAAATGCATTGTAATTAATGAAACTGTATTGCATATGGGACATGTTCGTAAAAAAAAACTATGGACACGATTAAACGAAAACGCAATAAAGCGGGCGCAATTATGAGGGGGCCTGTAGCCCTTTCGAATTATATTTTGAAAAATCCGAGGGAATTTGTGAGGTGGGTTGATATCCTATTGCAGTAGTCGATATTTTTTTTTGTCCTTCATGCGCGTTTTCTGTTAGTTTTATTTCCATTTTTATTGCCTAGTGTCGTGTTTGGCTGTGTATCCGTCCTGCCGCAAATGTATGTACTGCATTAAGAATTCAATGGCAGCCATACGATCCTATTTTGGCGAAATAGTCACAAAAATCTTTGCAGTTAAAAAAAGAATTAAAAAGAGTAGAGAGAGAAATAACGGACATAGGAAAAATGCAAACAAACGTCGCCACTTCCGAGCGGATGCGGAAACACAAGCGTGAGGTCGCCTTGCTGCGGCGCACAGGAAGTGAGGTGAGTAACATGGTGAACGTATTAAAGTGGACGTTGGATTATGTCAGTTGCTAGTTTGTTGAAATTTTTTATTTTTTTTTATCATTTTTGTTTACCTCTGCTATATTGAAAGCAGTTAGTGTGGCCATCAGGATATCATGACGGAGCATAAGGGCATGTTCGGATATGCACGGTCGTCGTTGAATGTCGATTTAACTACATTTGTGGGACAATTTTCAAAGAGTGCATGTTTCCGACAGGGCAGCAGGTATCTTACAGTGGGTGACAGAAGGTTAAATTTTAAGTAGTAATACATTTTACGAAAATTATAAAGTGGAGTGTTGTAAAACTTGAAGTTACAATTGGTTGATAACTTAAAAGGTGCAAATGTTTTTCGAGGAGGGCAAATTATTACTTTAGCTTCTTTGCTCCACTGTGTCCTCAGATTTTCCGTTACAATTCCCTGCAATCTGTGTTTATCGTTTTTATTTTACATTTTTTTTGTTGGATTTTCTTTGTTAGCCGTAGCTGCTGCAATTTTGTTTTTAGTCCTATTTTCTCTCCACTGCTTCCCTGGCCTCCACTTCACTTATGTTTACTTAACCGTTCTCATGACATGGAAAATGGGTTCGTTCTTCGTGCCTCGATGGAAATTAAATAAATAAAAAATATCCGCACGATTCTACTGCGCGAACGTTATCCTTAGAAGTAGGCACTAAAAACGACGAAATAAGCTCCAGGACTGGGATGCGATGAAATACCTTTAGTTATTATGACTGTTTTTCTCTGCCTCACCACAGAAGAATACCTTGCAGGCAGGAGACGACATAAAGTACAGAAAAATGTACGAAAATAGTCCGATGTAGCCGTCTGCAGTGGAAGTTTTACAAAATTTTATGATTTTTTTTGCCTGTGCTTTTATTAAAAAAAATATTAAATGATTTAATGAAAAAAAGTATATTCAAATTTTACCCGTAATGTTTTGGTTTTTTTTCCATCTATACTTTTTAAAATAAAATTGCTTCTTTGAAGATGGTTTGTAACGGGTGTTCTCAAAAACTTCAGCACCGATTTTAATAACTTTTTTAACAACAACACATTATCTACTACTTTTTGATTTTCAATTATTTTTAGTATTAAGATTTGGAAAACTAAATTTTTTGATTACTCTTTGATTTGATTGCCAGTTGAGAACATTTTTTGTGGAAACTCCATAATAATAGAAATATTGCCAATATTGTCATTACCGGAATGAATTGTTGTGAATAGAACAGCTTAGTTCTACTTAGACTTTTGCCTTCATAGGAACAATATTCATTAAATGCAATCGTGTGATGAAATTATTATTACGAAAGATTTGCAATAAATTCATAAAACGATATTAACGGAAAGCATAAAGAATCGGTGGATTTAGACGTTGCCCACTTTTATTTGAAAAACCTTCTTTGAGTGCTGCGAATTCAGTTGAGTGAATGGAAAACTCTTTTAAAGACATCCTCTATTGACAGTTTTTTTCACAGCCCCTGTCAACGATGGTGTTTTTCGCAAGTCCGCAAGAATAACGAGGGTAAGGATATTAAGGGTGCCATCGCCGTATCGGCCGGTGGATGGGTGGTTGCGGCGGTTGTGTCGTGTACCTGGAAATTTGTTTGTTTTTAATTAATTGCACGCGGTCACTGAGTGTGGACACTGAATCGTGTTGGCGGATAGGGCGGTGTACTTTGCTGCAAACGACATCTGCGTGATAAAAAACGATTTGGTGCCTCAGATTTTAGATAAGCATTAGGGAAAGCCGGAAAAGCGTTGTTAATAGCACGAAAACCTGCCGCAAACCGCAACGAACTGTCGGAAAATGGCAGGAATTTTAAAGCTTGCTTGGAAATGTGAACGCTTTCTTAAATAACTCTGGATTTCTATATTATTTCTCGTTCGACATGTATGTACATTCGTGTTGGCATAATAGGACATTTCATTTGGAAGGAAGTACGCATATTCTTCATTACAATAATTGTGGTTTCCACAATTGCCGGCAAAAATACAACAGAGCATACACTTTTCCTACCACAAAATGTTAATCTTGGTGAAATATTCATTTATTTTGTTGGCAGCAATGGAACAATTAACATAGTCCAAGACGGATACAGAGATACACAGATAGTACTACATGTGCAAATGCATTCGAAAATAAATTATAATCTTAAAGCAGAGCACAAATACGACTGCCATTACCACCACCACTATTACAACTACAACTAGTACAACAGCAGTAGCAGTGGCAACTACCAGTGCCGCCTTAAGCGCCGCTTGGCAGCTGCTTATCTGCATTTTAATATTAAACGAATGCAGAGGCGTACGATAGACACACTGTTGGTGGCGGTAGTGCTGAGACTGATGTCAATGGCAGGAGGATATGCCTAGAGGGCGCTGCTCGAATTCAACTTCAAAAGGCGTTTGGGTGTAGTTTTTCATTTTGGTCTCATTTCGAATTTTATACTCTTTTTGCTGCATTGGTTAAACGAAAACTAATTTCTGTTTGGCTACGAAGGCACTTTCATTGCACACACATACATACGCATTCACAAATCCATTTAGTGGATATGTGTATGCTTGTGGCACCACAAAGTCTTACAGTCGAGTAAGCAACGCAATTATTTATCTTTTCTCACGCCGTGCGCCGCCTTCTTCAGTGTTTTGTTACGTCCTATTCTGTCTCTTCTTCGTTCACAGCCAAGAAAACTAATACTGTTCCAGGAAGCGGCATGACAGCAGCTGCAAAATTTATGGTGGCGCTTTTTTGGAACTGATTTGGAAAATGTTCAGTTTTAGTTTATTTTATTTTTTCTACTAGAATATTTGAGCAGTTATGTATATTTCCGTATTAAGAAGGTTAATATGTAGTAGTTAAAGCTCTCATATCCTTAAAAGTATGCAATAATTTTTTGGATTTATTTTTGAATTTGACTAAACGCTGGAAAATTCAATTCTTCTGACTTGAAGAAAAACAAATTGGGTTACCAACGCCCATTTTTTCTGTAAAATAGGGTGCTGATACCAAGTAAACAAGACTCGAAGTGCAACCCAAAAGTTATTGTACCAGTAAATTACCTATTTCTCCGGAAAAATAAGTCTAATCAAGGCGTCCCATAGCAACAAATGTAGAGAATTGAATAGACTGCATTGAGTGGTTTTTATTCGAAACAAATGGGGCAAAAAAGGCAACAACAACTTTTTTTGAAAATTCTTATTCCATATCGAACGACGCGGGAAATTTGTATCAATAGGTAACCGGATATTCGATTGTCATTTATTTGGAAAAATAGACTTTAAAATTGGAATATTTTCGTCACCTCTTAAAAAAGTGTCACCTGTCGATATCTCGTAAACGGTGTGACTATGATTTTGAGAAATGTGTGTTAAATAGGGCTTTTGGGAAAAATATAATAAAATAAAAAAGGGGTTAAAATTATTTTTTATAAAAAAATGATTAGTTCTCGGAACTTTTTCTTTCTTTTATATGACATATCTATGATCACAAATGTTGGTAAGATAAAAACATTTTAATTTTTTTGTCGAAAAAAAATTTTCTATTGACAAAAATTTTGTAATTTCTTGTCCGTATTTTGACATGTTTACATTTCTTAAAATCCATCTACTTATCGGTCATTCCCTGCAATAAAGACACAACTCAAAATTCGGGTTTTTGGAGTTATGAATGCCACTAGGTTCCTCAGACAGAATTCAGAATTTTGATACATTTTAATCCTTTTTAAAGACATTCCAATTGGTGAAATTCCTATAAAATACTGAAATTTTAAATTTCAAACCGAATTTTCCCAACAATATTGTTTTTTGAGTTTTGTCTCTATTGAATGTACTTGCTTCGTTGATTGTGACTAGTGCAGCGAAGAAGCTTACATTTTTGTCCGCATAAACAATGACCAGCCAGTGGACGCTAGCCCTCACCGGCTCACATACACACCGACATTTACCATAAAGAGACGCGATATAGGATATTCTCAGCCATGCATAAAGAGTTGCGACTTAACATAGACTACATTTTTTGTTTGTTTTGGTTTTAGTACACACTAGTCAATTGAAAGCGCCACACACATTGTTTGGTGTTCAAATGGAAGCGGAAATGAAACGAAACAACAATGCTACATACTTGTCCTGAAGTATTGAAACTGGTTATATCCTAAAAGTTGTATAGGTTGAAGTTAATTGCCTTGCAAAAGTTTAAACATTATTACACTGAGGGGAAAAAACAGTGAAATCAAATGAAAACGCAGTGGAAAGTCATGCTCTGGAGTTTGGAGTATGCGATAAATGTCTAACAGATTCGGTTTATGGAACAAGCGTCTTAACGTCTTAGCTCAGCGAAATATAAATTTAGAAACTAATTTGGTTCATTAAAATGTTTAAATCACATTGAAATAAGATCTGGAGAAGTATGTATTTTAATTTTATAGAAAACTGTAAGTGCAATTACAATTATTCTATTTCCCCATTTATTCATTACCACAAGCGCTAAAATTGTTTATGAGCTCCAAAAATAAAATTTTATTAGCAACAATGACATTTAATTGATGAAGTAACGTGCATAGATCATAACCGATCATAGCAGAATGAATTCATTTAGTTTACGGAATATTCTTGAAATGAGAAAAAGTGTTTTTGGAAAGAGCTGAGAGGTCAGCGTTTTTGTGAGACACAATTGTACTCCCATATAGAAAAATTTATCAATTTCGAAAAGAAAATAAGAATCAATCTATTGACATTTCGTCGTGAAATTCATGAACTGGCGTAACTTTCACGAGCTGAAATATCTTCTATATATTTGCAGTACCTTCAGTTCGTGATATTGCCGACGAATGAGTTACGCCTCTTCATGAAGTTGATGACGATGTGTGCTCTGTGCTCTCTAAATTAGTGTTATTGGAAATATTTTATATGGAAACTTCGCTCGCAAAACTTCTACCAGCGGCACACTGTGGCTCAAGAATAAAATTCATTGGTCAAAACAAATGGATTCTTTGTCATCGATTTAAAAAAATGTAAAGCCATTTTGTAGTCAATATAACAAAAGTGAGGTCACCAAAAACTTGGACTAAAATATTGATAACCGTGGGTGTGGCAAATTGTTAAACAAACCATTTTCTTCACTCAATTAAAAAACCGAAATTTTTAAATTTTTTTCGGAAATTGTTTGATATAAAAATTAAAATCAAAGTGACCAAAAGCGTCAAAAAATCATTCTCTAATTCATACAAAAAGTATAAAAACTAGTAAGAGGAATGCCAAAATTTGGGGTCGATAGCTCAAAAGCTACAGCTATCGTGCGAAATGACAGACAAACGGACATGGCCTAATCGACTCAGGAGGTGATGCTGATCACGAATATATATACTTTTCCATACCGGACACGCCTCCTTATGGGCGTTACAAACGGTGTGACAAAAACAATATACCCTTGTTGAAAGATCCACTTTGACTTGGAATTGCTAAAAAACTGCCAATTCGATTATAAATTCGTAAAAACTGGAAGAAATTTCAAGCAATAAGCTGTCCATTCAAACAAGTACGAAAATATCTCAATTGGTTCAAACGCTACAGAGAATTGGCTAATGGAAAGCCATTTGGAGCCACTGTGCGGCGCCGCGTTTTAGTGCTGGCTTCATAATGGCCTCAACCCGTTCCACATTACAAGTTGGCACACGACATGGTCATAAAATACGAAATATATATTTCCTTTCTATTTTTTATTTGGTTTTGTTTTATAAAAACTCATGTAATTTAAAACTGAAATATGTAATTCATTTCGCCTTGCCGGAAGACTAAATGGCGTCATACATTCTGCAGTTGTTAGGCGCTAAGAGTTGTCACCTCCTCGAAGTTTTCGGGATAGAATAAAGTATGATTTACTTAAAACGATTTTATTTCAGTACTCAATTTAAAATTTGCGACCAATTGACTTTCTCTGTGCAGAAATTTCGAATATTGAAAATTTTTGTTTATTTCAACCTTATTTCAACATTTTCTAATCTCAAATAGGCACTAAGCCGAAACTACTTTGAAATACGTATGATCGTACTTCAATTTTAAATGTTTTTTATCTGATTGTAATACAATTTTAGCTTTACTATGGGTGTTAGAAAGAAATTTTAGATAATGTCACCCTACACTTTTTATTAATTTTAGCTGGCAGAGACACTCATGAGCATGTCATATAACCGGGTCAAAATTTGAGACCAAATTATTTTATTTTCTAGATACTCCATATCATATTGTGTTGGGATATTTCAGCTTCGGCATAGTTAAAAATAGTTCACTCTCTAGTTTTTTTTGTTATTTTTTTGGACTGATTCTACATTTTTTCTAGTGCCAACACTGGCTGTCTCTGTATACCACTCTTACCACTCTTACTACTTTTGCTATTTGCATTGTTGTTCATTTCAATGTTGCAAGTTTTTTCTTTCTTATTTTTTTAAGGTTTTTGTTTTTTTATTGTTTTGCTTTTTCTATAGTAATGTGTTCCTCAGCAGTCAAAAAAATGACAAAGTCTTGCGGCATGCTGCATGAAGCATAATACATAATGTTCTTATTGTGTTGGTTTTAAGGGTATAAAAGGAAAATATTGTCGGTTAATGCTGATTGTGAGAGGAATAACAAATGGAAAGTGTTGCTTTTTAAAAGAAATAAATCAACGAAAACTAATGGAAGAAATGCAGAAATTATTCAGACGACACAATTTTGATGCACTTTATTTTTTGGGGCGATTGCATATTAACATATCATTAAAATTGGAATACAGCTAATCTAATTGGATTTAAATTAATTTCTTTCAATATACGAAATCTGCGAAAACTTTGAAAGAAGTTGGGTTGTTAATCTTGAAATGCAGAATCAATTGTGATAGAGAACGGTGCAATTTGTGAAATGTTTATCGAAGGGCCCTCCCACACTGTGTCACAGTAAAAATGCACTCAGCTCGGGACCGTGCAAAGGGTTTTAGAATTATTTAAAAAAATTTAGATTTATTATATTTTACACGATTTCCTTTTTAGAGACCAAAAACAAAACATGTGACAACTACCCCGACAGTCCTGTACAATAAGCAAAATATACATATACCAGCACGAGCTGGTTTTTCCGAGCTCTAGTTATTACAGTCTGAGTTTCATATTCAACATAAATGTCATTGTACTGTCGTCAGTCAACCAACCAACGTGTCGTCATCGTTTCTCCAACATTGCATGCATATTTTCACTTATTTTATTGTCACTTCTATTTATTAAGATAACGTTTAGTATTGTTATTTTTTTTGTTTGCTTGTTGTGCATTCTGCATTCGTCATAACAGCAACGGCAGTGACGTCAGTGACGTCAGCTTAACATCAGACTGCACTTAAATGCTGTACTGTACAGCCTATATATGTGTTTTGTTACTGTTGTGCCGACGAAGTGTGACGAATATGACGTGCAATGCGAAGTGACAGTTATCGTAGACAAATGTCTGCATCCGCAGGATGCACTCGAATTTGCAGCAGGAACGTGCTTATCGCGGATGCGGTAAGCATAACGTCATCATCATCATCAGCATCTACAACAGCATTTACCATCACCCACTTACCACCCGTGCTATTTGCGGTGGGCGTGCCTACCGCACATTTATGCGCTAATTGTGTGTATATCCTGGGATATTGTTATTGCTTCTGGACCAGCTCCTGCTCCCGCTTCTGTAAATTCTAATGAGGTCATTGCTTGACAATCGCATTTGCAGTGCGACATTTGCTGCAAGCGCGCATTTTATTTTATTGCATTTCATTCATGCTACGGTTTCATTTCCGTTTCCATAGTAAAAAATAAAAAGCAGACAAAACGAAAATTATATTTCGCGCAAAGTCATTAGGAGGCGCCCGGGAAATTCGTTTAAACCTTTTATTCCTATTCTTTTCCTTAGTCCGTAGTAAGGGTTTCATTGTATTTTGTGCTTTTGTTTTTCGTAATTTGTGCGACAATGCGAGATAAATTCTACTCGAAGAAGGGACTATTTGGAGAGATCGACTTTGCTCCAATATTATATAAGGGGCTGCCGGTAGTGAAGGTGAATGTTGATAGTGGCGCATGAACAGTAGATACTTTTGTGCCACAAAAGACAACGTTGATAAATTTGCAATTTAATGATGCTTACAGCAATAAATAAGAAGAGACAAAATTAAGTTTAGTGATGGTTGAAGAAGAAGAGCTGGAAAAGTATTAAGTATTCTCTCAAATTCTGGAGTTTAAAGTATTTTTTATACCCTGCGCACAAGTGTCCGAGGGTTTATTGGTTTTTGTCACTCCATTTGTAACGCCCAAAAAAGAGGGGGTGGTGGGTATGGAAAAGTACAGGGTACTATTTATTCGTAAAGTAGCTGTTTTTCCTTATGATGTTGTTTTTCCCTCTCGGCTTAACTTTGAAATGGGTGGTTATTTTCGGTAAAAGCGCTATGATTTCCTCTCTAAGTAAAATAAAAAAACAACCAACAGTTAAATAATTATATTACAGTTAAATTAGCCCGATTTCCAGAAAAATTAAACTTGACCGCTTTTAATTCGTACAGTCACTTAAAACACTTAAAATTAATGCTATCCAACCTCGCCTTTTGGTTTTCCAACTATTGCCTTTTCATTGAGTTTATGAGATACTGGCACTGTAGAATCGTAAACTTGCTGCTTCTTTTTTTATTGCTTGAGAAGGCTAGTTTCGTCATTGCCCTCAGGGACTATTGGATTGAGCTCAGGACTGGCGAAGCCCATCAATGTCTCGGGACTGATGGATGCAAAAAGTCACTCTGTCTAAATACTACTTTGCAAAAATTAAATTAATTTATTTAAAAAAAGTTCAAAATTCAGGAACATTTTTATCACTTAACTTCCTTACCGCTAGAAAAAATGTTTTTTTACTTTCGTTTATCCTGAGAAATACTCAACCGATGCCTTGTTTTTATTTGTTTGGAAATGATGTCGGGAACGGAATAGGAATGGAGCGAAATGGGCTGGAACAAAATGTAACATTTTGAAATGGATCGCTAATGAAGTGGAAATGGAAGTTATCGAAAAATTATCGATCAAATACCGATAAATGGTCGAAAGGAGTATCGTACTCGTATGTACAGGGTATTTTAGTTTCGGTCAGACTGAAGATAATTCTTTTACTACTGTTAGGTAATTCTTAGGTAGCAAACTGAAAGCAAATCTCATGAGTTACATTTTAAAATATTTGTAATGAAAATATCCTATTAATTTTTTCTCTGCTTTTGTGAAGAGAATTGGCATACACAATCAAAGAAAAGTACACACATGTACAAAGAGTACACAAGAAGTGCTCCATTTTGGTTGCCAAAATTCAAACACAAACACAAATCAAAACAAAGAAAACCCAAAGTGAACGTAGTCTAAAAATCATATTTCGCGCGCCAAATATTTCACATATTTCACATTTCATTTACTTCCCGCAAGGTTGCTAGTTTCCATTAAAAAATATTTTCAAAGAAAAAATTAAATTATATGTATTTCCCCTATACAAACAACTTCACATCCTTTAGGCCTTCATTTTTTACATGTTGTTATCATGAGCACAAAAGTAAGTAAAATGTGTAGTCGTAGTAATAGTACGATAGTAGTAGTAGTAGCAGAAAACAAACAAATAAAACGTAACTGCAACGCGGCGGTTCTAAAATTGTACAAGCCCTTCAAGCGGAAGAAGGTTTGGCATTTGGCTGCTAGTAAGGTGATGTACCTCGGACCAGATTTAATATTTTTCCATCTACTTGAAATTCTGTATATGATTTTCATTCATTCATTGACTCGAGTAAACGCAATCTAAAATAATGAGCAAAGGATAGGAGAAATCTTTAAGTAGAACCTACTTTTGCAGGTTCAACCGAATAAATGGTACACCATCTTCCCCAACACTAAAATAGTACATTTTCTTATCTTTTGTCAATCCGCAAATGTTTGTGTATATTTGTACACGTTCCAGGTTCGTTTGAAAAAATAACATTTGTGAGACACTCTAAGACCCATACCATAAACATAAAATAATTTCCTTTGCATCTAACTCAATATTTCAGATGAATTCAAAAGTAACCATTGCGAGAAAATCGCACTTCTCATATGATTGTATACCTTTTAGTTAGTTTAATTGCCAGTCATTGCATTTCGAACGCACACGGACCGCGGTTCTCTGAAATCAAAATGTAATATGTGGGGCCCTTCCAGCCAATGCGATACGGCCCAGTGTCTTTCCCGCGACATGACTTAGTTTGGGATAAGATATTTCTTATGTTAGCTGGTGGAAAACAAACAAACAAATCATAAATATGCAAAACGAGAAATGACAGCTGGAAATAACCAAGTCCTAATATAAGTATATAAGTATATTGGTATATAAGAAAACTATATACTCTGCGATACAATCTTAACTTATCTTTTCATACATTTGTGCTCTTTAGTTAAAAAAAGGTACTTCATTCTACACTTGAAGGGCCACCGAACTTTATCAGAAATTTCATTTTCCTTTTCTGTTGGCGAAAAAGGTTTTTTTTTCAGATAGTAATAAAGCCGCGAAAAGAAATGAACAATTTTAATGCATATCAAATGATTTAATTTGGCAGCTATAAAAAATAAAAGTAGGTAAGTGCACAATTTTGCGAGAGAACAATTTAATGAGCTTTAACTTTCTTTTATTTTAGCAGCATTCCCGTGGCGGTTGATCTGGATCCAGAACCAGTTTGGCAACGGGAACGAAATCGGTCCTATTAATATTTGTGTTGGTGGCACTAGGGTTGCCACATGGCCTGAGCTCGTCGGGATTGTCCAGATTTTGTGTTTGTAATTTTTAACCCCTACCTATCCGAATCATAGTTTTGAATAAAATAAAATCTAAATATAATTAAAAAATCAGTGACGTCAAATAATGAGCGCTTAAACTGATACAAACATTCAGAAATTAATGTTTTCAGGAACTCTCCGTCATTGTTTAAGAGCTTTAAAGTCTAGAAATTCAAATTTAAGCAGTATCCAAATGCTTGAAAAAAACAGAAACAATACAAAAAGAAGCTGATAATGAATAAAAGAACACGAACCCAAATACAAGCAAGAGCACGGAAAGAATAAAACCATATACATATAAGTAATTTCTATTTTTGGTCAAATTACGTCAACAATTGGCAATGAATTTTTTTATTTCGATAATTTTGCTCAAGAAATTCAATAGTAATGAAAAGTATCTTACAGATACGAAATATTTGCGAGATACTGTCATCTCCTTTCACTCACTCTTTCGCGACACTTAAACTCTTATAAAATGAAATTTTCTACTGTTTTTCAAAAATGATTGAAAAGAAATTTATCTAATATGATTGCGAAAAATGCCTATTCCAATTTCTATACATTTAAAACGATTGCAAGAGATCCGAAGAACTATTGAAATAATTATGGGTGCGTGAAATTAAAAGTGCGAAACCACAAAATAGATATACTCTACAAACATTTTTGATTTTGTGTGTATACAGCTTTACGGTTATTTAACATACACATTGACGATACTATGCACACATGTATGTATATTGGTTTGGTCATATTTTATTTCAAATTTTTATATATTTTTTATATTTTAAGTATATTTATTATCACAATTTTCGATTGTAAAAGTCAAATAAGAAATTTTGCAATAATTTAGTAGCAGTGTTGCTGCGGATGCGACTGCTGATCTTGTTGTCGTTGTTGTTGTCATAGCAATAAATTGCAGCCGCACTGTGTATAAATTTGAAAGTGATTTCCGAATGAATCCAGTACAGAGTCTGTTTCGATCGAATTATTTCATTTTCCAAACAATAATGACACGGGATATCAGTAAAAATAATTTATATGTATATTGTACATACTCGTACATATTCATACATATGCAGAATGTAAATGAAAAATACAAAACAAAAAAGTGTGTCCAAAGTCAAAGTCAGACGCGAAGCGAGCGTTATCGGGCAAAAGCTACAATGTTTGCTGAGAGATTTGTATTATTTTATAGGCACTATGTCATTGTTCACTAGTGAAAGATGTCTGTGAAACTTTAGCAGTGACTTTCGTTCATTCTCCGATGGTATGATACTTTTTCGATAGAGTAACGAAATCAAATTAGTAAAATGTTTTAAAACCTTGCAGAAGAACTTGTAAAACATTCTCATTGTTAAAAGTTTACAAAGTTTTTCGGCGCAAGATGAAAAGACCCCGAAATGGCTGTGCAGCGTATGCAAATAGGCAATACTAAAAGGACCTTAATTGGTGGGATATATTGGCTCAAATTAATATTTCTAAAAGTTTCTGTCAACGAAGGATCTGTCATCTATTGTATTACTTTATGTCGGCTCGTGTATATGCGTGATTCTTTTACTTCATGTCTGCTGTACGATCAGAATAATTTCCGTTTTTCTTTCTGCCATGCATCAATAAATTAATTGCATCAATTGTAAATAATGAGTAATCTGCTCTGCGCCAACTTGTTCGTCTTTGTTCAATTTTATGTTTTATGTTTTATTTTTGAAGTTTTTGTAAATGTTTCGAAAATAGTCGAATAATTTTGCCCATGCTTTTGTCAGGGATTGGCTCGATGCGATTTCTTCTATTTACATTTGTAACAGCGCCAGCTTTGGCGGTGTAGATATTGAATTGCTTTTATGCTCATGCATTTTATATGAAATTGTCTGTCTCACATCTGCTCCGTACTTCACCATTCGGTGCTTGTGCCGGGCCCGTATGTAAATCGCTTAATTTTTTTCTCCTTAAATTTGTGCTACCGCCTTCCTTCGTATAATGATTTTCTGGGTCTGGGTGACTCTGACTCCTACAATTGTGTGCTCCTACTATCATGTTCTATTTCCACGTCCAACGTACAGACATATGTACCTATGGTAGAAAAAACGGAAATTGTTCCCGTACACCATAAGCAATAAAAATGCTGCCGCATGGAATGAAATGATTTTTTTGTATGGAAAACACTTAAATTTTTGTTTTCGCTATTTGTCGCTAGAGCTGGTAGTTTCGGCCGGCTTTGTCAACCTCCTCCCCCTCCTCCATTATTGTGTTTGTAGTTGTGTTAGTTGGCTTCGTTTTGTGGCGGCAAATGCGCTGGGTGGTTGGTTATTTTTTTCTGTTGGTAGTACCGAAATGTTTTGTTCAATTAGAAGACAGCTTCGGTCTCTTCACGTGGGTGTAAGAGTTTTTTATTTTGGGTTATTTTTCTCTCTTCGCAAATGCCAAGGTGGGTTGCTAAAGTGTTTTGCATGAATATGCAGATGAGTTGGGTTAAGTGTACTCAAGTCTAGCGCAAATATTAGCGCAAAGCGTAGTCTTATCTTTATTACAGCTACAAAAATAAGTGAAATTTTTCAGTTGAATTTTAATATGTGAATAGTCTTAAAAGCGGGTTTCCGAGTTGGGTAGTAGACTACTACTACTAGGTTAGGACAAATCCAATATGTATGTGGAACTTTATGCATATTCGATAGCTTTGATAATTTGATGAAACCACTAATTGCTGGATAAAACAAATAGTATTAATGTAAAAATGTAAAAAAAAAATGATTATTGTCACTATGACATCAAGAGAAAAATGCATTAAAATCTTGTTTATGGTTTGGCCCCTCATTTGCGGTAGTAGATCTAGTCCAATACTTCTTAAACTGAGTATGTTGTCTATAGAATTGTCGCCAAAAACACCGAAATGCGTTGTTCAAAATTCGAACAACAGCCGATATTTAGTTGATGCTAACATAAATATTTATTGAAATTAAAATATTGAGAAGATGAAAACTTTATTTAAAGGTGTCATAATAAGTTTTAAATCGTTTAAGCTAATGCTGCAATGGTGAACTGTATTAGCTGTATTACCTTAATGTGTATATGCACAACGAATGGGATCCATTACCTTTAGCCAAATGATGACTTAATCCAGTCCAGTAAACAGCTACGAATTAAATAAAGCGGTATGATCCACTGAACACCATATATCTATCATCATTTTGTAGCTAGCACACTGCACTGCTCCATATCGAATACTATACAGTTTGCTCGTCCGCCGATGGTACGTATGTGATTTCGTGCATTCTTTTCATTCCGAAGAAGTCAACATGGCATTTCATTCAAAACGTAACGTCGTTCAGTCACTTTTACGTTTCTTCGAAAATACACTTTCGCCCACATCCGGTTTAAGGGACGGACGGACGGCCACGAATGTACATTTTTTAGTTCACTTTTTGCACACACGACGACCAAGGGAACAACGGCGTAGACGACGTGTCTTTGTAAGATCCGCAACGGAGAAAACGGAACAGACTCGGGTTGTCAGATTTGAAATTGTAGCGGTATTATTGACTAACGTTTTGTAAGGCTGCCGTGTCAAATATTTAAAACGATTTGATTTAGTTGCACTTGTGTATATTGTTTCTGCACCGTTTTGCCATTACAAATTTATATATATATTTTTTAAGCTCAAGCATCTTTCTGAGTTGTTTCTCGCATCGAAGTTTATCGTTAATTGACTGTTGTAAGGCGTTATATTAACGGGATTTGAGCACCGTTAGCGCGCACTGCGCCATAGAAGCAACGGAATGCGAATGACTACAATAACCGCACGAAAGTTAATCGAAAGCAAACCATACCAAAGCAGCAGACGAGCGAGATGCGAATGAATGAATCTACTAAGCCGTAAACGACGTCGACAACCAAGCAGCGCACTATGATGGAGTAGACGTTCTCCATATGTGGTGTGTCGAGAGAAGACGAGTATAGTCTCATACAGGTTTATACTAAAATAAGGCAAGAGAACGAGTATTGACCATAGATAGATAGATGTGGTGGTAACAAAAAGCTTGCAGAATTGAGGTGTTCTCACTAGCGCTCTCTGTTAATTTCGTCGTCTTTCCATACTTCCGCTGCTGAGCGTGTGTAGGTCGTCTAGAGGCCGTTTGTTAGAATAAAGCTTTTTATATTCTTACAAAATACATTTTATGACCGAAATTGTCAGTAAACTTGAAACAAACTCGTTTGGAATAGTGGAGCTCTCTCACATACCATGTTTTTACTCTCATCGACTTCTCGCATTCTCTTTCTCTGGACTTTTAGGCATTTTGCAGAGCGCAAAACGGCAAATCAAAGTCGAGGTCGTTGTACGAATGAAAGAATGTCGGTATGGTGCTGATGATGTTGAATTCTTTCTTGTTGTTGTTGCTTCATGCCTCCTTCATATCACCCCGCCCCATTTACAGCCTTCGCTGTTCAGTGTTCAGTTCGCTTACATTGCTTTCTTCTGAATAATGTTGGTCGGCAAAGAAAAAAAATGGAAAAGCTAGATATGGTATTGTAGACACAGTTACTTGGACGGACGTTTGGAATTCTGTTAGCTTGTTTCTTTGGTATTTGGTTATTAAGAGGAACGTTTATTGTAAAACTCGTTTCAAGTCGGATTCTTTCTTTATTTCGAAAGTTTTTTTTTAAATGCTCCATTGTGAAAGAATATACTAAATGCCGAAAATGAAAAACGTTCATAGCCGATCTAAGGGGAACATGTTTGAAGACTGGAAATTTGTGTATTTGAAGACTCCGAAGTATTGTAGAACTTTTAATGAGAATAGTTTAAATTCCTCACACGCCTTTTGGACATAGCATGAAGTACTGACCGATTAATTGCGGTTGTATTTACCATAATTTCTATCAACTGTTTCTTTTCTTGTGCTGTGATATCGAACTATCTGCGCGATATATTTATTTGCATTGAGCACGGGCGCAAAGGAAAATTTCTTCACCGCAAATTATACTCTCGTAAGTTTGGCATTGCTCAACGAGAGGTGGTGCAGTGCAGACAAATTTCAGTTTCTCCTTTGGCAGATTTCGAACCAAATACCTCCCGATGGTAAGTCAAATGTTCTACACATTGAGCAACGGCCACTACGTAAAAGTTTTTAGTCTGTGTTAAATTTGATCGAATTTTAACATGGGACATTGATAACGAAATACGCCAATATCTATAAAATGATAGCTACAGTATGCAAAAACATATTCTCGGTACATACCTCCTTAGATCCAAAGAACATACGTAGCTGTGACTTCTCAAACCAAAAATTACTTTGTCAATTCGAATAACTTTAACCACAAGGCTTATCACGTTAACATTTGAAAACTTTCTAAACAAAAATTCTTGACACTTAGCACATACACTCATTAGTACTATACACAATCTTTTAGCTGCATTTTTAACATTGGTCCTCATTGTAACCGTGTGTCGCATTTTACACCAACAAATCCCATGTAATTCTACACAACGCACTTGGCCAACTTGAATGCCATTTCGAAAATACGACTGTCAACTGTAGCACTGCTGCTCCAAATGCTTGTATCAACACCGCAATTCTTAGGATCGCGTTCATCGCCATCATGAGCTGAGCATTTCTAAACCACCACATTCAAAGACCGTTGTACGAATGCTCTATGCTGCAAAAAAGTTCTGCGATTTAGCCATAAACTGATGAAACTTAATGGAACACGTTGAGTCTATTTTCCGGTACGGGAAACCGTCATTCTGAGCCGACCGGGCTGAACGGGTTCGGTATATAATAGCCTTGGTAGTTCGAATGAATGTTGATTGACTTGATTCGGGATGGATTGCTTTTGCAATGGTAATGTCTGATTTTGGTTGTGAATTGATCAGCTTAGAATAAAAACGTTCTGCCAGCGACGTTCAACGACCATTCGCCTGCTTAGACTAGAAGAGAAAGCGAACCGTTCAATGCGAAAGTTCCGTTTTAACTGAATCGCTTGCATGCCAAACTAGAACTTGGACTTACTCAACGATAAATTTGTTTGCGTCTGCTATACCACCAACGAATGCCCCACCAACATCGTTCCTGGACGTCTGATGCAGTCTTTATGTGAGGTGTGTGTGTGTGTACCGGTATTCTACGGATTACACTGCCTGTGACTGAATGTATGAGTGAGCAAGTGAGAGAGCGCAGTTTGGTGTGGTGTGCAGTTTGCCTGCATTCAACTTGGCGTATGAACGACGTCAGGCGCAGTCTGTGCCTGGAGAAATTATGTTGCTGCCACTGCAGCAGCAGTTTGCAGTACCCGAAGCAGCAGACACCCCGCTATATTTGTCGGCATAAGTTCGGTTCAGTAGTGTTGGTGTTAGTGCCGTTTGATTCAAAACTGAGTCGGCGCCTTAATGCGCTTGCTGCACAGTCCATTGGCATAGTAAACTTGTCGGCAATGATGTTGTTATCGTTTTACCGATATTCCATTTGCGAGTGAGTTAGCGTCGTTGTTAGCGGCAACGACGACGCTGCTGCACAAACCGAATATTATCTCTTTTCTTTCGGCCGCGCGTGCAATTGTTATACAAAAAACGAGCTCTCTGAATTTCAATTTTGTAATTGCAGTCTCCTTTTACTCCCTCCTCAGTTACCCCATTCAGTCACACATACCTACAGACCACCACTGTCTCGCGTATCGTCTGGGTTAGTGCCAAATTACACGAATCAAGTTGCGTATCGCGAATTGAAAACACGAACTCCGAACGACTGATTGTGAAGGAATTCCCCGAAATCGAGCGTCACTAGACTTTGGACTCCGCTTTGTTGTAGTTTTTCTTGTTGTTGCCGCTGTGCATGCACTTTATCTGCCTCGTGCCGTTCGTTGCTGGTGGATCGTTCCGGTTCTGTTTTTGTTTTGGCTTAACGCCCGAATTTCGTCCTTCCTCAACACAGCGCTCTGCACAGCCGATTCACTCCCATCTGTCGCTATTTATATAAAGTTCCTCTCTCTAAAATGTGTAGGCCTCAAATTAGTCGCTCTTCATTTTTGTGCCTCGTGTCATGTGTCGAATTGTTCATTGTTGTCGTCTGCCGTTGGTGGTGGCAGTGGTGTCAGAGTTTTGGGATAGTTAGGTTTCGAATGAATTGGGTGGGTTCAGTCAAGTTCTGATTTCTGGCACTGCAATGTTAATTTGCTATAGCAATTTTGTGTTTTGCTGTATTGCTTCGGAGGGCCGGGACATACTTTTACAAGACAAAATACCTTCCGTTTGAGAGGTGGACATGGAAATTGACAATGGAATCTGAATTAGATTTCTTTAACGCACAACATCTTATTTGAATCTTTGAACTATGTATATGAAATATATTGTTTGGGTCTCCAACACATCCAAAAAAACATGCCTGCATGGGCAAATTTTAAATAGCCAACATCCAATTTAAATACAATAAACCATACCCACACATACACAACCACCTGCACATTTCCACAAACTTATGTCAAAGCTACACGAGCGCATTACAATGTGCACTTGAGCAGAAGAAGGTACTTGAGCGGCACGGTACACTTCTAAACCAGCAGGAGACACAGATACAATTGCAGAGAAGTGCAAGAAGGGACTCGAGTGCAGTTTCTGCTTGCTGGTGAAAGAATAAACGAACGGACAAGATTACGAAGTGCCTCTAACACACACAGGCACACATTGTATAGCGAACAAAACGCACGAAACGAAACGGAAGCCTACGGAAAGCTTCAATTTAGCCGGCATTTTACAGTACATCCGCTCATCCTGAAAATGTAATTTAACAAACACAATGGCAGAACAATGACAGGACAATCGGCGAAAAGTGTGTTTATGTAGTGCGAGAATACAAATATTTAGAGAGGAAAAGAGCGAAAAGGCGGATAGCTTGATGACAGTGCACTGAAAACAAATTCTTCTTAAATGTTTTCAATTAAATTCAGCAAATCGACTTATCCAACATGTTAAATTATTTAACGAAAAGCTTGATCCATATTCAATCGAATATTTTTGAGCGAAGATTCTCGTCGAGACATTTAAAATGGTTTGTAGACCGTCTCTAATAAGCAACCTTGCTTAGAATAGTATATAAATTAATGCATACAAATCACTTTCCCAATATAGTTGCAAGAAGCTCGGCCTAAGCCCTAATGTGGGCTGCTGTGCCATTACAATACGAGAACTTGTACATTTTCAACAATATGATATCTGCGCATTTCTAGTTATCGTGTCTCAATTCGCAATATTACTGAACTTATCTTTTCTGTGTACGAGTACAACAATTTAATCCTAGGAGGAAACAAAAGACACAGGAGTCGGTAACATTTTGCTGCACTGCGCGAACTGTGAAAAGTTACCACCATGAGCAACCTGCAGATGATAACAATGTAGAACGGGATGACTTCCTCTCAATAATATGTGAGCGAGCTTTTCTTTGTGGGTGCATCGCTCAAAAGCTGGCAACATCTCTTGTGCGCACAATCCTCACACAAACCAGACACCAAATGCGGCATCACTTGCATCGCATTTAGTATTAGGGCAGGTCACGCTTTATTGATGTGAGAATTCCTCATAAAACCGTAATCAGAGCGTGCAGCAACTGCGTGGTATTTGGTTGGCTCCTCATGCCCGGCTCCTCATTTGATTTACAGCGCGATTTCTCGCAACACAGCATTCGGAAGCAGACGAAAACTGCTTTATTGCGGCATTTGCCTTACTCGATGCATTACCCTATGTTAGTTCATAAGACTTCTTGTTCTCCTTTTTTCTTTGCAGGCTCAATTTCCAATTATTAAATTTCTTTCTTGTGCTTGGTGCGCTTGTATTTACTTTATTTGCTGCTGCTTAGGCTGAATTTATCCTTTATTCCTTCAGAATTTGCCTCATCCGCGTTGAGTTCATTATTTGCTCATTTCTTCGCGTGCTTTCATCCTTAAAATTATCCTTTTGTAGAGTCTATGTGTAAAATTAGCACTTGAAATGTAGTTTTCTTGGAAATCCGATTTGAATGTAAATATTTAATTAGCTCCATCATTTGAGGCTTAAATTAAGTGGGTATCCGGTTGTGGACTCAAATAGTGTATGTGTTTTTTACGATGGTTACTCGATACCCAAAACAAATTGGGTTTACTGACAACCATTTCTTATGTAAAATTGGGCGCTAATTCCACAAAACTCATAATCATAATCATTGAAGAAATAGGTTTTAAAGAAAATAATCGTACAAAATTGGCAAATGAAAATCGCAACCATTTCCGAAAAACTTCGAGTAATATTGACAATTTTTGATCATGCTTCACCAGATATCTCTTCCATTCCTTCATAGTAAATAACAGTCTAAAATGCAGTTTGACATGCTCCGATTTCTTTCGAAGTGCAGGATCTTGGCCATTTCGTGGCGCTTTGCCATAATGCCAAACGCGGATTTTTCTCAAAATTAACACAATTAGTTTCGCTTTGATGTAAATCACTACCGTTAATATCGAATATTACAACTGCAATTATAACATTTTTTGGTACATGCAAGTTTTTAATAAAATCAAATACCAAAGAGATGCGGAGATTGCACTTGAGTTCTTTTAAATTTCATAAACTTTGCTATTCTTTTAGGGTTTCAAACGCACATTAAAGGGGGTTCTAAGTGTTAACATTTGAGAATCTCATTTTTGGATCGAATCGAATCTGAAAGTGTACTCGCTAAATCGATACAAAAAAAGAAAAATTCTCATTTGCATCAGAATTGCTTTTAACTTAGAGACGCAGTTTTACCAAATTTCGTAAAGAGTGCTGACGAAGGACATGTGGCTTTATCCAGAAACAGCTGTCCACTCTGCCAAACTGTACTTTTTGCTCGTTGCTGCCTTTTTTTCCGAACATTTTTTTTGGAAGAAGAAGAGCCTATATCTTGGTCGTCCACGGCCATTTTACAGTATACATACATTAAAGTGCTGGTGTGCCCTGATTTGGTCGGCGAATGGACTTCAATTAAACACTTTAATATTCGGAAACGGCTGCGACTTAAGTGCAACTTAAACTACTGCGAATCCGGCTCTTAGTATGGGCACATTCATACATACCTACACATATACATATCTATGTTGGAAAATAATTGAATTTTCAAATTAGTATATCGTACCCACATCTGTCTGACTAAAATTCAACACAAACATATATAGTTTCTAATAATATTTATTGAAACATGTTTGCCAAATGATTGTTAGTTACCCCTTTGAACATAGCCCTCATTGGCATACAATATAATTTACTATAATTGTTGTTGTAATTGCATTTACTGGCAGCAGTAGATGTTGCTACTACTACTGCTGGTGTGGCATTTTAGCATACTAAATCGTATTAAAAAAATTTCGCTCATTTGGGCAACATTCTGACAACCGAACGACATTTTGTCATTTCAACGGAAATGCCAACACAAAACGCAGGAAATGCACGAACAACAACACCAACAAAAGTAAACAAATATGCCCAACAGAACAAATACATGCACACATACATACATACATGCATACATGCGAACATTTCTAAAACCGGAACTCAATTTGGTCGCCTAAAATACCGAAAATGCTGTTTTAATATAATTTGTAAATAAATTGCATGGAATTGTGGAATTAAAAGCGCGCCAAATATGGCGGTTTCATCCGCCACATGCCCGACGCCATATGCCCTTTTGTGGACTGGCAAATATTGCCTGAATAATTCGTAAAATTTTTCATGAGAGTGTTTGACCCGTTCGCACCACTTTTGAGCTTTTAAAATTACAATTAAATTTGGATCTATTTTAATTTGCCCCAAATTGATAACGGCCGCTTTGTGAATGGGTATGGTGATTTGTTGTTGTGAGTAGCAGGCGTCATACCTATGCCAGATTCGATAAAACTCTCAAAAACTTTTAGATAATAGGTAGTTGGCACAGCAGGGAAATTAAATTTGCAAAGAATTAACTGTTAGGAATGAATTGAGGAACGTAGGCCATAGTCACGGAAAACTATTTGGCGACTGATTATAAATCATTAAAAAATGCAACGATTTGTATTTTGAGAGTTTCTTTGGAAATCGATAAAATTGGGAAAACATTGTTAAAGCTCTCATTAGAGTTATGTTTTTTTTTTATAATATTCATCAAAACATCAATTCACATTTTAAAAACATACACTCATTCGTATTTGAAGAATTTCAATTTGTATACAAATTTAAAGCGCCAAGCATTTAAAACATGTCACACAGATGCAAATGAATATTTCCCACAAATACAGGCTTTAATTTGGGAATTGAAGGACCCCCACAGCGTGGAATTCATTGTCGAAATTTTGAAGTGAACATTTTTGAACAGGATATTCCAAGGATTACCATGATCAAACGATTTACATGTAAATTGGCAACTGAACACACGTACACAAATTAAGCTAATTGCACACAGAGGTGCAGGAATGACACAAACTCACGCATCACACACATAACACAGCCACCAGGGACACACTCCTTACTCGTACTCACTTACTCACATAAGTGACAGGCTCCGCACATAACCAGCACCAATACTCACCCAACGAAGTGGACTAAACATTTTGCGCTGATTGGCAAAAAGCGCATAATAAACAATTTAAAAAGCAACGAACTGATTTGACGATTAGCAGCGATAATTTTACGGATAAATTTGGGAATTTCCAGGCTAATGGATATTTATGTATTTGCAAACGCAAATTTGCAGGTGAACTCTGTAAGTTCTCTCGGCAACGAAACCAAATTTACAATTTGAAATTAAATTAAATTGCATTTAAAGCTTAGCTAGAGAGAGTTTAACCCTTAAATGAAATAATCACAAAATACAGTAACGACGACAATGAGTAGAACGAACGAGAGGGCAGTCGATCGCCTCAGGCACCATAATGTACGGATTCTGCCAAAGGTAATAAAATCCAAAGCTAATGGCTTGATTTAGTCACCATTTAATACTAAATTAAACAAACACATAAACCGCCTAAAACCTACACAGACGTTCCCAAACTGACAAATTGTCCATTTAATTGAAGTCCTTGCACGTATTAGTTCCAAATACATAGCTGTAAGCTTTTATAGTAAATAACAAACAACATTTTAATCAAGTTCAGAGTAAGAAAAATTACAGTATTTCTTAACAACTTATACCCACAGCTTCGCTCGCAATAACTTCACGTATTTTCACGTAAATATATAAATGTTATACCCCGTATTATTTAAGCTACTGAAATAAAAATCGAGTTTTCCAGTCATCCCTCTGCCCATTCACCACCCAGCAGCGTGACCATTGGACCCTTTTTGAGTGGTTGGGACCCCAGGACACTACTTTAAAAAAAAAAAGTATGATAGAACCCTTTTTAAATTTAGCAATTTAAAATTTACATATTGACTTTTTCTTTGCGATATAATAGGCGTGTTTCGGTTGCAAACGAATCTTAGGGCACGCATGAATTACAGCATTTTAGAATAAAATTTGCCACGCCCACCTCGAACGCCCAAAGTAAATTAAATGGCATACGGCATATGGCCTATGTCGAGGCAATATCACCTAGAAGTACCTCGAACATAAAAATTTGGTCTCAGGACCCCATTTTGAGCCACTTAAGGGTGAGTTCCAAGCCTCGGACCATGTCCAAAGTTTTTTACTTTCCAATCCAATCAACCAACAAAAAATATTGGTCCCAATACCCCATTTTGACCAATTTATATGTGGTTTCGGAACCTCGGACCAAGTCCAAAAATCCATTTCTAAACATTTCCAATCCATTTTGACGTTTTTTCGTTATCTGGGAGTTTGCTTTGGCTGAACTTGATCTCAGTTAAGAAAGGGAAAAACGTGTTCCCAAAGTTTCGAGTCGATCCACTATATCGTCACCTAATAGCAAATGTATCTTATCTTTGATTTTTGAAATTTTACAGGGAATTTAAAAAAATTTTTTTTTGCTGGTAAATTTTGTATGAAAACGATGAAAACGATAAATTGACAGCTTATTTTTTGACTATTGCATGTACATTTTGCAAAGATGCAGCACATGCATCTTTCCATTTGGAAAAAACGATTTCGAAAAAAGTACCACTTACGATGAATTCTGGATTAGGGGACGTTATATCTGCCAGACGGACCTGGCTAAACTGCCAGTTACCGACGCTGGTAAAGAATATATATCTTTTCCATTACGGGCTCGCCTTCTTTTGGCGGAGTGTGAGGTAAAAGTAACATCAATGTTGTTGACGGAAAAACATACTTTACTTTATGTTTCATCAAAAAATAGAATGGTCTCTTTACTCATGCTACTAATGTTGTTCTAAACAAAAACTCTTTAAATTTAATTTTGACCTAAAAATGTTCGAAAAGAAAAACCAAACAAATGAAAATAAATACTTTAGTCTGGCGGTGTGTGGGCGCAAAGGCGGAAACACTTAATCATCTTAACCTGATGTTTCTACGGCTTACCGCACGTGCTGTGTCACACAAGCTCATGGAAGTGGTACCATCTTAGCACAATTGTGAAGGGCGTGCGTGTATGTGTCGGAGTGGTTTTAAATCGTATTTACCGAATTTAGCGGTCGTCCTAGTTGTTTCACCGTATTATGGCACAATTTTTAACCACTTAACGAGTGATAAAGTTTACATTAAATCAGTACAATTAAATTATATTAAATTCAATTTTAGTTTAATGGTAGCAATCCTACAAAATCATATACATATCGAAAGCTTAAGGCACAACCATACTATGTCCATTTTTTTCAAACTCTAGAAAATGAAAAACAAGTTCTCAAATTGGTATGTTTTGTATGGAAATGGGTTTTTTATTTCTTAATTTTTCCATTGCTTTCATCTCGATTCCCGCAAACCACTATAGCCTAACTGATGCAACTTCTTCTCAGGAATCCAAAAATGCCGAAAACTTGATTTTCATGGAAATGGACATAGGATGATTGTACATTCACTCAAACTATTATGTATATTTTTCCAGACCTGTAGATCTGCTAAATTGGTACTAAATGTGATATATTCATACATTTTTGCTATAGGTATTGGCAAAAACAACTGCCATATCGGTATATTTTCGTGTCCATAACGGGTATGTTAATTATGTGCATTAAACTAAGTTCTGAAAAATTTTGAGTTCAAGTTTGCTGTACCCTTACACTTGCTATTACTCGAATTTGAAGTTAAGGACTTGGGAGGCCGATTTGAATGTTCTTTTGCGTTCTTAAAGAAAAAAGCTTAAATAAGTGCCAAATTTAAATAAATGTATAAAATACCTGTATGCGAAAAGTTACCCTATTTTTAAGTTAAGTTAATAGTTACTTCTTCTGCATCTTAAATTGAACTTGAAATTTTAAGCAATTGTATTTCACCCCTCTCTCATATCAATTAAAAGACAACTTTATACGTACCCATATTTTGAACCAATTTTATTGTTGCCTCAACGAAACGCCGAAGCCGCTTTCAGCACTGCTCTCATGCAAATCAACTGCTGAAAATATGAGCTACTTAAGCATGCATAAGTTTGCACCGAGATTTGCATCTACAAGTGCGCCAGCTACTACTGTTCCTTCTGCCGTTGCTACAACTTGCCTCACTCCGTGTGCTGTGTGCGTCGGTTAACAGCGAAATAAAAATTCAAAAATTCTACCCTAAAAAAATGATGTGTTGAAAAACTTTTCACTCTTGGGAAATTGTCGTGTTGGTGTTAGTGCTGGTGTTGTTGTCTCAACTTTCAACTTTGGTGTTGCCGGGTGTTGTCTACAGTGTATGCAATTTTGTGTCTGTTGTTGTTGTCGAAAACTTAAAACCACAAGTAACACTACTCGGCGAGCAAGTCAAATAAACAATTCAACTCTGCTCCACACTGTCATCATTAATAATAAGCGATTTTTTTGCGCTGTGATACTTTTTATGAGGTTCTTCGTGGAGCAATACACTTACAAAAAACAGTCAAGGCAGTTTTAAGTTTTTAAATAAAGAATTTTTTTGTTTCAATCCGGAAGCGCAATTTTAAATGTTAATCGATGAACTTGTTTTGGGAATGATGTCCATTATTTTCAAAAAATTGTACATAAATAATCCAGGCCTCTGAAACTACACTGAGAAAAAAATCAATGCGAAACGTTGTCAAAACGTACCAAACCGTTGTCAATTTCCAGCCAAAACTGAAGGTACTGATTTTGACAACAAAACCTTTAAATTTTTTCGAAAGTGCCATCGATGAATTGAGACTGAAATGTTGCTGTTTCACGACTGAAATTGTAATGTCTTGTGACTGAAATGTTAAAGATTTGAGACGACTACGGTTTTGTTCCACAACTTTTTTTAAATCATATTTTATGGAAAAATATGTTTCTCATTTTTTTAATAATTATGCAATTTTATAATATTTAATATTGCAAATTTCTATAAAATCAGAAATTTCTCTACAATAAAATTCTTAAATAATTTTGCCCATTCGATCGATAGTTTTTCATACGAATCCGATTTTTGAACTTGTCTTCGATTTTTCTTAAACACTTTCATACAATTCATTTTGGGATTATACCTTAAAAAGGTACAATCCACATTGAAATATTGACACTGTTTCACATTCTATTTTAGAACTGAGCATAACCATGCAGTTTTGGATTTTTTTTACTCAGTGTAGCAATTTTTCGGTGGCCTATCCAAGGAACTCTACTATTTTCGTCTCTTTGAAATTTCATGTTGTTTTCGCACACATTCGTTGTAATGAAATATAAGCTGAAAAGTGTGACCGGCCTACGGCGACAGTTGTCACAGGTGATGGTGGATAGGCGATAAGGTTTTTGACTTACACTAATCCAAAACTGTTATCCTTCAAAGTAATGCTTCAACCAAATTTTAAATGAGTGTGTGTGTGTGCTGGTTAACACATTCTTGCCACCATTTTTCAACGGTCACAACTACAGTTGCCATGATTCTTACTTAGCTGCCGGTGGTGACTTCTACACCATAAAATGATGAATGATGATATGCTGGAACTTGCGATTTTTGCTATGGTGCGACGAAGTCAAATGGAGGTATTTTTCCCGGATTTTGCTGATGCTGAAAGCTTTTCACCTTACAATTATAAAATGACAACAGAATAGAACACCATTTGGACACTAAAGCATTTTACAACATTCAAAGGATAAATATCTGCTGTTTTTTTTTCAACATTTAATCATATCTGTTAATAAATTAAATAATAAATTCGTATTGATGTACGGTATTCTTTGATGCAACAATTGCAATTGTTTTTGTTAAGTGTTGCTCAAAATATTCATGTCCAGAATTTTTTTGTGTGAATTGAAGCATGGCTTTCTTCAGAAAGATATTCAGTAGGTAACGTGTGTTGACATGATAGCGAACAAGTTAAGCAGACGACACTCGTGCAGCATTTATAAAGTTGTTTATTACATTTGAGATGGGTGAAAATTACTACTAATTACTTATGTTGATTAGAAAATAAAGTTGTTCACGTCTTTATGCTCTTAATTCAAGAAAATTTAATTTGATAACTTCAAAATGTAATCATTTGAGCATTAATCCACAATATTTCTAGTGCTGCTGCTTCATAATACGGCCAAATGTGGTCGTAATTTATGCTTAGATACTCGGTAAAAAAAAACTGGAAATCTTCTGCCGACGTTTATAAAATGTTCGAGTAACATTTCTTTTTTGTTTGTCCCTTTGGCATATGGCCGCAAGGACATTTTGCATATTGTAACACTTCCTTTTAGGCAACATCATTAGTCATCGTCAAAGAAGCACACAGCAGCAGCACAAAAAATACTGCACGAAATTTGTATACAAGGGGTCGCGTTAGTGCGAATATGACACACTTGCTGCCCACTCGCAAACGTAACGCCTTTTTGTGCTTGAAACTTACAAATTGTTTCAATTAGTTGCCGTACGTTGACAATAACTTGAAGGCATTAAATAATGAATTCTGCTTTGAAAAAAAAGGTGTTAGGTTAGAGTGTCAATGAGATAACAACAGAATATCCTTAGGCGTATAGTCAATTCTGCAAACTTTCCAGGTACTAATTGAGAATGCACTAATACTGTATACTGTGATCCATCAACTGAACGTTTGCGTAACTCTGTAATTTTTTGTTTTGAACGAAACTCTAGCTATGTTACGAAACCATAGCTCCAACAAGTACAAACTATCAGCCCTATTCATGAACATATTTTTGGAGTTGCCTTACTTTGTATAACACGAAATGGTACATTTTGTATCTCTTCTTGTGTTTCTGCGTACAATTCTTTCACTGAATACATAAGATGTCAGATCCGAACTTGTTTGGGACTAACTCCAACTACTACTCATATCAGAGTCTATTTAATTTTGGAGTCAGGGTATAGTTGTTATGAGGGAAACACAAATGCTGATGAGCTTTCCAGAAAATGACCGGCCAGTACTTTTGACAACACCATTCAGCGGCCTCCTATGGTATTCGATAAAGTTCAACATAAAACTCTGGCTGAAAGAGAAAATAGCACATTAATGGAGGGATATCTCCGATAAAAGACTAGAAAAAGCTACTTCTCAACAACTCTCTCGCTAAACACAAAATCAGTCGTGGTAGTACAGGATGATAGTATGTGTAGACTATGTAATGAGGAGGAAGAAGCAGCAGAACATATCTAGTCATTGTGTGGGTCTAATTAGAAGCCGATCTCGATGCCTAGGGCCTGTTTACCTCGAACTGTGTCACATCGCTGATACCTCACCCAAGAATGTCTCAGCTTTTCTAATGAAAATAAGACTCGGGAATGAGATATGAAAAATTAGTGTTGCCGTAGTTACAGATTTACCAAACTTACAGTTTTTTAAATTCTGATTAGAATTACAATAAAAGTTTAAATTTTTCAAGCTTTAAAAAGGAAGCCTGGTTACAAGATTGCAGGCTTTCATTTACATTTATTTGAAGAACTAAGGATCTCCTTAAAAAAATGCATTGAGTTGTAATTTTTATACGGAAAACTGGCTATAAATGTTGGTACCTTCGATACCTTCCGATCGTGAGATGCCACGACTGCCATGACAATTATCCAGGTTCAAAATTTAATTTTTTTAATGTTATTTACATGTAGGGTTATACTCCCCATAAGACGCGGGCTCGTCTATGTGGCGTGTAATTAAGTTATAAAATTGTTTAATAAATTTTAGCTACACTCCCATGACGGTATATTTGCACACGCCAGTGCTTTTGAGTATATCGCAGATTCATATACATACATACTTTGTTTCACAAACATACAGATACTTCTCCAACTTCTCCAACAATCAGTTAAGATCGCCCACTGCCGGTTCCCATGGCGCAGGTTACTGCTGTTTCCTAATAGAATTTCCTGCTTTCCTAAGCAATTTTTGTATGCATATGTATGTGTGTTCATATATTTTTGCGGTTGTCTTTCCACATGCACTGCCACACCGCACTTAACCACTATCCACAAACCGAGAAAATCCCAAAATGCGCAAATTAAATGTTTTGCTTTGAAATTTCTCAAGAAATTGATTTATTAATTGCCAAACTGACAGCTTGTCTGGCAATGGAGTTGTTTCCTTTTACATGTATGTTTGCTTGTTTGTTTGTTTATAGCCCCAATTGGGAAATATTTCGGTTGTCTTCTAGTTTGGTTGCTCTTCTACTTGAAGCTCAGAAGTACGTAGGTCGCCTTGGTCATTTTTTTGTTGAAAGAAATGAATTTTCTTTTAGCATCCGTGTGGAATTTGCGTAAGCAAATAATTCGCTTCATACGAATGAGAGCGTGTTGTGTGTGCGTACTCAAGGAACTGCGTATGTTGTTTTATATCCGTTTAATAGAGTGAAAATCTCTGTGGCTTTAAAATTTAAAAGAAAATCTGTGCAATCCTTTCGGGCAATATTTGTAATGTCTTAAATGTTTATCACTTTAAATATTAAACGTAAAGTTTTCCACTCTCATTTCAATTGGCAGGATAATGAATTGAAGTGTCTGTCTTCGTTGCATATTTTATGGGTTTTGTAACATCGACATGAATTATTTGCATTTTAATTCATAAATGGAATATTTTCTTTTTGTGGTAGTCATCAGGTCCTTTTTTCCCCCTATTGTTTGTGTCTGTTTGAGTTTTGTCATTATACTCTTTTCTGGTCCATTCTTTTTTGTGTAGTTAATCGTGCTGCCAATGTTGTTTTCAAAGGGAGTGAATACAATTGTTTTCTCTCCATTTATTCTTATTTAGACAAAGTCGTCGTGTGTCCATTATTTTTTCCTTTAACATACACTTTAACAGAAATTGGAAAAGTTTTTCTACGTCAATTACTCTTTCTCAATTGAAATCAATTGAATTGCAGCAAAACATCAGCTTAAACTCAATGGGAAGAACAATCAATCCAAGTCCGTATCCAAAAAATAGTCCATGCAGCAAAAAAAACCAAAACAAAATGGCTCACCTCAGCAACATGTTCTGAGCTCTCATTTGGCTTACCACCGTCTGTTCGTCTATTCATCCGTCCGTTTATACTGTCCTTCTTCAGCGACATACATATATTGTGTCCAGTGCACATCCGACTAGCATCCTGAACATCGAACATAGTTTGGTCCTTTGACATTTCCGTTCGATTTCGCAAGCAATTTTCAAGAATTTAAGTATTCACATGTGACAAAACTGACATGTCAACTCTTTGAATGACAAGCGGACGGTGGAAACGACGCAACGTCGCCAATATTCAAAGTAGTTACTCGGATCTCGGTAGTAATGGCCTTTATCGGGCATTTGGCAGTCACAGTCTGAGCTTCAGCACTGCTCGGTCAAAAATTCATTGAATTTCAAATGCAACTCAAGAGTGTCTCTCTCCTGTTGGGTTTTGTGCAAGCGATATTAGCTTTTGCTGCTTGAGTTGTTTTTATTTGTCAGTCTTATATACATATATACTTCATTAAACTTGATATAACTATTAAGATAGATACGGTTTATTATCTATTTGATTTAATCAGTGTGAGTAGAATATCTGACTTACAATCGGGAGGTGTCGAGTTAAACTGTATCGCCTCCTGAGTTGATATAACTCGATCCTGTCTGGATTTCTGTTCGTTCGTCCTCTTTATTGGCAAACACGATTGCCGGAGCTAGCAAAAAGCTAGGCAGTCCAAATTTCCCACTTGCCTTTTTATACCCCCACACTCACTGTGGCAGGGTATACTAACTTTGTCACAACGTTTGTAACGCCCATAAGGAGGCGTGTCCGGTATGGAAAAGTATATATATTCTTGATCAGTATCACCTCCTGAGTCGATTTAGCGATGTCCGTCTGTCTGTCCGTCCGTCTGTCCGTCTGTCCGTCTGTCCGTCTGTCCGTCTGTCCGTCCGCACGATAGCGGTCGCAGTTTTGGAGATATCGACTTGAAACTTTTTTTACATGTTTTTCTCGTGAATACTGAGATCAAGTTCGAGAATCAGCCAAATCGGACAAAAACTGGGCGTGGCTCCCATACTCCGAAAAAAAAGGTAAAAATTTTTTATTGTTGTATTCGATTGGAAATGTTTAGAAACGTATTTTTGACATGGTCCGAGGTTCCGAAGCCACATATATAAGGTCGAAATGGGGTCTTGAGACCAATTTTTTTTTTTTGGTGGATTTAATTGGAAATTTTTAGAAATGGATTTTGGACATGGTCCGAGGTTCCGAAGCCACATATATAAGGGTCTAAATGGGGTCTTGAGACCAATTTTTTTTTTTGTTGGATTTAATTGGAAATTTTTAGAAATGGATTTTGGACATGGTCAGGGCTCCAAAACCACCTATAATTGGCTCAAAATAGGGTCTTGAGACCACATTTTTTTATTATCGAGGTACTTCTTCCTACTGTGTGGGGGTATTTCAACTTCGGTATAGCCGAAGATAGTCCACTCTCTAGTTTAATTACTAGAAGGACTTGGTATGGCAAATGGGCGGAATTGCCTCATATTATTAAGTTTTATCAAGTGGCATCAGGAGAGGATACAATAACCAAAAATAAAAAAAAATAGTGTGACTTAGAGTATAAGTAGTATTTACTCGTTTTATGCATACGGTCCATTGCGTGAGGGTATTTTAGCAAATGTATTGAGATAAAAAATCCGCGTCTGCACTCGCACCCGCAAAGTGACATCCGTTTCAAGCGTACTACACATGGCAGACACACTCTTGGCCACACATCCTATTGAGCGAATGAAGAAATTAAGTCGCCCCAGCCGAATTAAGGCGCTTATCAGCTGCCTTTTCTGCTGTTGATCAAGCGCATTTAAAAAAAAAACCATTATGCAATCCACTTGAAACGAAGAATTTCGCCACTACTAACCAGAAGAAAGCGATTAGACAGGCAAGGGGAACGACCTGTGCAACGAGCGACTTTGATATTGGACGCAGTGGCGTCGACAAGAGCATGGCTGTAACACAATAGCAGGCAAAAACCGTTTTTAATATGAGTGAATAATATTGCTAATGAGCCAGGTGACACGCCACAAATGCGCATGCGCAGCGTTACGGAAGTTAGCAAGAAGTGCACGACGTGACCGATACATACGTACACTCAGAAAACATTGAATTGATAAATTTGTAAACGATAGCAATGTTCAGAGGCAGAACTGCTTATGAAGTAGATGTAATTGGGGCGGGGTGCCATAATGCAATGGGTTATAAGGCCATAACTTGACTTCTTTCGAATGAGACATAGGCCATCATTTTTTTTCTTTCTTGAATGCAGATGTACTGTTGACAACGAAGCCGGTACTTGACAGAAATCCCAAGTTTCAGAATTACCAAATTCTGTTCGGAACAAACAAAAAATTATAAATGTTGTTTTAATTTTATTTACTGCCTTGTTAGTCAAACTCAATCGAAATATCATTAAAAAAAAATTTTAATTTTAATACTATACAAAATATTACCATTTTTTCCTAAAATTATACTTTTTATTTTATTTAAAATCTAAAAATGGAATAGCAGCTACAGTACAAATTTCAACGTAATATGCGAACACTTACGAAAAAGCGAGCCAATAATAGGTAATTCTTAAATTTCAAACACTTTCGCTTAAGTTTCAAACGCAATTGTACTGCAATAAAAGCTCTGCTTTAAAACATAAATTTCCAAAAAGTTTTTACTTTTAAAACTATTTTTTTTTTAGTGTAGCTGTAGTTTGAAGTTTGTCAGGAGACATTTTAGAAGCTGATGAATTCTCCATTTTCAAAAGTACATTTTCTCAATGTGTACTTCAGGCCACGACAAGAGCGATGAGAATTTGAAGCGAGGCAGAGTATGAAAAAAATTAAAAACGTCTTGCAACTGAGCTTGCGGTAATTGCAGCACGAATCCGTAGCTGTTTTTGCCTTGCTGTTGCCTCATGTTTATTCTATGTCGACTTATTTTCAATAGATAGTTTTTAGATTTTTTACTTCATTTTTTGTTCACATGGAATGTGGAGAAAGTAGGCCGCGCTTAAATTCTCAGACACTTTGCAACTCGCGATTCGTGCTTCGAAACGGTTTGCCTTGCAGCAGAAGTAGTCTCGAAATACGGTGCGCGCAGTGTCGCGTGCATCCAACATTCCATGCGGCATGAATGCATCTGCTTCGGACATGTATGATGTACGTGTGTGCACTGCTGCATTTGTGTATGTGCATTTACGGTACGCTGCTGTTTGCAGTTAGTTCCGTTTGAAGTAAACGGAATTTTAGCATTTACGATGGCATTAATTGGTTTGAAAATGGCCCGACAGTGAAGAAAAGAAGAGTCGTACACCGTCTACACAACATTTTACAAGGTTAAGTACATCGTTGTACTTGGCAACAGTAGTTGGCGACAGTAGCTGCTGGTTTAATATGACATGTGCTCTATTCAAATTTTAATACGATTTGTACATTTTGTAATCCACATCATGCATACATACATACACATATACCTACTTATACATCTCCGCCGTGCTTAGAATAAACTTTTCACTTGATTTGTTTTTAGTTAAGGTGTAGCTGAAAACAGTTTAGCTGAAAACTGTAATACGCAATCACTAATAGTGGACGAGTTATTGACCACTGACCAAAAATGAAAACTTTCAAGGTCAATTGAAGTCACTTGGTCTATGATAGTACCTTCACTGCATTAAAATCAAATCCCAAAAATTTTTAACACAACACCGATCAATAATAAATTATTTAATATTTCTATACCATTTTAACGTAAACATATATGTATGTAGTAACATTTACTTTGTGAGAAGTGAAATATTGTTTAAAGAAAACACCCTTGGTTTAAAATTTAAAATTAAAATGTGTAACCTATAAATGAACAACAAAAGAACAATATCCTGCTGGTCTTCGCTCTTTCAAATGAAATATTAAATACAGAAAGTTGCATAAACAATTATCTATTTTTTTTTTACATAAAAATGAAGCGTTACTTCTTAAAATTTTTTCCAAAGTCCATTTGATTCATTAGCGTATAGACAGAAAACGCAAATTTGGCCACCTGTTTAGCAAAATATATTTTAAATTCGATTCTATATTTCATTACGCTACTTACATTCAAATTCGAACCCATTGTAATTGGAAACAACTTCATTGCCGTCAACACCAAAGTCTTTTGCGTGCGTTGCATAAAGAAAGCCAAAGTCTTCTTGTAACGTTGATCTTCTTCAATCCAGCTTGAGTGAAAAATCGCTAGTGCCAAGGCATCGCTATCGTCCATGAGACAATTAGCGTAGTAACAGCAAGGAAATGTCTCAACAACCACAGCTATAATGTAGAAAAATGAGGCAACCATTGCCCAAATGTCCGCAAAGATTAGAATGTTGATAAGCGTAAATCCCAGGATGCAACCCATAATCAAGAACTGTATGAATATGGTACCAGAGATGACAGGGCTGATGGTGTTGAACAGGCTGTTTGGATAATGTTAAACGATATTATCTGGAAATGAGTTTGAAAAGTCATGCAATTACTTTAATATATTCTTATGATCCAGAATGCATTGTATCAACTCCTCGACTCGTTCGTCCTTAGTAAGGCCATCCAAATTCTCGCTCAGGCTACTGACGCGCTTTGCCAATATTTGTAGATGCGTACGTATAATGTTAATATAAATCACTGGGTACGAGTCCACGACGACCTCTTGGAAACAAGTGAAATCCATTAGGAAGTACTCAAAGCAAGCTTGCGAGACGAACTCCCATGTCCCATCGCGCCAGTTACTAATCGGATTATATACAGAGTACGGCGGGCGCCCATTCAAGAGAGAGGTTATAAACGTACTTGTCGAATAGCTCCAATAGGAGGCGGCGAATACCAGAAACATGCGATTGCAAAAGGCAACAACTCTCTTAACTTTTTCCTGCTCATCTGGCTTTTTGCAACGCGCATCGAGTTTGTCCATATAGACTTCTGCATCCTGCAATTTCGTATACATAAAGGCCATAATTATAAGTTTCATGGAACAGCCCCAACAATTGATGGCGACTTGCAACGAGGTCAGGAATTGGCTCGGCGTAAACTCGCTCATTTGCATGATATAGCTGAGCAGAAACGACACAGGCAGATATATGGTGACACTTGCATTGACAAAGAAAGACCAAAAATAGCAAAGGAAGCGATAGTTGCTCTTCGGGAACTTAAGGCCCACAATGTACAGACCACGAAACAAGTAAATGCGAGCATCGCGGCAGCTAGCTGGCTCCTTGATTTTGGAGGGACGAATTCGATCGAACAACATGTCGCGACAATTAAAAAGCTGCACTGATTTCAAATAGAATTCAGCATATTCATTTTATAATTCGTGCATGTAACTTTTGAACGCCTTTGCGTGCAGTAACACGCACTGGCATTTAATATGCCATTCAAAAAAAAAAAAAAAAAGTAGACCATAAAAGTTTCAAAATATTAAATGCAAGTACTTTATACAAGTTATTTCAATACAGTCAAATCATAAATAATTTATATAAACTATTATGAAATTCAATTATTGTTAGTGACTGCCCCGCATGTTTATATGTACATGTCATGTACTCTCGTAGAACATTTACTACCTCTATTCGATGTTTAATTAACTTCTTGAAGTTTTCGCCGAGACCCATTTGTTTCATCGTAGTGTTTGCGAATACACTCAGATATTTTTAAAATCAACCAGAATCGTATGTGACTGAACAAATATTTTATTTTCCCAGTATTTGGGAAAATATTTGCCTAATCTGACCGCAGCTTAATATTTTAAATTTAAATCGATTTCAGAGGAAAAAATGGGTTTATGTGTTCAGAACAGCTTCACAATTTATCAAAATATTCAAAAACATCCGTCCCCCCCCCCCTCTTGCACACAATATAGCTAATTTAGAGAACTTCGGATATAAAAAAAAATTGTGCTACGGCTCCATTTTGACCCATTTTTGTTGTGCTTTGTTTCATACTGCATTGTTTTACCCTATTCATATTAAACCGCCTCACGAAAAAAAGTTGCCGCTGTCACTCCATGGAAATGATGATGGGCTTATTTTATGAGGATTCTGCAAATATTTCGGCAGGAAAATTTGGTTATGTTAATTTTTGTCAAAATAAGCTTTATGAAATAAAAGATTTCGAAAACCTATAGACAACGAATTTTTCCGATTTCAATGTAAACAAAATGGTTTTGAGTGTTTATATAGTCTTTGTTTAAATTTGTTGGTGTAACAAAAAAATTCTTTGATTTTCTTCATGCAAGTTTTTGCAATGCGTATTGCTTATTTTAATATAATAATGAAAACAAATGAAGGGGTGAATGGATGAAGGCGGTATGTAACATAACAATTATTTCGAGTAAATCAACTTTAAAGTTTTTCAGTTCAAATATTGAAGACTCCAGCCAAGAATTATTTTCGTTTGAAAATGTGGAATTTATTGAAACTCAAATGTCAAATGCCTATTTTATCAATCACACAAATGGTTTTTAGTACATACCGCCTTCTTCCATTTTAAAATATTTAAAAAAATGTACTAACGCCTTCAGAACTTCCGAATCTCTGACGACATCGCGAATACTTAAATTTGGAAAGAATGAAGAGCTGAACCTAACATCTCAAATTTTGTAATAAAAGCCATTTTGAAGTTTATATTACATACCGCCTTCATCCATTCACCCCTTTCATTTCATTCAATAAAATTCTGCAACAGCTTTCCAAAATTTCCCAAAAAATTTCCTACGAAGTATTTTTCTGGAAGCTTATCAACATTTTTCGAATGGACCATAAGGTCCTTGCAAAAACTTAACCATTCACTATGGAATTGTTCATGATAGAAATTGAATTGTTTAATTTTTTCCCATTATATAGGCATCCTTTTGTAAAAATTGCTCCTAAACTTTGTCCGAAAATCCCGGGATTAGTAAGTGCGAATCCCGTGATTTTCGGGACTAACAAAAGGGCTGGATCTCGGGATCCCGGGATGGACATGCCTAGTATGTACCTATTTAAAAATGTATTCTGAATTTTGATACGCATCTGAACAATCGTTTCAAAAAAATAGCACAAGAAAGCACTTAAAATTGCGCGTGCGAACATTTTACGATTCAATTCAAAAAAACACACAACTATGCTTAAACCTTCTCTAAAATAGTTAAGATCACGCTTCACTTGGAAGTGGAGTAGCTTTTATAACTGAGGGGGGACTGGCTGCATTGAAACCGTTATGCGGTAAAGTCAACACGTCCGATAAAAGCAGCTGTTTTTTGCGACTTAAAGTGGGCTCAAGTTAGCAGAAAAGTGAAAAAGGAAAAAAAGTGTTGAAAATAAAATGAAAAAATTAGTAATTGAAAGAAATCATGAATGCGAAACACAAAGCCGAGTTAATTTGCAGCGCATGTGGGCCACAATAGCGGCAGCACAGTCGACACACTCACACAAAATGCGAATAGAACACTACAAACGCTGAATTTAGCAAATTTCATATGAAGATTCAAAAAAGAAATGAGAAGTAGTTGGAGGGTATTTTGTAGATATGTACTTATAACCAGCGTTGCCATCGTGACATAATTTATGTCACTAGTGCATACCTTTTTTTATCGTGACCATAGTGTAACTAATAAAGTGTGCCCGCCATTTTTTTAATTTTTCATTTTCATGAGAGAACTGCGTTGCCTAGGGTACCAGCAGTGAACGCACTTTGCACTACTTGTATCAAATTACCAAATTTTTCTTTGCTTTTTTGTTATTATAAACTTTTTATTAATTGAAAAACCTTAATTCTTCGCTCGTTTTTTTTTAAATAATATGAACCCAATTTTTTATATTGTTAACCTCAATTATGCAACTCTGAATCCGTAGTACTCGTAAACATACGACAAAAATTTATCATTAAAAATATCCTGTTTTTTTTATAAAAAAAGTCGAAAAAAATTGCATTAAAAAAATGATGACGTGCTGGAGAAAAAATATCTCTTGAGCTTTTTTTCTGTTCAATTTTATTAAACAGTGGTATGTATTGAAGAATGTTGTACTATCTCATTTTATGAACGAAGCTTTTTAACATGTGATCGAAGACTGCGAAGATCAGCTGCTCCCATGGTGAGGATGGTAGCGACAAGAGGGAGGCACTGATCGCTCTACAAACAAATCCAGTTTCTTTTGTTTTATTCTTTTTTATGGAATTTCCAACATTTTTTTTGAACCGGAAGTTCATTTACCTTTCCAAAGTTGTGTTAAATGAGAATATAACAACTTTGAAAGAGCACAAAATGGAACGTGTAAGTGAGTAAAATAGCAGAACCAACAATTCAACGGTTCTCTCTATCACTGTTCAGATGCTTTGAGCTCTTCTCATAATTCTTACGGTTTTACAAGCGAACTTGACATACTGACGTAGTTTTAGCTTTTTGTGATTTATATGTACTTAGCAGTTTCGTTAAATTTGGTTTTCTTGTTCCTTTGCAATATGATCGCTTTTAGTTTTCTAAAGCACCCGTTCTCTCTGCTGCTCCACAGACCGTACCAGACTTTCATTAACGTTTCTACTTGTTTTAAGGTGGTTATTTTTGATTTTAGGTTATTTTTTCTCAGGGTGTATAACTAACTTCTCGGCATTAGTAATAATATTGTATTTTTTTTTTTCAGTTAATCTGATACAAAAGATAATCAAATTTCACCACATTCACTTCCGTACAAACATTATCTACCAAAAAAATCCTTTCAACTAATTAGAAATCAAAATGCATTCATCTTCCAAACTGACAAGAAAAATTCTTCTGCTTTTGTTGTTGTTTATTTTGTACTTTTTTTAACGACAAGTAGAGCTTCTGCTCCTTTTATTTACTTACTGGCGCATAACGAAATTGCGCATTTAGCGAAATGCAAAAGTGCAAATACAAACTTCCGCTTCCGTTGCATCACTTCATTTTCATTTTTACGGAACATGCCGAATCAGAAATACGAAAAAAAATGAAGCCCAGGCTCGCCCACTTTTCGACCGAACAAAAAAATATGTGTAGTATTTCGTGGTAATTTTTGGACATATGCCAAAATTTGACATATGAACTGAAGGCGACTGAAGGCACTTCGTTACATCATGTATTTGGAAGAAGGAATCGCATATTGTTGATGTAGTGGCTGTTGTTGTTGCTGTCGTGCATTATTATCAACTACAATTTTATAACCTCCTACGCCCACCCCAATGTGGGCGTAGACGGAATACTGGCTTGTACTTAACTGAACAGAACTGAACAATGTACCAACAAAGTTATTTAAAAAAAAAAATTTCTGGATTTTTTAAAATTTTTTTATTTGTGGTATAAAATTGAAATTGCATGTTTTACTTATAAGTTGGGGGAAAAAAACTCATTAATTTGGGAAAACAACAAACGGGGTGGTGGGTGAGAAATCAAAATGGCGCCACTTTTCTCACGTATGACATTTAATTAACCCAGCAAAGTGGCGTAATCGCGTTTAAACGCACGAATGCCTGGCTCGTGCAGGCTTGTGTGTGTCAGCCAACAATAACCAACGTTCTGAAAAAAAATTACGCAATGTATTTAAATTAAAGCAGTAAATTATCAGCGTTAAAATATTTTTACTACACCAAAATTTACACTGGACGACCGCTTATTATTTCATTAAATTGACCGCAAATGAAATATTGCGGTGCGACAGGGGAAATGGGATTGTAGAGCGTGTGTGCAATTTCCGATTTTGGTTAAGGCTGCTTTTAAGCCATATTGAAAAGCTCGTAAGAATGTCATTTATAGGATATTGGTATATCAATTTGGCTCAAGAGATGCGATTCATAAAAATATATACCGAGGGTAATATGTGTAGCGTATTCAGGCTATGATACACCACAAAATTACATTACACCACTTGTTTTTAATCAACTCACACAGCTCATTTGTTACTAGAAAAATGTCCGAGGCTTCGCACGTATATGTATATATTATACCACCCATTAACCCTTATTGGACACAACTCTAACACTGCCGCGCCCATACTATGAACTACCACGTCCCTTTTCAAAATTAAAAATCGTACTCGAGAATCACTAGCCGTGCCTTCACAGAATACATTACTACAGCTTCCAGGACCACCCAGGAGAGACACTTTAATTGGCACACTCTAATTTGACAGAACTATAAAGACACAACTCCAAACATCATATTGTTGGGAAATCACGATTTGAAATTTTAGTATTTTATATGAATTTCAGCACTTGGAACGTTCTTAAAAAACAGCTAAAATACATCTAAAACTAAAGATATGAATGCTGTCTTTTGGCAGCGTGTACAAGATAAATATCTGAAGATCCTAGTGGCATTCATAACTCCAGAAACTCGAATTTTCTTTATTGCAGGGTATGAGCGATATGTGCAATTGCAGCTGCCTAGATTCACTAGTTGCTTCCGGAGAGCCTACATTATCTGCCACGACCATTTTTTTAACGCCCCCTTTATAATAATGGAAAATCGGGAGGGAGCATCTCAAGCAATGGCTGCGTAGGACATATATCGATGGTCATAAGTTGATACCTCGTAACAGAATTTTTTTCTTTGAGTTATCTACGTCAAAAGATGTTAGTTACGAGGTGTCAATGTAGGACCATCGATATGTAAAATGAAAGCTCTCTGAATCCACTGGTGGCTTCTGGAAGCATCCGGACAAATTAGTTCTTGTAAAAATAGACAATATAATTGTGCATTTCTTTATTGTTAAATTTCTTTTTTGGTTTACATAATTAAAGGTTTTTCGGTATCATTATTTATTTGTGTTTGCCCATTTTAAATTAATTTCATTATGCAAATCTTATATTATATACTTACTTAAATAAATAAAATAAAATTTTGGTTTCAAATGACAAACCACAAAAATTACCCAATAACCAAAAATACAAACTGGCAAATTGGCATTATTTTGTCATACCGACCGCATAAATTAACTGCATCCAATTGTCATCAAAGTGTAAACGGGCAGGCAGTTGTGACAACAGTTTGCTGTAATTGTAAATATAATATCAAAATCAAACAGAAACCAATGCAACACTTTTGTCATTGCTGTTGTTGTGACCGACAACAACAAAAACTATTTGACTCGATTTGAACAAAAGGCGCAAAATGGTTGCGCAATTAGCAGAAATCGTAACGTGTAGTAACTACAGGTCGTAATGTGTGCTAATGTGGATAGATAGTTATACGTTATCATATGGATTCATATGAATTCATACCGTCGCTGCAGCACAGTCAATTTGGCTTTATCCATTCATTCACCCCACGACAGTGTATCATCATAACAGCAGCAAACAAATCAAAATATTTTGATTATTTAATTGTTTTGTGAGGATGTTGATGCAAAAGATTATCACAACTGGAGCTCAGCGGGTTTGCAGTGACTTTGGATTACAACCAGGATAACAACCAATTTTGACATCAGTTCAAATTTGTAGTGTTGGGATAAAGTTGCTTTGCTTAAAGATGTGTGCGTATACATTAGACTGGCAATGAATGCAGTTCTGATTTTTTTCCCTGATGCATTAATCATCTTTCGAACTTAGTACAAAAATCGAAATTAACATATGTAGGTATGTGTGTTCCTAATTTTGGCACACAATCAAACTTATTTTATCCAATGCCAAATAACCGTAAATTGTTATACGATTTCGGAATAATCGACTTGCTTTGCAACTGTCTATCTGTAAATACATATATGTGTGTGGACATTCTGCTTACCATATATTTTATATTTTGCCCTCGATGACATTTCATATATCCTTGCCAATCAGTCGAAAGACCACTCAAATGTTGCATGCATGCTTATTTTTCGTTTCCTGGCGCATGCAATGACAATGTCTATTTGTTTCTTACAAACAAAATCAAAAACTGAGCAGTATTGCAGAATGTCAGCAACAAACGAAAATTTCACAAAAATTATTAAAGTAACCAGAAATTTCATATAAAGGAGCACAACAATTCGAAAAATGAAATGCGTCCGTTTCGCTTGCATGCTGAAACCGGAACCGGAACTAAAACATTACGTTGTAGAGACAAGAACATTTCAACTCGTTCGGTTCATTCGTTACGGTCGTCCATTCTTGGTGTGTCCGGCTAAACGCAAACTGCATACGAAATGCGTATGTCGCCAAAAGCCAAAATTTGTACACACAACATTACGATAAATCTAAAATAAATACGCCAACAGGACCACCACCACCGAAAATTTATCCTGATGACTGTTTGTCGTAGACGTTTGCCGTGTGCCGGAAATTTTCGGTCAATTCGTACAGAACGTAACGACGTATTCGTACGTATGTATGTACTTGTACTTGTGTACATACATTTGTCTACGTATATCCTGGCGAAATGACTTTTGAAGTTGCTATATTAGGTGCAAAATGACCACACAAAATAAATTTTCAATTGCTGCCAGTATCAATGTGTGTATGTCATGTGGTGAATCGGGCGTGTGTGTGTGTATGAGTGTTGCTTAACTGCAGTTCTTTGAGAGCATGTATTTTTATGTATATGTATTTATATTCCTTGCAGTTGTGTGGTGCTCTTTAAGTTTCCTGTTTTTGTACTTTTAGCAAAATATTGAATAAGCTTTTTTTCATTCTCATTGCCTTCTTCTTCATGTTTACTAAATGTTTGTCTTGCCCGGATACATTGAGTACGTTCGTTCATTCGCTCGTTCGTTCGTTCATTTCACGTACCAGGACGACAACGCAAAGTACAAAAAATTATATCCGCAATCAGCTGCAATAAAATTTCGAGCGCAGTTGTAAGTGGAGAAAACAACAAATGGAAAATAATGATGGCAATAATAACAAAATGTTAGCAGCACTTTACCAGCACCTCCGTATTATGTAAACATTCAAGCGAGAAGTTGTACAAAATAAGAAAAGAATTACAGACTTCACTTTAATTACATACATAATAACATTTGGTCTCAGGAAAACCAATTTGACCCATTTATAGGAGTTTTTGGAAACATGGACCTTGTCCCAAATCAGTTTCTAACCATTTTCTAAGCTTTCTTTTTTTTGTCATTTTGTAGGGAGCCGTCCTTAGTTTTTAGAGGAGAAAAACTTGTAAGCAAAATTAAAGTCGATCGACGGGCATAGCTAAATCGACTCAGTTTTCAATGCTGATCAAGAATATATTATGTTTGGAGAACGTTTGCTGCAAATATACTACTTTTCACGTTTCCAATAAAAGTATTGCATTTTTCTTTTATTGGAAACGTTTTTAAATTGCTGCAAATTAAAAACACAGCGTGTATGTGTGTAACTTATACACCTTACGTCCCGCGTTCGAATCCTGGCTGAGCTGAACATTTTTTTTTTTACTTAAACGTTGGTAGCAAACGAAACAACAAACGAAGTCTGTTTGTTTCGTTTCTTACGAACGAAAAAATTCTTTGAGTGTAGTTCAATAGATGTAGTGAGTTTAATTTTACTATTCCCACTACATAAAGAAAAAAGTTTAAAAAACTGTCTCCTTTATTTGAAAGATACGAAAGAAACGAGAAACGTTTCCATCAAATTAGTTTCGTTTGCGGTCTTCGATGTCATTCACAACAAATACAAACGAATTCTTGATTTGTAATCATTTTCAAAAACATTCCAGATGCTGAAATTCATATAAAATACTGAAATTTTAAATTTCAAATCGTGATTTCCCAGGGAATGAGCGAAATGTATTTTCTGTATTTTCTCTCAATAACAGTAATTCTTTGAGTGTGTGTATTCAAATGGTAATCTAAATAAATTTAATATAAAAGCAGGCATATTTTTATTTGAGATATTTATGATACTCGAAAACTTAAGAACACATTCGGTGGAGCTTATTTGATCCAAAACAAAAATAAAAGTTACTACAAAAATTCCAAAAAACGGACAGGTGTTGTATTGCTTTTAAAAATAAGCTTACTGTTTTTATGTTTGGCCAAAAGCAACGAAACCATAAAAAATAACCTTGATTAACTGCCCTGATTAACAGTATTCTTATACTTATAATGAACGTAATGAATTTGTGTTTGTTAATGTTTCTTAAATTACACAACTGTCACTCTTGAAAAGAGCAGACAAGTTACAAAATTTAACTAACTACCAAACAAAACTCATTATTTCAGCAAACACAGGCGTGTCCTTTTTCTCATTTCCGTTGTTTTCAATTCCGTTAAATTGCCTTTATGGTCAAAAGATTACAAAACCAAAGGAAAATACTTTTCTTATTATTTTGTAGTGCACTTCATTGAATTTTAGTTGCTCTTTAATATCCCTTTTTCGTAGAAGTTGTTTTTTTATTACGTTCGACTAGCTGTTCTCGCTTTGGCCACAAAAATCTCGTGGCTGACTGAAAACTTTCGGTTTGTGTGAATAAATTGTTTAAACGAGAGACGAAAAAAAAATTAAATTAAAAATAAAGGCTGAAAAGATATACGCCAAAACGACTGCAAATTGCAATTCGTCGAGAAAAAGGACATGTCGCACATATTGAGTGGTGGTGCATCATTTAATGTATGTGTGTTCGTGTAATATATGTTTGTGTAAAAGAATGTGTTACGATGCATAGGGTGGATACCAGGTCGGGTGGATTGCTTTGGTGGCCGTTTAAATAAATAATTGCATTACGTATACACACGTACATACACGTACAGGGACACGTGGCCGGCATTTAATCCTGCTATTATTTGACATGACGTACTCACATATCCTTTGTAGTGTTCTTCAATTTTCATTGTTTTTGCTATCGTTGTTCTTGCTGCTTTCAATTGTTTTGGGTCAACAATTGCCGGTCTTGTTTGATTTGGGTTTTTCGTCCTCTGATTTTGTTGTTTCACGAATTTTTTTTTGGCCGTGGCGAAATTAACTTTTTGCAAACCTACACATTCATATAAATTTTTAAAGTATTTCGGCAGGAATGTCCAATTTGTCGGCCCATACCGTTCGGAACAGCTTGCAGTCACCGTCAGTGACTTGGTGTCATAATCAGGGAAGACAGATATATGCACGAACAAATAGAAAATACATATGTATGCACAAAGAAATTTTTTTAAAAAGTTTAATTTCATTTTTGTAAGAATTTTATTTAACACTTTAACACAAAAGCACAGCAATAGACTTATTTAAAGACAAACTTCCTTATATTGAATTCGCACGGGACCAGAAAGTTCGACTGTATAATAAAAACTTCTCAATGCATAAAAACGTAAGTCATAATAAGATATGTTTTACCTCAAAGTATTGTGTCTTTCTGTATCCTTAAGTATAGATAAGATACTTTTATTATGAGGAGTGTACGACTTAAGATGTTTTTTGTATAAGGTTTTTGTAAAATCACATTGAATAGTGTTCCGTACATTGATGCGGGGGACTAAAATGAGTCTAAGGGGGAGTAAAGTGAGTCTAAGGGGGACTAAATTGAGTCCAAAAGGGACGAAAATCATTTCCGCGTGAGCAGCCACTACCAGAGCATACTTGCATAGCCAACAGTGACTCTGAATTTTTCGATTTCTTTCGAAATTTTTTCGTTTTTCTAAATTTATTCCACATTGGAGATGTACATATTACTATTGTCATATTCATTATCACTATTGTCATATTTTAATTGTAACCTATTTATACATATTAGACAATAACGGGAGTAACTAAGAATTTAAAACTGAGAATTTATACTCTACAATGTTGGAGTGGTTCTCCTTTTTTTTTTTTAATATTGAATAAGTGCACTCTCCAGTTAGTTCCATTATGGCAGAAGCCCTAACTGTAAAATTTTCCGAAAATATATTGTTTTTGGACGTGTTTGTAAGGCCCCAAATACAAGGAAAACCCATAATTATCCATTTTAAATGAACAGTCTGTAAACCTTTTTACCGAAAATTGGGGTTTACAGATGTGAATATTTTTACATCGAATTTAAAACTTTTTTTTCGGTAATTTTTCTTGGGTAGGGATTAAACACAATACCTTCCGCGGTGGCCTTTTTTTGGCTTCAAAACACCAAAATGTCATGACATGGTTGTGGAGGGGAACGTTTTTGCGAATTCGACACACTGTGTAATTTAACAAAATATCAATTGCAACGTGCATTAATTTCCTTTTAAATCGGAAGAAAACCGTTTTGCTCATTTTCACTTTGGCCTGTGACACCGCACGCTGTGGGTTAACTTACAGTTGAATGCCTAAAAATGTGTCCTGTTGTTTGTTCAATTTGTTTTTTGTCGCACAAACTTTTCGTTATCCTTATTGTCCATGTACGAATACGATAGTTGTTATATTTTTTTCTCTACTTACTGGTGTTGTTGTTATAAGCAGTTAAACGTAAATAGCGCCCAAAAGGACAAGAAATTAACTTTTGTGCAAGTTTTGCGCCTTGTTGGTCGCTTTTGTTGTGCTGATTAAAAATTTTTTGTGCGCCAATATAATCCTGCGAAAGGATACTTTTTCGGGTGTAGTTTACATTTTTTTCGTTGCAAAAAGTAACAAAAAATGCGCAATTTAACAAACACATCCGCATTAAAGTTAAAAACTTTTAATTGTTGCCTGCTTATAGGCATCAGGAAGAAAAAAAATGTCAAGCGACTGTACCGTAAACCACAGAAAAAGCTCGCGCACGCTTTCTATAAGGATCGCCACCCCGCCAGGATGACAAGTGTGTTTCGGGTAAAATTTTTACTAATTAAAATTCAGAAAAAATTCGATGGTATGCAACGTGGCGTGCTGCAATTGCCGTTTGTGTTTGTGTCCTGTCAGATTCCGCTAGTTGCTCGCATTGTCGTCGTCCTTGTTGTCCTTGTTGTCCTTTTGGCCGCTTTCTAATGAAGTTTACCATCACCATTGTTTAACAAACGTGCCTTGGCCTGCGTTAAAAGGCTTTTGGCCCGTTCTCATTGTTTACTGTGGTTTGGCGCGCACTCTTTCCTTCCCAAACACACACAGTCACACTCGGGCGCGCACTGTTTGTTTTGTCATTTTGGCCAAGTTTACTTGTAATTCGTTGTGGAACTGTACGCTACTTTATATGTGTGTGTGACTTTGGCTGAGTGTTGTGTACTGACACAAATACTCTAGATGTTTGTCTGATTTTCTGACAAGTATCCTTTAACATAAATTGTGAACAAATTACAAATATATTCAATTCAAACTATTGTGCAATTAAATTCTATTGCCTAAAAATTGAAATTATTACTTGCGGCAAATAAAACTGTAGAACCAAAGGAGATTAGCAAACGAGTTTCGAAAATTACACTGTACCTACAACAGTAAAAAAACACGGGATTTCACACATTTTTTTGTAGTATTTTCAGGGCCGCTGATCACGAATATGCTATCAGTTTCCTAGGCCCAAAAAGGTCCTTAATAATTTTATCCTTTAATATCCTTTCAGGATTTCTAAGAAAAATTTTGAAAACTATATATATTTAAGACCAAAGTATGCACTAAAAAACTACAAAATGACATCTAAATAACTTCAATAGTTTTGTTTTAAAATTTTTTGAAATTTATACTAATTCAAAACCATTAGTTCCGATTTTCAAACCAACATAGAGCTTTTGTGCTCTATTTACATGATTTTTGTAAATGTTTAAATTTAATTTAATCTGGTTTATGAAATTATGGGTAGTTTCTTGCATTTTTTGTATGTAAAGGATACAGATTTAAAAGGACATTTTTGACCAAACTAGAGGGGTCCCGAAAAACCGATAACATATTCGCGATCCGCACGCCTGAAAATACTAGAAAACATGTATGAAACATCGGGGGGTTTTCGAAATTGTTGATTACTAGCTTGTGTTATTACTAGCTCGCATTTGAAATTCGAAACGGAATTGTTTCCTTCTCAATTTATTTCTCGAGGACATTCCATGACCGGTCCTTTCCATGGCTCGTCTTCGGTCCGACCCAGAGTGAAATCCATTTTAAGCATAAAATTTACGAACTTGTGAAATTTGAGCGAAACACATTTGTCCACGCTTATGCATATATAAATTAGACCGACTCATGCTTCACACAAAATAAAAATCTTGCTGCGGCCACCTCCTTAGCATTTGATAATAACAGAAATTCCAAAAGTACATAGAAAAAAGTGTCAGAAATAAATTAGGTGTACATTCTTGCGACTTTTCGTTCGAGATAATAGCGAAAAGCTCGCAAATAGAGATATTCGCTACTGTTTAATTGGGCAAAAGCAGCGTAACGAAATATTTTGCACATATAGTCGCAGGTGATTTTGATAGATTTTTTCAAAAGGTCCAACATCAATGGGGTACATCGTAAAGCAACCCATGGTTTCTTAGGAAATGGCTTTGCGGACTTTTTCGAGAGCCTCCCGAATATGCCTAAGTATGTACTTTTGTGTGTACGCACACATACTCTTTGCGTGCCACCGCTCGTTAATAACGCGCTCGCGACAACGACGCTGCTGCCGTCGAAACACGTACAGCCTCGAAACCGCCAGAGTGAATTATGCGGCCCCAGCCAAACCAAACTAAACCAAAACTGCGACATTCGGCCGCAAGTTGAATAACGAAAGAAATTGTAACTCTAATTGCCAAAGACAAACTGAGGAATTGAACGCGAAGCCAAAAAGCTTCTTCAGGACATTGCCACTCTCAGTACGACATCCGCCAAAGGATATTCGGGCAAGGAGCAAACGTGGTGGAAGTAGTGGTGGCGTCGCAAAAGTGCCAAAAGAAAAATGACACTCATTAAAATTGAATGAGCAAAAGTTTAAGTTTAACGAAATTGCTACTCGCATTATTGGCAATGCAGAGTGGGCAGTTTTTTGGGTTGTGTAGTCTGTTGTTAAATAGACAACAAACCGTGTGCGACAGCGCCTAAAAATTGACATTTGTTTTTGTCACTTGCAGTTTGTGAAAGCAGTTGTTAACCGCAATATTTTGCCATTTTTTGTGCACTGCGGAGACAACGCGACAAATGACGCGAACAATTTTTTCATTGTTGTTCCTGTGTTGGTCTGTCGCATCAGGGTCTTTGGAGGTTTGTTTGTGTGTGTTTGATGTGTGTTCCGGAGAACATTTAACGATGTTTGCTCTTATTTCTGTTGCACACATATTTCCAAAGTATTTCGACACGTGCAGCCAAAGTTGCTTAAAGTAATTGTCGGCGTATTACCAAACCACTTCAGAGAAATTATTAAGGAAATATAATTAAATTATTACAAAATCCCACCGCCAATAGGTCTTGGGTTATTATTATAATTACAATTTATGTTAATTCGATCTAATGTTCAAATGTACTGAACAACCAATGAGACTGGTAATGTATTCGTCAGTTTTATTTGCCTTTATTGGTTTTCTCTCGAACTAAAGCAATACACATCTCGCAAAGACTATCGGGAAAAGTATGTTTCACAGCGAAAACGAGGCGCCAATATTGTGTTTGTGAAATTGTGTATGCGCAAATGTTGTAGCCATTTGTTAGTAACAATTGCCGCCATTTTAAACAGTTGCTACACTTCGAAAGCAACAACAATACGAACATAAACATAGAGAGCCCAACGAGTGAAAAAATGCGACACAAATTGCATAAGGAGAAATGTGAAGATACACGACGACGACAGGACATGTATGCAACACTGGCCTGGCAGGCACAAATGCCGCCTCCTGCCTCCCTCCAGTGTATTTGTTTTACGCTGCCACTTTGAGAGTGTAGCTGTAAATAAGTACCAAAGCGTAATTTCTAAAAAAAAATAATAAATAAAAATAACAACGGGAATAAAAAAAATCCACTTTTTAGTTATGTGTTGCAGATGCACTAAAAAAGCCGAAGCAACACTGGCAAAAAGGAAGTGCTTGTGATGTACACAGACAAACACACTCGACAGCAGGCACTCATACTAACAGCATATCTGCAGTGCTAAGTGGGTCGATAGTGGCCAATGGCCATACATACACACACAATCGCACACACGTATACGAATGAAAATTTCATATCCACGTTCGCAGCAAATATGACAGCAAGCTCAAGTAATTTTCCAAAAGAAAACTTTTGAGCTCCTTTTTTAAGTGTTCTTTTGTAGCAAAAGTGTTGCTGAGGGCAGTTCGCAAAAGTTCGTTAGTTCAGCAAAATTGAGCGTATTAACAAAGTTGCCTTTGTTGCGTTGTCAACACACTCAAATGACTAGAATTCGTACATTGTTCCAAGGAAATTCCAAAGAGTATGTATTTCTGAGAAAACTTAAATAGTTCAGGTTACTCTCAAGTAATTGGAATATTGCAAATCTTATGCAGCAGCTCATTTCATCTTGCACAAAATTCCTTCGGCTATGTGGACATTTAAATTTCCATGTCAATCACCAACTATCTGCCACCATCAATTAAGTGTTTCCAGCCAGACTGCATGTTGTTGACAATTTTTTTAATTTTTGTTAAATGGAAAATAAGAAGCAGCTGCGCCTAAATACGACACTAAAAAAGCGATGGGTTAAAAATGTTTTTACCATCGCTTCCAGATTTTTAATTTCCGGTTTAACATTTCACTTGTCCAAAGCATTCAAGTTTTAAACGATTGCAATCGCCTTGATTTAATGGCAACATCATTAGCAGCATTGCCTACAGAAAAATATAAAACAAAGAAAATAAAAAATCCAACACAAAATAGTCGCAAAAGTTTCATTCCACTTTTTTGTTTGTGCTGTTTTATTGTTGTTCCAATTCACAGCAATAAAAAGTGTGATTGGTGTTGTAAGGCTAGAAAAATGACTCCCGAAAGGGCGAAATGAAAATTAAAAAACAACAAGACCAACCAACATAGAAATGCCACAAATTGACAAGTGTTGCCCGCGCAACTGCACCAACGGCAGCGCAAGCAGCTGCAACAAAAGTGTCAACAAACACAAAAAACAATTTGAAAATCCGCTTAAACTGAATCAGAATTGTACATGATTTCCATTGGGAAGAGCCAAGTCGAACTGGAATTCTCCTAAAATGCCTACAATTGTGGTGGAACTTTAGCGATTTTTTTTTGACAAATGGCATCCCCTTTTTAATTCTTTACTGTCTCAATTGCCACCCATTTGACCACAAATGTGTGAATTTTTGGCTGTTTTAATATTTAACGTTGCATAAATTACAGCGAAGTCTTCTCTATTTTGCGCCATTTTTCTGTTGCAGTGCCAACATTTTCAGTAATGGCGTATTGCTATGTTGCCATGTTGCATGTTTAAAGCAATTTTCCACTACATTTTTTATTGAACTGCATCTTCAAATTTATGTCGATTGTTTCTTTTTGAAAACAGAGAACAATAAAAACATCAACAATATCAAAAGCAACAACATTAAAGAGCGCCAAAAGACCTTTGAAAGCGGAAATACACTCCAAACGATTTCTGTTGAATTTTACAACGATAAATTTACTAATATTAGTAAATACATACACCAACCACTGGGAGAGACTGTGTTCGTTTAAGTCTACAACAGTGCTCTTCATGGGTGTAATAATGGTTTGCATGTAAACCTGTAAATGTCCCGTAAACGTTGTGAATTTACATGCGTGTAAACAATTTGACAAAATTTGTATGGGCAAATGTTTACATCATTTCCGAGCCAAGTTTTAAGCGTAAAGCAACATGTAATCTAGATTTAGAGGAAAATGCAATTGAGTGGTGTTAAATATTTTTGGTTACATAATTTAGTTTGGCAATGTTTTGTATCTATAATTAGGCTATTTCTACTTTTCTTTGTATTGAATAAGCAGAACAGCCGAAAATTCTGCATAAATTTACTTTATTTTCTATAGCAACTGTCAACAAATAATTTAGAGTGTACATATTTGCAACAATCATGTATAAAAGGGCACACATCCGTCGTGCTTTAATGTTAGACTGAAATGTGGTTTTTGGGACGCAAGCAAAAAACATAGGATAATGCAAAAAATCTATGTAGTAGGTTTAATTGCAGTTTACCTAGCTAAGTATACGGAATACATTCAATATATGCCTGTTTTGGAAAATATCTTAGCACTCAGTGAATATACAAAGTTGTTAAACGCTGCATCTGGAAAATTGACATCCCTATTGCCTGCCCATTCCCATTCCAAATAATTTGGTTGCCAAATGCTCTTTTTATTTATTTGTGTCAACCGTGTTGAACCAAAGGCTGCGATATTTAATATGATTTTTAGGTATACCTACATTTTAAATGTTTAAATTAAAACAACTTCTGTACTAGTTTGCAGTCATTTTTGCAAGCTTCGCCCATTTCTTGTCATGCTACCTTACAGCTGTACTGTGTGTCAATTGCGTGATTGATTTCAAAGCACACACTCACACAATAATTTTCTGCACGATAATTGCAGGTGCCATAGTAGGCAACTGCAATACCAGCAATATCATACAACAGCAACTCAAACAAATTATCACATTACACTTGATTGCGTGACGCACATACCGCACACATACGGTGACCATTTGTCCAGCCAAATGTTCCGCTAAAGGCGGGAGGCAAAAGCTTCCGAATATGTATTTTTGCCACGACAAAATTCCGCGTTTTCGATATTAATGATTTTTTTTCGAAGTAATCCTTATGTGGCGTTTCACACTACTTAAAATACACGCACACAATATGAGCAATTTAGAAGTACTTCGAAGATAAAAAAAATTTTGTCTCAGGACCCTATTTTGACTCCTTCATAGGTGGGTGTGAAACATCGGAACATGTCCAAAATCCGTTTCTAAAAACTGCGAATCGAATCCACCAACAAAATTTGGTCTCAGGATTCCATTTTGACTATTTATAGGTGGTACCATATCAAATAGGTTACCAAAGTTTCAAGTCGATATCTCCAAAACTGTGTAAACAGACAGACGAACATGACTAAATCGATTCAGTTTTCGATACTGATCACTTTTCTATACGCCTCCTTATATGCGTTACAAACCTTGTGTCATAGTTAAGATACCCTTCCACAGTAGTGTATGGGGGTATACAAATAAATGCCACATTAAGTGCACTCTTTTAACGCCTGAATTTCTAGAGGTTCTCATTTCGTTCTAAATGGTTTTAATTTGACATAACTTGAAATCTAAGAATATTAACGAATATTAGATCCAATAGCGTCGACTTTCATTCTGTACTCTGACAATGCTATATAGAATGAATATGTTTAATAGGTTAAACGAATCTCCTGGTATTTAAGAAGGGTATTTATTCCGCAAAAGTTCAAGTTAAGAATTTGCTCAACATTTTCAGTTGACCAGTCAAAAATTTCTGGTCACCGTACGCATACGCCATGTATGGCGCCGTTGCCTTAGTTTCTCATATAGACACACAAACACACGGAACACGCTCAAACTCGATATCGTGCACAAAAGTCCATTCGCTCTGACTGTCGACAAATAGTCTCAGTGATATGTCACACTTTTGACGACGACGACGACGACAATCAGGGGTACGACGACAACGATGACTGCTATGACGATACATCCTCGTCAGTGGCACTGCCAGATTTACGACATTGTCTTTGATTTTCTCGATTTCTGGATGCATTTGGTGCTGTTGTTTGTGCTGTTGCTGCTGTTTTGCGTTGCGTGTACATTTTGCTTGAGTGGCAAGGCCTACGGCAATCAGGGTTTAATTACATTTTCCAATGATAACGTAATTTAAAGCGGGAAAATGACTCAAAGCAGACGTGATAAAGGATAATTGCAGTGATGATGTGGTTGTGTTGACGTACATTTTTTTAACTTTAATTTTGCATATTTGGCATTTTTAAATGTTTCATAACTATGGTTGGTCTAAACTCACAGATTGTGGATGAAAAACCAAAATTCGTTTCAAGCAATCGCAATAGTCCTGATCGCGAATTTATCGTATGTATGTTTTTGAAATTTTACGAAATGGTTTTTTTGTAGTTTTTGGTCATAAGTTGGCACCTTGTAACTAACATTTTTTGACGTAGATAACTCAAAGAAAAAAAATTATTTTACGAGGTATCAACGACATGCTAAATCACCATTTTAAATTAAAAAACAAAAAATTTTTGAAAAAAGTAAGATTTACGATAAATTTGCATTATGGGACGCTATAGATCCTGTAGATCCTAAGTTGAATCATTGGCTTAAATAAATAAATATTTCAAATCGAATCATATAAAATAAAAGGGCTTATTTCCGGGTAATTTTCCGGTTTATTCTTTAAAGACCGTATTTTCTTCACAAATCTAACCATTTTGTCGTTTTTTATACGCAAATGAAATTTTTTTAAAGCCAAATTGACTTTTTTCTGTTAGCATCACCTGGCAACCCTGGGTCCCGGTGTTATTAGCCATCTAGGAGGCCCAAATTATTTATATTTTTTCTCCCACCGAACAACATTTATTTTTGGCCACGCTTCTGATAAGCATAGGTATATTTTGTAACAGTTTTCATCGTGTACGGTATTCAGCTTCGAATAACATCGAAATAACTTTTTAAAGTATCAAATTGACTGCATTGTTTAGCGTGCCCTCCAGATAAAACTTTAGCCTTCATTCCAGATCGCAATCCATATCCAAACCATATAAAATAAAGAAACAACTTTTTGTCAGGAGCAAAAGATATTGTCAACAACTTTTTGAACTGGCAGCAAAATACCCCACAAACGCAAAACCGCGCAGCTTAAAGGATTTTCGCACTTTTCCCCCATTTGCTACTCCACTCGCTCTGTCGTTGGCATAACTGTAAAACAAATTGACACGCTGCATATTCAGTTGAGTGGGTGGCCACCTGGCAACAACCAACAGAAGCAGCACAAGAATATTAAGCCTGGCTGAGTAATTGTTTGGAAAAAGCGCGCAAATTGAGCGCGCAAAAGCTGAAAAGACGAAACTTTTCTACCACTACCAACCCGACTGGTAGTGGCGAAGTGCGTGCGGCGAGTAAAATTATGTCTGCACAAAGTTTCCGAGAAGTTCTAAGGACACCAGCGAGAAAATTCAGGAAAAACAGTAAATACTTACAACTGCAGCAAAAGTTGTAATGGCAAATGAACAAAAAATTGGGTTGGACGCGGGACTACAAAATATCTATAAGCTTTTCTACTTCGCCATCTCAATGAACTGAACTAACTCTATTGTAAAGAATTCGGCTATACCTTGGGAATTAATTTATTTGTTTCACTTGCATTTGTTACAATCTTACGACTGTCTCTTCATTTTGCTGTACATACATACTATTAAATGCAAAAATATTTCACGCAATAGTATAGCGGTCAATGGGACATGGAATTTAGTACAATATTATGGAGCACCATTTTGTTTGCAATTCTTACGGAGATAAGTGTGCGTATTTTGTGTGTGAACATTGGAGTAGCTTATAGTCAACTACTTACAATCACTTCTACTACGAAATAAGTCAGGCTATTTAAGCGTGACTGAGTCTGTGACATCCTATAAGTATTTATAGACCACGTAAACAGAGCAGCAAGTCAGAGAAAAGCAAGAGAACAGCCTATAAAACAAAAGATGGAGTGTGCAGGGTAAAATATGAACTGACAACGAAGGACGAGCGTAACAGCAATGGTAATGCCGCATCTCGAAGAACAGCAATCAATCATCAGAGCACTCGATTTTACTGAATGAAATATGAAAATATAAATAAGAATGGGCTTTAATGGGTAAATGTAATAGTGCATCTACAAATGCGATATTAGACTATAATTTTTCCACTTTTTGGAACGAACTTCAAGAAATACGAGAAAGAAAATCCTTTTTGATTTTCACAAACAATTCTCTGACAGGGTTTGTTGATATATATAATTCGTACCATAACTTCCATAATTATTGACTCCAAATTTTGAAATCGATTGCGAATGATGAGGAAATGAAATTTCTCGAAAAATTATCGATAAAATGTCGATTTTTCTTATTCATTGTGTAGGAGTTCAGCTTTTGCATTGCCGGAGATAGCTCACTCACAGGTTTCTATTCTGGTTTCTTCTTACGGAGATAAGTGTGCGTATTTTGTGTGTGAACATTGGAGTAGCTTATAGTCAACTACTTACAATCACTTCTACTACGAAATAAGTCAGGCTATTTAAGCGTGACTGAGTCTGTGACATCCTATAAGTATTTATAGACCACGTAAACAGAGCAGCAAGTCAGAGAAAAGCAAGAGAACAGCCTATAAAACAAAAGATGGAGTGTGCAGGGTAAAATATGAACTGACAACGAAGGACGAGCGTAACAGCAATGGTAATGCCGCATCTCGAAGAACAGCAATCAATCATCAGAGCACTCGATTTTACTGAATGAAATATGAAAATATAAATAAGAATGGGCTTTAATGGGTAAATGTAATAGTGCATCTACAAATGCGATATTAGACTATAATTTTTCCACTTTTTGGAACGAACTTCAAGAAATACGAGAAAGAAAATCCTTTTTGATTTTCACAAACAATTCTCTGACAGGGTTTGTTGATATATATAATTCGTACCATAACTTCCATAATTATTGACTCCAAATTTTGAAATCGATTGCGAATGATGAGGAAATGAAATTTCTCGAAAAATTATCGATAAAATGTCGATTTTTCTTATTCATTGTGTAGGAGTTCAGCTTTTGCATTGCCGGAGATAGCTCACTCACAGGTTTCTATTCTGGTTTCTTGTTTCTATATTGTGTGGGGGTAATTCAAGGGACAAATACTGTAAGAGAAAATTAAAGCGCTTATCAGCTTTCCCATTTTAGCACCGGAAGGCAACACACTCCAGTGCTAGCACCACTGAAACAAGAACAACTACCGCATAAATATTACTGCTGAATGCACAGTAAATTTTGAACCGCTTCATTAGCAATTACAACAACTACCACTAATAATGCGTCAGATAAGAATGCACCGCAGCAACATGTTGGTTGTCCAACAGAGACGTCTTCCAAATGGTAATCACTGAAAAGGACAACCACTTAAACATAAACAAACTAACTTGCCAGCTATAACAACTGAACGACACTAGTTTCAATAGCACCGAAATTAACTAGCTGACTGTGTGCCTTTAGTGGCTTCGGGCGGTCGCACTTCCGCGTGCCGCACATCGTATGAGGTTTAATTAGGTTTTTGGTCGAATTCGCCACGCTCGCAAGCATCGTTCATTCATTATTTATCCTTTATAGGCGTTTCAGAAGGATGCGCTTGTGTTTGCATTAGTGCGTCGTATATTAACCGAATCGATATATGGTAAATGGCTGGGAAATTAGTGCAAAGGAAGTTATTGATGAGTGACAATCATGTAGTGCTAGAAGGTGAGGTATGTTTGAATTAATTGATGATTGCTAATTTACTAATTAAATTGAAACAATAAAGAAAATACCGAATTTAAGTAATTGCTTGTTCTCTTCAATAGAAGAGAATGTCGCTTCGAATCCTAATCATACCACTACTATAATGAAAATCTGTTTCTACATTACCTCATTACGGATTTATGTAGATCCTTCACTTGTATCATTTAAATTGTGTCTTTTGCTACATATAAAAAATAACGCAACCCTTATTCCTCCAACTATTTTATTGCACTTCGTTCACCCATTTCCAATTCAACTCATATTCACGCTTCAGTAACATAAATTCAAAAAATTGCAGTTAATGCACATTTGAGAGATTTTTCGCAAAATAAACGTTTCTTGCAGACCAACAAAGCACACGCTAAAGCAGTAATCAATCTCACTTTGCCACACGCAAAATATGCTTCCACGATGTGTTAAATCCACATTTAATGGTCTCCAGCATATGCATGAGATCCACAATGTGTTTGCCATGATGATGCAGCTGCACACATACATACGCCAACCCACAAACATTGTTTCTTAGTATGTACTTCTCCAAAAGCATTAAATCAAGTTGAACACCATACAAACGCACTTTTGTAGCTTAGTTGCCTTAACCTTAAAAAAAGGTTTTCCACAAGGATGACCCGAATTAGTCGATGTCTTTATTAAAACAAATTAAAGTTAAATGGCAATGCATAAAGAGGAGTTCAATAGTAGGAATGCAAAAAGTTTTTAATCAAACGTTGCTTTCACAAATATGTTCTGCAGCCGAAGTGTTATCTTTAAATTAAAGGTACAAAAGGGTATCCGATATGTCAGTCTATTGTGGAATTGTCTAATAAATATCCCGAGAAATGATGTAGTGGTTCTGAGTATAATCGCCCACTTCAACGATTCAATGCTTACCTTAATTTCTTTATTTGCTCATCAGACATTTATATTCACAATATGAACAATTAACATATAATCTAAACTGAATGCAGAACCTATCCGTCGTAAACATACATACTAAATAATTTATAGCGCAGAGGCCGGAAGGCAGTGTATATTCATATTTAACATATTAATACAACTATTTAAAGAGTAGTTTGCACTTCAGGGCAGTAAATTTATTTTTTTGAAATGATAAATGACAGTTGCACTTAGATTACCAAGCACACTCACACACGTGGACCAGCAAAAAGAGACATCGAATGCAGTCTTTCGAAATGGTTTTTTTGCACTCAACGAACTTCTAAGCAATTGCGAAAACTTAAGAAGCTGCCAAAATGTATTTGCGCATTTCTCAAGCCATTGCAAAACTATTAATTTCGCTCGTATTTATTGCAAAGTGCACGTAAAAATTCCAAAGACACCACATCATGGCTTCAAATGGAAATGCCACAAATTATTATCCTTTGGATAATGCGCACATAAGCCGCACATATCCGTTTGCGGTGTAAGACCTTAATGGTGGTTGGTTGCTTTTGCGGCAATTTGTGCACACAAATCTTTTGCAATTACTGTAAACTGCCAGCTACTATTTATGAACTTTGACAGGCCGGTCTTGGCGGTCCGCCGCCGCTAATTTGTAGCTTGATTCTTGATCAAAAGCCAAAATACTTTCGAAAAGAAATTCAAATTGAAAGGTTTGTTGTGCCATAAACATAAGAAAGCTAAAAGCAGTAAATTTCGGTCCGCATGTCAATTTCAAATGACATTACCAAAGTCGCTTGTCTAGTAGCGTGATAGACCGGAAGAATTACAAGAAATTGAAAATTTAGAGATATCTATGTTTAAATTTGCAGTGAAAAGTGCTCCAGAAATACGTTAAACTGCGAACATATGATTCAGTTAAAATTCTTGCATCAGATTACAATCATTTGTACCTGTGTTGTGGGAATGGCATTTTCCAACCATGTCATCTACACCTACTCAATTATACCAACTTTTCGAATATTCTCCAGGCGCTTTATTATTTAAAGTTTTGCGACTTCCTTTCGCCAGAACGAATACATGTACATTGAAAATAGAATCCTTTTCAATATTTCTATATTAAACTCATCAAGGCATTCGTGCTCCATTCGATCTTATATTTAAATCCTCTTCAACCAAGCACCCTCCCCACGAAGCATAAGCCTTTTCACACCCATTTCACCGTATGCTTTATTCCCCCATTCACTCTATAACCCCATAGAGCCCTCCGCCGCCTCGTACTTGCATTCGAATTTTACACACGGAATCACTAATAAAATTTAAACTACTACGGCCGCAGCCTTACCCCATTGTATGGTGTCGAATCGTATCGCATCATGGGGTATAGCACCGCAACACCAAACCAAATACCAACAACAACAACAACAACGACAACATCAGCAGTAGCAACAGAAGCAGAAACAACAAAACCCTAAAAAATAAAAGCGAAATAAATAAAACCAACGTAAAACGTAAAATATTCCTGAATGCAATTCCCATACAGAAAAGTCAAACTACGGCAATGCGGATGTTGAGGACATTGCACTGCACTTTGACCCATATTCGGGAATACACAAACACACGTGTGCAAAACGATTGCACACGAAGCCAAGCTACGAACCGCACACACACAAGCCATTACGTTGTATCGAGTGGTTTGAGTTATGACTAAGAGCCGCCGAAATTTCTGCCTTCTCACATGGCACGTACACTCAGGAAAAAACAAACTCAAATCAAGCTGAAACGTTCATGAAAGTCTGGTAAGGTAAAGTCGGAAATTTTAGAAACAAGTACAAATAACCTCACTTTTAAAGTAAAACTTAATTTCGAAATTGAACGAACTTATTTTAAAGTTGTTTCAGCTCACTTCAAAAATTCCCATTTCAATTGTAAAGTGATGCATATTTATTTCAAAAAAGTATTGTCTGTGTGTAGGGAAAAGTTGTTTATCAGATATAATTTCAGTCTCATACTGTTAGCAGTATTCGTTGCTTTTATGATGCATATTCCTAATATTGAAGAATTATTATACTGCTTCATCCTTCGACCAAATTTCGGCGGCACCTAAGAAAGCCTCCTATATATTCTGTCGTTTTTCCCAGATCAATTCGTTAAGATTAAACAAAAATCGTTTTAAAAGAAATTGTACGATAATTGGGACACACTGCGTATAAGTAATTTTCACAATTTTATTGTTTTTAAATGCAAACAAAGTAATCTAGAAAAACGATAAGACACGGTTATTTTATTATAGTTTCCGAACGATTCGAATCGAAATTATTCTGAGCATATCCTGCATACAAGTGTACATTGTACATGGATATATTATATGGTTTTTGTCTCACCTATATATGTACATATATTGCCCGAGCTAAAATACCCCCCACAAAATATGAAGAATAGCGGAAATTCGCCCCAAGACCCCATTTCGCTCATTTACTGTATATGTGGTCCATTATATATTTGCGTACAACTGGGATATATTGACTTCTTATTACTTTGGTGTTACATAGGGACTGAAATGTGTCCAAGCTAATATTTCTTTCAACTTTCCAACTCATGTTCTTTCATTTTGAAATTTTCAGATGAAATTCAGAACAATACATGTATAATAATTTTTTCTGTGCACAGAGGCAGGAATTTTAACAGGGGCTGCTTATGTTGCTCCGTGCCCAACCCAACCTCCAATTAACATTTGGACAGACGATGCAGGAGAGAGGGCTGTTTTTGTGCTGCGGTTGCTACGGATTACACTCTCGGCACACCAGGGAGTGGATCAGCACTGTTAAAAGCGTTGCGGCTGTGGCCATAAAACGTGCTGCATGTGTTGCCGGTGTGGCAAGTGTTACTACTTTGCTGCTCCTGCTCCAAGTTTTGCTGATAGCTAGCTGCCTCTGGCGGGCTTAATATGCATCTTAATAGGTTTTAAAGGCATGAAATTCGTGATGCATGTGGAGAAGCAGCCTGTGTCGTGCCTTTGAAATATTTTTGTGACATTTTGCTGCAAGTTTTGTCAGCCGCATACAAAACAGCCCTTTAAATAATATTCCTTACCGTGCATACATACATCCATACACACATATGTGAGTGTAAGGAATGAATTTGAAAATGTTGTGCCACTAGAGGGTGACTTTACAAACAAAAACAAAAGAAGAAAAGCGGAAGGAAGGAAAGAAGAAGGCCTTCAAAGTCAGGTGTCTGCGTCCAATTCCCTAGCAAAAGTGTTGCCCACATACTTCAGCCAATTATTTTTGATATTTAATGTTTCACAAAAATAATTTGTGTAATTTCTAAATACATTTTTTGATTTACAGCTATGTTTTGTGCTGATAGGAAAGTCCCTCTTTCGGTATGCCTGTGTTTTATTTGCGGACAATTTTAGTTTTCTTCAAGCCGAAATACTGCACACACATATTTCGTTTCGATAGCACGAAACAAAAGCAATTTTAAGTTTTAATATCAATGGCGTGAAATTGTAGGTATTTTAGAAGAATAGAAAATCTGTTTATGCTTTAACAGTCTCGTTATCAGCTGTGGCAATTGATCCTGATCCGCAATTATGTTTTATATTTTTGAGTTGTCATAGAAATCAACGTTTCATTTGACGGTCAGAATCGCATTCCGTCTTATGGTTCAGATTTACATTCACTACCAATTCCTTTAATTTTGAATTCCACTCGCACAGTAACACCACATTTCATTAGCTTTTACTGCACCACTTTTAAACTTGACAGGTGCTTTCTCTGCATAATCCACTATTACGTCACATCTAAAATACGCATATCAACGATGAGCTGAATTAGATAAAGAAATTATAGCATAACATACAACTGACACAACAGTTTATAAATTAATGTGTTAATTAAACAACAATAATGCAATAATAGCATTGCAGATGATCAGCGACGTAGCAGTAGGAGTACAGTGAATGGCATTTTGGTGATGCTCAGATGGCATGTCATGCTGTCTGCACCATGACACATTGACCGCAATCGTAAAATATTTGTGATGGGCCTGGTTTGGAGCATTTAAACCGAATGTTGAGTTAATTTTTGGACGTGTTTGAAATTTCAATGCTTTTTCGTTGGTTGGAATTCCAAAATGCAGCTTGTACTTATTATGACGAAGAGTAAAATGGGCACATTGGGCCACTCAATGGGATAAATGAGGGAAATTAAAATTATTATAATTGTAGAAATTATGTGAAAATATTGCATAAGCCGCGTAATGGTTGCAGTGAAAATGGACTACCTCAGGGGTTAATGAAATGTCTACTTGGCTTTACATGGCGAAGGAGCAAGTTAAATCAACATGTTACGTAACAACTTTTCTACCTAAGTATAAGTAATTCGCAGTTGTTGTGTTCACGGATTTTTGACTTTTCTCTTCATTGTGCACTAAATCTTGTTTATATTTAGAAGTTTTCATTTCGTTCTAATTCGTAGTAAATTTCAGAATTTGAAATGTTACGTAACGCGTCCCATATATAGGAAGGGGGTGCTGTATTGGTCTACATGACGTTACATGAAGGGGGGAGGGAGTAAAAACGACAAAAAAATCCGTTATGTGGCTTATGGACAACCCCTTAGGTACTTTTATTGCAGTTTACTTAAAGTGGTGGTAAAATTATCCCATACAATTTTTGAGTTCAAATGGGTTTCGTTGGTTGCAGTCTTTTGCTTTTTAAACGTAAATCACGCGCTATATGCATATACACGCAAACATTCAACACCACTTCAACCGCAATGTGATTAATTGTGATAAACTCACACATACGAAATTCACTTAAAAAAGATGCGGTACCCAAATGCAATGCTGCAATGCATAGAGTGTTGCATGTTGGACAGGCACACAAATTCACACAGACGTCTACGTCTACATGTCGCCGCTTCTAGTGCCGCTTTTCGGCACCTCCTTTTAAGCTGCACTTGGAGAAAAATCTGCTGATGCAGCAATTTCTTATTTCACTTTATTTGCCATTTTTGTGTTCATAAATTTTAGTTTGATTGACTAACCGCTATAGTTATCGTTCTTAGGCATATTACATATGTAAGACTGGATTAATCATATAACAGGAACGTGTACCCACATAGGAAACAAACTAAAAGCAATTTTTTGAGTGTATTTTGCGACCTATCCGAAGCGGAAGTGCGAAGTCAAAAATGGAACAGAAACTAGTTTTATTCATTTTCAACTGCGTTTTTTTTCTGAGAGTTGTTTATCATTTTTATGGGCTTTGTACATTTTTTGTTGATAATTTTTGTTACAATAGAGTAAATTTTCAAACTAGAAAATACCAAAAGAACAAAATAAGTTTCATTGCAATTGCCGTTTCTGTCTAAGCTACGGTTTAGCCATGTTCATAATAGAGCGGCGCAATTCAGCAAATAGTTTGCACCTTTCGAGAATTACCAATTTGTGGGCATTTCAAGAAAATGTTTTTAAAAATTTATTGAGTGTATTGTTTTATGAATTTTTATATCCTGGAAAAAAAGTGTGCAAGGTCGATATTGCTGTTTGTGCTGTACGAAATATCGACCGCATGCTCCATTAAGATCATGGCTTTCTTACGCTCAACCATTTTCTACACTTAGGTGACCTTGGAATTGTTGAACATGTCTAACCAACTCAGACCGTTCAACCTGGAGCTCTGACCGTTTTTGTGTCCTGTTCTGGTCACAAGGGGTCGCTGCTTTAAAACTTGATAGTCGGGGTCCTGCCCATACACCCATAAATATTAAAACTCTCCCGGGTAAACCGAATTGGCTGGAAATTAACGGGAGGCTATTTTCACTACTACATGTCCGAGCAACGCCCGGTTACTAAGCTAGTATTTTATAAAACATTTTCATACAACTGTGATGTCTTCCAAATCCTTAAATTTTGACACTTGAAAGTTTCTTCTATTGAAATTAGTTAAGCTTCTGAGCAATCCCATCGTAAAGTGTGTATACTAAATATACACCATTATTTAAATCTTAAATTATGAAGTGCTCTGGCGTGCGCGCTGAAATAGTTAAAAAATTGCGCAAGAATTCACTCCCAAATGATTTTCCACTATTTCAACACTGAAACTGAAACACTGCAGTGCAAAATGAATTCCCATTTGGGAATGCGAAACATGTCCACCAAAACGGTGTAAATTGCCAACAGGAGCACTGCCGCACACCTCTCAAGTGGTAAAGTGGTAAAATCCGAAAGATAAACGCAGCCGGGGCAGCAAACCCTTCCTACAAACAAAAAGTAAATGTAAATACCCAAGAGTCGCCAAAGTATTTTTCGCAAATACGCTTAAAGTCTCATAAATGTATTCAATTTACAAACGGCAACAGACTTAAGCGAAGCTGACCCCTCCATCACTTTCTGTTGCATGTGGTGTAATTTTACAGCATTTACAGTAACACGTGTAATTATTTCATGAGATTTATCTGTAGCATTTTGCGCGCGGTCAAATGTTGCGTCCAGGATGCGGATGCACACAATCTTTGTGAGAACATAGTGGAGGGCGCAGTATTGGTAAATGCAACATTGCTGGCCACAAGCTCTTTCAGCGGTGGTCGTCGGTTTTGTGGCCGCGCTGCGCTATGCTGTGTGGCAAATCCACCGCGGTGGTTGCGACAAAAATTCCAATTGAAATGAAATACACAACAGAACCGAAAAAATGTTCATTGATATTATGAAATTGTATGCACAGTGATGAAATTTGTATTTACTATTGTCGATTGTACATTGATACAGTCCTAGCTGTAAGCAATTCCAAATTTAAAAACAAAATAGCTTCCTCAGTTCTTGATTTAGCGGTATAATACATTCGAGTCTGATGAATGGTATTCATAATATTTATGTTCAAGATTTTCGGTTCGAAGCACAAAAAGCACGTGCACGTCCCTCATTTACCAACAGCAACATCCATCTTCCGCGTTAAAGGGCCCGCGATAGCACACGTATGCCATGCCAGGCGCCACTCGAGCAGAATATGCCTCACTTTTAATAGCGAAGATTTGTGCGCCTGTGATAAGCGACTGTTGTGTTACTTGTGCTGTAAATCCATCCATTACAAGCTAGCAAAGGGCACTCATACCGTCAATACGAAGCTGCAGCAGGTGCTGCAATCTTCTTTGCCAAAGTATTCCCAAAGGACGGCATGGTGGTAGCATCGGCAGCAGCTGTTGCGGTTTATTTGCGTTGAAATGATTGGATGCCATCACTGGTAGGCTCGGACTTGAGCCGTTCATTCCCTTTTTTTGCAGCAGAGTCAGCAGTAGCCGATTCTGTTTTATATGCTTTATGCGGTGAACAAATTTAATATGCAAACCAAGCTGAAGTAGCCGAAAAAGCGATCGTTGCGTCAGTGCTGTCAGCCAACAGATGCACAATCTGAAGGCTCTCGGCTGTGGAAATGTTTTGTGTCCATTGCGCACGACACACTGCCGCCGCACAATTCCCATGAGGCTTTTCAATTTTACTGCATCATAAATTAAATTACCTCTTGCGAAGCGCATCCTTTCGTGCTTTTTACAAGCCATGTTGTTACATTTCCGCCTCCTCCTTCCTACCTTCTTGCCTTACACACACAAACAAACCAAACAGATATAACCTTTGACTTGCCAAATGCCAAAGGTATGCGCAAAATCTTCAACGCCATACAAAAACACCGACAGTGAAATGAAATGAAAGAAGAAAAAATAGCCACAATATCCAAAAATGCTATACAAATGCATTGAAGCTGAAACCAATTCCCAAACTACTATGGCAGCACCGGCGGAGTATCGTGTGTGCCGAGTAGGTACACGCAAAACGTGGCAAAAACTCCACATACGCAGTGGTGTACCAAGTTGTGGTTAACACACTCGGCGGAAAGAACTTGCCAAAATAATAGTAAAAACCTTTAAAATTTACAAATATTTGTTTGAACACATTTATCCTTGAATAAAGTTTAGGTAACTGATTTGCATACAGTCCATTTGTTTGTTCTAACTTCTGGTTTTTCATAAATTTACCAAACTATTTTTATAGCCAATACTAACTGGTTTCCTTTGTCTGCACAACCTGCCATTCCCATGGAATTTAATGAAATCAATTTGTGGTCGTTTCTATTTTTTGTGGAAATGTCTGTTCGTAAACAGTGCGTAGACTTAGGAGGAGCCAAAAAAGCCGGTTGATGGTATCATCTTTACACGAGAGTGCATTAAATTTCCAACTTTGATTTTTGGAGTTTGTAATCGCAGCCAAAATCACTAAAGGACACCATCAATGATGATATCGATGATGACGTTGATGTCGCCGTTCTTACCTATGAGCCAAAGGCTAATTTATGTAATTTGTCCGTCCGTCCGGCCGCAATTGGCTTGTGTCCATTTTGGCATGTCGCGTTGCACATGCCACCAGTGTGACCATAATTAAAATTACCTGTGCCGTGTTGTTTTTCTTTTTTGTTATTTATTCTTCCTCTCAACGTTTCTAGTTTATTGCAATGCATTGCGGATGTTAACAGACGGTCTTTACTGAACGTTTGCCAATTTTTTTTGTACTAACGGTCGAACATGTTTTATATGTGAAATTTTATAAGCGTATAATGCGTTTGTATTTCTATAAATGTGTAGATCAATTGTTGTTTTTGTCCTCAGATGGGCGAACAAATTGTAGTAAATTTTGATTTTATTGCGTATTCCAATTGTTATGTTGAAACTCGTTGTTGGTTTTTTTACACTCCTTTTTTGCAATATTTTTATTACTTCTTTTTCTTTGAATATGTGTGCACTACACTACACTACACTACACTACACAGAAATAGCATTCAACAATGCGAAACAAAATATTCATAATCATAAAATTCACACTTGGGCATCATAAAAGTCGTTTATAGTTTTGGTATGAGATTTGTTTTTTGTTTGTTGAACTAAGGACTTTGGCAGCGGTCTTGCCGATTTGTTGGGATTTTATTGTGCCGCCACAATTGGTGCAAGATTGGAGCGAATCAGTTGTAGCTGCAGTAAATTTAGCAAGGGATAGCAACTCGACTTTAGTATTTATTGACAAATTCAGTTTGTACCTACACATGCTTCTGATTTGTTCAAAGCGTTTGAAAATGAATTAAGATCAATCGCTTTTTGGCTCTTTCTACTTCAAAGGAACATAGGACTGCTGACCTGGCCAATCAAATGAAAATCCATTCCGCATAACTCGCATAGTGGCCCGTATGAATGAAAAGTAGTACACTTCTACTTTCAGTGATATTCCCTAGAGCAAACTACTCTTTTTACTAAAATTGTTTATTAACTAATATTCTGCGCCTCGAACCGTCAGCAATAAATACTCTTTACGCCTAAATTCGAGTTGCATCGTACAACACCCCAAATGTAAAAATAAAATACCGACCAAATAATTTGGAAATGATTTACAATATTACCAGGCAACATGGCATAAATCTAATGTCATGACGAAACTGCAGCAACCGGCTCGTGCTTGCTCGCTGCTCGTGCTGTCAAGAAATATGATTCATTCATGACAACGACGCTCAGCGCAGCGACGATCCTGTGTGAATCCTTTTCGGTACCCTTTACCCCGCGAAGCTCGAATTTTCACACATATACTCGTATATACGCATGGAATTCATGAAATTACTTATACTGTGAGCTTAGCCGACGTATTGGCAAAACGGAAAAAAAACATCACGTAAATTGTACATCAACGAAAATGTCGTAAAAATGTTGTAACGATGCTAATTCAAATATTTTACGCTTATTGTCGGGGCGCATTACTGCAGAGATTTTTATATTTTATTACGGCTTTCGTGGTGGCTTTTTGCGTTTCAGCAGTGGGGCAAATTTAAAAAAATATGTATATGTATCAAAGGGTTGCCATCAAAGCTGGGCACAAACTAGTTAGACTAGTGTGTGTCTTTGTAATGGCACTATGTTCGGATTAATTTAATTAACTATTCCCAGCTGTGGTTTCCACTTTACTATGTATGGAAATCAATCGAATTTCTGACTATAATTCCGAATTCTACTGGTTACTGAATATGTTTTATGTAAACAACAACGACTGCAATTCTTAAGGTAACTTCAGTACATCATAATTTTATGCCACGTGGCCATCCCAGCAAAAATTTATGAGCGCCACTTTAACTGCGATGCCGCATCATTTCAATCTTGTTTTCATCTTTTTTTGTCTGCGCCCCAAAATACCGCGCCATTTTCAAGCATCAAATGTGAAAAATAATTGCCGTTGCTGATAGATGGTGTTGTCCAAACTTTCGTGCTGTGAATTTATCTTTGCGTAATTTCCACATTATACTGCCTTTTGCTCTGCAAACCAGCTTCGGCACTGTCGAATACCACCACTCACAAGAATCTTGGATATAAAAATAATTTAATTTCGGGACCCCATTTCAACCTTGAAACCTTGTACGAAATCCGTTTCTGAAAATTTCCTAAAAGTAGCCTAACTACTTACGTGAAGAAACTTCACTTCGGAACCGGCAACTTCGGTCCCTACAGCTACTAGTTCGACCCAGATCCCTTGAGGGTCGTAGTGCCAATATATTTATTTATTTTGGCAAATGGTCTCATGGACATTTTTTACTCAGAGTCAACCATAGAATTTTTTTCGCTTCAGCAATTTATGAATATACTATGTAAAAGATCACTAAATTTTGTGCTAAAATGTAATTTTAAGTAGCAAACAACAAATGTTATTGTAAACACTTATACACAACAACAATTTACTTTAAATATTTGGTAATGTGGCCACATCTTAGCTTTATTTATTGCCATTTTATCATTAATAAACTTTTATCATCACAGCGCTTCATCTTCGCACAAAGAGCGCTGCCGATTTACTCCACTGCGTCAGCGACGTTGTGTGATTTATGTGATTACTTCACTGCGGCGATTTTCGCCATATAATCGCCAAATATCATTTTGGCCATGATTGCCAACCGTACTCGTATCTCGAATATTGCGCTGACTTTTTTAATTGAGCTAGAAACGGGTTTTTTTATGAGACGGAGAGGGGGATCCATGGTCCCAGCTCATCTATTTGCTTATTTGTATTTGTTTAGATTTAATAATTGTTGGCCGTGTAAAAAGGAGAAAAGGCGATTTTTCAAGTTTTATTATTGTCAATATTTCGACTAACGTTGTTACTAAGGGTAGCAATCACATGATCTCGAAATTTTTTCATTCCCGAAAGTGCCGGGATTATAAGGCCTAAATTCCTTCGGGTATTTCCTTCAGATTACTGAATTTGATTTAATTTTCCATAGAATTTTCCATAGAATTTAGCAGAAAAGCCTGAGTTCAATTAATTTTATTTGATTTTTTTTATGTTTTTTGTATATATCGCCAATTTTCGTACGTCTAATTTTTTGGTTTTTTTTTTGTATTTAATTGCCGAATGTAATTTATTTGTAATATAATTTTAATTTTTTTAAAAAATACAATTGCATACTACTAGTTTCCAATATACCTCTAATATCTGGTACATGCAATTTTTAATTCGGTGTAGTGCCTGGAACTGGTCTAAAGAATTCAACAAACATCAAGTAAATAACAAAACACAAGTGGTTCCTAAGAAATACCGCTTTTATTGAACGAAACGTTTCTTTTATAAATGTCCAGTTAAAAAAGTGTGCACAAAATTTTAATCGATAAAACCAACAAAAAAAAAACTACACAGAGAGAACTGATTGCAGGAATTGTATAATATAGTCACAATATTAATCCATGAATAAAAAACATAATTGAAAATTGTTTATCATGCGTACTGATTTTGATTTTATGCTGCAAGCCGTTCTCTCTGTGTAGGAACTACCTTCAGTTAAGCAATATGACCCAATCCAATTGCAATCATAATGCACACAATATAATAAATTTGTTCGTAAAAAGTGCCGAGTGTATTTTTCATTTTGTGACACAGTGTTATTAACATATTTAAGGTATTTGTTTAGTTCTGATATCCTAATGGTTTTCTGTTAATTTTATTGCATACATTTTGTGGGAAAAATTCTCAGTATATTTTCCAAAAGGAAATTCACAATTTTTTGCTTGGCCTGACCATCGATAAAAACGGACTTCCTATCCTTGAAGCAGTACAGTGTGCTGGGACAAAAAGTAGTCGTGTCCGCAAATTGCAAACACATCCTATTCAAAACAAAAAAGACTGACTGGCTTGCTGAATGAGTGAGTGAGTGAATGAGTGAACTCTCCACTATAAAGTAAAAAAAAAGTATCAACAGTAACACTCGCAGTAACAAAAAAATTCTACATGGCGCCTCTACCGCTTCCGCATTTCGTGCTGAACACACGATAGCGCGATAATTGCCCCGCCACCTCGTCATTTCCGTATAGTCAGCGTTATCCATGCCGTTGTACTGCCAAAGGAAACCCTCACATACCGATCCTACTTTTGATTTAGAACACTTTGCCGAAATTTTACCGAAAATGTAACAAAAAAAAACCATCCTAAAAAATTACTAACTGCATTTAACAAGGTAACAAAAGGCCACACGAAATAAATACTCGCTTTTTTATTTTTGTGTTATCTAGGAACACTTGTGAAAGAAAAAATTGCAATATATTGTAGTGGTCGTCAGGGCCGTATAATTATTCTCGGTTACATTGGGTGCAAAGTTATGAAAATGTATATATTTTAATCTACAATTTAATATGAGCTTTACATTAAGTTTAACCTTCATTTTCCAGATACCCCAACGATTCCCAGTGTCCAGCTGGAATCAGCATTACATTTGTATTTCAATACAGAAAATTTGCGCGGTAAGTTCATTTTATTATATTGCAGGAATGTGCGCAGGTATTTCCATTTGAGGGGATTGTTTTCTACAATTTTATAAAATCGTGTCCGAATGACTTTCGGTTTTTATACAACAAAATTTAAAGTGCGAATTTTTTAATTTGAATTCGCAGATGTGACAATAAGATGTTGATTGAGAGTGTAGTCAAATTTAATTTCCACATAGCATTGATCTATTAGAAATGCTTCCATATCCCACTCTATAAGTGTGCAGCTTTAAATTCCGCTTTTAATTCCCTTTCGCACGATAATTTACGTGTTAAAATCAAAAGGGTACAATTTTTTCTTTGTTTTCAATTAGATGAAGTGCTTGCCAACTTTTGTTAATTTTTGTTTTTCTTCATGGAAAAAACATAACTACATGGATTTCCCGAAAGTTGAAATTGTCCTGCTCCAATATCCTATCTTTCCCATTCAACATAAAAACTATCTGAGCAAATTTTTCCCGATTGAGCAACTCCAAGGCAACCCCAATTGTCCGCTTGTGAGCTGAAATAGATAGGTTACTGCCGATACAGAAGTATTAAATATATGTTTGTTATAATCAGGGAAGACAATTATATGCTTTTGCATATTTTGAGAATTTTTACCAACCGCATATTTTTGCATATTTTGGAAAGTCATGTGTTCAACAAAATGGTAAAAAACAAGTTTTTTTAAAATATAACCCCGACTAAAAAGCAGAAAATAAAATTTCCTTTAAATTAATTTAATTTTGGTGCATATTTGCATACATATTTTCGTTTTTTTTTCTGCATATTTCTGTCTTTCCTGATAATAATATAAAAGCTAGTAAAGAATATCTTCGGTCTGATCGAAGCTAAAATACCCTGAACATGTAATTTGTTTTCTTTCTGTGGGGAAGCCTTTTCTTCGTGTCGATGAATATTCATCAGCACGAAGAAAACTCATTTGAAAACATATTTGGACACACATGTTTCCAAATATTCCACCAATACAATGCTTCAGAAACCTTTTTCTACACTTTGTCTGGTATGATTCTCGGCTAAAATTCACAATGACACACTATTGTGGTTGATGTGTCAGCCGAACTTTAAAAAGTGCATTCACTAATACCACCAGCTAATAGCAGGGTGACCGTTGAAACTTTTCAAAAAGCGTACCAAAAAAAATTACGAAAACAAATAACAAAAATAGTTAAATGTATTTATTTCAACAACAACTAACAATTCACTGAATATAACAACAACAAAAAACATACATTTAACATATAATTCAAATAACAATCTGACGTATCTGACGATTTGATTTTATCAACCAGTTGGTTGCTTTTCGATTCGATAAACGTACCTGCGTAATATTTTTGAGGAAAAAATAGATTTGAAATTCAACCGAATTTCACTCCAGTTTCGCACAATCGTTACTTTGCAATGACGAAATTACGGTTAAGAGCATCGATTTTTGTAGCAAGGAACCTATTTACACTATCATACCAATGACAAAAAATCTGGCAAAGAGCTAATAAGAACTGCTGTAGTGAAAACGGGATAGAAAATTTTGCACCTAAAATCCATACAAAAAGAAAAAAGTTGGCAAAGTTGGTCATGCTTTGCTTATTTACATTTACATTTTCATATAAAAACTGTCAAATTTCGGCATGCCCAGGTCAGTGTAAATTCTAAAAACGTCATGATAGTGTAATTATGCTCATTAATATTAACAATTTTTTAACCAATGTTGCCAAAATAATGTTTTCAATAATATTTCAATATTATATCGTAAATCGTAAAGAAAAAGTCAATGAGGGTATTCATTTAAAGTGGAAACCCCCTCGAAAACGCCCAGTTGCTTAAAGGAACTGTCAAATTGCATATACTTTGACTGCTCATCTACACAACTGAATCGTTTCCGAGGGGTTTCCCATTTTAAATGAATCGCCCTAATATGTAAATTTTAAATTGCTAAATTAAAATGGGCCCTATCATACTTATTGTTGAAAAGTATGGTTCTGGGGTGCCAACCACTCAATCACAACTAGTGTTTGGTAACGAAAGTTGAAAATCGACTTTCGATTCTATCGATTAATCAAAGCTTAGAATCGACTATTAGAATCATAGTCGATTTACCAAACACTAATCACAACCCTGTCGATTGTGTATTTTTACGCATCACTAGTTTCTTTGAATTGTTTTCTTTTATAAATTAAAAATGTTGTGCATTTCGTGCCGCAATTTAACAAACAAATACAAATGCGTAGAATGCGAAGAACCGTAGTAAGAAAAGTTGCATTTTAAAATAACAATATTATATTAACATCTTCCCAATGAAGCTGCTCTGTAGCATGTTATACTAAACACAAGGAACAGCAGCAGAAATGCAAGAGACAGGTTGAGTTGAAACCGAAAGATACGGTCTCCGCCGCCGAAAAATCCAAGACCGATGACGAACCTACACTGCATGATCCGTTCACTTCCGAAGACACAGTAAAGCGTGAGCAATTGGAAAGGTTAAGTAAGAGTCTCTCATTAATTTTGTTACATAAGTGGTTTGATCCCAGCTCCCGCAACATGATTTTAGCCCATGCCCATGATTTGCACCAGCTGCTTCACAACCCGCACTTGCGCCAATTAATGCATGAAATCGATGTGGCGCCGAATGTTTGGAAGGCGATGAGCGCCGCCATGCAGGAGCCGCTTTTTGTGGAATTCGCTGATGCTTGCCTGGGGATAGTGGAGCCACCTAGCGAAAAAGACTAGCACATGGACTAATTGCTGAAACAAGTTGAATCACTTTTACTATAGGAACTAGTCATAAATATACAAAATTGAATTTTCAATAGTTTATGAAATTGTATGCTTTTGTAGGCTCATAGTTCATTATAATCCCTCGACGAGATCCATGTATCTTGCCAATTAATCACGTATGGTAAAATATCGTCCGGAATTTGGCACTGTTCTAGTTCGTGGCACAACCCGAAATAACGTTGCCGCAGCAAATTAGCCACTGCCTTCGGCTGTCGATTGCGTGTGAAGACACCCTTTTTGTTGCCACCAACACGAGTAAAAGCTGCAAATCATTGAAATTAAGTTGCAAATTTGGTTTTGGTCGTTTTGCTAACAAACTTTGTTCCGTTTTGAAATCAGCGAAATTCCATACAAATTCACCGATAAACCATTTTTGAGCGCGTAAAATATCAAAAGCCTTAAAATGCTTGGACATCAAAGCCGACTGATAATCCTCGGACCATATGTAAGTGGGTAGCTAGAAGAGAAAGTTATATTAAATATTTAATATGTTATTTGTATTCGAATTCCCCCCAATATAAACTTATGTTTGTCCCCTATCTACTTCGACCAGAATATACAATATCGTCAATATACAAGCTGTATCAGAAATAAACCAATTGATTATGTGGAAATTTACAAAGTGCATGCCTTCCATGGTATCAGCGCCATATTCCGACATTATGATAGGTTTGTTGTAGAGCTCGTGCCAGGCCTTTGCTTCGTGGACTACATTATTGGTGATCATGTCCAAACGACCAGCGTTCTGATACCACGCGTTGTAACGATTGAAACTGATAATATCTAAATATTGTGCCTGAAAAATATTTCCACAATTATTTTTATTTTATGGACAAAAAAACATGTGCCTACTAGTTTGTCCTTTTTGATGTCCACATTTATGGAAGCTGTTATAGGACGCGAACGATCCAAATTTTTGGTGAAATTTGTCAAAAGACTGAAATTTAAAAAACAAAAATCAATTGAAAATGGAAATGGAAATATGAACAAATTTGTAACGAAACGACTCTACACCCAAAGTAAACACCCGCTTGATCAGTCCCCGATCGCGGCTCGTTTGCAATTGACCACATAATAACGGAGGCATGGTTTCGATCACGATGGATCAGTTGTTCCAGTGCTGATTTATGATTCCTCAAAAGTTCCGGGGAGAAAAGACTGAATGAAAGGACAAAATTGTTTAAAAGCATTTTACAGAAAACAAACCCAAACTGACTCAGTGTTCACACTCGGACATTCGTCGATAATCAGGATCCCATTTTCATCGGCGAATTGCATAGATTCCTCGGAGTAGGGATAGTGTGACGTTCGATATGCGTTGGCACCTATCCACTTCAAGAGATTAAAATCTCGCGTCAACAAAGCGAAATCCAAACCTTTGCCCCGTATCTTAAAAAAAGGGCATTAAAAACGTGTTTAGGTCACTTGTGAAAACTTTTTGGTAATCGAAACATAGTAGAGAAGAGCCGAAATGCGGGATTGTATTCAATTACATTTCCTAAAGTTTAAAATTTTTTGAATAGTTGATTTTAGGAACTCACATCCGAATCCTCGTGTCGCCCGAAACCGCGTAAATACAAGGGTTTATTATTCAACAGCAATGTATTGTTGCTCCATTGAAGCGTCCTGATACCTATTTTTAGGCGGTAGACATCCAGTAACGAGCTATCCGAAGCATGCAAATATATTTCCACAGTGTATAGTGCAGCAGGCTCAGCATGCATCAGGAATGGCCACCATGGCTGTACGTCAGATACTTTTAGAGATCCTTTGAAGTTGGTATTTGACGTATCACTGTGATCACTGGCCACCAACTTGCCCGATTTATTTCGCAACTGTATGTGTACAAATAACGGGTCAATGGGCGGATCATAGATTTCATTGTGGTCGTGACCATTTGTGCTTATTTCGTAGTACACAACACCTGCATGTAATAGTATGTGATTATATGTGAGTAGAGAAAATAGAAAAGTATCGCTCGCAATATACCTACCCACTTGGTCAGCTACCAAATCGGTCAAAATTTTAACATCTTTTATATAAATTTTCGGCGTTGTATATAAATGAACTGAACGATGTATGCCTGCGTAATTGAAGAAATCAAACGTATAAGTTTGCACTACTTTGGCGCCGCTATCACTGAAAGTACAAACATAATGTAGCATTAAAACCAGACTGAAATCTTATTTTTGCGGTCGATATAACCTCGATTCCTGAACAACCGTACCCTGCGGCACTGTCGTATTCAATAAAGTGTTATCACACAGCACTGTCAAGCGGTTTTCTCCTCCATATTTAAGGTAATGCGTCACTTCAGCTTCGAAGGGCAGATGACCAATGGAATGTGATGCAACTTGTACGCCATTCAACCACTTTAATTTGCAAAGAGAAACACTCGACATTTATTTACAATCATTCATTTATAAACTGACCACTGACCACAATGGCCGCATAATGTACGCTGCCGAAGCGCAACCAGACACGCTGATCTAAGGCCCATGACTGGGATGCAAAGAATTTTCGTTCATACCAAACGGTGCCGACGTGATCGCGTAACTCTTGTGCAGTCGTCAAGTCGTTATAGCTGGCCGGTACCGGCATTGGTATTCCCTTATTTAAGTCATGTTGAAACCATTTTTCGCGCACCCCCTGCATTGGGTCATGAATGTCGGACTTAAGGAAGTTCCACACACCATCAAGAATACGCACTTCGCGCGATTCCGATTCTCTGGGATACAGTAGACCGCTTGTCGTTGGCCCATCTTCTAGTCGGTCATAGGCGTACTCGACATTTTGTGGTTCAACGAATGTACATGTACACGTCAAAATAAGTATAAATATGGCGAGACTCATTTAAAATAAGCTAAACAAATGACTATGCCTTGCGTCGCTGTACTGGCAATAATTTCACTTCATATTTTCTTGATTAATTCTTATTTCCGTTGCATATTTAGGGTTGATAAAAGTTATCAAACTTATATATCTTTTGCGTCAGCAATAATCGCTTATGTGGACTTAAGCATGAATTGAGTTAAAAGAAAATTTAATAAAATGTGTAAAAATGCTAATGTTTATTACTTGGCACAGACACTTTTTGAACTTTTTTTGTAATCTTATATATTTTTAAGTTCCAAAACGAAATTTGTGAGATTTTTGTATTTGGCACATAAAAATGTTTGTTCGTTCTTCAATCATTTGGTGGAATTGACAAAAGGTGACTTCATACAATTTAGGCACGATTTTTATACCCCCAAACTCACTGTGGCAGGGTATACTAACTTTGTCACAACGTTTGTAACGTCCATAAGGAGGCGTGTCCGGTATGGAAAAGTATATATATTCTTGATCAGCATCACCGCCGGAGTCAATTTAGCGATGTCCGTCTGTCTGTCCGTCCGCAGGATAGCGGTCGCAGTTTTGGAGATATCGACTTGAAACTTTGGGTACATGTTTTTCTCGTGAATACTGAGATCAAGTTCGTGAATCAGATAAAGCTGGGCGTGGCGCCCATACACCGAAAAAAAAAGTTAACATTTTTCAAGTCTTTTTTATGGTTGTATTCGATTGGAAATGTTTAGAAACGTATTTTTGACATGGTCCGAGGTTCCGAAACCACATATATAAGGGTCAAAATGGGGTCTTGAGACCAATTTTTTTTTTTCGGTGGATTTGATTGGAAATGTTTAGAAATGGATTTTGGATAGGGTCTTGAGATCACATTTTTTTATGTTCGAGGTACTTCTTCCTGCTGTGTGGGGGTATTTCAGCTTCGGTATAGCCGAAGATAGTCCACTCTCTAGTTTGGAATATTTCGGCTGAGACCCGTCGACTGAGCTGATATTGCAACGACAACTGTAAGAAAAGTCACTAGGGCGATTCATTTAAAGTGGGAAACCCCTCGGAAACGATTCAGTTGTGCAGATGAGCAGTCAAAATATATGAAATTTGACAGTTCTTTTAAGCAAGTGCGCGTTTCCGAGAGGTTTAACACTTTAAATGAATACCCTTACTGACTTTTATTTTCCAATCTGGATGTTTGCAGCTCATGCTAGTTTACCACCTCACGCATTAAAATCGGTTCAGTATAACAGAAAGATTCTGGTCATCGAACACGCGACGAGTCGATGTCGGCTGAGCAAGAAGTTTAAAATATGAGGAGTGAGGAAAAAAAATCAGAAAATAGTTTTTCCGAACCCTGCTAAAATGATTGAATTCATTTCCCATATTCATTGTAAATTAAAACTCAACTCAACTTTGTTGACAGATAATGCACCGAAATGACAGCTACTAAGTTGGTACTAAGGTCTAGTAGCCACTAAATATAACTATGAATGTGCGCCATTATTTATAACTAGTAAATTTGCCCGTGCCATGCACGGGAAATAAAACACTAATTTGAAAAAATTATTGTGTAATTTAGATGCAAAAATATTTTCTATGTTTTCATATGTAATTTTTTTTATACAAATTTGTGAAATATGTGAACTTTTATTAAATTTTATTTGATGATGTAATTGTCGCCTAATGTGTAAAGTTGAACTGTTACATTAAAAACGAAGTAAAAAAAGAAAGATTAAAAATAAGAAAAAAATATGAAGAATGGAATTAAAAAAAGAAAAACTTCGGCCGGCACCGGGCTTGAACCTATGACCCCCGCAGTCATAGGCCGAAGCTCTAACCAACTGACCACAGCCAGCTATAAAATAATTTCAGCTAATGGCGGTTAGGTAGACCAAGCCGTATGGTGAACTCCATAATTTATATATGCATATAAAAAATCATTTGTGAAATATGTGAACTTTTATTAAATTTTGTAAAGAATAGAAAGAAATTTTGTTGGATGATGTAATTGTGTAAAGTTGAACTGTTACATTAAAAAAGAATTAAAAAAGAAAGATTAAAAAAAGAATATCAAGCAATGGATTAAAAAAAAATACTACTGGTGGCGGGCTTGAACCCAAGACTGTCGCAGTCATAGGCCGACGCTCTAACCAACAGACCACAGCCAGCTATAAAATAAATTGAGCTAATGGCGATATAGTTCAGAAAGCTGTATGGTGAATGTGTATATACACACAAAAATATAGCTTTGATTTACCATTGCCACCTTTGAGGAAATAATACTACCAAAAGGCTAGCGTTGCCACCTAACAATGTTTTCACCTGTTACGGCTAAACATTTTTTCCGATATAAATTTTTTTAAGTTTTGATTTCCCCTTTTACAATTTCTTTAGTGACTTCTAAGAAAGGTGTTCATTTTGTAGTATTTTTTTTCGGGAATTTTAATTTATAAATGATTCACATTTTTATTTGTTTTTATGAAATTTCTCACCTTAAGCAAATATATTTTCGCATTTGCAAGAAACATTTTTGAGTAAGTTTCGCTGCGGTTGCGGTACTTCGCGTTGATGTGTGCGGACCTTAATGTTGTACTGGGAATATATGCAGTGTATAGGAAAGTGTATTATGAAAGTGTAATATGAAAATCTAATACACCACCGTAATAGGTGAAAATAGTGATAGGTGGCAAGAATAGTCTTGTGGCAGTGTTATTTTCTTAAAGGTGGCAGCTTTAGGTCGAAGCTATTTTTTTATATGTGAAATGATTTTTTTGTGTGTGTATATACATGAAAGCGTTTTGCATGCGGCTTGATGAAGTTAATCGATATTAGGTAAAGGCATTGTATGAGCATTAGTGGCTCTGGTGAGAAGGCGCTTAGTTCGCTACTTATCTTACTTACAATCGCTGCATTGTGGGTTCGGTTCCTCACCAGGGCGGCTAACATTTATAAGAAAAAATATATGTGTGAATATATTTGTAAGTGGCTCTGGTTCCTTCTCACGACCGTAGCGTCGAGTGGACAAACCACCAAAATGGCTAACATTAAAAAAGAAGGTTAACTCCTTAAAAAAATTTTTTAAGTGAAGTTGTAAATTCGTTAAGGACAGACAGAACAGACAGAAAGACAAACAGACAGACAGATCTGGACAAATATATATATTAATTATCAACCAACTGTATAGGTAGGAAATGGGAAATGAGTGTATATTTTTTGTGTAGCACAGTGTTTTTTTATTGTAACCGAATACCGGAAAAATTAATGCAGTTTTCGTTACAAATAACAGTTATTTTGGATTTATAAATTTCGTTTCGGGTATTCGTAACCGTTTCACAAAAAATCCCGGTATTTCCTTTTCCGTTCCATTTCGAGTTTCAATCCTTGGGAACACAAAAAACCCCTTAAATTAACATTTTGAAAAATTGTTCGCGTAGTGTAATCAATTCAAACAATTTACTTACCAGTTGAACGGAGTAGGTACTTAAGATACTTTTGTCAAGTTTGGATCTTCAAATATTAAGAAGGCGGCATTGACGCATAACTATAGTCTATTACCGTTCCTCCTTAACTTTAGTCTACACTCAAAGAATTAATTTGTTGGTTGCAAACGAAACTACAAACGAGTGTATGTTTGTCTTATTTTTCGTTTCTTACGAACGAAAAAATTCTTTGAGTGTACTTTATTTAACAGATAATCATCTGACCCAGCAAATAATAAAATATGCAAACAACAAGAAAATTAAATTTAAAAATTTTAATTATGTTTTTTTAATGGTTTAATATGTATCTATAATATTACATTTATTTTGCGTTCAGCTGACGACATAACAGCAAAGTTTTATGGAAGAATTTCCCGTCGAATACGATAAGTAAAATGCTATCGTCCTATTTTGAGAAATCAACACGACAATACGATGCACTGCACTGTTGCTGACTATGATCCACCAAAAACAATGGTAGTAATACGAATTTCCCAGTACGCAGTTTCACATTATGTGGTGCCGCTGTTCTAATACCAATTGGCTAATTCCATCCAAGTTGAAAATTGATCAGCCTTTGTAATTTATCTTTTAGGTGTTGTTGCTTCTCAAAACGAGATAGGGACAAAAATCGTAATATTCCCAAATCCAATCGACGGCGCTGTTGGATATCCAAAAACGTCGATGGAGTTGCATTTTCAAATTCCTGTTTGTGCCGTATACCTGTATATTTAGGGACTCGTGTGTAAACAATAAGAATATTACGTTATCGAAATTTTGGCTACTGTCTACTTTCAAAATGCTCCATATCTCGTTGATGTATCATGTTCTAAAGTTAATCATGACATTTTTCAAATGGGCATCATGAAACTTTAACATGATTTCTTTTGAATTTGTTAGTTTTGAAACGGTAATTGTGCGAATTCCTGTTCTTATGTCTTCCCGCTACTTCTGCCCGAACTGCGTTACATATTCAACCAACGACACGTTACCTCACTACGGATCCTAGTTAAACGTTTAATGAGAGCATAGACTAAACTTAGAGTACGACTACATTTTACATACATTTGCTTACTTTCTTCCATTCCATTATTTGTTTAAATTAACTTTTGTTTATAAATACGAACAATTGGTACTTAGTTAATAACTAAAGCATAAACCTAAGCAAACGAGTCGTTGCTGAGCTTTGAGTTAATTTCGATTTAATATTAAGTGCTCTTACAAATTGCTTTTTTTAGTACAAATTTTTAAGTAGCGCCAACTTATTTCATTCTTCCTTGCAGTTGAAAGTTTAATAAAAAATAAAGTATTACAAATATTCTTTTAAGAAAGGTATCCCCTTTGTAACCATCCACACTTAATATACGGGGTTGAACGCGACATTTTTACAATACAATGTTTCGATCTCGCGGTTATGATTTTAATGTGAAATGTGCAATTATCAACATATTCAGGTTATTATTAGATATTGTTTAAAATTAGATTGGCATCGTAAACTAGATTTCCAATTTTTCACGATTAATTTTTGTTTTGTGGTGCGCATGGAACGCATGTTTTTCGTTATAATGTGTACTCCTCAACTAAACGCTATAATTAAAAATATAATAAACGAACGAAATACGCTTTAAAATGTATGACTTTTCCTAATTTGTAATTGAAGAGAGTTTTTGCGCAACTCCGTTCACAGTCTTTGATTTAAGGACATCGTTCTCGTATGAAAAAACCGTTTCCTTGCCATTCTCGGAAACGCTGCAGGGAATGAAAACTCAGTTAAATATTGATTGGATGTGCATTGGTGTTGAGAGCTTACCGTTTGGTCATTAGCTTCTTGCCATTAACAAACGTCGTCGATGTTGAGGTACGCTTCACGGCTCCGTTGGCTCCCACCGTTCCACTGCTGCTGCGTGTGCCGCCGCCGCCGCCTCCGTTCGACATCGTATTGAACGTGGAGAACGACGTGAAACCATTGGTGGGCATCAGGAAGTCCATCATGGCGTAATTGAGCATGGGCGTACCGAACGGCGATGCTAGTTTCGTATTGGCATGTGACGAGTGATGATGACCGCTGCGACCGCTACCGGACGAACCGTTTGCGCGCCTACTGCTCGGCTGCGAATAGCTGTGGACGTCTGTAAAAACAAGAACATTTTAAAATACATTTCAGTAACAAGTCTGGCCGCAAAGTACCTCTAAAGAGATCAGCAAACGGGGAGTTTACACCAAAGAATTCACGGAAAACTTCCTCCGGTGGCCGGAAGACGAATGGAAAGCCGCCCATTATGTCGAATTCTTCAAAATCGTGCGTGTGATGGTGCCGCGCCGTACGATGATGGCCGCGATCACCGAGTAAACCTTCTTTGCCATACTGATCATACACACGGCGTTTCTTTTCTGCAAAATGAAAAAAAATGCACAGGTCAGGTCATTGATGTTTTTTCTAAAACCCTTTTATGAAAATAATTATGAACATATTTAAATAAAATAGCATATCAGTTATAAATGTTAATATCGGTTCTTTGGGACAATATGTATTTATTCAGGAAAATAATTTTTTTTGACTTGTGTCCGTATCGTATCGTATCCAAAGCATCGATGCCAATAAAGGGTTTAGTAGACAAATTCCAAATCGTTAGTTTGAGAGTTTGTTGGCAGTTGTACAAGAAAAAACAACGAATGTCGAATTAACGAGGTCGGTGTGTCGCGTGTTGATCAAATACTGACACAGGACCACAAAAAAAGTAGGTTGGGTTCCAAATTTTACCAAACAAATTTAAAAGCAACAACATTTTTTTAGTATTTAAATGACCCCTGCAAAGTAGTTTGTTTTTACCAGTTTTTTTTTAGTAATGTTTCCCAAAAATAAACGTTTTTGCGCCTGGTTGGTGTTTAGCGGTTCACAGTGTTTTCGATAACCCTTATTACTTCTTTTTTGAGGTCATGTGTAGTTAGAATTCGTTGATTTCGACAGCAAGAATGCAATTTTAGCCCTTCAGTTGATTTCAATGAACTTTGTTAATTAGGCGCATTTTCGAACATGTTACCACAAATCATAACATATAACAAAAAATGAAAAGCCAATCGAAAGCTTAATTAGTAATAACGAAAATCAGAACTTTAAACTATGAGATTTTAATAAAACACAGCACATTTGTTGATACAATGCACGCATCAGGCAGCACAGCAGGCAATTTGGTATTTATAGAGGTGGTATTGGTCTACGCCACCAGCGCATGGACATGAAAGGCTATGCGATTTTTACCAAAAAGTTTGTGGAATGGTGTTGACTCGAACAAATTGCGGAAGGTGAACGTCTGATAGCGATTGCCACGCTTCGATGAGCCAGCGCTGCCATAGCTGGGTGCGTAGTAATAATCGTTGTAGTCATTGGTGGCACCGGTACTGCGGTAGCGGTGGTAACCATTCGCATTGCCACCTCCGGTAGCGTTGCTCGAACTGGTGTAACTACTCTTGTGCAGTGTAGAGCGGGAATCGTAAATTTTTCGTTTGCGTTCTACAGAGAGCAGGGTGTTTTTGTAATAGTTACATAGATACATTGCGCATACATTTGCTTAAATATACTTCGAAAGTTGTGTTTTTAGGCAACGAAATCATTTCGTTCAAAACAAACTCACCATCCGATAAAACTTCATAGGCCTCTGAGAGTTCTCGGAAGCGTTTGTTGGCTTCGTCCAAGTTTTCAGGATTCTTGTCGGGATGCCATTTTAGTGCCAGCTTTCTGTATCTGTAAAGTATATAATAATGGTCCAGAATTTGACTAAGAAGAAGACTAAGTGCAAAATGTACTTACGCCTTTTTGATTTCATTGTCCGTTGCGGTGCGCGGTAGATCGAGTACCTTGTAATAGTCCACCATTGTGCGGAAAATGTATGTGGTCAGCGTCTGGCGTCGTTGTAAACAGGTGATATCGTCGGTCTCCTATTGAGTGACCTAAGTTATCGATTAATTCCTAATTACGGTTAAGTGTTTACTTCTTAATTGACGGGTTCAAAAGGAATTCATCAAATTGTGTAACCTGAAGAAAATATATATAGAATGATTAATTCATTTGAAGAGATATTAAGACACACATTCATTCATAGTCAGATAAAGTTAATACCATATATTTTGACACATAATACTGAAATATGCAGGATATGAAAAAAAAAGTTTTTAAATTTTCTATTGATACCAACAAAACGCATTAAAACCAACCTAATCACATCCGCACTTTCCCAAAAATCGTAGCCATTTAAGAAAATTTGTGTTTTTACTATAAAATGTGTTTTTTGATTTTCATTATTATTTTTTAGCAATAACAATTGTACAATACAAATAAGGGGGGAATACGATTTTAGTTCATTTCATTATTTATCAAATATAAAAAATGTTTTCTTGCACTACGCAAAATATGCCTCACTATCAACAAAATAATGTATAAAAAATGTATGATTTATGACACTTGTTTGATTAGCAAAAAAAAGTATAATCGTCGTCTGGCAGCTTTGAAAATCCTTTTAGTGTAATTATCCGTTGTAGAATCCGAAAATGCCAAAAAAAAATTAGTTGTACAAATGACATTTGAATGACAATGCGTTCGACATTTCGAGTTCAATGTCGGCCAAAGACTTTCATTCATCCACCCACATGTGAGGTGTTGCATCAACTGATGGCGTTGCCCTGTTGTGTAGTTTTGCGTACCATCAAGCAGCAGCGCATTTGCATGTGTGGTGCTGTTACGGCTGCTATTGGCACGGATGCTATTGGTCTAATGGTGATTTGGATTATAATGTATTCAAGCTATAAGTAGTAGCACAAGCCAATTTAAATCTATTTATCTCTAGCTTGTACCGTGCCGCAGCAGAGACAGCCGCCACAATTGAAGTGGCAAACATTCTCATGAACTTAATATATTTTATTATTTTTAACGAAATTCCCTTGACACAATTTGTATTTTGCATGTAAGCAGCATAGAGCGTGTAGGTTCTCATGTTTGCCATGAGTCGAGTCTGCCTCTAAGGTTTTGTTTATCAACAAATGTAAGTAGTTTTACGTTTCCATTTGGCAAACGCGATTTGATAAAACAATAAACGTATCTATGTGCAGTAAGCTTTGAGTGAGAACCTTGTGTATTATTTCGCCCTTTAACTACTTGTTGTTGCTTTTCAATGGAGCAATCACCCTGTAAATGCGCATGTTCTTACGTTGGCATTTTCTGTTTGATTTCAGGGGCATTTCATTTCTCATAATTGTTATTATAATTTATTTAATATTGCTGATGCTGCTAAATTCATTTAGAAAAATATAATAAAATCGCCGAAAACACGAAATATTTTTTGTGGCCAGCCCCACGAATACCTGTTGACATACTCGATTCTAAGGTGGGTGTTGCTAGTTTTGTAGCTATGGCGATACCGGCGATACTGCGAGAAAAACATATTGAATTGATCAAAGGTACAAAATACCATTAGTAACAGTGTAAAACTTGAATTCGAGTAAATGGAAAAAGACGATGAAAACGGCCTAGACAAATTTCTTCCGAGTGTAGGTGATTCAATTGAATTGGCCATTATAGTCGTATCGCAGTGTATTGAGAAGGTGGCAGCGATGATGATCATCAGCCGCCGACATCAGAAATGCCACTACGCGCGTTCCCGGTACACCATTTTAGTTCGAACGGACGTAACCAAACGACACGTTATAAATTCTGCTCAAGCTGAGTGGGCGAGGTATGAGACAGCTGTGGTGAGCAGCAACGAAGTCAGCGACAGCATTTTCACCACTTTTATTCGAAATGTTTTCCCAATTTCAAATTTTGCAAATATTCATTTCCTTATATAATTAACTGAGTAAATTTTGCACTTCAAATAAAATAAAATAAGACGGAAAGACATAGAAAATCAGTCAATTGCAAAAACCAGCGCAAAGACCGTTTAATTGCCGTCTTCGGCGTGTTGAAAAGTTTACTGGCTGGTTTTGTTGTCTTAGTTTACGTTTGCGGTATATTCATAAATTACATCATCATCAACCACCACCACATATCGTCGGCAGCAGCCACCGATCATCATTATTATCATTGTCGTCATCGTCGTTATGATCGATACGCAAGAGTTCAGAACTGAGTAGCAACAGCAACAGTATACAGTATTGCCGACCAAGATTGGTTGCAGCCACACTCTGGATAAAAATGCGTAGACAATATCTTTAGGCATATTTCCCATCTAGGGAATTTTTTAAATTAAATCAATCAGTGGATTTATTTTAATTTTTCTCAGTGCAATGAATTTAATTCAATTGAAACTAAAATTGTTTGGGCCTTTTTGTTTTTGTTTTCTTTAATTAACGCACAATTGGCAGCCACTTTCCACTTTTACTCTAGGCGCACACACACTAACTGTTCGTGCAACAACAATTGTAACCCACTTCCACGAATCGCAATCAGCAACAACAGAAATAAAAAATACAATCAGCAATTACCGCGTGCGATGTAATTCACACACACAAAAAATGAAAACAAAAACAAAGCAATGCAATCGTTGGTTGATAAGAATCGTGATTGTGCTGAGGATCAAACGACGTTCAAATGTCGATCGAGTGCTGTGCGCCGACGAGTGACTGACTTTTGTGCAATTGCATTCAGTACAGAAATACTCTGATGATAGTGTGCAGCCATTGTATAAATACTACCAGCACCACCAGCCAAGCCAAACACCGAAATTGACTCACTACTAACATTTCACTATTGTTGTCGGTTGGATCGCAGACATTACGATGAATAAATTAAATACAGCAGCGAGAAACGGACACTGATGGCTCCCATACGCCACCGATAAATGATCAGACGAAACTGAAGGTACGAGTCGTAAAAATTCGATTGAACAAGCCAACCAACTGCGCTCGGCCACATTCGAGAGTGTAAGATGTTCTAACTCACAAACACACGCTCTTAGCAGAGCTGATGGTGTTTCATTTTGGCCAAATCAAAAAATTCGAGCTCAATGAAGTCATCCATTGCCTGAAGTGAAGATAGCATACGTTGACCCAATCGATTTTTAAATCTATTTTTCGGGCCTAAGAAAATAATAGCCATTGGGTAGTTTCAATTTGAAAACAGAGAAACTGCTTCGATAACGAAAATGTTCTCTAATTTTCAACCAACATTTTTCACTGAGTGTCCAGAACAGCTCTCAATATACATACTATCGCTCAAAGCGTCACAACTCAAAATTCGGAGTTTTGAATGCCACTAGGATCCTCAGAATTATTCTACATGTTGCCAAAATATATATTTGATTCTTCTAAACACTTTGAACTAACAACAATTTTGAACGATTTCCCAACAATATGATTTTTTGAGTTAATGAGCGAGAATTTGAGCGACATGTACATAAAAGCCTCTTCACGAAAGTGATAACGAGAGTGCACCCTAAATATACTCTCCACTTCGAAATTTGTTAGTTCTGTTGTGAATTCCAATAAAAAAATATAAAAAAAACAGCTCCGATCGGAGTCACCAAAACACCATCTGCAAAGATAATTTGAGTTTGCCAGAAAACATTATTCAAAACAAAACGAAAGCGTCTACAGTGTACAGGGTGCCACGCACAAACTCAATGCAAATGTATGAATGTGCCTGCATATAAACATTATCAACGCAAGCTTTCATTTTTTTTTTATCAAAACAAAGTATTTGTAAAAGAGATTAGTTGTTTACTACATAGAGTCGGTAGTTCTACTAGATAAAAATACGGGAAATACTTTTATTCTCAGGAAATGTTGTGAGTCATTTCAATAATTGTTATTTAAACGGCGGTAACTGCTTACGTATTTTAAAAACGCTTAAGTTCGCTCAATAAAGAACACCCGACCTATCATAAATAATGCTAAAGCGGTTCAAAAATCTGAATGGAATCAATTCAGTAAGTGGTTAAAGGAAATCCATGTTGGTACTTAGTGAATTTTAATTTTGATTCAACGTAAAACTTAATCCACTATGGAACTGAGCGCCTCATATTTAAGACCGTGTTCTCAATGTTCGGTGTTAGGTGATTTGTGTTTCGTTTAGCCTCATAAAATGTATCAAAAACTTACGTTACGCTGGGACAAAATAAATATGAGATTCGAACAACATAGATTACACAGTTGTATTGGTCGTATATTTTTTGTATGGAAAATAGCAACAACATGTTTATGACTGATATGACCAATATGATTTCTTTGTTTCCTAAACTACATATAAGAGCCTGATAATGACAAATCAACGCCATGTCTTGTCATCTCCTCATCAGGTTATAATAATTTCAATAACTCACACTAAACTCCTGAGCTCATTCACTGTTTTCATAGTATTGTGACAATGGACTAATGGAACAGAAATTAGAACACACCCTGCTCCAAACATAATAATTAGTTACCATGAATCTGTGTATTAAAGTTTCCTAGAATACCACTTTATCTTTAATACGAACAAATTTTCATTTAATTTCACAAGTGAATCAGAAGCATCTCTCCAAACTACCGTTTGTGCAATTATTTCACCAAATATGCAATTAATAAAAAAAAATGTATGAATATTCAAATTCACAATTCATACAATTCTGGGCTAAACAAACAAAAGCGGAAAATGAATTTGCATTCGGAAAGCGGTTGCCGGTACATAATGAAATTTGTATATTTTTAAACACCTTGGCGAATGCTTAAAACAGAATTTTTAATTATAGAATTTTTTCAAACATCTTGTGAAAAAATTTGTGTTCAATGATTTATTTTTAGACGAATTTGTGAGTGGGGTAAGGTAAAAGCATCCGAACAGCCAAAAATTATAAGACTATAATTATAAGTGCATAATAAGTGGATTACGGACTATATATATTGGATGAATATGGGTTCGACTGCGGCGGTCAGTAAATTTCGACGCTGTCGTTATGCAGAGTCATATGCTGCCAGAAATAATAAACAAAGTTCGCAAAAAAAAAACTGAATGTCACAATAGCCCTTTTATATAAAAGTGAAGAATTTTTTCATGTTTGTTTACAACTTAATCGTACAAATGTTGTGATGTTGGTGTGGGAGTAAAAATGAGTTTTTTCAGAGTGCAACGGTAACATTTTACCGTGTCGAGTAGTTTCGATATGATAAAATATTGAACTGAAACTACTTAATTTTAATATTAACCCAATGAAAATTGATATGAGAAAACGCGTCGCGAGAAAATAATGTGAGCAAAAGTGGAGAAAATGAAAATGAGAAATATATTCGTGTTTGCAACAACGAAGAACCAACACAAGAAATAATTACAGATATCTAGGAATATGTGAATGATGTCGAAAATGCTATAACATGTGATGCCTGAAAATTTCATAAAAGATAGAAAAATAGATGCGAATTGCATTTTACCGGCTAAAGTTTCCATCTATCCTTTGCAATAAATAAATTGTTGTTACTAAAAATGTTTTTTCACTTATTTCTTTTGAATGCACAAAGATAAACGTTTCGAAACGGATGTTTTGAATTATTTCAGTTATTTTTCCTATAAACGCACATATTCCGTTGAATCATTTCACGTTTCCAAATACGTGCGAATGAAGAAAGCTACAGCCAAGTTTGAACAACTTTTACCCACGATGTCTACAAAAATTGAATGTAGAGTTCCCTTAATATGGTCAAAACAAGTTCAGCTGAGCCGCACACAATCCAAACTTGAGCTTGAACTACGATGATCTCAATGAAGACATTTAATTACATTTTTAACGAGTTGTCGTCGCACAACAAACACCAGTCAACTCTCAGCAAACTATAATGCAGCGAAATAATTTGTGAAATCGCTGAACATTTTAGTTAACAGCCACGGCACTGAGATAGTGTCTAGCCGCCGTCACTGGTATTTAATTCGGCTGCAGCTTCAGTATCTGTAATGGGCCATAAATAACATTTGCAGAAGCCATTTGTCTGGATTGTTAACAAAGCGCAAGCCGTCCAATAAGGAGAGAAGCGCTGAGCTGAAAATCTAGATTGATCTCATCCACATCATCTTGGTAGCACACAATGTCACTGGAGCAACTACTGGATTTGAATTTAATGGAAATAATGAAGTGTAGATACCGCTCTAAATACAGAAATTTACATTTTTCTCGATTGATTCTAAATGGATAAAAAAAAGTGCTGAAAATAAGTTAAAGTTCAGACACGATTTGCATTTGAATGCGCGGCGTTCAGATGGTAGACAAGATCCATTGTAAACCCACTTTGCTTTCTAGCAAAAGAATGTAAATGGAATTGTAAATGGATCTATACGTAACTAAATGGGTCTTGGTGGAAATTTGAGCAAAAGCCACTCTCGACGATACGATGAAACTTTATATGCAATCAGTAAAGCGCATCTTCTAAATCCACTTGCCATTCAGCTTATGGAGATTGTCAACAGCTATAATTGAAACTGTAGCTGTAAGATCAGCTGTGACCAAGCGTTGAGATGCATATGCAAATATGGTACGTATTCAAGAAATGTTGAATTCTTTTCCATGCACTTGTGGCATAGACTGCTTTGTCAGCTGGACAGACAGTCTTTCTGCGGTTTATGGTTTCGTGAAATAGCAACAACAATTACAGCTTCCAGTATGAAACAGGGCACTATTAAGGCGAACGTGCTCCTACTATTACTGATCACATTCATACCTGATGGCGTGCGGCTGACAGTGAGAAAAATCTAGAATATTTGTCACGTTCCAACATTCAGATCTGAACGCCAGAATCTTTTACATTCATACATATACATTGGGGAAAAAAGTATACCTTGTATGTGCATTAGACTGACCGCTAACAAAAATGTGGGACCGATCGGACAACGTTAAAAAAAACTGGCCCAAAACGGAATAACATTTGTTGGGGGCAAACAAAAAAGCCGGCCGTTGACCGGGGAGCAATAAACACACATTTTTTTCTGGTCTGAATAAAGAAATTGCAATAGCCATTTCCATACAGAATTTCTTTTTAAATTTACATCACCCAAAGTGCTAACTAGTCGTTTGTAGTTTTTTTTTTGTTATTTTAATTAAAAGTTAATTGTAGTTGTTGTGTTTTTTAAGACAACTAGTATCTGAATACCAAGAAAAAGTAGAGTGTACGCTTTCATATCAACACCAGTTACATTTCACACCAATCTACGCTGGTATAAAATGAAAAAGTTTTAATGATAACACTGTTCGACAGTCAAAATAATTCTGGGGTTTTGAAAGCTTTACGATGAACTCTTTGGCGAGCTAGTGTGAAAATTCGTCCATTCCCGTTTCTTCCAAAAAGACGAGAGTACCATCGAGCACTTTGAGAGCTGAAGTTTGCAACATTCAGCAATTTAAGTTATTTTTATTTAATTTATAATGTGTAGGTATATAAAAGCTGTATCTCATATACTTTTGGTTATACGAGTATGTAACTCAAATTAGTTATATTTACTTTATTATGGTAAACTGCAGGTACTTTGTATCCATAGACAAAAATAAACAAAATGAAAAATAAAGGTTAGTCGGGTTCCTCCTCCTCTAAATTTCTTCGTATCGACATGGCTAACCTCAAAAAGGCAAACAAAACAGGATTGATTTTTTGCATAAATAGGTCTTAAATTTTTCAAAATGTAAATTTTTTAAATAAAATGTTTTTGTTTTAAAAGAATTCGTGAACAGAGACCGCGATTATCATTTAAGTTTTGATAGTGGCTTTAAGGCAAATAGGAATTATTCCAAAAGTTTTCATTTGTCTAACAGTGTAATGCATGCTATAGAAATATATATCTTTCACTTTTCTGAGTGGACAATGTCACTTAGTTGGTTACCCTCGTTAATTGCAATTACCACAAATCACTGAGAGCTGATCAGAAACGTAACTATGTAGCAGACAGCAGTTTGTGTTTAGTTAAATTTATCATAGTTTTTTGACATGTTTCGGTCCTCTCAAGCGTCACTTGATATACTTTCTTGTAGTTTGTAACTATGACTTTCTTTGATACCGTATCGGGACTTAACTTGCTTGTGCTGTAATATCTGAAATACGTTAAATTGTACATATATCACAAGCTTGTTTATTTCAAAGCTAAAATATTTTACAGTTTATCGATCGTATTTTGCACCGAAGGTTACCTTGAAAAAATGTATACCTAATGTCGAAAAATAGTATGAAAGAAATAAGCCATTTTGCAGCTTCTTTTTTCTACAAAATTCATTCAGCTTGTTCAACGTTGAGAATGACTCAATGATTAACATGATTGTGGTCCGATCATACTACCATTTGAGTTTGCACTAAAAACAACAATAAACACAACGGCCGGAGTGTTGGGAAAATTAAATAAAGAAAACCAGTTTAGCTGCAGTATTCATACCAGGCCAAGTTGACTCACAAAACAATTCTAAATTGTCATCGATCGCGAACTCTAATGCTCAGAGAATAAACAATATATCGTAGATGATCGCTACTAAGCAAACTGTTTTAACAATGGCTTAGGAACTAATGGATAAAGGAACCGAAAAGGAATACACAAAACCAAAATTTCAAAAAAATAGGAATTGGTCAAAATCCAAGACGCAAGACACCGTACGTTACACTAACATACCGTCAAAGATACACATCCACATCGACACAATTTTGGAATATGGTTACAGTGTCCGTCACACATGCGCACATCTAATAAATACTTGTTTTGGCAATTATCGTCGAAATAAAAGAGTTAAACCCAAAGGTAAAATCAATGAACGCAACGCAATGCGACGTAAACTTGTAGTAAGCATGGCGCGGTCCGAGTTTCTGGTTTTTTTTCATTATTTAAATGCACAAACGTGTACGCCGAGTATCTCAATCTCTGTCAGAGCTTAAGCTTGTGAATTGGCCGGAGGTGAAATTGGAAATTTTTGTAAAATTTACAGAAAAAAAGGTTACAACTAACAAGCAGACTGGCAGTTAGACGGATAAACAGACACACGTATGGACGAGAAAGAGTCGCGTATTTGGCCACTCGGCTAGAATTGCGCGTGCACTGGTTAAGTCGAATTCTCAGCTATGTTTCCTTGGTTTAGCTGTGTCTGTCCGTTCGTTCGTCTGGTCTGTACGAAAGTTTCATGCGACTGGGAGTAGGTCACACAGCTGCAGCCGCCTTTTTTTTAAACGCAAATAAGTATTTTTTAAGACCGCCATAGGGATGGTCTGCCGGCCCGGATGGCTTGGTTCGCTGTCGTAAATATTTCAATTGATTGGCGTCTTTTTAAGCCACTTTCGAAATGTTAATAGCAACTTCGTTCAAAAGGTGGAAGTGTGTCAGTGGCCTCTGGGGCCACAGCCCTTTAATAGTCGGGCGATACATTGGACAACTACAGTTTCTTTAAATTAGTAATTATATTTTTCGTATATTGAACTGGGTAAAATTATGAGAACGACTTATGAGTTTGCAAGGAAAATGTTTCCGTAAGTAAGCTACAATTACACGGTCATTAAATTCCGTATTTCGACGTGATTAAAAGGAAATTCAGCAATTTATAATTGTCATACAAGCTTTACTGTTAGTAACTAGTTGATTAAATGCAATGCTTAGCCCATCGAAACAAAGAGGGACTTTGTATATGGATGACTGTCATTAAAAACGGAAAACGGCCAAAGACAAGGGTGTGTGAAACAGCACAGATAGACCAGCCCTTGCCGTTCTTCTCCGAATCATTCTAAAATAGTTTTTGGCCAGTCCAACATGAATGTTGAATTACTTTGTCAGAGTGTTACTGAATTTTTAGTGTGTGCTTTTGCAAAGCGTAATGTTTTTTCTTTATCAACGCTTCTTTGTCACGAAGCAACGCAAAACGAAGCATCGACAAAAGCGTAATGCCAAAACTCCAACACCACCACCACTAATCCAGCAACAACAATCAAACGACGTCGACAATGGATGGCCATACTTCGAAATTTCGAATATGCAAACACGAGTAAACGACCGATCCGATCGCGATTCGCAGCTGTAGAGAACGACATGAGTGGGGCCATCCGGTACCGGGTGCTAAGAGGGGTTCTGACGGAGCGTTATGGAGAGCGTAGTAGAACCCAAGCATCGTCAGTTTGAACAGGCGGCCGCATTCAGGTAACTGGTTTTGACGAAGCCATGTTCGCTTATGTGGAAGTGCTGATAATTTGATGTTTTGTCTCTTCGTGTTGTTGTGATTCGTAATACTTGTGGTGGAGTAGAGCGAACAATGTTTCTGTGAAGGCTGTCGCTATTGTTAGGTGACTCAAGTCCCAAATGGCTTTAACAAAAAAAAAATGTTAAAGAAACTTGGAACGAAAATGAAAACAAATGAAACGAATTGGCCTCCATTTACTCTCTACTGTGTGCCGCCACACTTCCAACAAATTATTTAATAGTTAGGAACAGATCATGAGATACCAATAGCAACAAAAAGAGAGATACCTAAAAAGTACTTAGATGGAATTTGATTGATACTTAATTTTGGAAAAAAAACTTTGCTTTCATGCGCGTTAATCGATTGATGATAGGACTATGAGAAAAATACAAAAAAACACTGAAGTTGGTAATATTGTAAGTAAACCATTGTTGCAACACAATAGCCAGTTCGTTGATTTGGCTTTCCATTTAGTTATTTCTTGCGCTGTTGCACTTCAAGTCTCAATTATGTTGCACGTAGCTTAATCGCTCAAATGAATTTTCCAATACGTGTTTTAATTGCAATCAATCATGCTGCAAATTGGCCAATTTTTTAACATGCAAATTGTGCAATCTATTCGCAAACCTTACACTAGAGAAGCATGTGAGGGCTTGTTCCAATCGTATTGCAAAAATTGGTAACCAACTATTTTGAAAGAGCCAGTCGAATTACCAAAGTGATTCATGTCTATTGTTTCGTTTTGTAAATTGTGCTGCGCTCGTAATGCGATGAGTTCACATGCTTTAGGTCAATATTCTCAAAACAAATTACACGGACAAAGCACATATGCATGTAAATACTTCGCATTACTACTGTCAGTTGTTTGAATCCGTCAGTACAAAAAGAGCCACTTTTTCAGCTTCAAAATTTCTACAATGTATTACATTTTTTCATGTACTTAAAAATGTTCAGGCTAATTGATAGCTTCGGCTTCAGCTATATCGCAAAAGACACACATTAAGAATTAAGAAAGAAACATAATACAGTAAGTCAAAAATATATACTTACACAGCAGTTTCATGTACTGTGGCTCACGATACTATAAAATGTTGATGCGAAATATTGTAAATGAAATACCTGTGTACTTAACATTTTTTGACCCACTGTATGTGTCACATAGTACATAGTGCAGTGACCTCTTCCTATAGACGCTCGCGAACCAATTACTTTCAGACTTTCTGCAACATCACGCAATTTGGAATCGTTTCTAATTATAACATACAATGGTGGTTCACTTCAGATGCAACTCGAAATCTGATTAGGTCAGAATCTAAAGAATTAGTCCCTAACTAAAATTTTGACGAATTTCGCAGAAAAATTAAATTTTTTAAATGGTTATCATACGAGATTCTAGCAATGGCATATTCGTAAAACTAGTTTTACGCAATGTAACAAAAACGAACAAATAATTTGCACAATTTGAATAATCGATATGGCAGGAGGAGCTCGACAATATAGGAGGAATAGGCAATTGCGGAAGCGGAAACGGTGTTGCTACAAAGCATAAAAGCAAAAAAGGAAAAACAACATTTCTGGGTTTTCCGTCGAGAAGAGCATGCAAATGCTCATTTCGAAATAAAAAAACAGATTCATCTTACCGTATTTTGCATTTGGACAATTTTACAAACAGAGAAATTGTTCTTTTGTACGAGTCGAGTCCTTTTTTGTAATCCTTTATGGATCTATATAGGTTTTTTGTTGGGCAGTTATAGTTGTTAAGGTGTGGTTGCTTTTTTTAAGTCCTATTTGTTTAATGGTGAATTACAACAGCGACGACATCCATTGAATCTCCAATAGATTTTGATGTAAAAAATATATTTATAATCGAAAATATTTCTGATAACCAAAATGCAACAATTTCTGTTTCCTTATTTTGCGGTTTCTATTAATTCACCGTTTTCCGTTTTATTGACGCATTGTTTGCACGTTCTTCTTTTTATAGCAAATACAATTTTAAGTTTTTGCTCAAAAATTGACAAAAGAACGAACACTTGAGTACTTGAGTTTTGTCTTTCAATTCCGCTTTGGCTAATTCTTTCTTTCTTCTTTCTCTGCCCCTTCGACGCTTTGGGCAAGCAAAAACAACAATTCACCAAAATTTGTAAAAACTGTTGTAGTTCTTAGTTTATTTTATAAATGTTCCCGTTTTAAATATTAAAAAATACAGAAGCGAATGCAAACATGAAAAATTGTTCATTCCGTCAATCCCGAGCACACAAAAAAGTTTACAACTACACTCGCGAAAAGACTCCAACTAACAACTGACTGAGCGAATAGTGCAAAACAGGGATGATTTTAAGAAATAAAAAGTCGTATTAAATCGTAGTAGAAAAATGTACCTGTATTCGGCAAAAATACAAAAACAGTTTAAGTGCGTTTATTGGTACTTTAAACCACAACGAGACAAACTTTTCTTTGATTTGTGGTTTGGTATCGTTTTGTCCCGTAGTTGACCATTAGCCTCACCAACTTTGTCAAGGCAAATTTTAATTTGAAAGCTATATAGTAAACACCTCATTAATTTCCTTATGGAGAAGCATATCGATGGTCATACGTTGACACCTCGTAACTAATGAATGTTATTCACTGAGCTTGAACCCGACTATACACAATATTCGTTATTCATTATGTCAAAATCAATGGCTCATATTTATAGTCAAATTTAATAGCTGCTAAACCTTAGAATCAGCTTAGTAGCTGTCAATTGAGTGTATTATCTGTCAACTTAGTAGATTACTAAAGTTAAGTTGGAGCTTAATTTGACTATGAATATGGGCCAATGGCATAATAAACTGAAAACAACTGACGCAAAATTCAGCACTTTGCTGAATTTGCTAGCCCGTGCCTTATGCAAATAAATTTGCCAGCATGTTTCCATATTTTACATCAGTTCGTTAAATTTACAATGAAATGCCAACCTGTTTTCACTTAACTGGCAATAAGCGACATTGATTATGGCGTAATGAAAACCAGGCTTAACATTTTTCGACGTAGATAACTCAAAGAAAAAAAATTATTGTACGAGGTATCAACTTATGACAATCGATATCGATATTTGTCTAACAAACTGAGTTTAACTTTCACCGAAGAATATTTGATTGTTCATATAACTCTATTGACGTCTGGAATTTATGTATGCGATAATTATTGGCGTTTAGTTATTAGGATGTTTAGCTTTAATTGTAAAACAAAATGTGTACAAAAATTTAACTTTGCGAAAGTATTGAAAAAATTGCGATAATCAAAAAAGGTACTGAAAAAGTACTGATTACTGAGAAAATCATGCCTGTTGCAGAAATTTGACAAAATGGATGGTGAAAGTGAGAAACAGAATCAGTGATGCCAAATTGAGGGTAATTTGCCTTTTTGAGGGATTTTTTTGGTTGGATTTTGCCTAAAAGGAAAAAAGGTACTTTCTTTATCCATTTGAAGAAAAAAAGGGAATTTTTTATTCTTTTATATATATCTATACGTTGTGGGAAATTCGGAGCAATAATTGTTTCTAGAAATAATCGTGCATAGTAACGCCATCTAGGAAGTCGTAGTAGCATTAAGAACATTAACTCATTCGAGCAGTACACCAACTCCCAATTTCAGAAACCTGTATGGACATGTCATCACTGAACCAACATCAGTGCTGCCAACAAAATTACCCAGCGAATAAAATTGCCATTAAAATCCCGAAAAAATACCCATTGAGCAGTGTTGCCAAATTGAAGGTAAATGTCCTTTTTGGGGGAAATCGACTGAATTTTCGCCTAAATGGGAAACATGACTTTCTTATTCGTTTGAAGCAGAGCTGTGCGTCTACGATTACTTTTTGTTTGAGTACGATTACTTGTAATTGTACTAAAAATATTTCAAGTACAATTACTGGAATCGTACTTAAAAAATGTTGATTACTATTACTGTAATCGTACTTAAAAATTTTTAATTGCTGTAATCGTACTCTAAATTTAGATTACAATTCGAATCGTACTTAAACTTTTTTGAGTACGTTTACAAGAAATGGTAATAAATGGTACGATCACATCAAGGTAATAGTACTCATATAATTTTGAGTATGATTACTTTGTAATCGTACTTTTTGTGTAATTGATTACAAAAGTATTTATACGGAATTGTAAAAATTTCAGGAAAAATACGGATTTCCATTCGGATTTCTTGAAAATACGGATTTTCTGAACAAAATCTGTCGGAACTTTCGCCCTTTATTGTCCTACACCCACGAATTGAAAATTTACAAACATTTCACATTAAGACCGATATGCAGATGCGACCAAATTGCATTGTTTTGTGTAGAGCGAAATGTTTTTTGACATTTCAATTTTTAAATTTTGTAAATAAAGTTTAAAGAAAATGTGGAAAAATTATTGTGAGTGATTGTGCGACTAATAAAATATGGTTTTCAAAGCAACCTTTAGGTCATTCCATTAATTTTGCTGTGCGGGTTGTCGAAAAATCTCTCCAAAGTACTCCAAAAAGTGTGTTTTTTGCTTCGTTTTTTTTACATAGTTGGGCTTATGGGAGCCATTGGAGAATTTTTTCGTCAAATTTATTCATCAGAAACTATTTTATTTTGAACAAAACAATAATTTTAAAAAAATTCTGTAATACGGATTTTACGGATTTTTTTTTACAGTAAAAACTAGAAAATACGGAATTTTGGAGAAAAAAATCTGGCAGCACTGATTACCATTTCATCTCTGATTCGCAATAAATTCTAACGGCACTTGTCGATCTTTGTCCAGTCATTTACGTGTTTTTGCCGAAAGTGTTTTTCGTTCAAGTTTTATTAAGTTTTTGACAAATATAACGTAATAAAACCACGAATCACTGTTCTGTTTTCATTCAATTTATGTCACTGCTTAAATTTTTATATGAAAGAATGGTTGCCTGCCAACCGGACAGCAAATCACCAAAAAAAAAAAAAAAGATTGGTTAGTGAATTTTTTAAAACCAATAAAAGATCAGCTGATAGCTGATATAGTGGTTAATGAATTACATATTTACATAGTTACGTATACAATATATATGCGTATGCAGTTTTTAAATGCAATTGTAAGTACAGTCGTGTAATTGTGGTATTTAGTATTTAATTTCATAAAGCTAGTTCATGTCTAACAATTGGCTGAACAATTCCCGTGTGAGCATGTGGCCATAAGTTGACACCTCGTAACTGACATTTTTTTTGAGTTATCTACGTCAAAAAATTTAAAATTTTCTGCATTTTTTTAAATGTTTCCAGGACAATTTTTTTTAAACAGCTAAAAAAGCTCAAGATATGTGTTCTTTTATAGTTAAGCCACTCTTGAGCTTTTTTTTGGTCGATTTTGTTGAACTGTGTATTGCCATAAGCTCGTCTTACCATAATTTATATGCAATCAGGCTCACAAACATAAGATTGTACAATTTCGAGTTTGTCTTAGCAAAAAAATAGAGTGAAAACGTAATTTCCAAAAGACACTGAGAAATTTGGTTCTGTTTAGAAATGAAACGATCAGATTATACAGAAATCAAAAAGAGTACTTGCGAAATTATTTTTTTTGTTTGATGATATTTGTTACTTGTTCGGTCACATTTTTATTGGTTTTTACGTAATTTCCACCACCAAATAACAAATATATTTTATTCGAATTCCGCGTCGAACACGGCATTTTCTTTTGCCTAGAGCAGAACAGCATGAAATTTGTGCAAAACCGAAATTCAAAAGTGGGAATGAGTAGTGATACCCTTGGATTCGACCACCCCAATAACGCCACTCCTTAGAGTGTAGATAGGGCACTGCAAAAGTGAGATCAACTTCCATTAGAGGGAATGGATTTCAATGGTGTTTCTAACCCCTGCTTTCTTTAATATGCTTTGCCCCATACTAACCGAGTTGCTTTTGTATGGTTCAGAAAAACAATTTGTGAATAATTTGGATGTAGGTGAATTCTTTTAATAAGTTACATTGGATGATATGGCATGCAAACAATTCCAACTAATTCATATTAGATTTACGATTTCTTATATTTACAATAAATCCACAAGGTTAAAATTAAATTGTCAGAGAGTAAAAACTATAAATACAAATGAGATAATAACGCTATTTAAATTACTTTACACATGATTTTAACTATTTTTACAATAAAGACGAGTAACAATCGAAATTCAGATGCAATTAATTAAATTTACAAATTTCAACGATGACGCCAGAAATGCGGTATTTACGTATTTCGGTAGATAAGCGTCCAACACCAATTAGTTCTAATGGTGCTAAAGCTGGGAATTCGACTAACTTGGGATTAAAATTTTGACTATGACACTGTAATTTTAAACCAAGGAAACGCTGAGTCCTTTCGGCATTAAACTGTAAATACTGTCTTCTTTGTCGTCATTCTCGTTGTCCTCATCGTCGCTGATGTTTATCACATCATTTGCTTCGTCTGATGACACCTGATACGTTAGTTTCCTCCTCGTCTGATTCACGCTACTCGAATGCCTTCTCTGTACGGCAATGGTCGGAAGCACTTCCGATATTGCGGTATTGAAATCGAGTAGAATTTCATCACTCTCCAGTTGGCGGGTCCAACGTACCTTCTGCTTCGCAGGACTCATTATTGTTGGTAGGATTCTTGTTGTTGCTGGTGCGACTGTTGACGATGACGCCTCAGCATTACTTCCGCTGTTGTTCTCACGCGACAAGGTAGTTCCCAGACGGCGAAGCATCGATACGATTTTTCCGTCGACAAGTGGCCGACGAAGACAATGCTTCTGACTTTGGTTGTACGAAATATTTTGGTTATTGATTGGTTTTGTGCTTTGTGAATTGACTAGGTTTTGTGGTTTGATGCCAACGCGCATCTTCAAAGATTTATTCTCTATTCGTTCCGCCTTCGCCAAACTTTCCATATATATAGAACGCCATTTGCAAATGTCGCGACATTTGCGGCATTTCAGTGTAGTTTGAGACCTTTTCAATGCTGCTGTGTTTGAGCGGACATTAAATCGTACTACTATCGAACGCCCACATCGGTAGCATATCCGCATAGATCTGTCCTTTATGCATCGACCCATAAGATGATTTGAGCGAAAACTGCGCTTTGAGTATCGAATAATGCGGCTGGGCCTGATGTTGGCTGCTTCGGAAAGTGTTTCCTTCACCTTGGATGGTGCGATTTGAGCTGACGTTGGCATATCTGCTGTAAATAATTGTCGAGGACGTACTTGTGCTACCGGACGACATACAGCTAGATGCTGTGATCCCGCGCCTTTCTCTTGGACCATGCTGTTCATGTGGGAGCGAAAGGTGCCCGAGGGACTTTCGGCGTCGTTACTGTTTAGCGCTTGCAATGAGTGCCAATTTATGAGCCAATTGTTGCAGCTAAAGCATAAGTATTTATCCTCGTTCAAGGGCTGGAAGGAAAAAACAATTAAAGGATTACTATGCGAAATAGAAATTTTAAAATGAAATTGAAACTAGTTCTACGATTGACTATGAAAATAAAAACATTCAGTTTCTAGAACACCCAAGTGACTAATTTTTTACATTCGGTTACGCCCTGTTAACACTGAATTTATGGCCAGTACCTAAACGCAGTACAAAATTACAAACTGAAAAGCTGCAAAAGGTGCAAAAGCAGGTCAGATAATTACCATTCCAATGGAAATTACCAGGCGACAACCTCAAATATGAAAATAATATTAAAATGAAAAAACAATTGTGGACAACAGCATATCAATAAAATTTGAGCCAACCACCTGCCACCAACACAAAGGAGTGAGCAAACCAAACGAAATTTGCGCCTGCGTGCATAAAAGCACTGATAACAGCAGCTGCTCAATGCTGCAATGATCGTGCATGTGCGTCCAGCCATCGATGGAGTGAAATAGCCACACAAAATATATTTTTTAAAGCAGAGAGAAAGAGGTGTTGCGGTTAGAGAAAATGGTTGAAGTTGCATTGGGCGCTCTCAAATACACTGATAATGGAGCAGCTGTAGGCATACTTTAGAATTTGTTTGCGGCACTGAGGCGCGTGTCGAGTGCAGGATATAGGGATTTTTGTTTAGAAATTTGGAGTGTACGCTTCATGATACCTGGTACCTGGTATGAGAAATATGAAAAGTTAATCACGCAAATTGAACGCCAGGTGCAACAATGAGCGCATAGGGATAACGTGAGCAAAACGATAACAAACATCAGCGGCAGCAACAATAACCAAATCGATCGGAGCAGCTGTCGTTCGTTCGTTGCGAACCACACTTTACGCATGCATGTAAGTCCAGCCAGAAAAAAGTGAAATAAAAAGACAGCTTACACGGTAGGTATGTAGGTACCCGCAGAAATTGGAGCAGCATCGAACGTTTTATGATGATGCAGCTGCCACACATGCAACGATCTACTTGTGGCTTAATATGATGGTTCATGTATCACCAAATTCGGCACCCACTTTACATCCATCGTGGAAGATGACAACCTGCGTCTGTTTAGGCTGGAAGGCATCTGTTTGGGCGTCCCGGAAGGACGAGGTGCTTCCAGTAATTAAAGTAAACCTAATTGGTGTTTGGCTTATAGTGTGGCCGCTTGAAAACTCTACAACTGCACAATCCCATATACTTTCTTTAAATGTATTAGCTTCTTGCTGTATGCCATGACAATACTGCATTTCACAGCCAATCGATCAGTATTCGTTTTGGTCGGTCGGTGTCAAATTACGGGATACCGGATTAACGTGACATCTGCCACTAGCAGATTGTTTTTTCATGTGGTATGAACGAATGTAAAAAAGATAATGTTGAAAAACGAGAACTCAACATATCCGGTGTGTTTTAGACATTTAAACGGTTCTCAAGGGCCAGATATTCTCAAAGGAAGTATATTTGTTTTACTTAGGCTACTGCGTAGTGCCATTTACTTATTTATCATTATAGTTGACCTATAATATAAAAGCCCCTGTTTCATCCCGACAAATATCCATTTTTAAGTAGAGGCGAATTCGGACGACATTTGCAAGCGGATGCTGCAGTGGGGGTGTTACTCAGCAGAGTCACCTCTCCCAACAGACATTGTTACTTCGCTCGATGAAACTGAATCGGAGAGTATGACTCATTATACGCGACTTTTATTGATTTTTCCACACACACACACATAGGTAGAGGGTTTCTAAAGTTTAAAGTCCTTTTTTTTATTTGAGCTTGAAAGCAAAAGTTTTCCCAGCGTTTTTCCAAAATCACATAAGTTAAACACTCACCTGAAATTTGAATTTGGCTTGTATCAATTCCACAATGTTTGGTCCACTGCGCGGCTCGTAGATGTTGATGGTTTGATTGGTGTGACAGCCGCAGATTAGGCAGGTTCTTTTGAGATATTCCGCGGGTTTTTCGGACATTTCTTTCGAACAAATTTACTTATTTATTTGACTATTATTTTTACCTAATGATTTATTTTTTCGTCGAGATTTTCTTTTTCATTTATTTCCGGTGGGTGGGTTTTGGTTTCTATAACACCAAGGATATACAAACAATGTTGCACACACTCTGAGCTCCGCAAATTGCTCTTTCTTACTGTTCTCCTCTCACAAAATTCGGTTTTGTTAGTAGTGGTGCTTTTCAACGACTAAACACGTCCTTAGCGACGAACGGTTCGAATGCGAATGAAGAGTTTGTATTTCAGAGCACCTTTTCTGTCTCGTGTTTTTTTCTGTATGGTTTGTTGCATCTGGCAGTCCTTTTAACCATGTTGCACTGGAAGAATTGTATTAGCGCAATAATAATATCATAACTGTGGCAATATATTGGGACAGCTTGTGTCGACAATAGTAGCAATTATACTCATTAATATTTTCATATACATATTTAAAAATTCTGTCATTCAAAAATGAAAAATAAATTATCTAGAAACATTTTTATAAAATTGAGAATATCTCTATACTACATGTTTTGACATAGAGCCATTAGAATCTATGGTCAGAAATAAATTCATTCTGCCTTATTTTTTGGAATCGACATCCCTAACCTCAAAAATGCAATGAATGAAAACCAAATGCAGGTTAACCCCGATTAATCTTTAAGCCACTATCAAAACCTTTTTTTAGCTTTTAAATATTTAATAAAGTGTATATAATTTTCAATAATGTTTTTTTTGCAGGTATCATTTCTGTGACGCGCCCTTATAACCAGGTGAGTCCATATTTTTATCAAAACATTTTCTTTTGCGACCGATAAGAATTTCATTGTTAAATAACATCCCCAACAAAAAAGAAGGAAAACATACGATATAATTTTCAGTGTAACACAGTAAAATTCTTCACAAACCCTAAAAGAACATAATGAAAAGTAATTCGGTTACTGCCACCACTCTACTACAAATGCCAATTTACCTAAGGAAGGGAAGTCGTAGTAACTACGACACAGTCTGACAACAATAACAACAAATCGGCAGATGGCGCGTAAAAAAAAGCAAAATCCGAGCGAAGAAACCAATAAAAAAAATGCGGCATGTGTTGGGCCTTTTTTTGTTTCATCTTTCATACCTTTTTTGTTCCCTTTTATCGTGCTGCAGCGAAGAAGCTGCGTTTATAAGGTTATCAGGTGTGTTGTATAAAAGGATGAGAAGGCATAATCATATGGTTATAGCAGTAAACACGAGTATTGCATGTGCTCGAATTTGGAGTAACTTTTCTGCAGTCGTAAGATTGTAGTTTGCCATGCCATGAATGAATGGGCAATGAATTCTTACGACGTATCTGGTATAATCTTGAAAGATTCGGCTTGAGTTCAATGCAAATCATTTATCTTCTAATTTTGGGGAATTCTGGTGGTTGTGGTCAGGGGTCGCACCATATTTAATCGAATTTAAATTTTAACAAGTGAGTAAGTTTCAGTCGAGCAAGCCGACTTATGTATACCCTACACCTACTGGGCCATATTGTATCCACCACCTTGAATTTTGAAAATGCGACATCAAATTCGAAATCAGCGACCCCGAAAACCCCACTATACAAAATTTCATACTGTTTTGATGAAATCTTCGAATTTCGGTAAAAACACGATTTTCACTTATATGGGAGGTAGGCGTGGCAGTCGACCGATTCCGCCCATTTTCAATACCAACTCCTTCTAGGGCCTAAGAAGGATAAATCCAAAATTTGCGATTCCTAGCTTTCTTCTAGCTCCTGCAATCGTGTTTACAAGAAAATAGGACGGACAGACTGGGAGGTAGGCGTGGCAGTCGACCGATTCCGCCCACTTTCAATACCAACTACTTCTAGGGCCTAAGAAGGATAAATACAAAATTTGGGATCCCTAGCTTTCTTCTAGCTCCTGCAATCGTGTTTACAAGAAAAGAGGACGGACAGACGGATAGGGCTAAATCAACTCGGGAGGTGACGCTGATCAAGAATATATATACTTTTCCATACCGGACACTTCTCCTTCTTGGTGTTACAAACATCAGACCAAAGTGAATATACCCATACCTCATGAGGTGTAGGGTATAAAAATGCTATGCAAAGAGGAAGTATAGTCCTTTACAAAAATTTTTTATTTGTTGATTCGAATAAAAAGTCGAAAAAACTATCTTCAAAACAATTTTAAATTATATTTTTTTAAATAATTTAAGTTATTTTTGTTTTGGGGATATTTTTCTCTTTTCTAAAAAGGGAAAAATCTTTTTAAACTTGCGTTCAACGAATATAGCCAAATGATAATCGGTTGGTATTTGAACGATTTAAAAGTAAACGCCCGAAATCTCTAAACTTCCGATTTGTCTGGAAATTAGCATTGCTAGGTCACAAATTCCGATAAGACAAATATGTCAAAAAATTAAAGTCTTTAAAAAATTGCGCTTACTATCACTCCATTTATTTCCTTCAATAACCGTTTTGTCTACTTGACAGTAGATGTCGCTGAAGCCTACAGAAGCCAAGATAGATAGAATACTAGATAGCGCCATGAGGCCGTTTACCGTTATGTAGCATGACGTCAACAGATACTTATTGTCACTTTGACAGAGAAATGCAAGCGTTGCCACAAATTTAGCGTAATTGGTTTTACAACAGTGCTACCAGATACAGTATTATTAGACTTTAGTAGAAGTATCTGCTGACGTCATGACAAAATGGCGATCCTAACGGTAAACGTCATGTCGTCATCTGTGTTATATCCTTCTTGTACAGAAGCGGTATCTAGATTTGAATAATGAAGATTACAAGCGGTTCTTGTTTGTGATAAAAGAAGTGCTAGTAACAGTGTTGCCACTACCCAAAAAAATTTGATACCAACATTTTCTGAAAAGGATACCAAAATAGAAAATCGTAACAATTTCCATTGAGTGAGAATTATCTCAGAATCACATTCCATCAAATTTGAAAAAGTAGACACTAAAGGTAATAAAGCTATTTCAGACTCTGATAGAACCTTACTGGGAGTTTTAATGGATAAGTCTCTTAAATCCTTCTGAGAAAAATTAAGTAAAGCTCTGCTTTGTACTATGTACAAAAAATGTTTACTACTGAAAAAGTGTTTACTACTTTTTATGGCCAAAGTGTGAAAAAGGACACCAAAACGAGAAAAAAGGTTCCAAGATATCAAATGCAAAAAAGGATACCAAAGTTGGTATATTTATACCAAAACCTCAACACTGACTTTGTGTGCGTAATTTTTGAGAGTTTAAAAGGAAAGGGAGATTTTTTTTACAGAATATAAGAAAATGCTTTTTAGAAAGCTAGCCGCGAGAAAGTATTCATCACACATAACTGTTTTATTGCTGCCATCTCAATGCTTGGAATGCTTGCTTTACTTTGAAATGACTTTGTGTGCATAAAATATATTGGCTCAAGTCACCGGTCGGAAGAAATTAATTGGTCTATTTTTTAAGTTTTAGTTACAGATTTGGCGAGTAGAAAAATCAGTACTTTTTTGACTCAAGTCAAGTTTAACTATCCTAAGAGGCCCCGTTTAGCCGCTAGACGTCTTAAAAGAAATACTAGATGCAAATCAATATTCGTAGTTTGAATGCCCAACCTCTGGCATTTAATGTAACTTTACCTTCGAACTGTGAAACTCGCACTGACATTTAAACACATATAAATGATGACTGTGAAACTGGGCCCAAGTTTCCTACCATTTCAAAAATGTATGGTGTCGTATGGACCACATATTCGGCCAATACTCCGTGGTACCTGGTTTTATCATTTCATGGTATTTGCATTTTCAGCACAAATTGTCTATGTATTTTGATCTAAAGAATTTTTTTGAGTGCTACTTTGAAAAATAGACTATATATACATATATACATCTCCGAAAAAAAAAAATTTCAAAGTTTTTTTAAAGAAATACCAAATTTTTTTCTGATAAGAATTTATTTTAAAATTAAAATTATGTTTTTAGAAAACAGTTAACAAGCATAAACAATAAAGCTATATAAATACAGTAGACGAATAAGCAATTATCCAATACTTTGAGAATTTTTGGAATTGAGCGTTTCTTTGCAATTCTTAAAAATACGTATTATTCATTATTTAGAACCTTTAAAATATTATTGTTTTACACTGTACTAAGGGCACATTTAAGTTTAACTTAAGCTAATTTTCATTTACAATAGACTGTTTCCCCTAGGGAATTTAAATGTTCGATATTCTGCATTTAAACTCTAATTCAGTACTGTGAAATTGGCCCTAAAAGAGAAATCTGTAGACTCTCCTGCCTACATAGTTGGCTTAACACTTCAAAATACTGACTTTGTCTGCACTTGTTAAAAGTTTCCAATACATTGAGTTTAAAAAAAAATCGAATTTGAAGTTGTAACATGAAAAACTAGTAATTATCTTTGATATGGTCGACGCTACAATACCGTGCACACGAGTGCGATATCTTCCTCCATAATTTTTCGGTAATTTTACATATTTTTTCGATTAATGTAAATTGTAAATGTTTTCGGGTGTTACTCCTAAAAGGGCCAAAGCAAGCTTCTCCAATTAAGTTTTGAAATTTTTTTTTTTTTTTTAAATGCCCAAGATATAATTGACATTTTATGCTAGTTGGCACGAATAAAAAATTAATTTCACAAGTTATGAATGATATTTTAGGTACATTTTCACAGTTTTTTCTTCACTGGAACAATTATAACCTTACGACAACTTCATATTCCATTTAAACAAGCCCGATCTAATAGAAACATTCGGTAAATTCTATAGGTGTGAAGCCCTATACATGGACATTTTCTTATTTGTAGCACGTGCTATTTTCAACTATAGTAACGCTTCAATTCGGCTTTTATCGATTTGTAAATCAAGCGCGGCGCTTCTGTCGAATACAACAAATCGATGTGATTGAAACCGCGTACTTCGTTCAGTGTATATCGTGTATTCTTGAGTTGCTTTGTAAGGCGTAAGACATCCTGTTGGTGAGAAATTTTAATTGTTTCAATAAAGATGAAAAGTTCAATTAACTCTAAAAGTCCATTTAATACTCGTTCATTATATAAATGGGAATAGGTTCTCACCGGTTTTGTCATCAATGAATCACAACCCCCGTAGAATAGTTGCAGGGGCACGCGAATATTGCGTAAGTTGTATTCGGGCGGTGTTTTCCTGTTGTAGTGTACATAGTTTTCTCTTTTCGATTTGTAATCGAATTGTTGAAATTTTCCTAAAATTAAACATGATATGGTATTAAATGTCGGTCTTAACATATTCGTTGGATTCCTCACCGGAAGTTATAAGCTGGCCGAAATGTAGAAACTGCTTGCGCGAGATTCCGGCCGGTGTTGTTTCGAAAATTCGCGGAAAGAGACTCTGAATGAGTGTAGATAGAGTAAAAGATATTAATTTAAGGTTGGAGCTCTCACAACAATACTGAGCATTTAGTTCGAACTTAATTTAGCCACCAAGTGCGTCTTTGAACTTTTTTTGGTCCAGAAAGGCACTAGGTGACAGCTGCAGTCCCACTCCAAAAGGTCCAATGATTACCTTTTTAATGTATTTAAGAACTTATATTAGAAACCTGCGGCAATTTTTATAGGTTTTTTAACTCTCCGATAGCCTAGGAGTTGTCGCAAAAACTTGTGTGCAAGACTTTATAAGTAATAGGGGTCGGGAGCACTTTTGGCTTGGTTCAATTAAGTTGAGTTCAAAATTTTGAAAGAACGATACTATCATTTGAAAATATTTGCCAATTGCAATGAAGAGTACCACCATAGCAGTGGACACACAAAAACAGGGCAGACCTACCGGCAGCTATACACTCCCACATGCGCTTCCGCTCGTAGGCTCTCCATCAACGCAAAGTGAAGAATCCTTTAAACAAACTCGCAATCAGCTCAAGTAAAAGTAACAAAAAATAAAGAATCGTTAAAGTAAACTAAAACAAATCTGCTCGCATTTCTTCAACTAAGACAACGATTCCGGCGCATATTTCCGTTTCCGGTTTTTTGTTAGCACACAGAACATGACCTGCAGCACTTCTTCATGTACTCGCTCCCCATTCTGCGTGTGGTGTCGAAGTGCAGCCAGCAGTAGTAGTAGAAAATGTAGAAAAAGATGTCAAATAAACATCAAAACAAAAATATGCGCAAAAGTTTATACCACATGCATTCATACAAACATAAGCTGACACTCTAGGACGCAGACAGGGACCCCAATGCAGCAAAAGCACATTGTAGAAAGTAGCCCAAAGCGTTTCTCTCTGATTCCTCTAAAAGTGCATATGAAAAAAAACATTAGAACTTTGATAGTAGGGCTCTTGTTATTCGAATAATCGATTACCCGAATAAACCGGATACCTGAACTATTCGACTATTACTATTCGACTAGTCGATCGCATTCGACTATTCGATTAACCGTTCACTGTCGACTAGTCGGTTAACCGTTGATATTCGGTTAGTCGAATATTATGAATTTAAAAATCGAAATCTTCAATGACACACTCAAAAGAGAAATTATATGCAATGTGTGACGCTTAGCAAATTTAATTTCGTTTGTATTTTTCCTTTTGGCAGTTGGAACTTTTACTTTTGATTCCGATTTGAACTCTTATTCGGTTAACCGAATATGAACGGTTAACCGACTAGTCGACAGTGGACGGTTAATCGAATAGTCGAAGCTGAGCGACTAATCGAATATCATTAACCGAATAGTATCCGTACAAACGGTTACTAATCGGACGTTCGGTTAACCGGTTTTTTTTATTATTCGAATAATTTCAAGAGCCCTATTTGATAGTGTCCTAGCAGATGCTCTGGACGGAAACTATGTGGCGTTTTCGGGTTTCACTGGTTAGTTTATTGCACCGTTCGACAAAACTTTTGGTGAAGTCAATATACCCTGCGACAGTAGTCAATGGGGGCCTGGGAAATACTAATAAAATTTCGAACGAATTCAAATCACAACTTTAGGCCAAACATGCGGTTGGAAAAAGGATCTGTAAAACATAAATTCTCTTTTGGATTGTATCATTTAGCATGAATCAGTGTCGAACGGTCTTCAGGCAATTTTCCGAAATTTGTTCGCCTAATGCCTGGTTTTCACTATGCCATAATCAATGGCGTTTCCCCTCAGTTAAATCGTCAATTCCACGAACTGACGTAACATATATGACGGCATCAGCGATTGTCCCACGAGTATCGTATTCCACGAAATATACGCAGTACCAAGGTTGCTACTTTTTTCTAGCGATGCTCAAAAGTTTGGCTTAGCTAGGTTGAAATACATCTCACTCCACAAGCACATGAATTAGGCCAACTCTTTATATTTATAAAAAGCCAAATGCAAAACACAAAAGTATATTGTCTCATAGTCGCAATAAAGTACAATGAGTGCCCACTAAAAGTAATATGTCGCACATGTCGTCGGCTACCCTGTAACTTTTCGAAGTCGACCTGAGCTCACACAATAAATTTATACAAAAGTGAACATTATAATACAAATTTATAACTTCAACCTTTTCAACAATTCAACACACTGCGGAGGTATCATCGCAGAGCAAGCGGTGGCAATCTTTATGCCCCAACGAATTGTCAACTTTTTATATATGGATTCCCTTCCGTAAGGCTCTCAAATAACATACACACACACACTCACACACGAAAATACCATATAAGAATTGGCCTTTGAGGACTTTTTGTCGTTGACATATACGCATTTTTTGTAATGCAAAGCAACTTTAAACGCCAGCCAAGTGGTCCAGCAACAGCTGCAACACAAAGTGTACATAAGTATATGCCGAAAGCACAATCCAACCTTTATTCTATTTCCGTTTTCGTGCGGTGGGCACGACTTCAAGCTTAAATCATACAAATACAAAGAGCATTAAGCGATGCACACTCACACCCATGCCTGCACTCACACAGAACATGATACAAACCCACGGATATAAACGTGGGTAACGGATTGGGAAAGCGTTTTCGGAAACGTATTTCCAATAAGCACGACATCCTAATGCGGTCATAATACCTGCCGAAAGTGCCAACTACATTATGGGCATGTAAGCAAGCCATCTCGGCTACCTTCACCTTATTTCCAAGTATTTTCGTTTTACTTTATTTTTTGGAGACATACCCATCTACAATTTTGCATGTGTTTAAGCGTAAGCGCACCTTTGTTTCCGCTTCAATTCGAAACTTCCGATTCGATGTTCAGTTCTGTTGGATATTTTCCTTTGCCACATAGGTAGGATATTTGAAATTTGCATTGAGGCTCCCTTGTGTGCTTTGCTTTGTTCGTTCGTTAAGTACTAAAGAACGTTTTTTGTGTGCGAGAAAAGTAAAATTTATGAGATTTCTCTCCAGATGCCATTTGATACTACTTTTATGTTATTTATGTTAGTTACATAGTGCCAGTATGTGACATTCGAATCGAGGAGCATCTAGGCGACAGTTTGACAGAAATTTACATAATAAAATTGGGGTCGGAATGTTTAATGGTTAGTTGGAAAGGATTCTTCACGAATTCATATACGCATTTCAAGCCTCGTTGAGCATTCGTCTTCACTGTCATGGGAGCATTGCAACACTGTGTAGCGTGCCTATTTAGATAAATATGTTTTAGTTTCACGAGAAAACATTTATGAAATCGCCTTCTTCAACTAAGCATCTTCAAAGCATAACTTTTCGCATCGAGTAAATCCTTATTCTCCTGACACGGTGACGCAAAAGACAATTCCCAAAAAATGCGCTTCACAGCCATCGGCTTCCAAGCGCTCTCTACTCTGGCTTAACGCATAAAAATGCAAATTTAAATAACTTTTAAACCAAGGAAAAAATGGAAGAAAAACCAACCATGCAAGCACCCACTCTGGCTCTGGAGTGTAATAAAAAGAACTTTCGCTACAATTTCCACTGAAACAAAACAAAAGTGGGAAAATCCGTACTCACCCGATCCATTTCGTATTCGCTGAAACCGACGCATAGAAAAGTGAACAGCAGACAGAGGTTCTGTGTGAGTACACCTTCGCCGCAGAGCAGATGTCCGCCCAGTTGATTTAGGGCGGTCGATGGGAAAAGTTCGTGTAATCCCAAGTGATTTAGGAGCGCCTATGAGCAGTAGCAGCATCACCAGCAGCAGTTGTAATTGTTTCGAATATTATTGTAGCCAATTGTGCGCGAGAAATTCAAATTTAAATTTGAATGCGGATGGTGGTCCGGGAAAGTAAACCGGAAACGGAAAAATTGTAAAGAGTGCGATATTAGAGAGGATATGTGTGTGTTTGTGTGAGGAGAGATTTATGCGTGTGTGTGAATTGTTTCGAAATTGGTGTTAAGTGTGAAATTGCACAAAAAAGGTGAAATGCAAAAGGGATTAGTTTTGAGTTATTGGGGATTTCTCTTAAATTTTTTTTGTTTTAAGAAAGTGATTATTTTGAGTTGATGCATCTAATCCTTGTGGGCTATCATAATAGTATATTTGCTTTCAAGCAGTGTTTTAAGACTTCGATTGGGGTTGCTTCAATTATTTCTTCATTTTTCAACAAATTATAGAATACAAAAAGATCAAAAGCAAAAATAGCCTAAGTCGAAAAACACAGTTGCGAGATATTCACCATTTTCTCAAAATGTTTTATGTTGAGCTGCTCTAAATATATTTTACAAAATTCTTTACAATTGGTTAAAGTATTTTAGACAAAAAGTTGAGAATTCTTAAGTAGAATTTATTTACTTATGACACATATACAAATTCGGGTGCCCGTTCATTTTTTGATTTCCGGAACCCCTTCTTACTTTTTAGTCGGTAAAAGGTCTCAAAAGGTCCTCATCGTCCTTGAAAATTACAACTAAAATTCAAATTAAAGGACATTCTAATATACATAGGTGAGGGGGTTGATGCAAGTGTTTGAAACTATCCGACGTGACTTCGTTACTAACCTCAACTTTATAGTTCTCTGTCGCTAAAAATCTCAGCGGTGCACTCTTCATATTTGAAAGGAACGCAACCGGAGCCAGCAGAGATGCCGACGCAAAGCGCCTATTATACTCGGGCCGCTCCGATAGCAAAACGAAGAAAATCGTTGCCCCCTGCGAATGAGCAACATAGTGCATCTGCTCGTGACCGGTGGTCATCACAATGTGGTCCACAATCGCGGGCAAATCGTAATAGCCGATTTCGTGCCATGTGAAATTCCAAAAACTTGCCATGGACGAGTCCAGAGTCGTGTGACGTTTCGAAAATGTTGTGCCGCGAGCATTCGGCAGCCAAACGTCATAACCTTGTTCGTGTAGAGCCCTACCGAGCGAATATGACTGACCACTCAGAATAAAATCGGCCGCGGAACCGATCAGGCCGTGCATGAGGAGACAGGGCTTACGAAGAAGGGAACGTGACAAAGAAGTTTCGATGGTCTTGGGCGGTATGCGATGTATCGTGAGTTGGTAGCCGTCGGCGGTGAGGACTTGATGGATTTCACAGGTATAATTATACGATTCGATGATTTGACAGACGAGATCCGTGGCGATGGTTGGACGCGTGTTCATGGCTATCAGGAACATGAACGGCAACACTAGCAGTGATTTCGTGGATAATTGTAAACACGACATCTGAGCTTGTTCCTATACATCTATCGTTTCATTTACTTGAATGCTAAAAATATCGAACTTTTTTGTCAGCAAGACTCACTGCTATTTCCAAAAACGTTTGTCTAAATGTACCAGCTTATTTCAATAAAATTTCACAATAAAATAAATCACTCTATACAAATTTTGGCGTGCATCTCTTGAGCTCTTCGTTTAACGTGATTAAAGCCTAATTGGCCAACAGTTTTTTTGCCCGCGAGACCGTAACGATGTTTTAAATTTTTCAAGTTCAGCTTGTAGGAATTTCGGTTATTGATTCATTAAAAACCGTTTATTCAAATTTAAAGCGAAAGTGATAAAATGGCCAAATTCAATATCGCCTTCAACTTGACACACTAATGCGCTGCTAAATTCTTCCGCTTTGCAAATTCAAATTTTACCGATTTCCGTTGCCTTCCGTTGTATAATTTCCGCTCGACTGTCGTCTTAAACCGCTGTCCGACATCTGATATGTGATCGCAACCCGATCACTTGTTGTACGTCTTCGAAGCCTCCTAGAGGTTCACATTTGCAGTTTCTACTCTCATTTTTGTTGCTCCCTCATTTTTATTAAGCACTCAGCCACTGATGTGGCTGATGAGTTCGGCTCTGAACATTTGTGGTTGTTGTTATTGCTGTTGACACTTGTTCGACTTGGTCAGTACGCTATTTAGCTGCATTTGTTGTGGTTTTTATTTGCTACCGATCCACCATATTGCCAATCATTCCGACGTGGTAAACAGCTTTATCACCTCGGAACACCTATTGTTGTTGTTTGTTGACACTTGTTGCATGGGTTTCTTCTTCGGTAAATTTACACTCATTGTTTGTTATATTTTGTAATTTGTGCGTTTAGTTTATTATTTTAGTTTTGATTTAAGCGAGTTCATAATTTAGCTGACCACAGTTAATTTGTTCATATTTTTTTTTATTTTTGTCTGTGTTTTGATTTATGATAGTTTAATTTTGTACAATAATTTTTTTATTACTGTCGTACTTTATGTTTCCTTTTTTTTAAATACTATTATTAACTATAAGTACCTATTAACAATTAGTAGTTTAATAAGTACAAATAAATCCTGGTCCAGAATAATATTTGTATTATGCTGACTTATTATTAATCAATATTACGAGTAAACTTCATCTTGTCTGCTTAAATTTATCATTTTTATTTTCTCAAAAAAAAAAAAACTTCTTGTAGTAAAACCGATTTTCTATTTTGCCATTGACCTACAAAAAATGGCCGTTTATGTAAATTTAGTTTTTCAAATTTTAAATACTTTACTTTAGTGTCCTGTACCGTCATAATTTAATAATCGTTTTGACGGTCAGGTTTTTTCAAAATAAAAGTTTAAAATCTGGTTTCGAATATGTTTCCTATAAGTAGTAGTGCCACGAATCTGCTCAATTAAGTTGCGAAACATGGAGACTTTTTCCATATTCATTTCTCGAGCTGTGCTTTTTTTAATTAAAAGTAATATTTACGACCTTAAATACAAAGCAGTGACAAAAATTTACATAAAAATTGCTAAAAATAAAAAAAAAAAAACAAAAGAAGTCAATGCCCAAAAGGCCACAAGAGTTCAGTATTAAATGCATAGGTGAATATCTTAAGATTCACCCGAAATATATAAACAAAAGTACAAACAAAAGTACAAACATTAAAGGAAAACACTTGGGTAAATAGCGTGAAATGTCTGTGCTGAGTGCTTCAGTGTGCGAGCGAGAGTTGGAGTATGTTGTGGGGCAATACATTTTTAGATTTATGTTTTCATTGTAATTGTGTGGTTCCTGTTTTTGCGGTTTTTGCGTGCAACAATATTCAATGTTTACTCAAGACATTTTGCACGCACTTAATTCAACTTAATAGGGGCGGTGTGTTTATGAGGGCGCTTTATAAGCTCCCATTTGGGAAACAAAAACTGGTTGTTTTTGGTAATTTTCTGTTGATTTGAAGGGATTTACAACGGTTTTAGAAATAAATGCTTCGCATAAAAGATATCCCTCTCACGGCGACAAATTTAAAATAATAACTAATAGTATATAATAATGACCTGCACATACGAGATTAGGAAACAATTGAAATTACAATTTTTCCGTTTTGGGTTTTCATCTGTGATCTTCTGATCACTTCTGAAAAGCATTAAAAAAGGATGATGTTTTTTTCATAGTTTTGTCCAAAGATTGAAAAAATGCATTACGAACTGTTAATTTTTGTTCGATACTGTATTTTTTCCATCACTGGTTTTATCAGACTTTTAAATATAACCAAATGTATAAACATATCTATGACCCCTATTAGCTCCTGGCCTCTTGTAGTCAAAAAGTATGCAACTCATTTGAACTTTTTGGTTTTTCAATCTTCTTCAAAATTAATGAATTCCAAGCAATGCTTAGCAAACAGCGCCCAAGGCAAATTGACGATGGATTCTCTGCGTACATTTTCATATCTATCCCTTTTTTTGACTGTCGTTGTTGGGTTGGTGACAAACAAAACGGAAACAATCGTTGGAGAAAAACTTTTCCAAATTACGTTGAACCATTTTTTTTCATCGTGGATTCCATCACTTTGTTTGGAAATGAAGCAATTTAGGAGAACTAAAGCAGGATAATGAATCCTTTCAATTTAAGTGGAAGCTCATTAAAAGTGTAAAAAATGTACGATTGTCGCCGCTAGCTAAGGCTTTATCAATAGTACGAAGTAAAAGTTAAAGTGGACATCCACACTTCATCAAAACTATTTTTAATTCAAGCAATTTTGCAAATGATTTACGACGGATAGTTATTTATTTCACTAAATATGACCTTGACAATGACCTAATTATTTGTAGTGATTTATCCACTTCATGATCAAGCTTAAAACCTCATTCACAATTCACAACCCGCAGTCCACATTTAATTTGTGAAGCTTTGTAAAAGCTTCTTTTTATGGTTTGCGTCTTAGCAAGTGCTGCCACCTACTGTAATCCATTTATAAGAATATTGATCGAAACAAAGAAACTATGATTTAAGCTAAAAGCTGTTTATTAGAATTGTAAGCAAAGCTTAATGACAATTTGATTTATCATCCCCGTCGGCTACTTCTTGGAGACATCAACAACGATTCGTGGGTGAGTTGAAAAAGTGTTCCACGACGACTGGATAACAGGACCATATTGGTCGTAGGCCACATACAATTTTCCTCTGTGTCATTAACGACATCAACGTTGACCAATCACATACGCTTCCAATTAAAAAATTACTTCGTTGATGACACTGGCAGCAGATTTGCCAAATAGGCTGCTTAGTGTAACGAATATTCAATATACTAAAGCTTGATTGAACTCTGAACAGACCCTGAAATATGTTTGAGAAAGTTGTCGCTCGGAAACGTATTCAAAGCTCGAAGCTTTTTTAGCCGCAGGCAGAGTCTTCATGAGCATTGCACTGAAGCTTATATTTACTTCACAGTCTGCATTCTTCAAATAAGCAGTCGCAACTGCTTCTTTCTTTTAAATATTTTTATGAATTTGCTGCGAAAATTCTGTTTCTAAACTCCAAATAAATTTGCCAGAGTTTGCATTACGGCTAAACCATAGCCATATTTACATATCATAGCCATATTTAAATATCATAGCCATATCATAGCCATAGTTACATACATCATAGATTAGTTGTTAGCTCCTATCGGCTTATATTATATTTTGGACCGGATTGGTGAATTGGTCAGCGCACCGCCCATTCAAGTCAATATTACAAAATGCTATGACATGGGTCCCATTGAATATTTTTTTCACTGTAAATATATTTGACAGTTACTTTCATTAATTTATTATTACCTTGAAGGCAATGCAAAAGGCCGGACCGGGCCCGGTTAGTCTTTGCGCTCACAAACTGCTCCTTTGTAGCATCTCGGTGATGTTGTTTTTCTTGATGCTGTCTGTTTGCAAATACCTGGCTGAAATAGGAATGGGGATGAAGCGGTTGGGGTAGTGGGTTTCTTCACCGTCGTTTCGTTTCGTTTAGTTGAGTTTCTTTGTCTGACAGACAAGTGCTCTCTATGCAGTCACCGTAGGGCACGAGACATCGTCGTCCTTCTGAATTCGTTAAAGTAAAAAAGGATTTATTGTCATTTTACCGGCCACTTGGTTGCACTCTTGTCAGCTGACAGCGAAAAGGTGGAAACGTTTTGAAGATCAGCGTAAACAAGAGGTTTATTGTTGTTACGTTATGCGGATGGAGACAAATTGAAAATTAAAGCAAAACAATTTGAGAATAGCTTGAAACGGATTTGAAAACAAAGTGCACAAAGCTTTTTGCATATATGGAATTGTGAAGGGGTAAAGTGAGTAGGGCTTTGATGGAGAGTCGGAGTATTTCTTCTTTTCCAGCAATAACTATTTTTGAATGAAATATTGCACATTGTTTTGAAAATACCAGTGCGTCTATGCCGCACGAAATTCGAATCAAGATGACATGCGAGTCCTAAGGTATAGGCTGGAGTGGGGCCACGGGTACACAGTACACATATACACAATAGACAGAGCACCGTTGTAATTCCTTGGAAATGAAACGAATCCGATCGCACAGTCCCAATCGCAATTTGCAAATTAGCGGATCGCATACATATAACAAAATTGATTCGCCCCACTTCAGGCACTAACGCTGCGGCTGGCATGTTGGAGACAGACTGGCGACGTATGGCGTAGTCCACTAAAAAGAAAACATAGCCAAAAAGAAAACCACTGTCTGTTCACTGCGACACGAAGTAGAAACAAGTGACTGCGCTAATTGAATTTAAATAATGAAGAAGACATCAACGCCAGCATAAAGTTAATGGACTCACAACCGCCACATCTGCAGTTTGTTGCAGATGCAGGCAGCTAACGCCGCGAAAATAGATTCATCCGTCCATCACAGCATGCTCATTGGCCGCAAATGTCTCGAGAAGTGGCGGCTTAATGACCTGTGCAAGATTCGACAGTTTTTTACACCGCCTTGGTTTGATTTAGTTTGGTTTCGTTTATTTCTACTGACTCTGGTTCTTTGCTTGCTTTGCTTCTGTCAAATGAAATGCGAACTAGAATCGAGAGCATTGACACTGAATTGCACCAAATTTTCTATGGAAATATTTTTGGCTTTGGTTTTTGTGTTTATACAGGTGAATGACATTGTTTAGTTATTCGTGTAAAAAAGAGTTCACTGAACTGGTTTTGTTTTTAATCGCCAAACCGAACACACATTTTCAATTTCGATTGTGAATTACAACCATTTTTATCCACGCAGTATTCGGATAAAGTTTCTTCAATCATGACCCAAATGGAGTTAATATGTATTCTAGAATAAACTGGCCTGGCAGAAGGAATCACATTTCGATTGGAATTATCTGTCTCTGGGCTATTTCAGCTACCCATATTCAAGGCGCAGTAGGAAATGATATTGATTTTGTATATTTACTAAAAGGAAATTAATTATGGGGAAAACTTTTCGTCATTTACTTCGGCATGTAAACTCAAGTTGGGCACCGTGAATAAAAATAAAAATTTCCTTTTGCAGTCTGCGGGAATACGGATGATTGTGAAACTATTGACAACACAATCAATTGCAAATTCAAGACCGCCTGAATTTCTTCTATTTCTGATGTAAATGAGTTTCCGATGGGGTTGCTGCACACTTCCGGCGACAATTTCCTTTTCCGTTTTTCTTTTATTTTTTGGGGACCAACTTTCGAACCAATTTTAATAAATGACTCCACCAAACTGAAAAGTAATGAAAGTCTCCGTCATTGGAACGAAATTTTCAAATCGAAACCCGACTACTCCCAGCGAAGCTCCCAAAAGGACAGGCAAGTGCCTGTACGCAAAAACAGTATCTGCGTGTGTGGCAACGAACACTGCAATGCGATTTATCATGCCGGCAGCAAAATGTCTGATTTAAATTGCTTGACAATTATTACAATGGCGACAGGCAATGAAAAATATATGAGCGCACAATTCGGCATGGAGCAAATCTGAGTATAAATGTGGGGTTTTTGTAGTAACAGTAAAAAATCAACGCAGCAAATTTTGAATTCGCTTCCCTTTCTTCTTCGCCAGCTTCCCGTTGTCGTGGTGCGGAAAATTAATGATGGAAAATTTGCAAAGTTCACCAATTTCTTATTAGTTCCCTGACTTGGCTGTGTGCGTCGAATGGAAACTAAATGTGGAAGCAGCCGGGCTTCTTAGGGCGAAGGGGGCGGAAGGGAGGGAACACATGGAATGGCTCTACGGCATGTAGCCAAATAGAGCTCGACTGCTGGAGCGGCGCTCATATTTCATTTGTTGCGGTTTAGTTTTCTAATTTTGGAGTGTAAAATTTTACTTTAATTTGAATTTTAATTGGGGTTTCGGTTTTCCGAAAATTCTTCTGGTTAAGTGTGAACACGGAGTGTTGAACAATTTTCTGTTAAATTGAATGAGCTCTGAAGCTGGAAAATACTACACGCATGGAAAATATATCGAAATTTCTTTATTATTTGGTAGGTTTCCTTAACAACACTGCAAACAAAATACACAGGAGCCAGGCGTGGTTGTCCATTCTGCTGGTAAAGTGAGAGGAAAAGCATTTTTCGTTTTTAAATTTTGATTTTCATTTATTGATTTTGACTGTTTCAAAAACTTAATTAAGTTCCACAAAAAGTAGCAATTGAATATAAAAGTAATAGTATTCACTTGCAAATATACAAACCATAAATGCAAATGGATAGCATAAATTATACTGTTTTGGTTTTAATTCATTCTTTTTCAAGTTTTGATTGAAAACATTTTTTGCAATTAAATCAGCAGAGATTAAATGGAGTGATGAAATATCATAAAACCGAGTTTCTTCATGTTTCACAGTATTTTTTTAAGCAAAAAGTATTAATAAATGAATGCATACAAATACACTTTACATACAAATACAAATTTCAATTTAAGTGCAAACACATAATCGTGTGTGCGCGTACATATGCAATTATGTTTAAAAAACGACGACCAATTTTTATTACGAATAAAATAACTACAAAATATTAAAAAATTGCACAATAAACAGAAAATGGCGTCCGTGAGCTTTTTTTCGTTTGCTTCACCATTTTTATAGTATTTCGCACTTCTTTTGTGTGTTCGCTTAATTTTCAAATAATTGTGTTGTACTTTTTTTGGTAATGTATATTTGTTTTTTTTCAAATATTTTAAAATATGTTTGTAATGTTTTGAGGAATTTTGAATTTTTTGTTTTATTTTTTTTAGTTTCTGGTTTTTTTAGATGAAAATGTGTAAATTGAGCATTTTAGTTTGGCAATTGAATGGACTTCATTGGGATGCCCTAGAGGGAAAAGCATTTAAACTAAACATCGATATACGAAAATCAAATCAACACATTTCAATATTCCTAGAAGTTACGATATACTCTTTCAAAGATTCAGTTTCTCAAGTAAATTGAGTTGCACTGAATGACTGACAATGAGATCAGTGGTAATCATAGTTCAACCAAACATAGTCCCTTGGAAACTTGAGCTGTCTGTGTTTAAAAAGGACTCACTTGTTGTCGTTTTCAATGTGACGTTGCTTCAATTGTTCTTCGATTTGTATTTCGACAATGTTGAAACATTTGATTCAAGAGAACGTGGCTTAATTTTTGTAATACACTTTTTTTCAAGTAGCAAATTGCAGTTATTTTTTTTGGAATCCCTAGTTTTGAAGCAGCTTTTTTTTAAACATGTATTGAGTTTTGTATACACTTAAGTCTAATTACTTTTACTCGCATGTTTTAAGTAAGTACCTACTTAGGCGTAATTTTCATTATAAATATTTGTTTGTATTTAAGTTTAAAGAAGCTCTTGCGTGTTTGTGTATGTGTTTCGCATTTACTACAGCTAAAGTGGCTTGACTGGGCCTTTTGCAGTCATATTCTTATAAAATCAGTTTGCAAAAGTAATTAAAAATATTCTCATATATTTTTTCGTTTTCGTTTTTGTTTTGGTTTTAATATTTCATTTTTTTAATATTTATATTGAATATTTGCAGGTACTGACACTTAATAATTTGTTTGCTTAATATTTTGTTGTTTTCACCAAAACAAATGAATACATAATCGAACTTGTTGCATGTTTGTTTGCCGTGTAGATGTGTGTGTTCATAAGCTACCCACTACAATTACAATCATACGCAATGAACTACATTTAAAATCTATATAAAAAGTAAATGCAGACGCCATTTTTAATTGCTACTACTTTCTGTTGATTTTTTGTTTGTTTTTATTTGCTAACTTTCTTTTGTAAGCAATTTATTCACTTTTCATTATTTTTAATATTTAACAAGTACGTTGCTTCTATTTATTATTAAAAATAATTGGAGCTGACTGCCGGCACAAAGGCTTTACTGGGAAAGGAGGGATTTTACAGTTAGAGGCAGATGTGAGGGCGTGTTTTTCACCGTTTTTAAATGGCTTAAGTCATTAATTTCTGATTTGTTTTTTTTTGCCTCTTGACGCCGGTCTTAGACAAGCTCCAATTTTTTGGACGAAATTTTGATATTTTCTCTGCATGACTTCTCCTTTTTCTTCGGGGAGTTTTCTGTAAATTTAGTTAAATAAATAAAGTAAAGTTTGAGGAAGAATCAGTTGAAATATTTTGCATGGGCTATCATACCGTAAATGTAACTTGGACTAAGTGATGTTACATGCAGGGAGAGATACCTGCAGCTTTTGAAAGAAAAGTGTTTTGGTGCATATTTAAATAAAATAAATAAATAAAAAAAAAAAAGTAAAGGGATTTTTGTAGGGCTGCTTAAATATAACGTTTTTACACCAAAAACAGTTTTCTTTAACGGCTGCACTGTGGTCCCAAGGACTTTGTTTTCTGGCCAAAAACGATTTGGATTTTGGAAATTTTCAAACTTGTTTGCATTTTTGCAATTTGGTTCCCATTTTAAACTTTTACCTTTTGACATCAATTTCGAAATTAATTTTGGACACAAAACACGGCCTGCGAGGCCACAGTGGGCTGTAGGGATTTTTCAGTACAATGTAACATCACTGCTCGGACTACACTGTTGGACTACACTCATAAATGCAATATGGAAATAATTAATAAAATAAGAAATATCTCTTTCTGTTCATTGTCATAGGAGCAATATTCGATCGGGTAATTTCGACCATGAGTTGGTATAATTTGAGATTGAGGTTTACGAAAGAAAATTAAATGAAATCGGTGCGGATGTGCCCAAACTGGCTATGACAATTTGTCGAGTGTCAAGTTACCACTGTCATTTACCGCCACGGTACTAGTTCCAATAAAACAAGCTTATTATGTAGCAAAAGCAGCTTATAGAAATTGTTTAAACATTTCTGCTGTTTCACAAAAAAAGAAGTAGGGAATTTCTGTGTGACCAAAGACCCGAAAATATACAATCTCATGCTCAGGCAAGCAGAAGTTGCCTGAGCGTTAAGCTGCAATTTGTTGCACTTATGTGAGGCAAGAAAGGATATAGTAAAATGTAGGTGGGGGCTTTGACAAGGGGTAGGAGACGGTTGCGGTGCAGAACGAGGAGGAGGACGAGCAGGAGTTAGAGTAAGTTTTACACTAAAGCTATGCATGTGGACTAGGGCTATCACCCTGTGGCAAGCACGCACACACTGCAATATAATTCAATTACACACTAAAACATTTATATAAAAAGGCTTTTACGTACCTAGACTACTCACTAATACCATTGCACATTGAAGTTAAATACAAACAAAAAAAAACTAAAATTGACAAAAAAGGTAATTCTGCATTTTTTCCTCACTTTAAAATCTGTACTTTCGACGATATAATGCAATTTTTCTACTGAAATTAATTTAGAAGAATTCAATTGCATCAGTTCATCTTCACAAATCTATACAACGCTTTTTTACACAACTAACTTGTAAGTATAAATTGTAAGCGCTTGAAGTATGCAATATATTTTTGGTTTTCGGCACATATCGTGCAAGTTCTGTTATGCTATATACAATATATTTTGTTCTTGGTGTTTGCTTAATATTTTTTTTCAATTTCGAAAATAAGTATGCAAGATTTTTGATTTTGTGTTTTTTCACGACTTAAAAGCCGCATTGGCTCCCAAAAATGTATACTACATTTCTTCATTTTGAAAATGCTGCATATAAAAAGTACTTTACTACTTCAATGAAGACTTATAAATATAAGTAATAGTAAGTTCTAAGTTTCATTTCAACTTTTATATATTCATTTTAGCTTAAAATCTGAGCAGATGTGGAGCTCCTAAATGTATGCAGTAAATTTTAGATTTTTCTATTTGCATGAGTACCTATGTACATATATTCCTATCATCCTTTATGCACTCGTATTTGTAAATATATCGCATATAATCTGTATAATTACGTTGACTTTGCCTCGCTACTTATGGACGGCCATTGACGTTTGATCACGGCAAAGTGTGTCATTTGAAATGTGTTCGTCTGCTGACAGCGACGCTCCACAAACCCTGTCAGACAGTAGCCCATATTGTAGTCCTCCATCGAAATGTTCGAGCTGAGATATAATTTGAATTCGTCGGCATCCTTGTCCTTGCTGCTGCAGCTACTCTTTTTGATACGGAAATGGCCAGCAATCAGCAGTGAACCCTTTTGCTCAAGTGGTACCATTTTCGCTTTGGTCGCATGCCGCTGTGTGCCCGCAAACTCCTCGATGCGACAGCGATTCGGCTGCCACCAGCAGGGCGTGATAGTCCAGTAGCTTGAGGAGGCGGTGCGCGCCCATCCCTCTTCCGGGTAGAGCAGAATCTGTGAAAAACAGAAAAAGAAGTAGTGGGTTGAAATTTAAATTAAATTTTGAGCCAAAGTAAGGAATGGTCGTAGTGGAGAACAGAATTCACATCAACTAGAGAGTGAACTTTCTTCGGCAATGTCGAAGCTAAAACGCCCCGATAAATATAGTCCATTTAGAAGAACCTCGGAAGTACAAAAATTTTGATCTCAGGATCTTTGATCCTTTTAAAGGGTGTTTTTGAACCTCGGACCATGCCCAAAATCCGTTTCTCAACATTTCCAATCGAATCCACTCAAAAAGTTTTTGAGCGATTTGGTTGATTCTGAGTCGATTTCTCCAAAACTGCGACCGCTACCCTGCGGACGGACAGGCTGACTTTTCATACCCGCCACGCCTTATGGGCACAAACGTTGTGTCAAAGTTAATATACCATGTAACAATACTGTATAGTGGCCGTTATGGAGCCACTTTCAGCGGGAAGCACAAAAGTTTGCTCGACAGGAAGTGGAGCTTAATTGAAAATCGAAATTAAAATTGGTGCAATGCGAAATTTCGTGGCTGCCCTATTGAAAATTGTCAAATATTAAATTCACTTGAAAAGACGCGGGAGTCCTTTGCAATGAGAGATTTTGTCCTCCTGAATTTCAATTATGTAATAAACGTAATTAATTTCCGTACGAATCCTCTACATTATCTTTTGCATTCTAATATTACCATTGCTCAAAAATACAAAAGACAAAAAAAGCCTCCTGATTAATTAACATGTTTGCCGCATGAATTTAAATGTCTCATGTCAAGATATGTGGAAGCTATTACCATGTTGACTTCTCCATAGTTGCCCAGCATGTAATTTAATTTAAAATTTTCGTCAGTATAAATTAATAAAAAAAAACACATTTCATGTAGTTGTAATTTTACGCATTAAATTAAATTGTTGAACAAATTAACACAAAACGCCAGCGACATTTTCATTGGATGCAATTTTATTATATGCGCAAGTATATACGATTTGTTGTTGTGAAGGAAACTGATTGTTCGCGTAATTGCGCATAAATTGAGCTTTCGAGTGGTTTCCCAGTTGCAATTTAAAATTTAATTTTTTCCATATACATGCAGTAGCACACGCCAAAATACACTGAAAACGACCCGATATGAAAATATTACAGATGCTCTGCAGTTTTTGCTTTCTGAACTAAATTTATGGAATACAAACAATAAATGCTATCGGTACTTCATCAAGAGGCTATCAAAGGACACAACAGCACTCATTTGTACAATAAAAATGGCGGCTTAACCTGCGGCTCTTGCGGTCTGTGGTAGGCATGACACTTTTTGTAATTGTTTTTTTTTGTTGCTATGCTTTTGCTTTTAATGACGTTTGATTGGGATTTATTTGCACTGTGTGAATGTGTATATTTGTGTATTTGTACGTTAAATGGCTTGTTGAACTTAAGTAAAGTCCTTTTGATGTTGCCGATTAAATTGACATTATTTTTAGATTCGAAGGTGCATGAGGGTTTTGCGGCTTGTTTGAATTGGAGATGGGCCAATTGGTAGTTTTAGCTAATGTTCAGGTGCAGTTACGCACAGCCATGCCTTGCTAAAAGTCACTCGCGACAATTCAATAGAGTAAATAAACCATAAAAAAGTTGTGCTAACGAACTGTTAAAGTTCATATGTTTCGACTGCTGATTTGGAAAACTGCAGTGTTTCCGACATTATATGAAAACAAAGGGCATGATAGGAAAATTAAAAGCTACATCAGACTCCGAAATTGGGTTAAGCAGAAGTGAACTCCGAAAAAGTTATAGATCAAATGGTCGGCTATTTTAATGTTTTTTTTCAAACCGGACAATGCTTTCTTTGGCTTAAATCCGCTAAAACACCATCCCGATCGAATAACTAGGGATGGTGCCCAAATGTTTAAATGGGCCAAAACGGTCTGACATCTGTAGGCGGCGAAAAACACAAATTTAAAAATATTGGTGTCCTCTCTTAATACATACATACATACATACATACTTATTAGCGTCTGTAGCGCTATTACAACTTATGTTCGCCGGTATTTCGATAACCACAGACATGAAAGCACTTGGAGGAATAATTGGAAAGTGGTTAAATGACGGATTGAAACACCTGCGTTTCGGGAAAAGCACATAAAACGAAATTAAAATACGAAATAATCTTGTGAAGAAATGGAAGCAACGCTTTCACGTAAGGCCACAACCAACAGGATTAAAAATTGTCTTCTGCCATTAAACGCGTAAGTAACAAGACCCCTTCCTAAAAAGCCACTGTACGTCCCCAGTGGAAACTGGCTAAATGAAAATTAATCGCTTTTCAAGTGTGGCCCAGCATACAACGAACGAACTCAAGTAGTAACAGTGGTCGAAATTGCGAAGAAATACGAACAAAAATCGACCGGCTCGACACGTAGTGCGTGTGGAACACACAGGTGCGTAGGAACAAACAGAAAGGTTGTAAATAGAGGCAATATGGTTGCCATGAAATTTCATCCCCCCAAATCAATGTTGCCATGGTCGTTTCCTTGTTTGTAATTTTATCGCTGCAATTTACAAGTTGGCAACACATTTATTTTTATTTATTATTGGGTGGGTGTACCGTCGCATGTGTGTGTTTGTCTGCTTCGTTGTAATGTTGATTTAAAGGATTTTTAATGAAACATTTCTTACGCACTCAACAGGTCCAGCGTTGCTTTTTGCTTTATCGTCAGCATCGTTTTTGTTGTTGTTGTTGAGTTGGTTTTCACTTCTGGGATTTGAAGTATTCATAAATGGCGAGTGTATGTGCAAGTGTCTATGTTTGTGTTTGTGCACAGTGTGCAAATGTTGGCTCTCGTTGTTTTCGCTTGGGCTGGGGAAAAACATAATTCCCCTCGTGTGATATGTATGTATATAATTTTCTATAGCTTGTTGTTCGCTTAAATTGAGTGTTCGTTGTTCGTTAATGATGTGTGCAAGAAGATTCCTCTACACTACAAAATGTGGCGAGTGCAAAAGAAACAATTACGTGCGGAAATGCGCACGGGAATTGTATCCTTTTATTGATATCCATGATATAATATTTATGCTTTATAAATAACTGCCTGGGTCCGGTCTACTTTGCTGGCCCTAATAGGTTTATTTTTTGACGAAAGCAATTGTCGAATATATTTCGCTTTTTTTGAGTAGGCCTAATATCTATTTATACCTCACGAAGGGTAGGGTATAAAAATCAAATTATAATAAATTAAATTTGTGCTAAAATATTATGTTTTTAGTTTAATATTTTTTGTTTAATTTATGCAAAAATTAATGTTTGTAATTATGGAAACAATTAGGTGTCGAAAATGAAAAAATATTGTGGCATACCAATTTAAAAACAATTCAAAATATGCGTTTTACAAGTAGATAGATACACATGAGCAGCATATTCCGTTAAATTTCAACTGACAGAGCATAATGTGTCAAAAAAAAGTTACCATCAAGTGACTCTTACAAATAACTCGTTCTGCTGCACCAGCTTTTTAATACAGTTCTGAACGCGGGTTATTCTCCCCTTTTTATACTTTCGAGAGTACACCCGAATGGGGTGTACTTTCGTTATGGTGAAAATAGAAATAAATGGCAAACAACAACAATTTTTATTATCGCTTAAAAAAGTAGTTTATGTTGTCGTCTACTTTTTTACAGCATATTTTCGGGTGTAGCGATTTTATTTTAATTCCGTCATTTAAAACAACAGAAATTCACAACAGAGGAAAGAAATGACGGACAGACGGATAGGGCTAAATCGACTCAGGAAGTGACGCTGATCAAGAATATATATACTTTTACATACCGGACACGTTGGTGTTACAAACATCAGACCAAAGTGAATTAACCCATACCTCATCAGGTGTAGGGTATACAAAAATATGCCATTCACTTCTTTTTCACAAATATGATGTTTTGAAAAAATTATGAAAATCGGTTGGCTATTTTTTGAACCTACCTGTTACAACCAAATTTACGTTTCAATTTTATAAATAGTAAAGATTGGGTGTCTTTCCATTTCCATTTACTCGTTGTGAAATTTTAATTCGTGCCCATTAGACTTTTTAAGCATATATACTTTCCATTTTTTCTTCACAAAAAGAAAAAAATTTGTCATAGTGGCACCTTGTCACGTTCAGAATACGACGTTGTCAATTATAGTATCCTCCCCACCAGTCACCAGTCGAGCTAGGTTGCTGTAATTCAACAAATTCAAAGGGTTCAAACGGAGACCAAGGAAGCCAAGCGGGTCGATTAGGGGACCATGGGTGATGCAATATATTTACCGGATACTTACTACTCGTAGTATTTAATAAGATCCCAGTTTTAACATTTTAAAACATGAAATTTTATGGGTGCCACGTCCCTTTGACTAATCTCGTCCAAAATACCATATTTGCTGCCAGCAAATTCTTTCACGAACATCAGATGGAAAATTTAATTAAACTCGCCCTCAACTCAGTCGATGACAAAGTGCAATACTGTTTGATCTTCAGTCCGGCAGCCAAGTTACATTGTGATCTTGCCAAGTTGTTATTTACAGCGTATTAAAATTTTAATTCCAGATTTTCTTGGTTGCACGGCATTTTCAAAAATTATTAACTTGTTTATGGTTTAATTATGCTGACATTCTTTCGAAATTGTCAAACAAATGCAACTGTTGTGTCAATATCGTTTGAGTAGTTTCGAGTTCGGTGGAAATGCTGAACATTTTTCGTTGTATCATTTGTACCTGAAGCAGGGAAACCAGCCCCATCACCCTACGCTACGTATTACTTAAAAAAATAATGCTCATTTGTATTGTTGGAATTAAAAAGTTGTCTCGAGTTGTAACCAAGTGCCGAAAAGGAAAACTGTAACATAGGATGTGATGAGACTGGGGGTGTTTTCATGATGGTGCAATTTGAAATGTTCAGAAAAGTTTTGTGAAACGCACTTAATTAATTAATTTAAGACCAGGGTAAAAGAGACGAGCATAAGTAGAAGATATGGCAGGAACAGGAGGCTGGTTGTATACAGATGCTCGGCTTTAATTCTCAAATACAAAAAGGGTTGGAAAAAGAGTGAGGAAATTAACATAAGAATGTTTCGAATTTATGCTTTTAGAAACGTGTGATGGGTGGGTTTTAGTGGGCTCGATGAAGGTAAAAGCCAGCACGAGAAATCTGTTGAGTGCCGCCTCAAGCCGCCAACAGATTCATTAAGATAATTGCTCAAAAGTTGGTAAAGATTCTTTTTTGTCTCTAGAATTTATCAATATGGAAAATGTGTTAAAACACACAAAAAAAATCGCTAGATTTAATTTTCAGTTTATTTTACCGACCATTTCTTTTTCTGTTAAGCATGATAAGAAATTTGTATTTTCTAGACCACATATAAATGATCGTATGCATTAATAGCACTCTGACTCTTGAAACCTAACCATTAACCGGCTTATATGCTAACTGCTGAAAATACCATTAGTCGCTATTTTGCGAACAAATGAACTGGTTTCTTGTGGAAAAGTTTTTTTTTCGTTCGAACTGCAATATACCGTTCAAACTTACACAACTCAAGTCGCATAGAATTGAAGAGAAGGAATCCTTTTGTGAATTCAAAATGGCGTGCAGCGCCGTTAAAATTGAAACAATACGTAGCTCCTAAAATTGAAATTGTCTATGGAAATCCTTGAATAAAACGAAGCAAATAAAACGAAGATTAAATTGGTAAAACAAAGTAGCAGAGCAAGGGGGTGAGTGGGAAACAAACACAAACTCTGAATGTTGCTATTCGAGGTAAAATTCACTCCCGCTGCCACCCAAATTGGCAAATGAAAACGAAAAGACCAGCGTTGGCGCTTTTCACATTTCACAAGCAATAAAAATCAAAGTCAACAACCATTGGCATCCACAAGCGCGCCAATACCAATACCTTACTCGCACACCGCACGAAGATAGCGAAATCGATTTTGCCGCATCAGCGACAACGGCTGTAGTAGCAGTAGCAGCAGTACTACATATTGAAAATACTCTATGACCCACTGTCGCGTAGACATTTGGCCCCATGTGCCGCCACCATTACTATACCTATCCTACTACTATATTTTATACTACTTTAGTGTCTTTTGCAGTGGAACACTGAATGAGAAATCATTACTTTTGTCATCGTCGACGATGGAGCGCCCTTTCCCTCCATTTCAATTGAAAATATAATAACAAAAAAACAACATTTGGTTTTCGTGCGCACAACCCGTCGCGGGAACAGTTTCGAATATGCGCCATTTTTGTCGCAGCCGGGTCGAAATGTCAATTTTATGGCTCTAAGGTTGCAATTTTCGTGCGCAGAGAGGTTAGAGCGAAGTAAGTTTTCAATATCCACGCATCACGAATTTTATGCCATGGAGGGATCCCTTATCTCTCTGAATGGTGTAGACATGCGATTTGAATTATTAGAGGAAATATTGGCACATAAAGTGGAACGACTTTAAATTACAATGTTTTAGAAATTAAAAAAATAATATAATGTCACCAGAGCAGAGGTCAAGGCCAATTTAGGCTGCGGAGTCGCTAACTTTTACAAACTCTCACAGGGTTTTATGGGTTGATCAAACCAACCATGAGAAATATCAATATAATGGGATCGGTGTACAATATTTGGAAAATCAATGGACTTATCCCCTAAATTATAAAGTTTAAATACGTGCTTCATTTAAATCTCTCGGTTGCAAATAACCGTCCGCCTGGGCTATACGTGAGATTGATGTCGTGAGGCCTTTCGAACCCTTTTCGTTGACAGTTAACCAGAATTTCCGAATTTGAATTGTGTGTGACGGCACGTCATCATTGCCGCCATCTTTAGTAGGGGTGGGATCGGTTGGAGTTATTGCTGAATTTAATTATGAGAAAACAAAAGAATGTGCTGCATCCGTGTTGTGAGGAATCCGCAGTGAATTTGGGTTGCTTGCGCTCACGATAAGCACACAGGATATTAAGCAGGATATAAGCCATCAAATCAAATCTTCATCACGAATGGCTTGCTGATACTCGACTCTTTTCGTTTTGTATGTCCTCCCACTTTGTATTACGGAAAAACTTTTTTCCTTCCACTTGATAAATTTTTCGTAATTTTTCTTGGGGTTTTTTGAGTCTCTTCGTTTTTTGTTTTAACTTTTGCGCGTTCCTCTTCTCAACACACACTTGCAACTTCCTGCTTTTGTTTCAACTTCCGGCTTTTGTATTACGTGGCGCACTTTTGTGTTGTTCTTCGAGTGGTACCAATAGATTTGGGTTTTCAGTGCTTCCCCCTTTCGAGCATTTTTTATTTTCTGTTTTCAGTGGACTTGTGAGACATTTAAAGTTTTTTAATTTTATTTTTTGAAGTTGCAGAATGTTTTTCCTACGAAGAGTCCTGATAAATACTCCAGAGAAGAATGAGAAGCTGTTATAGCAACTGCAAATGAGTTTTCCTTCTAATGTTCTTCCTCTTCGTTTATTCTACTTCGTTTACTTCCACTTTTAATCTAGTTTTCTTTCCTTTGTTGGTTTTGCCTTTGTTTCTTTTTAAGTTCAAGTGTGCTGCCTTTTATTGTAAATTTTGTTTTTACTTTCTGTGAGTGCTTCTTAACATTTTTTGTAAAGAATCAGCTAAAGTTAAACATTTCTTGTTCGGTTTCTTAACATTTAAAGATATTTGAGTCTATCTGTTCGTATGCTACAAAAGTTGCTGTACAAAATTTGGTATCTTTGAATTTGAATGTACTAGCCATATAGAAGTATTAAATGTATGATCCTAAGTATGACACCTTACAATCTGATCGGACCGGTATAGCTAATTGGTGCTTAATGAAACTGAACTTGAAAAAAAACATTTGCTGGAAGACTCTACCTTTCATCGCTTTATCATGTTATTATGATCCGTACTTAGGAATACACGTATTAACTGAAACTGTATGACTTAGGTACTTAGGCACTGTTTTAGACCAACGTTTTTATTCTGGATTCATTTGGAAATGGACATGGTAAAACCAGCTGTAAATGGGCCAAAATGGTATCCTAATACCAAGTTATGTCCGAGGTTCTTCTAAATAGGCCATATCTAGTTTATGTAGTTTTTGAATATTATTGTGGTCAAACAAAAACACAGTAGCTAGGAAATGCTTGTTGAACTTAATCGTCCCTAAAGTCGTTCCCGGGAACCGTCATGAATAAAAATAGATTTTTTGATGTTTTTTGAATCCAAACCTTCCTCTGAGTGCTTTCAACACTTTCCTGTCATTACTTCTGTTTTAGCCTGCATAACATTTCCAACTAAGTTTTTGTTTTCAATTTCATGTGTACGGTAACTGCGTACTATTTTCCTTTTCAGTTTGTTATCTGCAACTTTTGCTATCAAAAGTTTCCCAATGTTGCCATCGCTGTGAAACTTGTCTAACATATCAAATTCGTACTTACGCATATCCTTAACATGTCAACTGAACTTTTCTACGTCGCGTCAAGTTGAACTTTAATTTCTATGTTACATTGAGTGCGCGCGTAATTTTATTTTTATTCTGCCACATGAGACAATGTTGGCTCATAATGTTACTTTTGGCACTCCACCAGTTCTCCTAGTCGCCTGTAATGGAGCACTTTCGAGGAATTTCAGTGTCTCATACTCGTACAAATACACACTTGGGCAAATATTGTACATGTGGAAATTGCAGGAGTAGGTACTAGTCAACATATTGTGCCTCCATTACCATTGCCGTGGCGCGCACGCCACTGCTGGATTCAACTTGGATGATGTTGCTCATTAAATTTAGAAAATGTTTTGAAAGTTCGTTTGAAGTTTGGAGTTGCGTGAAGTTTTTCCTCTGCTTTTCTTATTTTACGTTGACATCTTCATTTACTGCTTGCGTAATTTGAGCCTATTTTATTCTTATCCTTTGTGTTGTTTTCTTTTCTTCGTCTTTAGTATACCCCCACACAGTACTGCGACAGGGTATATTAACTTTGACACAACGTTTGTAACGCCCATGAGGATGCGTGGGCGGTATGGAAAAGTATATATATTCTTGATCTGCATCGAACACTGAACCGATTTAGCAACTTTGACATAGTCCGAGGTTCCTAAACCACTTATGAATGGGTCGAAATGGGGTCCTGAGACTAATTGCTTGTATGCTCGAGGTACTTCTGAATGGGAGTATTTCAGCTTCGGCATAGCCGTAGATAGTTCACTCTCTAGTTTTACTTTACTTTAACTGTAGTTTTCAAAAACATTTCCCAACACAGCGGGAAATTGTCGTCGTCTTTTAGTGAACATTTTTAGACAATTTCAAATAAGATAAGGCTCGGCGGGAGAATTTTTCTTGAAGATTGGCGTCGCAGCGGAAACGGAAGATGACATGCAAATTATGTTGTTGTTGATGTTTTTCTTATGCTAATGAGCATTTCGTGAAATTATTCTTCTTACAGTTCAGCGTTGAAATTGGATGAAGAAACTCGATATATTAAATTTTTTATTTTTATAGGAATTGTATACATTGACAGCGGAGTAGAGCGCAAATTGAATTGCCTACATTTAAAGCAAATACCAACTGAACTTGTTATTGTTATGCTTAACGACAACAAATAGATTTTAGTTGTAACCCACGAAATCGAAATGGTAGCACTGTTTCTCACACTAGCACACACAAAATTTGTTCAATGTACACACATATCAGCATGAATCCATCGTGGCAATTTGCCTCAGATAATGCACTGCTGTCTGCTGCATCTTGCACCAATGTAAACAACGTGACATTTAAAAGTTCCCCATTCTCCCCGTAAATCGTGTTCTGAATGCAGTGCAGCTAATTTTAGTTTCATTGACTTGATTTATGCTGTGCGGCTCGCAATATCAAAGAGCGATTCTCTTGGTTATTTAAAAGAACGAAATAAGTAAGAAACATACAAATACAGAATTGTAAATACTAGGGATGTGACGAATATGAGTTTCGCGGGCTGTAATAGAAATTATATCCGGGAATAAATGTAGTGTACGGCTGAGATTTTTGATTCCCTTTTTTTTATTTTTGTATTGACGACCTAAAACGGAATCTGCATTGCTCGCCTATAGTTTCCAAGATAAATATTTTGCAGATTCCGTTTTCGGACGTAAAAACGCACAATGTCTATAAACCTTCATTGTTCAAGTCAATACTTTAACCATTATCTACAATTCTTTCAAGCCCCATCTTATTAAAATTTGAAAGAAGGCCATGTATTTGTTTGCATACTAATGCAACTTTAAAAACATAAATAAAAATAAACAAATTAAGGAAGCAACAAAAAATATTAAAAATAAGTTTTGACAACAAATACCCGGATACGAATGCGGATGTTTTAAATGTGCGGTTGTCTATGCGGGTGCTCCGTTACATCCCTAGTAAATACTTATACTTTCAATTTCGAAGCTTCCAAAGAAGGCAACTGAATTCCCACGAGGCACTAACTGCCAGGCGGCACACATACATTTCATGAAAAATCCCGTTTTTCGTTAAATTTATTTTTAAATTGGCTAACATATTGCCACCGAAATGAAACTTTGAGTAGATTACACTGACGGCAAAATTAACAAATGCTAAGGGATAATTTAAAAATTCCCAAATCTTAAGCATACCCTGCACGTACGCAGTATTTGTAGCGTGGAGGACGGACAAACCAACCAACCATCATTTACTTAAATCCCAGCAGTTTTTAAATTGGCGCCAATATGGCGCCCTATGAAGTCTCCCTTTTTCCGATGTGTAGCGTGTCGTGCGGCTCGTTAAATTAGCATATTAAAGTACCTAAAAGTCTTGGTTGTGTGTGTATGGCATGTGCGCCTGCAAATATACAACATTTTCAGTTCAATAAACAAAATAAAGACAGGCACACACACTGACACACACATTCAGAGACCATTCACCATGCACTGTTGTCGATGGTTTTCGATCGGTGTTGCCAACAACCTTTGATGTTCGTATATGAGAAGGAGGGTGGGGGAACTCTATCAACCTTTTGATAACCAACGCCGCCACAACCGCATGTTTGCTGGCTTTGAAATGTAAACTTTGGTCGGCGAAAAATGTTCGTTTCTCTTCTTTGGCAGGCATGTGGAGAATTTTCAATGTTGTGCAAATTAAGTTAAAGCGAACGTTGCACTAGGAAATTTAAAACTTAAAACTAAAGTAATCGAAATATGAAACTTTTGTATAGGGCAACCTTTTAATTTTAATTTTCTGTGTAAAAAACTTAAAAAGTTGTTTTGGAAACTTTTTAATGATGAAATGCGGAACAAATTCAGCCATTTAATTAACCCTTTAATAAACATTTCTATCGGTTATACAGAATGTTCATTATTGCTTTTTAAACCAGATACGAAAAGATATACTATAGAGTACTTCAGAACGTTTTGCTCATATTTGCTTAACTGATCAGTTAAATTCATTAAATTTGGCCAATTCATTTTCCACGATTGCATTAATTTTTAACCGCAATGCAATAGTAGTTTGCTTATACTTTGCTTTCGAAGAATTACTTTATCATGGATATTAAAATCATTACAACTATTCCAATAAGAAGAAAATGTTGCCATATCAGCGGCCCTCGTCATTCACACTGACCACTCAATCAACATACCATCAAAGTCACATTGAAATCCCTGAGCGCGCGGTAAAGTTTGTACAAAATTCCAGCAAATTCCTGTTCAATTATATTTGATGCTGGCTAAGGCATTCAATCCCGAAGTGTTTTTGAAAATCCCGGGATTTCGGGATTTGAAATTACAATCCCGGGATCCCGGGATTTGTTCGGGATTTTCGGGATTTTCCAATTAAATTCAATAGTTAATATAGTCAAACAAAAAGTAATTCTTTTTAAATTAGATTGATCGAATAAATTATTTTTGCCAGCTCCATTACATGCTAAAAACGAAAAACTTAAGCCTGGTTTTCATTATGTCATAAACAATGGCATCACAAACTGACAACGATTCAGCAAAGTGCTGAATTTGCTGGCCCGTGCCATATGCAAATAAATTTGCCAGCATGTTGGCAAATACCAACGTATATGACAAACGGTGACGTCACCTCATATTCATTTTTCGATATTTTACATCATTTCGTTAAATTGACAACGAAATGCCAACCTGTTCTCACAACATATGACAACAATTGCCATTATTTTGACATAATGAAAACCACGCATTACTTTCAGTAGTTTTAGTATTATAGCGGGAACAAATACACCAATTGTTGTTTAAAACTATTGAATTTGATGTCCATTCAAAAGTAAAACACACACAAAACCATTTATCCATTTCGTAAAGTTTTCAATATACGGTTAACAAAATAATTTTAACATATATCTTTTTTGTAAAAAAAAAATGGTTTAAATTAAAAAAATTTTATTCAGATCGAATTGTTTGTTAACCGTTTTTGACAAAAATGTTGTAAATTTTTGTGTGTTTGTAGCACTAAATCTACAAAAGTGGGTTTTTTTGATTTACCAATTAAATTGAAAGTAAATGCAAGGAATATTTTTGTGGAAAAACGTCAAAAATATCTTAAACAATGCATAAAAAATTCATTTTTGAATCCCGGGATTCCGGACTCAAAATCCCGGGTTTCCGGGATTGAGAAAACTTCCGGGATCCCGGGATTTCGGGATCCCGGGATTGAATGCCTTAATGCTGGCACATGCTTAAAAATTTCTCCGGTTTTTTTCCTTTCACATCTATGTTTTTCATTGATTTGTGCTCAAAATTTACAATCAGCCTGTGGCATGTTAACAACGGAAACGGAAGTAGCAGCAGCGGCGACGGAGACAGCTGCGCCATCGAACGTGCAACATGTAAAGCGAATAATTCAAATTTCCCGTCAACCAACAGCGAAATACGGAAAAAAATGAATAAAATGAAAATGGTTGCAAATGAAATGAAAATTTAATAATAGCTCGAAAAACACAGCGAAGTTCCTTCAAATGATGATGTATGTATGCTTCATGCAAGGATAATAAGGACATATGAAGTGGGAAGCAAAATAAAGTCAAGGAAAATTGTAATAATTTTTTGCAGCAATAAAAACGCGCAGCACAAGAAATTGTAAAATTTATATGCTGCGGTTCAGCATTTTTACGCCTTTTACGCAAGCGAACGTGCATGACAAGTGAAAGTAGGTGGAAATGAGAGAGGCATAGTCATTCTCGCAAGGAGATGCTAGCAAGCGTCTTCATTTTGGGTATTTTTATAAACCGGAAGCTTTTTTATTGCATAATTTTACGAATGCCTGTTGGGGTTTTTACGGCTGAATTTCCATCTAATTGAATATGATGAAGTATAGTGGTATTTTAGGTGTAATATTGTAAGGGATATTAAAGCTGTTATCAGTAATTTTGTATACATAATTTAGTATACTTAAATGTGAATAAAAAGCACACTTTTGTTAAAGCATTTAAATTGAAATTTGAATAGCCGTCATCTATTGGCACCACCTGGTTCCTGCCACATGTTTCCTAGTTTTAAAATATTTGTGTTTGAATTTCTCTCTCCAAAAGTAGACTATTTACGAATAAAGCTGTTGTAGCTAAACTTTGTTATTAAATTTTGCACAATCCTCCACACACTGAGGTAAACCCGGCGTAATTTTGACTTCTATCAGGCGTCGAAATTTTCTCTATTCCGTAGGAATGATATCAGCAATGAAAGGACGTTTGCGTATATTTCACTTAGCCAGTGACATGACACTGCATATGCACATGCGCTTCCCCCACACATCAATCAAATATCCTTCACAGTCGCAGCACAGCACAGCAGCACATCTTCTCGAATCGCAGCGTCAAATGTCAACGTATCAATTGAGCGTATTAGATATCGCATCGCAGCACATCGTATCCCCTATAACATATGCAGGCGTAGGCGTATTATCCATTGTACTTGATAAGCCTTGAGCCACACTAAATGGATATGTGTGCACTTCTTCCCTATTGTTTAATTTTCTTAGTTAGTAGTTCGATGACTCAAAGTCAAAAGTAAGGATGTGCAGAATTATAAAATTTGTATCCAAATTCTTAAAAATATCTATAAAATTTGAAATATTTCGTGAAGGAATTTTTTTCGAGGTACTTTTAAAATGCTTCATATTGCGTGAGGGAATGCTGAAGTTTTAACTGTACGGTTTTCTGTATATTGTTTTTTTTCGGCTTAGTTACGATTTGCCTCTGTTTTAAGAGCAACATTTCGTTTTTAATGTGAATTGAATCTTAAAAATGCATGTAATTCAATTTAGATTTAACATACTAAACTCTAGCACAACAAATTGATTAACATTTCCCAAATGTCTTTACAGTTTTTTGATGTCAGTTTACAAGCTGACAGCAGACATGCATACACACCTCCACTAGGCTAATAAAAAACTAAACCCACCCCTTTTCTAAAATACCCCAAAAAGAGCAACACTGTCGATGGGTGGAGGATTTGCGGGTTGAGAGTTGTTGTTATTTTCGCCATGTGTTTTCGTTGGTGTTTGGTGCCTTTATGCCATATGGCACGTAATTTCCTAGCATTTTACGTTGACAGACGTAGCAGCAGTTGCAGCCAAGGGAACGACAGATAGACGCAGGAGGTGTGTGGCACAGGTTAAGAAAATTTCAACTGCAGCGAAATGGATTTGAACAGCAGTAACAACAACAATAAAAACGATGCTCACAAAAGCAACAAATTCTCGTTGAATTGAAGCGAAAGCGCATATACACTCACATCCACACAGTTACTACTACGCCAAGTGCATACACAAGCAGCACATATTAGTATGAGTGGACTTATGTGTACATATGTATGTCGCAGAATGTATAACAAATACATCGCAACAACGCGTGGCAAAAGTTTACAACGAGAAACCGCTCATGCCCTTTGGTTATATTTTGAATTTAAGTGCTGTGCGCTCAAAACGTTTATTTAGAACTTACCACAGTAGCCAATTTGGAACTGTCAAATTTCTGATGTCGACCTTAGCTTTTTCGTTGCATACTTTCGGCGAGCATGCGTTACATTTCTAAGAATTTAAAAAATATTTTTCGTATATTACAGAATTCTAAAATGTATGACTTTGCATTGTGTACCTTGGCGTATGCGCAACCTTATTAATTTGACTAGCGCCACCGTTACACTGGCACTTCTAATTCCTAGCGAATACGTATAAACTTCCTTAATTTCAGTTCCCATTGGTCCCACCTCTTAAACAACTGCAGCCACTTCCGAGTTAAACGGCTGCCGTGACACATACCTGTGTGCAATACTAGCTGTTAAGCAAAACAGTTGGCGCCTTGCACTACCAACCAACAACAAACAAACGCACACGCGCACATTTCGTCGGTGCTGCTGCATTTCAAATGAAAATTCGGTGTCACTAACTTTGCATAAAGTGCGCCATAGCACCATGGCAGTGTTGCATGTTACATTGCATTGCATTGCTTGGCGTCGTCTTCCTTCTCGCACCGTTTACTCTGTGACTTACTTTGTGGAATTTTCATTTCTATTTCACGCTGAATGCTGTGTGCGTGTAAATAAAATTCTGTTTTTTCGTTCTCTTCGTGTTGCTACTATTTCTGCTCAACTTCCTGTCAGCGTCTGTTTAACTTCCGTAGTTGGCGTGCAGCAGCGAGGTGCTTCCGTTAACGGTGGCGTCGCCGCCGACATTCGATGTAGCGTGTGAAAACTTAAGTGTTTTTTAATCTAAGCATCGTCAGCTAAGCAGCAGTACAGAATGGCATAGCGATTGTGTGACTGTGTGCGTGAGTGACAAATTGTGTTAATCCAGTGTTGAGCTGGCGGAAATGCGCTTGAGATTAGTATTTAATTTCGTAATAGGAATGGGCGGAAAAGGCTTTTTCGTATTCTATGAATCTCAATTAATTAAACCTACTTTTGAGATGCTGGCCATATTAAAAATGTACAATATTAAAAACTGTACCAATTTTATATGTATACTGTGGCAGGAACCTTTTTCGTTTTTGTGCACCGACCATTCTCATTTACATAAAATCCTTATCAGCGACCACACGATTAGTTTATGGGGAGATTTTAAGTTAACAGTCAGCACTGTAACTACGATGCCTCATTCAAATTTCATTTCCAAAAGTAGAAATAAAAAAAATTCGTAAATTTTTTCATTACATTTAATTTACACCTTAGAACTCTTTCATTGAACTATTTTATGGACCCCTCTCATATTTGTGGATAGTGATGCTTTTCGACTTCTTGATACCCGTATTTGCTCTTCCTAGCAACTGCCTGCTGCCACAGTCTGATGTGACTTTTGTTCGCCGTATGCTGCCGCATGTAATTTACGTTTGTTTACCTAACTGTGGCTTTCACAAGGTAAAACTAAGCTTTCATGGCAGGTTCGTGGTTACATGCCATTCCATGGCATTCAGCGGCTGTATGCGCCGCCAGAATATGCCGAAATGAAAAGGTCTGACAGCACGGTTTTGACGCTATTTAAGTTTCCCTGGAAATGTTGTTGTTAAATTTCGACAGGGTGTCAAAGTGGAGAAGCAAAAATGTATTGCAAAATATATGTGTTCCCGAGTGGTATTTTCTCCTAGGCCACCCGTGCGGAAAACGGCTGCTCTACCAACTGAGCTATATTATGACCGGAAGCGCCAACTACTAAGCAGCATTTTTAACATGGGTTAGGTTAGGTGGCTGTCGGAACACCGGCACACTTACACCATATCCGGTCCATTGTGATACCACATGCTTCTTGCTGCAATTATCATGGGCAAGTATATTATAATTGCAGGCACCTATAGTTTAATGCCGGATCCGAACGGCGAATGGAAATTGAAGTATTCCTTGGCAAGATATACTCTCGTAAGTTTGCCAATGCTTACGAGAGGTGGCGGTCTTACAGAAAAAATGTTAGAGTAGGTATTGAACCGTGACACAGATCGAAAGGTATTGATCTGAGCGCCACTGCCGCCACATTTTGAACATAACTCATCAGATTTACTCTTCAAAACTGAAACAAAATTTGGTTTCTCAGCGTTTTTTCAGTATTTGTAGCTTTGACTGAAGAAGTGTTATGTTTACTCCTCACTTTTTTTTAGTATGTCTTCAAAAATGTACACCACCTTCCAATCATTTAATGCAAGTTAGTGTAGTGGTCTACTAATGCCACGTATTTCTCTTGGTTCGGCGTCTCGTCAAAGAAAAATCTATTCTATTTTGTTAAAAATATTTCTTAGCATACTTTGAGGGTCGCTTGACCCCTTTTTACTGCTTAAACTTTTAACTACTTTCCTTCGTGTTCATATTTCCCCCCGACGGCAGGCTTGCACTACAGGAAACAGACATGGCTGCTTTTCTGTCTGACTTCACAGTCATGTTGGCTCTTTTTACATACATATATGTACATTGTGCTTTGGCTCTTCTTTCAAAAAATTTCATTGAAAGACATTTTTGTGCTTTGTCTGGGAGTTTTTGAGTAGAGTTTGGCATCTAGACTATAACAACAACAATGAAATAAGTAAGTTACAACAACAACTTGACTCATTTATCTGCGTCCACAGTAAAAGTTGGTTGGTTTTGGGAATGGGATGATGATGATGATGATGATGATGATGAGGAAGAGAGAGAAGACCAAGAAAAATACTTCAGGATGCTTTTCCTTAAATCCATTCTTCAGTGATTTGAAAAAGGGAATTTTTAATGTACAAAGTGCAGTACCTACTTCTGTGGTATTTACTACTAGTTTGAATATTTCAGCAGCATTTGATTGGTTTGTTTTGGTCCATACTGTTTTTGTTAGTGTTTATATGCTTTTATGAACTCTAAGAATTTAAATCTGAAGCACAGTCATTTTTAAATCCCTTTATATACTTTACCTTATCGCATACTACTCTTTTTTATGCCACAATCCAACTTATAAACCCTGGCAATAAATTCCAATTTCATTCAGTTACTGAAGCAGCAAAGGACCCTTGTCATCATCATCATCTTCAGCCTCATCTGCTCCATTTTTTTCTTGTATTTTTTTTATTATTTTTTATTCTGCTTTATTTTGGTTGTTATGTTGGCATCACTGAAAAATATGCCATTAAAATAAATCCACTCGAATTGACTTTTTGCAACGCTCTGTTTAACTCTGCCATCACGATTCGGTGCGGGAATTCTATTTTACAGCCTCTCTGTGCATAGATAACACAGAAACCCACAATTTTTTTGTAAAAATGCGGGATGTAAAATGAGGGAAAAAGAAATCTAAACAAAGTAGCAGAAATCGCATGTCATTTGTTGCATGATGCCACAGAAGAAGCACAAGTGGAGAGGAAAATTTGAATTTTTTCTTCTAAATTGAGCAGCAAACAAATTGTTACTTTTGCCTCAGCTAGCAACTTGTATGTGTCCAGAGGATATTGTCGCTATTTATTTATATTACCAACTGTTACATACCCGGCGTAGCACGCGTTGTTCAATTTTAGCATTTGTGGGCATGAGGCAGCATTTATCATATTTAGAATCTCTCAACTCTATATTCATTGAAAACTCCAGCGAAATCGGCCCACCAAGGCTCTAAATACTGAAATTTGTGGGCGTGGCAGTCTCACAAGATTTCAACAGAGAATTTTTAATTGAAAAAAAAAACGCTTTAAAATTCCACCAGACTCTTTTCCATAAAAAATAAAACTCCAAAATGCGCTATCATTTGGATTCGTGTTTCATTTACTTTGCGATGTACCAGACGCCGGTGAAAACGTCAACTCGACTGCCATCAAAAGTGATTCCACATCACCACCCACAGACACATGGATCAATCTGTCAGGCGAACCCACCTACAACTCACTGCCTATATTTCACCATCTATCGGCTTCATCGCCAATAGCAGAAGAGGCCCTCACGGATCCATTACTTTAAGAGCAACTACGCTGCTTAATTTTTCATTTATGCTCATAGCATTCTTGGCACATGTCCTGTCGCTGGAGAAATAAACGATTTCCTCATTCTATTTAGTTTTTACCATTTTTTTCTTTGTCGGTGTACGGTTTGTTGAGTTTTGTTTTTCGAATGTAAACCTCACAATATTGAGATTGTTTTTCCTAGTGGCTTATCCATGAGTGACCCGAATATTCGGATGTTACCTATGACCGCGTCGAAGATTGAACACCCTACAATCGTCTTGGGTAAACTTCAATTTTAATAAGTTAATTTTGTCCATTTGTAGCTACATAGCGTGTCATTTTAGAACTACATAGTTACTTTTCCACTTCTAACGCGTTGTTTTAATAATCAAAATATTTGTATATAGACCCGTGCGCAAGGGTGGGCGTCTCAACCTAATTTTTCAGTACTTACAAAATTACTCAAAACATCCTCAAATTTACTAATTTTAAAAAAGATGTTAAGGCATAAAAACTAAGAATTGTAGCAAATTCCCAATATAAATTCCTGCACAAGATCCTATAATAAACTGTGTAGGGTACGAAAATATGGGTACAAAATATAGCTCGAAGGATATTTTAAACTTATTACGGCTTTTGTGTGTGTTAGTCCTAACGACTTGTGGACGTTGTCTCGACACAGTAGCATCAGCAATGCCACCAGCAGGAATTGTAAAAAAATGCCATGTCACTGTGCATGTGATACGAAAAAATAAAAACAAAGTGTCCTGTGTGGTGTCCTGCGGTTGCCTGAGCAACAGCCAAAAAGCATTAGCAGCAGCGTCCTTAGCTGTCTCACATTTAGTCATTCACTCGTGTGGCCAGTTAGCGCAGGCCGTATGCTGTATGCCGTTGCTAGTTCGTTCTTTCCTTCATTTCCATTCGTCTGTCCGTCTTGCAGCGATGCTGATGCATCATTGATGGCTTTTTTTTGCATATATCCTGTGTTTTTTCTGTTGTTGTTGTGCTCTTGTGGTGTAAAGAACTCTGTTCTATTTGGAAAATGGACTAAAATTGATGATGCCACTTGATATGGCGAATGAGTTTTTCATTTTTCACATGCAGTTTGCACAGCTTTTATTTTCGTTTTGTTGTACATTTTTTGTCTTTGAAGTGCTCCCATTTTGTCCTGTTGCAGGACTCGAGTGGAATTGAGTGATTTGTGTCCTCTTTGGGCGGTACTGATGGTAGATGTTTGATTGTCACAACGTCTGAGCGTTTAATTAGTGTACAGATATAATTCTTTCAGACATTTAAATACATAAAACTGTTGGGAGATATTTAAATGCACGGAAATTGTAATTCCAATTGGTTTACCACTGGTCGCAACCGGATGTGCATTTCTTATAAGTAGCTCTCGACTGATCATTGATTGAAGGACTACGCAGAATCATATTTATTTCATTTCATAGAGTAGCGGGTTTCAATCGTCGGAAACAAATGAGGTCGTTGCCAGGTGGCTGAGTTGAGCTGCTAAAGGCCCCACCGAAATGATTTTTTTCAAAGAAATATAATATCTTATGGGTCACAAACTTCATCATCAAAGCAGTATTTCCAGTGCTTTCGCAGAGAAATTCCTACAAACAGCATCATTAAAATCTTTTTTTGGTTGGACAAAAAGACAAAAATCAAATTGGATCAGTCCAAAGAAAAAATTCTACATATTCTGGTAATGGGGCTCAGAAAAAGCAATCACTCGTTGTCAGTTTTTCTATTTAATTATTCATACGCAGTGTATGTATATTTTTGTACGAACATTTTTCTAAATTTAACTCTAAAATGACTTTTGGCCAAAGAAATGGGTAAAATTTCCTATATTGTTCTTTAAGGGAATACAAAAAAACACACATTTTATGAGGCCCATGGAAAGTTTCTTTAATAAAACAAAGAAATAATTTTCCAAAAATTTGTTAATTGGTCTTCTTGATCCAAAATTGGGGCTACGGGCCTTGCAACTACACACAGTTTTGTATTAATTACAAATTGATAGTTTTTACATTTAATTCGTTTACGTTTTCTAAAGTTCACACATTGCATCGTTGAATTTTGACATTGAACTTGGGTGACCGCTTCAAATGATGGTAAAACATTCATACAACTTTTGTAAAAACTCCGGAGCGCACTTACAAAAAAAACCTTCAAAGAATTGGCATCTCATGTTTATACAAAGATAACATGGGCGGAATGCACAATGGAAGTAAGTAGCCGTCTATGATCCAGTAGGAAGCCATTATCACGGCACTACGATAATTTTGAAGTGTTCGCCTTCGTTAATACAAACTGTGTTTTTTCATAAACTATAAAATGCCTCTACGAACTCACACATGTATGTAGGTAGGTACTTACCTTGTTTGAGCTTCCATTGAACTTGAGTAATTTCTTGCAGGATTTGCCGCGACTCTCGAAGTAGATCTCCTGCGGTGTACGACGATGTTGGGTTTTGCATTGGCGGGCGGCTGTGGCGAGAGCGCTACATATTGACGATGACGCAGAAGGTGGTCCTGGAGTTGTTATGCTGCTAAAGTTGTTATAATCTCCGCTGCTGCTGGCAGTTTTGCCGGTACTGCCACTGGCACATAGTACACGGCCTAAAATGCCACAGCAACGTGTAGGCCGCGGTTCAGGTGAATCGATTGATGGGCAATGCGGGCGTGGCGGTACTCGGTTGTTGTTGCTGTGACTGTAGGAGCCCGCCGAGATGGTCATCAGCTCAATGGCGCTTACTTTCGCGAGATTAACATCCATTTCCATTATTCGGCATGGTCGCGTTTCCGGTTATTGATATGAAAGTATGATATGCTTGTAACGGAATAGCTAGGTGCCGTATTTCCGCCGTTTAGGCTAGGTCTCTTACTTGGTTTGTGGTATATTTTAGCTTTTGTTTGAATCGCACGCAGACATTTTAAAATTGATTCTTCACCTGCTTCTCTGACGCCTGATCAGCTTTACTTCGGTTTAGGCTCAGTATCGGATATTTGTATATATGATTACTTTCCTTATATAATATCTTATTCATGTTTTTAATTTTTTTTTTTATCCTCAATTAGCTTTGCGTTGTTTTTGACATACAAATATGGGAAGTTGGTAATTTATGCTGTTACAGTTTGTTTAGAGTGAAGCTTGTTTTCAGCTTTGTTGCCTAAACGCGCGACCCTTTAAATAAAAGCTCTTTTGCCGATTTTGATTCATATTTTCGGAATAGTAACAGTTAGTACTAAGAATATTTTTTTGATTTTCATTTTCATTTAAAATTTTTAAAACATTTTTTGGGTTTTGATTCAATTTACTAAACAGATTAAATTCTATATTAATGTGATGTTGTCAGGTTGCATAGCTGGTCTGACTACAGAGCCAAGCTTATCAATTGCTTGAAAATCATTCAAAGAATATTTTAAAGATGTTGGTATTTTCCCGCCGTTTTTTGCACACTAAGCACCCGTCCGCATTCACTTAAATACTTTTTTCTTTAATAAATGTAATCCTGCGCCCACTCGTAATACAATTGTACCGTTCGAAATGTACTGTTAGCGAGCACCTTCCGCGAGCAACTAACTTGTGAATGCCACAAGGTGTTCCCAACTACAGCCAGTATGTATTGGTGGTAACTCGACTTCGGCGGTACGTCCTTTCGTGTACAATCGCTCCTTCGGCTCGTTTATGACAATAGTTCAACGTTGATGCTATTTCAAGGAATGCGAAGGATTCGTGGCGAAGAGCGCGTTGAGAGAATATGACTGCGAAGTAGTGCGCAGACGCCATATTACAGTTTCCTTTGGAAATGTACGTCTATGGCGGAATTTGTGAATGAATTAAAAGTTACCGAGAGCGCATTTTTACGTTGCGATAGTAAGTGTGGGCACATAAACGTAGCCAGCGACCACCACCCACTCCCTTCTAAATTACGTTGATGGAGTTCATGAAGTTTTAACCTTCGGCCATCCTCTACAATATAAAAAATTACCATATACTTAGAAAAGTATTATTCTAAACATTCATTAAAGCGTCACTTTTCATATGCAATTAGTACAGAACACTGTTTAAGTAAAGTCATACCACATAAGTAAGAACCATTTCTTCGTAATTTTTGTATGTAAAATCTTTAAAATACACACCACCCAGCCATACATAAAATCGAAGTCCAACTATATTTATAAAGCTTGTTATGTTTTGGTTCCCGTTTAATGTCTAGCCATGCTGATGTTCTTGTTGCTGTTATTGCTGTATTTCACCCTCTGCCATTTTATGCCACCAAAACCCCATTTTCCAACAACAAAAAAACTGATTGTGTTGCTGTGGTAATATTCCAAGTTTTTGTTGTTGACAGTCACTGTTGTTTGTTGTGGCACGCAATTAGGGTAGACATCAGTTGTTGTTGGGGAGATGGTCATAATTTACCCCTACTCACTCCCGGATAAGCACAGCTTATGGATTATTTACTATATATAAGTATAACTTCGCTGAAACGAAAATATGAGCTAAGGGCGGAGTATCTTTTACGAAGGATTTTTGTTGTAGAATTTCTAAAGACAAATTCAAGGGCCGAATTACGGCATTCGTGATCGATCCACTCGTAGCGAGTTAATAAAATGCTGAAGATTCTATTGAACGCTGACATCTGTTATATCGTCAAAATACAACCCATGTTTATCCGTCTCTGAGACAAGTGCTTCATTCTGCTGTCGTAAATATTTTTATACACTTCAAAGCTATGGAAACAAATTTGGTGTTTCCATATGAGGACGGTTATGTCCATCTGCCTGTATGTGTGTGTTGTGCTTCAAAATTGGTTCTGTAGTACAACTCAATGCGATGGTGGTCACATGGTCACATGAGACCCCGAAACCATTTCTACTGAAGGCATGATGAAGACATACGCCATTCTATAACAGTATACTTCACTCCGCACCCCCGAACTTGGCTCCACAATTACCGAACTCTTCCCAGTTGGCGAAAACGTAACGTATTTTGCGATTCCGAAACACTGTACGCTTTGTTTAGTTTTACGAGGACGAGGATAATGACAGCAAGCTAATAAAAATGCCGAAGCTTGGCAGTTATTTGACAATTTGAACGAAAGCAAAGAATTTACCCCGAACTCGACTGGGAACAGTCAATTTCTCAGTTTCGCAATAATTTTTGATTTGATTATCCTGCTGAGGGATATAATAAGGATATGACATTGAATGCTTTTTATTACGTTACACATAAGTTTTGGGGAGTACGTGCGTTCGTAAGCATTTGACATAAGTGTCACGTTTGGTGGTGGCACTCGAGGGTATTTTTAGTTTTGTTTATTTGAAGGGGGAAATATTTTGAGCGGCTTAAAAAGTAATTTATTGTTTTCAGGCGCGTGTTTAGCAATGTGGATGTTTGTGCGCTCATAGCGTGACAGTGCGCATAGTTTTCGGAGATACCAAGTTTCAATGCTGCAAAATTAGTTGAGTTCTTTAGATGGCAGAAGCACAATTGAGTTGTTTTTAGAGATTGTCTTAATTGGAAGGTTACCAAGGGCACTTTGCTTCCGAAACAGAAGCGATGTTTAGGTCACATTATACGTACATCATTGTACGATTAATTCCGCTTAAATCGGCATGAGTTGGGTTATACCGTTTACGGTATTCTACTTAACTAGATTATCGCCCGAACCCGCGTGATTATGCCGCAGATAGAAGGACAGACAGACATGTCTGTATTACCTCTCACCACATAATTCTATACAATACTTTACGAAAACTTGCGCATCCTACAATTGTTTACAATGCATTTTGTTCGTGAAAAGAAATACGAATAACATAATAACATAACTGACATTCAAATCAGTTCGAATCGAAGAACTCGTACAATTTCATTAAAATTCATTTGGAATTTTCAGGCAATAACTGTCACAGCCTTGATGTCAATTTGGAAGACGACGCCTAGCACCGCATCATCCCCTCATTTCAGTTCGGAACTTTTTCGCCAACATAATCACATTTATTTGGATTACTTTCACTCGAAAGAAAGCGTGCTTGTGTGTACGGCGCTAATGTCGCAATAAATAAATTCACATTTAGAAGAAAAAGTTTTAGGCAAAACTGTCAACATGACAGTTTATTATGCCGTTAGCAGGTACGAGCCAACCAAATGTACACACAATAAATGGGAATCTTTCGCATAGAAAATGATACCTCGGTAAACCACGCATTCGAAGACACACACATACACTAGCCCTACTAAGGAAAACCAAATTCGTTGTATCATGTCTCAATTTGTGGTACTAGACCCAAAAAAATTAGATCCAGAAAAAGTTTGGTTTAGTAAAGAAAAAACTAGAGAGTGGACTATCTTCGGCTATACCGAAGTTGAAATACCCCCACACAGTAGGAAGTACCTCGAACATATAAAAATGTGGTCTCAAGACCCTATTTTGAGCCAATTATAGGTGGTTTTGGAGCCCGGACCATGTCCAAAATCCATTTCTAAAAATTTCCAATTAAATCCACAAAAAAAAAAAAATTGGTCTCAAGACCCCATTTAGACCCTTATATATGTGGCTTTGGAACCTCGGACCATGTCAAAAATACGTTTCTAAACATTTCCAATCGAATACAACAATAAACAATTTTTACCTTTTTTTTCGGTGTATGGGAGCCACGCCCAGTTTTTGTCCGATTTGGCTGATTCTCGAACTTGATCTCAGTATTCACGAGAAAAACATGTACCCAAAGTTTCAAGTCGATATCTCCAAAACTGCGACCGCTATCGTGCGGACGGACAGACGGACAGACGGACAGACAGACGGACATCGCTAAATCGACTCAGGAGGTGATACTGATCAAGAATATATATACTTTTCCATACCGGACACGCCTCCTTAGGGGCGTTACAAACGTTGTGACAAAGTGAGTATACCCTGCCACAGTGAGTGTGGGGGTATAATAAATTTAAAAAACATCTCAAAATTCAAGAAAAAATAAATGTTGTTTTTTCTTGTGTTGTTCTGGATCTAAAACTCATATGTTTTGCCTCTATTCGCATACATTAGTATCAAAAGAATTTGATTTTTTTGTAGGAACAATAGCAACAATTTATCACAAGTATGTTATCATATGTAATACAAACGTTGTGGACAACAGCAGTAGCAGCACCATCATATGCAGGATTTGAGAAACCAAAGCTCCAAATGATCCACAACATGCTAGAAGCTGCCACATAAAATACAATTTGAAAACATGAAACGAAACCAGATGTATGTATGAAGGAACTGCAGAGTTGGATGATTGAAATACCTTCAATAACTTTGCACCTCCAGAGATAAAGAAATGGAACTGAATATCTCCACAATTCAAAGAAAGGTCTTTAGGCATCCCTAAAAGTTTCACTTATCTTTTTGGGATGTCTCCAAATTCCAAGTTCGGAAGTAGTAGTTACAGAAAACTTAAACATTCGCAGTTGAAACGAATTTTTGGATTTAGTGTGTGTGTGTGTGAAAATATCCATTGCAATTTATGGCCCAACTGATGAAACGTGTATATAAAATAGAGTAACAAATGAAGTTGGCAACATGTTTGGTGGGCACATGCAATTATACGTATTACGGTAGCAACCATTGAGTAAGAGTTGAGATGTGTTAACTTTTGTAACATTTTCCTAACATTTCATTTGAATTTCGGAAGACGCATACGTGTGCTTTTGATATGACTTTGGGGGTGAAAAGGACCGTTTTTATGGGGATGTATGTGTGTCTTTGTGAGTGTCTATTTGGCTGCTTGTTGTGTTATCTCATGCACATATGCGTGTGTGTACCTAATCGCTTGTATTGGCTTAGTTTTGGAGTTGTTTCTTGTTTTCCTTTGTTTAGTCTGTTTTGATGAGCGTTAATTTAACGATTTCACCTGCTTTGGCTTTTGTATATTTGTGTTATGCTAGCAGGATAACGTTCATTTTGCGTTTACCTTTGTGCTTATGTAACCTTGTGAATGACGAATTAAAGGTGAACATTGTATTTTCATGTAAACTCGACTGACAGTGGATTCGTGTTTCACACGAGCTATTTACTGTGGCTCACGAAAATATAAAATCACTTAAAAGCTAACAATTTACATTATTGGATATTTGTGTAAAATATGTACATTTCCATATCCTTCCAGCAGGAACTCAGCTCTTGTCTAATTATGCGCTTCGTGAGTTCTTTTTACGATCTCTGCCATGCTCCTTATGCTCCTTAACTATTCACAGCGCATAATTCTCATCATTATCATCGTTGTCGTCATTCGTCATAAACATCATTTAAGCCATTATGCCTAATAATGAAGCAGGGGAGAGGTGAAGCAACGGCTTTTGTTGGCTTTAATTGAAATATTTCTACGGAGCACCACCAACTAAGGTTTACTCAGTGTGGGGTGGCTGGGATGTGTTTGTGGCTTGACTTGATTCTTCTAAAGAACTGCTTCTGGTAAAGGTAGGCTTAAGTCACTTTTGACACTGAACTGTTTCGCCTACACTCCCAAGTGTTATGAGCATGAGTGGTATGAGTGTGTGAGTGACTTTAATTGGATTCATTTGTAGCATCCACGTCGGTAGTGTGTTCAGGTAAAGTGTGATAATAAAAAAATATATATGTACACGCTAGAGTTCACTTATGCAAGGGTGAAACAGTAGAGTTGCCAGACCGATCATATTTAACCGATGGTCTATACTTTCACCAGTATTTTTCAAAGTATATTGACCTAAAGGTTTTGCTTTGTAAAAACAATGATCTATGAATAGATGCGAATAGAATTGTATTGCAAAATATTCTCAATGTAACTATAACATTGAAAATTTTCAAAATTTATACTAATTATTTCTCTAAGCCATTCAAAGTTTTTCCTTCACCACAATTGTTGCAAACATGCGTCGTTGCTTCAATCTTTATCTAATTATGCTAAAATGTTTTGGAGATATCGACTTGAAACTTTGGGTACATATTTTTCTCCTCTAAACTTAGATCAAGTTCGAGAATCAGCCGTATCCGATTGGAAGGGTTTAGGAATGGACTTTTGACATGGTCCGAGGTTCTGAAACCCCATAGAAAAAGGTCAAAATGGGGTCTTGAGACCAACTTTCTTTTCAAGGGTGTATAACTTTAATTTACATTCGTTCTTTGCGCAGACACAGTTTTTTTCTCTTTTATATTACGATGTGATCTTTTTCTGGTTACATTTTTGAACTCATATGTCCCGCATGTCCCACCACCAAAACCAACAGCATCACTACTAGTACTCCAACTCGAATGCTCCGGAGGGCTTCCTTATTATGCGCTCAACATATTTGTGTGTTTTTTTTCCCATTCTATTCTTGCTGTCTAGGATACCGCAAGCTCCGAACTTCGCTTTTTAGTGGCGCTTGTTATAATTTTTTTAATGTTGTTGTTATGCTCTGGATGTTGTTCATTTGACTGTTGTTGTAGTAGTTTTTGTTGCTGCTGTCACATAACTGCTGTATTTCGTTTGGAATTTGCATAAAACAAGAATATGACGAAACATAATGCGACCGCAATTGTTGAGGAATAAGAATGGGTACAGTTGCAGTGCGGAGACGACATTGAGTGAAGTGAAGTTGACAAGGAAACGCGCGCCATCTTGTCCAACACAAATTGTTCACTTGTGTGTGTATGGATATGTGGTGGGGTACAAACGCACTGGTTGTTTCTTCCGTTGTTTTGTCGCGTATTTTGGCAACAACTTATGCACTGCAATGGAATACAGAGATGTAGGATACAGTGTTGTAATCTGTGTACACATAATTTCGATATTTTGCAATAGGTTAGAGTTAAATTTCTCGTTGTTTTTGAGCAGAATGCATTTTTTCAATTCCTGAATAGTCAGTCTTGTAATCAACACACAACTTGGAATATTTGTGGCTCTTCTACAGCATTTCAAGTGTTTCCATCAAGAGATCGAAGAGTAGTGACATAGGGTTCTTTACGTTGCCGCACATCACTGACACAGACGGAGCGCATTATGCATCCTTCTGCCACCACACAGCATCTACTTTAAATGCATTTTTTAATAAAACAATTTTTATACATTTCCGTGCATTTGCATAGAGAATAGTGTTGGGCACATGCTGCATCGCCGTCATCGGTACACATATCTGCACACGCCGTGACATGCTCCTAGCGAAGGCATCCAAGCGTGAGGTGTGTGAGCAACATGAAATACATTTAAACAGCTAGCGCAAACTTTGCACAAAAACTTCGTAAACGCAAAAGAGACAAGTCCACCACCTCTTCCATACCTTTGCAGCTTCGGCCGAAACTTGAGCGCACGCAAACTTTTGTTGCAATCAACAATACAATTTTATGCATAATATTAAACAAAAAGTGATTACACAAAGCTCTGAAAAAAGTAGCAATTTTTGTACATTTAAAGTTTCCAGCACTCGGCGTCCTCTAGCGGCGCAAATACGTCCGCGCGCTCGCATCGAAATTACATCGTGACACCCACAAAAAGTTTGCCATCTTCGTTCCCTCGAGGCGCTTTCATAGTTTCCGTTTTTGTTGGCTCAGTTCATCAACATTTTTTTTTGTTTCTCAGTTGGTACGCCCGCCTCCCACGTGATCAGTGGGTTAAGCTTTGATGTTAAACTTATGTAGTTGCAGTGGTGGTGGCGGTGACGGTAAGGACGGCAGCAATATCCGCCGGCACTTTTTGCAATTAAGGCAAATTTTGTAGTACACAAAAAAATATGGAAATTTTTCAAATAGTTGCCATTTCGTATTTAACACTAAATGCATTTTAATTGGTCAAGGAACAATTTTTGTTTCCTTGTGTGTTGTTAAGTTTTATGTGTTTTTAAGTGGTTAAGAATCACATTAATTTCTAAGTCCAAATAAGTTTTCATACAAAATTTTCGCTTTTGGTTTTGGTCGAGCTTCTTGATGCAATTAGTCAATCACTTATATTACGATTTCCGCGAACCATAATAGGCTATCCTTCTCAGGAATCCGAAAATATCAAAAACTAGATTTCCATGGAAATGAACGTAGCACGATTGTGCGGTCCAAAGTCGACGATATGTAAACAAGCATAAATAATTTAATTTTTAACTTTGGACATTCTAATCTTAGATGATCACAATTGAAACAGTTTCAAATCTGCTCACTAAATCTGTTCACAAAATGTTAAAATGGAACGCTCCTTGTATATGTACTGCCAAAAAATAATTTGAAATTATAGTTAACCACTCGCCAGCACACAATCACTACAAACAAAACACAAAGTTTCAACTGCTCCTACGATGATACGCTGCTGTTGTAGCTTAAATATTATCCCAATGTTTTATGGATGTCAGACTCTATGAAAATTGTGTGGCTAAATTTAATTTAATTTAATTTTCTACTTTTAATATTTTTTTTTCGTTGGTGGTTTGCAATTTACTGAGAATTGTGTAGAATTTACTGTGGAAAAAAGTGCTTACATTACGTTAAACATTCGTTCCGATTGAAGGCGCCGTGGCATAGAATCCGGCCACTCCGTCGCGACAAAGTATACAACTGAAGTTGAAGTAGTTATTGGTCGGAAAGAGGCTACTCTTTTAGACAAATAATATTTATTTTATGCATTTCTTATTGTTTTTATTGTTAGCTACATACTATAAGCTTATTTTGGCACTAGTCCTAAAAGCTTGCTATATTTAAAACTAGTACCAATGTACAATCTAAAAAATCCTTTTCCCTGAAAATCACGGACTAAAAGTTATAGATGGTCGCTGTTCAATTATGCCTAATTGAGTAACTGTACCAAGCAACAGTAATTCTGTATGCTTATTAAAGTGGAAAATCTAGTTTTGTTAACTATTTTGCCTTTTTTCACTTACAAATTCCAACTTTTTTTTGAGTTTATGGAACCGAAACCGAAACCGGAACCGAAACCGATATTTTTACAATCTGGGAACCGGAACCGAAACAGAAATTTTTTAGAATTAGGCAACCGGAACCGATATTCCTTTCGGTTCCAGTCCCTGCTTCAAACTGATATTTCACTTGTTGACACGTACGCAATAGGGTTTCTTGCTCAGATAACTATATATCTGTACTGTAATGCGAGCGTTTGAAATTTTATTGTACTGGCAATATAGAAGTATTACATAAATGGATTTTGATAAGTTATAGCTCGTTGGAAAGATAATAAGGCTTAAAAGGACTGGACATCGACCTTCCTGGGTTACTGCAGGCTCAATCTCTGCTTGGCTAATATAACAAAAGTTTCACGATTGCACAGGGCTAATTGGTCGAATGTGGTTAGCTTGGTGGATGTCCTTTATGGTTCGTGGAACATGGTCGCAGTGCGAATGGCATTTAATTGTTATTATTATTATTGTGCAATACAAAACTTAATAATTTCTTCTTAGTAAATTACTTCTCCAAACATGAGTTCTAAAAATTTCCCAAAAAAATTGTTTCTAAAAACGTTGAGCTTTGAAACTCTTCCATTGGCGCTTGCTTTATTTAAATTGAAATAAAATTTAAATAATTATATTTCCACTACGAGTAAACTACCGACTTCACGGCTTAAACCTCCATTTACATAAAAAAGCTGCTTTTACCTCATCTCCTCTCACCGAATGATAACTGCCCGCTTAAACTGTCGCAATATGCCAGAAACCGAAGCTGACAATTTCAATCAATTTTAATCCACACCCAAATCCAGGCACACACAGTAGCAATCGCAGAGACAAACTAGCATTTAAATGACAATTTAAGCAATTTGCTTTGGTGTTGGTGCACCAACTGCACTATTTGAAACACACGCCCGCTCCACTCGCCCTTTTTCCGTAGCAGTTAACATCAATTGCTGTAATTTGACAACCCTAAGGATTACAAATGTTAAATTTTTACTAAGGGCGTCGGTGCATGTCTGTATGTGTGTGCGTGTTAATTGCGGTTGTCAAACCCATGCATACTCTCGTGCACATCACACACACTCTTTCATGTTTACGATCGTAGAAAAAAATTAGTAAAGCCAATTATAGTGTTGTCTACTAATGTTTTGTCTACAAGAGGTAATGTCAATTTGTTAATCGAAATAAAATTTTTGTATCTAGAAAAAGCTGATTTTGAACCGAAGCACTAACTTTTCTCGCAAGTGTACTTTTGCAGACATATGCTTGTATTTGTTTTTGTTTTTGTGTTTAACGATGCGTTTTGTGTCAATTTATTAAATGAGCTGGATTAATATTGTTCAAAATGAACAGGATAATAGCAATACTATGTAGGAGTGTGGCCATATAGTTCGGCGCGACCAAGATACATCAGTAATACATATGCGTGAGCGTGTGTCTCGTTGTAAGGATGGCAACATGTTGTCTTCAATGCAATTTAATAGATTGCGCTATTATTTTGTGGACTTCTATATATTATTGTCATTGTAGACAATTGTGTGAAAGGATATTACCATGTTTTACAACATTAATAATGCTGCATTGATACAATGACCATGATTGTTATCGTAAATGCTTCGGTAATTGACTTATCCCAGCAAACAATCACAGTCTCTACTAATAAATATTTGGTGGGCACACTTCTGTTTTGGGTTGGGGTAATGGAATGATTAACGGCCAAATATCATGGACTTCGCTGTCAATGCAATTGAATGAAGATACTTCACAATCGTGTCTGTGAATTACAGAAACGAATTGGTCTACGCGCGAAATAGGAGCTAGAAGTTCGGCCAAGATCCCTCTCATGTATTTATATTAAAAACAAAAATGTCTCAGAGAAACCTACTACCACAGTTCAATTAAGTTGACATCGATCTCGATTTCGATGCATAATGACATAATGAGATGTTTAACTCTAGTCGATAATGTTTTCGGAGGTACTTAATCAAAACAAACTGTCAAAGCCCTGCCCTCAACGCAATCAAAAAAACCCAACTCAACTCAATTTAATGCATGTCAACATATCATAAATATTTACCTGCAAATTGCCACCGAGTTGCCGCCGATGTAAACATCGTAATTTCGTTGTTGATTTTACGATTGTTTTGGATTTTTTGTTATGTTTTAGGTTAAACTTTTTTGAGGGGTGTATACACACACACACAAACACCAAAGTACACATAAAAATAGCGGTAAGGAGGGAATTTTTTGAAGTGTGACGCGAAGAGCCACCCAGAAGCTCAGCTGTAAAGATAACAAAAAGTATTTCATCATGATCTTCGTCAATGGGCCAGTAGAAGAAAATCGGAACAAATTGACAGCACTAAACTGTTTGACAATATCGATCGAACGAAGCAACATTCATTCGAACGATATTCGCACAAAAGGCGCCCATTTAGAGTACAATGACCACAAATAACGTTATTAAGACTCCATATACATACAAGAAACAAATAAATGAAAAAAAAAGGAGAAGATTGTTGAAGATCGCACAGGAGTCGTGGAAACAATCCAAAACAAAACCAGACGAAAGCGAAATCACAAATTGCAAAACGTTGGAGGTCCAAAAAATCTGTTTATATTTTTTTGTTGTTGTTGTTTTGCCTCTTCCTCGTACGTTGTTGTTCTTTTTGACATTTACCGCTGCTGCTTGTCAGTAAAGCATCCGTTTTTCTGGCCGGCCCCATCCGTTCCTTCAGCCGCTTCTGCGTCCGTCCCTCTGCGAATCCGTTTTACTTGGTTCGCAGTGTCCGTGCAAGCAAAATCAATCATAATATTTACCGCATAATTGGCAGCACCGATCGTGGCCTCTATCCCATTAAGCTTTCACGAAATGGGTTAATAACGAGCGTTGGTCACAAGGGACCTCTTCTGTGTACCTCACGGCGCGGCTTTGGTGTGCCTTTTTATGGCTTTTCTGTAACCTTGTCAATGTATTTTTTTTATAAAGTTTTTTTTTTTGGATTTGTATAGACCATAGCTTATTTTTTTCCTAAGTTGATTCCCAGTTGTCGGTTACGTTGCAGACATTGATGATGATCTCCATGCTACCCGAATGTTGATTTGATCTAAAATGTGTGGATATGTTATTTATTAGTTTGTTTGAAAACTTCTCGAATGACGGCTTCATTTAAAGATAAAATGGTACATATGCTGTACAAGTTCGAACATGTGTTCTGACTGCTCGATTGTCCAATTGCTCTACTGTAAATAATTGGGTGATTGTTTAATTTTTTAGAAAAAAAAATACTACAACGTGTGCAAATACAATCTTGATTTGAAATTCTATGAAAAATCTCTGGAATTTTGAATTTCGTAACAAATCTGAAAACAAATCAGAGAAATACAGTGACTCTGAAGTGTATTTCAGCACGCAGTCTAACCAATATAGGAGAAAAACTTAGGCAACTTGGCCTGTGTTCCCGAGTCTACGAGGGATGCACTTATGCAATTGAATGGTTGAAAGTCTAAGTAACAAAAAATAAATAAGTGCGTTTTCTATAATTTCTTAATCCAATTGACAAGCCAATACTACTGTGCAGAGCTATTTGTCCTATCTGTTCCTGAAAAAATAGGGTAAAACTCAACAATGTTGGTATGAGGGGTCTAAGTCCATTACAAAATCATATTATATTATGGGCTACCTTTGAATGTAGCCAAGCCATGGACTAAGATCCTTTTCCATGTAGCAAAGTAGTAACCCTGTAAACATTTGTTTTGTTCACATCTTTCGTTATAGGTATCTATGTTTCAGTTTTCTTGGTATTTAGGCCCAATAGACGTTCAGCCCCTCAATTGTACAAGCCAGCCACTTTGAATGTACTCATTATCGCTGTGTGTGTTCATTAAGTGTCTCCAGTGAAACAGTGCGATAGCATGTACGTAGAGTTGCCACTAATGTGGAAAATATTTTATATCCGTATAACAACCATACTAATCCGGGGCACACCACAAATGTTAACAGTACGTACTTATTTGGAATTTTAACAACTCATAAACATAAACGTGAGACATCCATTTGCAGAGAAATGTAATCTCAAAAAGGACACATCGCATATTTTCGATATTTTAGTTCTTAGGTGGCAACGCTCCTGTTGTTGCTGATAATTTCTAATTAGGACTCACATTAACGATAATCACAGACAACGACAATTTCCAAACACACACACACACACTACGCATACTTATGACAGGATTTGCTTCCTTCACATAACTTTTCGTTTTCCCTCGGTGTTTTCTTCCACGAAGCGTTATTATCTTTTGTTTTTAGCACTTGGCATCTTTTTTGGTTCTTGTGAACTTACTTTTCTCCTAACCTTATTTTTAATGTATTCACTATTTATGTTGGTATTTGTCTAGAAAACCCGTTGGGGTAACAAGTAAGCATGACTTGATTGCATATTGTGCACGGTTCGAAGTTTGTGAGAAAATTCAAAGAACCTACCACTTTTATATGCTTTTAAAACTAAGCTATTTAAACGTGCTTATTAAAAGCAGACATTCGAAACAAAACCACATTTATTTTAAAACATTTCATGCAACCCGTACAACGTCGGGCACAAAAAGGCTGATTAGATTATATTTTTTACAAATCATTTTATTGTCCTCGTCTTGCATTGCTGCACAATCGGCAGAAGTTGTCATTGTTGCTATAACTTTCCCACCTCCCACAAATAGTAATTCCCCTCAACAGCATTTGCATTCGGATTTCTGTCCCAGAAGGCAAATTACAGCTGTCGCTGCTGTTAAAATCGGAATTCGAAATCGCAGCAGTGGGAGAACTTTACAAATTTTTATTATAAAACGCTTTCGTGTGAAATCTTAGAAGAGCACTTGCATCTTGCGCAGTATCTATACCGAAGTGCAGTGGCGTTCACTAGGGGACCGGGGGTTGGAATTATTTTTCTGAGTCCTTATTGTATCCATCGCCAGAAAAATAATAATTTTTTAATTTTTTGTCTGGGTTCGAACAAGGGGAAATTTTGTCAAATATTTTGTATTTAAAGAAATTGTTAGAAAATGTCGAATGATAGATATCAAAGGATATTATTTTAAAACGATATTTTTGTTGGAACGCCACTGCCGAAGTGGGAAGGGTTAGAGTGTTCGTGGTGAATGGGCTACACTGTAATCTCTTTAGCAATGCTCCGTTCTAGAGTGAGAGAAGCAAATGTTGTGTCAGTGTTGCCTGTGCTCTAAGTATTTAGGGAAGTGTTTGGACATGTTGTGGCACAATGGCAACGTGACTGTTTTGCATAATTCTTCACTTCAGTTTTTGCTTTTTTGATTTTTTTTATATATTTTTTGTTTTTGTATGAAGAGGATTTTTCAAGAAAATGATAGCGTTTGAACTGCGATTCAATTTAAGCAAGTAATGAAGAATTTTAAAAACAAAAAATTAAGGCAAAAGGATTTGTAGAAAGAAAGCTGGGAAATAATATGACCTCCACAGAAAGGTCAAGCTTCACAGCTTTATATGTTTACATTGAATATTTAGTGGTTCTTTGTCTTGAACCTCGCACATAAGTTTTGTCCATGGACTTCAGTTATTTTCAGCTGCTTCTCCAAAATAATGGTCGAATTGTCCACAATTGTCAATCGTGACCAGACTGTACATCTAACAAATGATGAGCAGCCTCACCGCCACCTACCGTCGCCATCCGTCAAGAAGTCAATTGACTGAACAACATTGTAGTAATGTAAATTTTTCAAACTCCTCAGTGGATTTCCCTTTTTGGCTGATGCACTGTGTCCCGCGGCCGATAGAGGTGTTGCGATGTGCTGAAGGTTCGAAGTGATGGATCGGAGGCCATTTAAGACATCAATGATGCATGCTTAACATGCAAGTAAACAAATAATCACGGCAAGGGCAGCAGCACCAACAGTGAATCGCAGAGCCAGTACATCATCGCATATGTTGCACTATCACTCTCACTGAGCGCCCAGGATCAGCACAAATATATACCATCGTTGTGTGTCTCTGGAGATTTGCCGATGGGGCCGACCACCACCACGCATGATCCACGCAGCAACGTGCCGCAAACACGCATGCCATTATCATGTGCTGCGGCAAAAAAGTTTGCCCGACCGTCGATGGCAGTGATCACCACAGGACTACCTCTGCAGCAACTTGCGCTTGTTGTAATGATAATTATTGTGATCGCGTTCGACGATTATGCTCATTTTGCGTAAGCGCTTCCATTTATATAAAACGATTTCTTTACACGTACGGCATGCCGCATGCGGCCCGACGAGATGTTGTTCAATCAGTCAATGTGGAATGTCAATCATTTCGTTGTAGCATGAAGTTGATGAAGTGCGATGAAAATGTGGAAGCGCCAGTATAGGATTTTTGGAATTTCTTAAACTTTTAACAATATTCTTTGCTCTCCGGGGAAAAGGAAGTGCTTTGTTCTCCCAATCAGGGTTACAAAGCAAACGGAGTGAAAGCCAAAAACCCCTGAGTGCGTCCTTTTAAATTTTGGGTGAATCATCCCACCTGTTATGATTCACCCAAAATCACTGCAGAAAAGTCCAAGGACACACGCATAATAAATTTCTTCCGACCGTTGTCTTGGGCCAAATGACCACCTCCTTCCAATTGCTTTTATTTTATGCACACACAGCAATTTCAAAGAAAGCATTGGGAAGGCAGGAATGAAACAGTTTTGGGATATATAGCAATTGAAACCATGCTCCCAATCCATTTTTCAAAACATAACAACTAAATTATATATATATATTGCGGCTAAGTCACTTTGCAGTCACCTCCACAATCAACCACAATCAATTGATTTCCTTTCAACGATTTCAACACACGACCGCGTATTTTACAATTAAGCTGGAAATTGCAATTGACACCGCTTTGATTTTAGGAAATATCGCCGAAGTCAAATTTCGACCACAACAAAGTGATGCAACTGGCAAAGGAAGGAAATCGCACAAACCTAAAACAACATGTACGTATTGCATAGCAGCCTTATCACCAACACCAACACCACCGCACATCGGTCGGTCAGACAGTTGTTGCAGGGAAATGAAGTGTTCTCTGCTATTGAAAGCGTCATCAAAATTCACTGGCCGGTGCCTCGGTTCTGGGAAATCCCAAAGTGCAGCGCAACGCTGTCTGTTTGAGTCTGTCTGCAGTGAAAATTAGTGCGCACAGGTATGCATTTTACGTATTTTTGTATATTTCTTTGCCCAAAAAGAGCAACAAGAAAAAATCAAGAACATTCTCATGATAATAAAACGTGTCCGTTTCGGCTGACAACGCTCGAATCAATTTTTTTAGACTGCCGGTCGGTCTCTTGTTTTTGCCATGACGTCTAAATGGAATGAACTGCTGTATAATGCCTGAGTTCATTTTTGATATTAATTTGCTACAGTTTAGCTTCCGCGTTCAAAGATAATTTTTCTTGTTCATTATGTGGAATAAACTATCAACTGCAATGTCTGTGAAAACATGTCATATGACACAACTAAATACATCTTTCATCAGCAACTGGCATATCATATGCACTTGTCTACCTCTCAGATCACATGCCATGTGCATCAACATTTTTTTTTTATTTATAGAACAGAAACTTTAAAAAATATTGGCCCCAAATCGGACTATGATTTCAATTCATTTAATTTAATTTTATTAAATCAATATCCCCCATGAATTGAAACAATGGTTTACCGCCTAACCATTTGGTGGAAATTGAAGTATGTGTATATTCATTTCAATGTTTAATAACATTGAAACACAATTTCGATGGTACAATGGTGTCTTTGGAATGACTGATTTCGAAGTTAAAATTTAAACATTCTAGGTGGCGACCCAAATTTGAAGATTTCATATATTAAACTTGGTATATGGATATTTTGCCCAGTAGGTGTAGGGTACATATAAATGCCTGCTTTCACCGACTGAAACTTACTCACATGTTTAAGTGTATTTTATTTGCCATATACATACATACATATTTTGGCGCTACAACCCTCGAGGGATTTTGGCCGAGCTTCTTAATACAATTATCATTGGCAAGTGTATATGATAATTGTGGACCTACAGTTTATTGCCGGTTCCAAACGGCCGGACTCCCAAAGAAGAAGCTTTTTCATGGCAAGTTACTCTCGCAAGATTGCCAGAACTTGACGAGAGAGTGGTGGTCTACACAGAAAAACAGAAAACAAATTTCTGCCTTGCCCCAGGTGGGAGTCGAACCCGATACCTTCCGATCGTGAAGCAGGGGTCTTACCCACTGCACCACGACCGCCATATAGGTTCCTCGAAATCTATAGAAGCGCAGATATTTTGACTTGACTATAAATTTTATTAAAACGCTTATATCACCGTAACGGAGCTCCTAGGACATAAAAACTTTACCACAAAATTCCAAAATAAAACTTTTTTTTTGTATTTCTTAAATTATTTTTTTAATTGCATGAATATTTTTTGTAGAGTGTTTGGTTTTTCTTTGGTCAGTTTATATTAGAGCCACTCTTAGTTTTTGTCTGGTTTGGCCGACTCTCGAACAAGCTTTTCTCGTCCAAACGGACATGGAGGAGAAAAGCTTGAAAAAGATATTTCGATTGGAAATGTTTAGAACTTGATTTTGGACATGGTCCGAGGTTTCAAAACTTATTCTAAATGGGCCATATCCCCATTAGTTCACTCTCTAGTTGTTAGTCAGATTTAAATGAGGTCAATATATCGCCTATATTCCTTTATGTAAATCATGTATATTCAGTTTAAAAGAAATGCCAAACGCACTGTCATTTAGTCACGTGCCGTTTATTTTGAAAGAAATCATCTTTAGTGAAGTTTATTTATAAATTAGTCATCCACATGGGCGTTCTACTCCGCAAAATGTTGTGCTGCTGCGCGTATTTCGCACAGATTCGAGTATAAGGCAACATGTTGCCAACCAAATTTGAGACTATAATGCGCCCATTTGGTACACAGTATGTGCAGACACGTCGGATGACGACTTCAAACAATTTTCTTGCTTGTTTGGTAGGTCGGGTTCCTCTTGTCTACTGAACCGTTTGACTAATGTGTTTACCTTTCTTTGGGGTTCTTTTTGCGGACTCATTAATGTTGAATTCGCCGCATTCGCTGTTGTTCTTGTCGAGCAGATAGCACCAAGTGGTCGTTAAGGAGCCAACAACACACACGAACTAATAAAACAAACAATAACAAACGTTTCCAACGTTTGTAGGAGCTTGTTCGTCATCGATTGAAACAAGGGTACTTTTTATTCGTATGGGCCCTGCAGACGTCAAACGTTGACCATCTTTTCGTACGTTGAAGTTTTTTTCAGTGATTTGGCAGCAACGAATACATACGGTGTTCTGTCTGCCACGGGCCCTTTACCCTAACGCCTAAACATGTTCAAATTGTCGACGATACTTGACGAGTGTTTGCCGTCGGAAAGTGAGATATGGACCTTTGGACTTCCTGCCGATTTCTTATCCATATCTAACCAATTCGAGTCCAGCATATTTCCGAAGTCTAAGCTTAAAAACCCACAGTCTTGTAGACTTGCAACAAAAAGTGTGTGTCCATCATCCTCCATCGAAATATATGTTCGATGGTAGTTGGCCGTTCTGGCGTTCTGGGTTCTGAATCGAACATTGTCTCTTCTCCTGTTTCTTGTTGTCTGACAGTTTGTGGTTGTTATTGTTTGTCTGCTTCGTGTTGCAGTTGGTAGATGTCGCTGGAGTCGTCATCGTCGCGGCACATACAAGCACAAAGTTTCCTGCTATTGCCGTTGCCTGTGGCAACATTCTTCTTCTTATCTTCTCCTTTTTTTGTTCTTCGAGTTGGCTCGATTCGTTTGGTTGGTTCGTCTTCGTCATCGTCGTCGTCGTTGTCGTTGTTGTCGTCGTCAGGCACAGTCGTCGCCGCTCGTTGTAGTGGTTCGTCGTTGTCGTTTCGGCTGCCTTTTTGTTTTTTGTTTCGCTTTTCATCATTGTCGAGGAGCAGAAATCAAAAAGATTTCGAATGCGAATAGATGCAACGTGCTGCTCACAGCAACTAGTCGCACATTCTCCTCGTTCAACGCTTTTCGTCGTCCGGTACGGAAGTAGAAATAAAAAACGTCCAGTTTCCGTTACTTACGCTACGTTTGTTAAGACCAACTTGGTTTCCGTTTGCGGGTGTTCATTTGTGTGCGATCGTATCGAATTGTGAAGTGTTTGAAGGTGTTTTGGTGTGTGTGTTTGGCACCTGACTGAAGGAGTTTACTCGTGAACTCTTAAGTGCTCAGGCGCGTGGCCCATTTCCGGAACAAGCAAGCTCCTCACTTCATCTATTGCGTTATTAATCTTTTCAAAGGGTTTGCCCTTTATACAGTTGCATGATTCTCACTAAACTTAAAAAAGGCCTCCATGCAGTTTCAGTGCACCCTAAAAATATAAACAATATCTACAATTTCTTATTTCTGTAAACAACCTTGCCAGCACATACATATTTTTCGCCCATTTTTCAACAATTGCTATCGTTTGTCATTTGCCGTTGAGGCGTGTGAATGTGTTTGTCCTTTTTGTGCCTCTTGCCCGCCTCCTAACAACTATTCAGGCAGCCGTGTTGCCGGCTTTTGCACCGTGTTTGGCGTGTGGCAAGTGTGACATCGTAATTGAGGTTAATTAGTGGATGATGCCACAGGTGGATGCTGCTGCTGCTTCTTCAACGCGTCTGCATTCTAAGAATGTTGCTCTGTTTGAAATTAAAAAGTGTGTGATAAAAACAATTTATTGGATTTATATTGCAATTACAAATTATAGGGTGCCGAAGTGTAAATAAGAATAGAGAGGCAGAGATTTATTTTGATTAAATTATATCTTTTACTTGTATTTTGTAAAATTCTGTTCGTTTCTATTTCACGAGTGTTTAAGTTTCATTTGTAATATAAATATGTAGATTCAGTTTGTATCAGCGGCAATATAGACAATCGCCTTAAGTCGAAATATGTAAAAACAATTAGGTTTGACAGACTCAAAACAGTGGAGAAGATTTTTCAGAAACAATGCACCAATTGCAAAATTCGTGTGAGTGGATGAGGCGGTATGTGACAAAACGTGTTAAATTGATTTTTTTTTGTGCACAAATGAAGATGCAAGGGACTTGGTGGATTTTCAATAAAAAACTTTGAAACTGATTTGCTTGAAATGATTTAGAAAACCATAGAAAATTTAAGATACGTACATAAATAGGTAGTACAAGTGGCGGTCATGATGCATTAATTGCAACCTCTTCCTCATGATCAAAGTATCGATTTCAGTAGTCGGGGCAAACATAAACATTTTGTTCGTCTCTGAAGACTGTCAATATCTTGCGAGTATACTTTGCCGTGAAAAACCTTTATTCGCGGTTCGGATTCGGCATGAAACTGATAGCATTTGGCACAAATATGTAAAACCTAACCTATTTCTTTACAACTTACATCAAACAATACCCCGAATACTCAATCAAATAGCCCACCATCATTTAAAAGTTTGAAAGTTTTAAAATATATGGTTACACAAAAAATACCCTAATAATCGAGAATAGTCGGAAACTAAAACCGAAAGCGTTCGTAACAAACTCAAAACTCAAATTTAACGCATCAACGAAAGTTCGGCGTGCGCAATCCGCATTAAAACTCTAATTTCCATTATCAATTACAAATACATCCACATTAAAAAAATAGGGAAGGATAAAAGCACAGGCGGATGTAACTTTTTCACGATGATTTGGGAAAAACTTTTCTGCAACGCATTAAAGTAAAAAAAACAGTTAAACAAAATCTGTGATATCAGCAGGAAGCGAGCTTTCATTATACCAATTACACATGCGGCACACACGCATGAATATACACTCCTTCACTCAAATGGAAAATCGACAAATGGCAACACTTACCGCTACCGCTTCGGACGTGATGAGGCTAGGAACTGGTCAGAGTTACTACACTTTTTTCGCAAATATTTGTAATGGACTCACTGGAAGGAAAATTGATAGTTTCAAACTAAATTTGGTAGGCGAAACTTTTATCCACATTCGCACACATAGGAAAACTTAAATTAAAAAGTTTCGTAGTTTTTCTGCTTTTTGATGCCATTTTATTATTGATTTTGCTTTGATGTTTTGTAGTTAATTGAAGGTTGCGACCCTAATAGAATCAGTGTTTCGTAAAAACTCATTTGCACTTCCACAATCAATTTAAACTTTTGTCAATTACACTAAATCATTTAATTGTTTCAGCGGAATTTCTCAGAAACTTCTAACTTTACTTTCAATTGACTGTCAAAAGTTTCAATTAATTGAAATCGCCCCCCTAATATAAAAAACTAAGGAGCAATCAATACACACAGCACACCCTCAGCCAATTTCCATTTCGTTGTTTCGCATCAAACACAAAAGCAATTAGTTAATCTAACAATTCCCGGAATTGTAGGCCGAAAACAATCGTAGCTACTTGATTGTCAAACAAATGCATATAGTGCAAAAGAAGCTGTCAAAAAGTATCAAAGTCAAAGTTCGACATTTGACAGTCAATTGTTGACAATTAAAAGTGATTGACGCACACCCGCACACGAAAAAGGCGGCAACCTCCATGCTGGCCAAAAAGTCGAAATTAACGCTCTGAACTCTCGTCCGAACTTTGTAATTTCAGCAAAATTTTACGCTGACAATTTTGCCAAATCCATTCCAAATGCAATTCGATTGCTACTGTGGTGTTCGAAAGTGTTAAAAGGATACATATGTACGTAGTCTGAGATCTTGTTTGAAAATGTTGGCAAGCAATACGTCAAATACTTTACGCCTGTTTCTGCTCGGCTGGTGTATGGCGGCTGTTGCATTGCAGGAGGCCGCCATCGTTAATGCAGAAATTGCACCTGCAATGGACGTTGCTGGTGCTTTGTCGAATAACTACGGCAATAGTCGTTGTGCGGTGCGTAAATTCGAGTCGTTGGCGAATTCCAATGACGATGTGGAGGATTTGGAGTTGGATGTGTCTGCGAATATTGCATTCGATAGATGTCAAAGAAAACGGTAAGTTCACTAGTCCACTTGTCTTATACACTCAGGGAAAAAAAACATAGTAAAATCTAGTACGATCGTATTTACTCCTTCATTTTTTCAACTTAATGGAAACAACTTTGAAATAAAGAGAAAAATACTTAAAATAACTGTTGTCAACGTTGAAACAAAGTTGAACGATTTTAAATCAAGGTCTGGCAAACTAATTATAAATTGGAAAATGTTTGAAATAATCGGAAAACAACTTTGAAAAAAGTTTGTTTATTTTTGAATTTAAGTTTTAAATTGAAAACAAGTTTGTTCGTAGTTGTTTCTAAAATTTCCAACTTTACCAGACTTTCATTAACGTTTCTACTTGTTTTAAGGTGGTTATTTTTGATTTTAGGTGGTTTTTTCTCTGGGTGTAGGTATCTGAAAATTCAACTGTAAAGTAAAATGGTGTGAAATGAGCCTAGACACATTTCTGGAAGGAAAGCATTAGAAACTGAATAGTCTAGGACTTCAAAATATTTTTAATTTCAGATTCGAACTGTACATTTCAAAATATACAATTGTGCTATGACCACTTTTTTTCAAAACTTTAAAAAATGAAAAACAAGTTTTCAAATGACCCAAACCCTATGTGGCTTAACGCAGAAAAATGGATTTGAAAATGTTCTGCATCTTAATAGGTTTTAGATTAAAGAGCTCTTAGGTTAGGGCTCCAGCTAAAGTCCACCTTAAATACAAAAGTGCAATTAATTTAAAAACAAAATTAATGATAATACAGTCAGCCATTTTGCATTATCACTTTCTCAACATACTAGCTAAAAGCCGGAAAACATTTACCCACCGGAAAGAGTTCGGTTCAAGGGAAAATTACGGACATTTAACGCCTTCAACCACACAAACTTCAAGAGAATTAAATTAAGACCAACAAATTTAATTGCCGACGGCATGATTATAGACTAACACGTATCACATATTATAGCATAATTACTTTGTAAATGTATTAAAATATTAAAATAGAAGCGTATGTCGTTATATAATCACATTATATAAAATCCCATTGTTTGTCTGTCGGGATGCCTGTCCTCACCTTCCAGAAGCCCCCAATGGACCTAGAGAGCTGTAATTCCTACGACTTTAACCACTCGAGACGTATTTTTGATTTCATGAAGGGGCCGTGGCAGATATAGTATGCTCTCCTGAAGCCATCTGTGGAGCTGCAATTGCAAATACATATTTGTTGAGACCATAGCTACAGATTCCTGAGCCGGCTTTCAAAGACTCGTGGTAAAATGTGACAGCATGACTAGAGATTCTGGATCAGGGTTTGTGATTTTTGAAGGAGGGCTTTCCAGTTCATAATATGGGAGTGGCAGTTAAAGTTGGGCTCAAAAAGTGTTCAAAGGGAGTGCAAGGGGTGTTGATAAGGAGTGAAAGGTCACTGGTCACTGGTGATTTAATAATAAAAATTTATAAATTTTATTATATCTAAAAACAATTATAAATTATTTTAAAGTCCTCCAGACAGGAAACAGCTATTATTAAAAGTTAAGCTGCCTGGAAAATGAAACAAAAGCGACAACTGAAATATCGAAATAGTTCACCATGAGTCCTGAAAACACAAACACTTACTTTAATGCTTCAAGAGCGTGCTGTGCGCGCAATATGGGCGAATTCATTTATCGAGTGCGTGCTAGGAGGGTTGCTAACATAAGGCGAACAAAACACACCAAAAAATAAATCGAGGCACCACAACATTTGAAACCTGCGAAATCACAAACAAGAGGTCAAACAAAAACGAATAAGAAAAAATAGCCAGACCAGCAAAAAGATAAACCAAAGAAAAGCGAGAAAAAAATGTTTGGAAAACTTTTTGCCACAACTTTAAGCCAGAAATAATAATTTATATGACTTCCTACATACATCCGGCCGCCATTTTTATTTAATTTAAAGTAACATATGGGCGCACGTAAGCCTCCATATTACAGGAAGTGCGAGCACAGATGCGACAGCGTCGGTGAAAAAATGAGCAAGAAACGTGTTCGGAGCGAGGAATAGACGACGGAGCTACGAACAGCATCGATATTTTGACGTGAAATTGACACATGACTCTGCGGTGCGGTCCCCTCCCTTATTTGTTTGATTTTTTTTTAACTGCAAAGAAAAAACTTTAAGAAAAACTTACGAATTTTCGTACCTTTTTCTTTTATTGTTTGGTTGGCAATAAGTGATAAATTGGGCAGCTACCATCTACGACAAAAAGAGCAAAAGGAGGTGGGGCCTTTTTAGTCCAGAACGGAATAACTTTCGTATTCTTCAAGCTACAAGGCCCAAATTTAGGTTAGTAATTAGGTTTGCGTTCGCAAAAAAGGGAAAAAAGAGAAAAACGGGAAGAAAAATTGTGGGGGAAAAGCAAAAACAAATTTCTTAAAAGAAAATATAAAAATGAGTTGAAAAACATTTTGTATTTTAATTTAACCCGAATAAAAAGCAAAAAAAAAAAAGTTCTTTAATTTCCCTTAATCTTAATGTAAGGACATGCTGGCACTCGAACAAGACAAAATTTTCGATTTTTCTTAATTTCAGGTCAAACATATTTGCACGTCAGATGGTTTCTGTTCATCGCCCACTTTATTTACAACTTTTAATAATGGTTTACGAAATGGGTTCGATATAATGCGGATAAAAGGCGCATAAGAAAAACAATCCTTCCACTTCAACACTTTGGTGCTAGAAAAAGGCCGATGAAACTGGGCCAAAGTTTTTTTCTTGTTATTTGTTTTGGGTTTTTTAGGTTACCACTGAATTTTGCCAATATCAAACATTTCAAATTTTTAACAAATAAGGAATAACAGAAAATGGTTTATTTGTCTTAACCGCAGTACGAGATGCTGCAAATTAGCATAATTAGTTTGACAACAAAACTGGGGCATGTATGTGTTTTTAGTATGTAAATAACATGATTGGAATTGGTTTATTTTAAACTGAAATTTATGTATTACTAAGTCATCCCACGCTCCATAGAAGAAAATAATGATTTAGGTCACCCAATATATATATATATATATATATCCTTGAGCAGCATCCAAAACTGAACAATAGTGGTCGCAATTCGGGAGTTACCCGTTTGAAATTTAGTTCACAATTTTTCTCGTCCATCAATAGATCCAGTTCCAAATTGTGTTACATAACGCCTTCATCCAACTTATGACGGTCATTGATAGATTTGATTTTGTGCATATGTTATACGGAACCCCTTAATTAAAATAAAAATAATTTTTCGTTTCAAATCCACTTCCTTTTAATTTAAATTTTCTTTCTTTTACTTGGTCATCATCTTTTACTTGTTGAGTTTATGTGACAAAAAAGCACGTTCGTTCATGTTTATGGCCAACAAATGGGATTGGCAAAATAGATGCACTTGCAATGCGACACGATCCGCGGTGTGTATGATCTCTGTCAACGCGCCAAATTAAAGGCATATGTTAGTGCTTCTGGAGGCGGTGAGCAGTCAGAGAGGCACCAAACTCCATAAATAATCATACAAATTAGCAACAACGCCACTTTATTGGTTTAATAAAATTTAAATAAAATCATTTTCCGGGTGGTTTTAGAGGCCAACTGTGTAAGACAAGAAATATAATTACTTTCTGTAATGATATTTGATATATTGTCATTTGGACTTTTATAATGGCATGCGCTTCATTCATGTCTGCTTTACTATTATTTTCTAAATGTGGCACTAAATTGTTAGTGGTGCCTAATTTACCAAACAAAGAATTTTTATTGAAGTCCGTACCGGCCATCCGGTATGGAAAAGTATAATCTATCTCAGCATCTAAAATTAAACCGATTTAACCATATCCATCACTAAGCGGATTTGGACATGGTCCGAGTTTTCAAACCCACTACAAATGGGTCAAACCAGGGTACCCTAAAACCAATTTTTGGGCTATTCCTCTACATAGCCCATATTGTGTGGGTGTATTTTAGCTTCTATTTATGGTACGGCATATCAAGTTCTAAGAATCGTTGCTAACACAAACCGAAACAAGTAGACACTTGTAAAGAATCAGAATCTATTTCGGATTCATTCCGCAGTTCACAAATCGCTTACAGGCAGAAATCGTTCGATCCAACTAAAATACTAAACCATTTAGTAAACAAATCGTAAAAATTAATTTGACGGCAAAAAAACACAAACCCTCGATCGTACGATATGTACAGATTCAAGCTTCATTCATATTTTGAAGTGGTGGTGGTGGGGCGACGGGAAAAAGAAAAATGCAAAAGCGTGGCAACTCTGTCATTAAGTGCGAATTATTAATTGCAAAAGTTCGTGTCATTTTGCGCGGGAAGCTGTTCAATGATCTTGAACATGCGGTGCTCATGTATGCTGTATGTGAGAATGTGTTCAAGTAATTGTGTCATTTGAGATTTGTAGTTTCAATAAAATTCGAAATTATTTCTAGGAGCTCTTGTGAAAAGTTGTGCTCTAAAGATGATAACTAACAGGAAGGTGGGGATGTGCTTACAAAATAGACAAAAACCAATCTACGATGCGATGACAATACACTGGTTATAATAATCATGTATATTTTGGTGAGCTGAATTAAAGATCCACAACTTCTTCTATAGCCGAGACTCAACCGTTGGACCCCACCTCTTGGCATCTTTCTGTTAGTTGGCCAGGCAATGTCAAAGAGAAACCTCCTAGCTATTTTTTCTTGCAGGTCATTAAATTCTTCAAGATTTTTACTTTGACCGCTTCATTCGGACTTATTTTACCGGATAATCAAGAATTTGCTGGTATTGTTTTGAACAACCATTTTATGACATTGCAGTTTGATTTTAAACAAAAATATGTAAAAAAACCCTTTTTTAAAAAGTAACCAACCAGCGATTACTATTGGAAAACTGTTTACTGATTTTTGTGCATACGGGCCATTTAATGTTCATTTGCTTGTGTTTCAAACAACCGACTCTAAACGCGGAAATGCATTTGTCAGACTCATTAAGCGATTTCTTATTTTGTTTCTATTTTACGTTGCAGTTTTTCGCGCTTGAATTGCGCTTCACTAAAATTAAACGCCGCAGACATATGGGCGTCAATTTGCGTGAAATTGTCCAATTTCTACGATTCACTTTTTGTTCTTCTAATTTTGGTATTTTCGCTAAACGTGCCCATTTTGCTTCTATTGTTTTTCATCAAAAGTAATTTCACGAAATTTCATTCAGAGCACACATTTCGGCCAACTTTTTTCTCTCATTGTTTTTATACGTTTTATGTTATTTGGCTCTTGATTCCCTTTGTTTTTTTGTTTATTGGTTCGTTGGTTGGTTTCAACATTATATTGACTGCATTGATTTCGTCTGATAGTATTTTTATTTATTTCGATTTAGATTGCGATAAAAATAGATTCGTTTTTGTTTTTTTAAATTTACTTGGAAATTGGTGTGCGATCTTATTCATGTTCTGCTTGGAATTTCACTCAGAAGCCAAAGTATTCTAGTTTTTCGCATCATTTCCACCACTTTTATTGCATTTTATTGATTCTTTCTTACTTTGGGTGTGTTTCTGTTTGGTTTCAAATTGTACACAGCATTTGGAAACGAATGCCTTAGAACCAAACTGGCACAACTCAAAAAATCAAAATTTTTTTCTCCAATCTTACTTACATACAAACACAACGTTTGTTCTCTGCGATAACGACACAACTCAAAAAGGCATATTACGATTGGGAAATTACGATTTAAAATTTCAAGTTTTAGTATTAGCATGCAGATAATTTTCTGAGGATCCAAAAACCGGAATTTTGAGTCGTGTCGTTACAGCTTAACCTCCGAGCGATACGTGGTAAGTTTTGCCGATGTGCAAAACTTCACACTTCTCAGTATAAATTGGGAAAATGTTTCAAAATTAAAAAATTTTATTTACCTACATTTCAACTGAAATGAATTCAGTTACTAGGAATGTTTTCCGTTCAACTTGAGTTTTCTCATCTTATAGCAACTATTTCGCTATTGATTTTCCGCAATTGCGTTCTTTGGCCCCTATTACCCAGCCAATGGACTCCGCAGCATTGTGAGTGCTTGTGACAGGATTGCTATCAACGAATTGGTATCCTTTTTGGCACACAACGTTGTCTATTGGCAAAGGACATTTAATATAACAAAAAAATAAGATAATAAGGGAATAAGAATCACGACGAGTGCCGGAATCTCTTGACAGTCAGTGGCCAAAGCGTTTTCCGATAAGAGGCAGCCGACTGAGTGGAATGTAGTAATCTTTGTGACACTTAGAACCTATTCCTTTTATAAAAAAAAGGTCACTTCTACAACTGGATTTGTAATTGCAATTCTTAAATAAAAAATAAATTGAAGAAACGACTTGAGGTAATAAAATGTAACTAACATCTCAATATCTCCAGTCCATTCCATTCATCGGTCCGATGTAACATCGGTGATTACTATCATCAATGGAACGTCGACGAATAGTTAACAACTACTAGTTGTTTTCTAATGATTATTGGACGTTTCTCAATTTAAGTGAACAAAACAGACGTACATTTCCTCAATGAAATCTTCTATTTGATTACGATCCGTCTGCGTTTAACAGGCGTGAATCGTACACTTCGCATTACATTTATATTGTATGTCGGAATATCGTCTGGTTTAACTGTTTCAGGCAATGTTCCTTCTCGTTTAGTTTTCTTAGCATCTCGAGCTTTTCGCTTCATCCTTAGTTCTTCCATACGTTGTGCTTTAGTCATTTCCTTCACTGGCCTGCTTCCACGCTCGCCAAAACGATTCCTCACAAATGGACCGAGTAGCCAATACACGAGGAGTTCACATATGAGAGCAACAGTACTCCCACATATACCCACAATTAGTATAGCAAAGGGGCCTTCCAGATGTTCCGTGGTCAGGACAATCACTTCCTCTGTTTGAAGAGATTTCAGAATTTTAAATGATTGCTAAGACCATTCCCTAAATAGATAGATTCCCGTCCGCCAATCAACTCACCATGATACTCTGGTCGCATTTTAGCTATACGATTCAAATAGGTGTTGTTGTATCGAAAGTCGTTATCGATCTTTCCGAAGATGCCCATGTCACGCATTTGCCTTATTAAAACATTGATTTCGTAGATAAATGGAAAGCCAGGCTTCATGATCATTTGCAAAGAGCTGGAGAAAACATTTTTGGGAAATGCAAATATATCATCGGAGATATTGTGCTGCAGAATGTACATGCGACTACTAAGTATAACCCGTTCGCCGCGCTTGACCGCCAAGAGATTTTCCGAGTTCGGATCGTAAAACGGCGAGTCGTTGTATCGATCAAATATCCACATGTCGTCGTCGTTCTCAAACCAATCGCGACTTTCTTCGGGCCCACCTAAATAAATGCAATGACAATTCACCGAAATAAAACATCACAATCAATTGCATCTACTCGTACCAAAGGGTATTCTGGCCGCGGCTACTTCGTCAATAGTGTCTATCTGATGTAAGTAACCAGGATCTGTGAAGACTGCAATCAACTTGGAGGTGTATGTAGACACCACATTCAAGCCATATAAAGAAAGAGCGAGAAAAAAGACTCGTGATGCATTGCATTTGGGCTGTTCGTTGACAGCCACACAAATCGATACGGCCATCGTATGAATGCCTGCTAGTGAGATTTCCTTCATGTGCCCAACTTCCGGCAACATATTCGCGAAGAACCACCAAAAAAACCAAGTGATAAATAGTACTAGTATGAAGCAGAGCCATGTTTCGTTCTGAAATATGGAGTACAGAGCTCTCCAGGCGGGACGTGGATCAGCCAGCTTGACATACCAGGTATGGCTGTCATAGAGATAACAGTCTGATGTCCAAAAACTCTCCGTCACATCATTGTCCGGATAGAAACCGCCGAGTATGAAGTCACAATTTTGTTGGTTCAGTTGGCCGAGAAGTCCGCTCCAGTTGCCCGAATCTTCGAGCACACCACGAGCTTCGAGCTGGCATGTTTGGTGGATCTGAAAGCATATTATTTGGGTTAATTGGCTGTACTGTGCTGGCTGATTCAAAAATATCGTGGAACTCACATTGAATCCCAAACGATTTTTGATAAAAGCCACCAAACGCAACTCTATGCCAGTGGAACAGTCCTTCTCCACAAACGGTGCAGCAATCGCTGCGCACATAAAAAATGTGCAGTTCTCCAAAGTGACGCTACTGAAGTACTCGTTCATTGACGCATCCACCGACTCTTTATTCGGATACGGATTGCCATCACGGCACATACCAATCCTTCGCAAACTCTTAGTGCGGCAGGCAACTTTGTTCAAATAGTTCATCACCACGAACGAGTACTCGGTATCGCCAATAGCATAAAGTACAGCCACACGATGGACATAGAAGTTATCCAATAACTCGCTGAAGATATCCTCGGCAATTTGCTCCTCCAAATGTCGCTCCTTGACGTTGTTGTAGAGAACGAGAAATCGGGCGCCCGGATTCCATGAAACCATATGACTCACGTAGTCATGCATCAGAATCTTCAGCCGGCTCACGCTATCAACAATTAGGACATAGTAGTCCGCCAACAGCAATTCGCGCTGACTCATTTTATACCGTACATAGGGTTTTGCATCGGAAACGATACGTAACTGAAAAAGTTCCCGTATGGGCGGCTGGTCACTAACAGCTTCATTGATCAACTTCAGGTAACCATCCTGTATCTGAGCGGCGGGCGTCGACATATTGATGGCACTAGTCAGAACCATATTGTAAGAGCGTGTCAGATGCTCACGTTGTTGGAAATATACTTTGGTGAACTTGTCGACGCAATGAACGCCCGCTTGCCAGGTGCGCGGTCCGAGTTCGTTCGGCTTTCGCATGTAGATGACTATATTGGCGGTTTGCTGATTCGGATTGACAATGGAGTCGGCGAAACGTAAGCACAGCAACAGCATTAAAAAGTTTAGTGAAGGCATTTTCTGGTTCTGCATGCGCACAACGGAAACGGATATTGAAGTATTACTGAAGCGGTGTCGTGGTGCATCTTGTATTTATAGCATTTCTATGTCACGGCTGCAGTACGGCAATTGCATGTGGCTTTGTTTGCATTTAGGGCATATCAACAACGGATTTTCTTTCCGAAAACAATCACATAAATTCGCATGTGGAATTTAAGGATGCCATCGTATCGCACGCTAGTTTAAGGTGAATGAAATCCTCTATGATTTGTTCGTGGCGAAAATAATTAAAATAAGCTAATTTTTTAATCTGTACAAATACATTTGACATGCGAAAAGTTTGAAATTGTTTGAAGCTCACCGTATAGAACATACAATGTGACGAACTTCTGGAAAGATACAATTTACAGAATTAGTTTTTTTTTTTGGTGTATTAGTAATAGTTTTTAATTTCGAATCAAATGTCGCTAAGCAATGCTATGTAATCTTTAAATAGGATCCATGAAAATTACTCGAAACGAAATAAGTCCTAATGAAATAGCTCCTAACATGAGCCCTAACAAATAAATTGAAACAAGTCCTAACCTTAGGAGTAAATTCATTATGAAATTACTCCAAACGAAATAAGGAATCGTTTGCAGAATAACATGCTCACAGAGGAAAATAGAAACCACAACTAGTTTGAAGTACAATCAGTATATTTCGTAACTGATTTTCATCTGAAAAGTTTGTAATTCTAGATGTAATAATACAAAATTTAGCAGATAAAAGTAAACGAAATACTTTCCAAACTGTCCATGTTCAATGGTTATTTTTTCAAATGTGTGCCCGTACATTGAAAATAATGCGATTTTTTGTTAAAATGTTTCAAGTTACTTGTGTGTCGTTGTAGCGAGTTTGTATTACTTTCAGTGTATAATGTGTGAAATTTTTAATTTCTGAAATCAACTACTTTTTTGTCGATTTTTAATTTTGAAATGTTTTGTGATTTTTCGATTCTTGTGGGTAGTTTTTCATTTCGACTTTTGGACGATTTTTCATTTTTTGCGGGCAACAATGAAAGAAATGTATCATAAATCGATTAAATACGGTTTTAAAAACAGTTTTTTCCAAATTATAAATGCATGGGAAATAAAGCCTAATTTTGTATGGAAAAAATTAGGAGTTATTTGATGGGGCCCTTTATATCGCCATCATCTGCGACTCAGTTATCTTACAGACCGAAAAACTTTCAGCGGAAGTCGTAAAACAAACGCCATCTTTGCTCGTAATTAAACTGAAATTTACGAGCAATTTCTAATGACAATAATAAAAGTTACAACAACAGCGAACTGCTACCCACATAATAACTACTACTGCCAAACACACATATACAATGAATCCAAACTAACACAAACGTAAATCAAATAACAAAACTACAAAATATCCTTTAAGCATTACTTATGCTTTAAACAAAACATCAAAGCCATTAAAATCCACCGGCAGTGCATTTTTATGTATTCGCGTGGTTGAGATTGTGTGAGTGCCTTTGCCTTTGCCTTTGTGTTGGCAGCACAACACATAAAACTACGCCAAAATGACTCATTGGGCAAGTGTTGCCATTCTTGTAGTCATTCGTCGTCTTCGTCTTCGTTTTTGTTCTTTCTTTTTGTTGTAATTTCGAGTGTCGCCGCCATCTTAAAGATAATTTTTATGGCCTGCAACTTCCTGCGACCACGCACTTTCATTGCTCTCGATAGCTTAATTTTTTTTTGGAGAGCTAAAAATAGCGCCACCAAAGCCCACAATATGGCAGCTGTGTAGTAAAAATAGTTTTAAATGCGTAATTTAATAGCGCTTTGCTGTTCTCGTCGGTGGCGTCTCTTCCGTCAAGTTGGCAACATGAGCAAATGCCTGGGTGTAGTCTTTTTAAAAGCATACTTAAGTCAGCGCAACCAGAGGCCAAGGAGCAAATGTTGGGGTTCTTTTTGAATGAATTTCCTGCTTTGCGACTAAAGGACATTCGGGTTATCTCCTCTTAGATCTTGTTGCTAAGGAAATTATTGGTTTTAAGTGGCGAGACATGAATTAACGGGAGTGGACGTTTCGGTAGATTCACATTTAATTCCATGAGTTCGAAAATAAAATAAAGCCGAGACGTACTCTTAGGTGCAGGGTCTAGATGTAGCTTCATCTGATCGAAGATGCATAGTTTCTATTCAATTTGATTGCATTTTTTATTTCGTAGTGAACTGGTTATCCTTGTCGCAAAATATCCCCATAAGTAAAATGTGAATGATTTGGAAACTTAAGCTCATCCACCACATACGTGCGTGCCTCTTACACGCAGTCAAATACCACTCGCACACACAAATAAATTATCTCAATCTTTCAATTTGCACAAGAGCAAATCAATGTTTCAATTTGGTTTTTCCAGCTATTTACCAACATTTTCCTTTTATTTTGATTTATATTTTTTCTTGTGCATCAGGATAATCCCACGCGTCGCATAAATAATATCGTCTGATTGGAAAAATGAAAATCAAAATATTTTCATTCCAACCGTAATCATAATTTCAATACGTTCTGCGCTGTATTGTGGCTTTGGCACTGGCGTTGGAGTTGCCTTCCGTTTCCGCTCAGCGGCAGTCGCAGAAATTGCGAGAAATATCTGTAGAATTAAATTAAGCTTATTTCTTATACTACTGCCAGGATATGCCATCATCGTCGTATCGTCTGCTTCTGCTGCAAATAAGGCGAACAGCAGGAATTCGAAGAATTGCAAGCAATTGAGAAAATGATAATGTGGAAATTTCTCAATTTGTGTTTAAAATTGTTTAGGGTTCTGAAATTTGTACTATCCTTCATCTAAAGAACGTTAGGAGTGATTTTTGGTTTTCAATTTATGTATAAGCAACGATTTCTTGGATGTGGGCGTAGATCCTTTTCAAATGATGGCTTCGATAATCACAATCTGGTCCCAATGACAGGAAATAGGATGACACTAATGAGAACTCCAACTTTAACTGCAATATTCCTCTTAAACCAACCAGCAAGAACACTATTTAACACAATTAAAGGCTATTCAATGAAATACTTTCAAATTCGCCGCAAGCACCCATTGAATTCACATTTCTGTGCCCAAACTTTGCAGGATAATCACGATGCTTATGCAGCACAAAAAGCTTTTACTTATTTCTCAAGTAAGCCATAGCAAAAACAGGAAAATACAAACCACATCCAAATGAAATTTGCAATTTATTTCGCAAAATATTGTTTGCGTTTAGATTAGAATTACAAAATATGATTACAGACGACGGCAGTCTGCGCTAAGAAGCACACCTGGCCTGGCAAGTGAGGGACGGTGGTAGAGGTCCGAGTCGAGGTAGCATGCCATTGCGGTCAGACAGGACTGCTACTTCGAGGTGCAAAATTACAGACCGTTCATCTCGATGAATGTGGGTTGGTGTGGGTGTGTGCGAGTCTTATTTAAATGTTGTGAAATTGTTTGCTGAAAGGAAATTATGCCCCAAGAATCAAAGAAATAAATTAGTACGACAAAATGTTCGAAAATTTACGTTGAAAGGAAATTAAAATGCTTTTTGTGTACTTCATGTGAAAGGGATTATTTTGATTGGGTTATTTTTGCTTCATTTTCGTTTTATATACGTACATAAAATGAGGGTTGCAGTATTCTGACAAATTATCGGAGTAAATTTAAGTGAACGTTTACCACACAATTTTTACAAATTTAATTACGAACAAACAGATTTCACTATGGCGAATAATGAACTTCGTTTATGGCTGGAGTAATTTCGTTTAATCTCATTTACATGCATTTAAAATGTTATCTAACATCCCCGTTTCACAACACTTCCCATTTTCCGATCAGCATGTTGGCCTCCCGCATGCCTTTCGAGCGAATCACTTGTCAAATATTTTGACATTAACTCATAAAGATCGCTTTTGCCATTTGGAAAAACCAGTTTTGTACTGCAGCAGCCACAGCATACTGATGATTGAATGCACCACTTGCCGCCTGCAACATTGTAGCAAATTACGAAAACATTTCAATTTAAATGCAACTTTTTGCAGTTTAACACACTTCTCTGAAATTACTTGTAAATGGAGTCAATGAAGGAAGCCCCTCTGTGGCTACAGCCTGCTTCCTTGTGTGCCAATGTGTAGTGTAGCGTGGCGCTCACTGAGTCGTTGTTTATATTTTGTTCTTCTTGCTGTGGTTCTGGATGTTAATGAAGTCTTTGCGTATTTTGTTGCTGAGGTGCCCTTAATGATTGTCGGTGTATTATGATGTGTTATGCCGCTTTTATGCTGATGCGTGTCAAAGTCATTTATCTGAAATGGCGCGATCGTGGTTAGAGTTCGGTGGGAATGCTTTTTTTCGATGAAGAGGTAATTTCGTTTAGGTATATTTAGGTTAAACGATATTATCGTTGAACTTGAAAATTTTTTAACCAAAGGTCTTTTTTTTTTTACTTAATGATTATTTTTAGGCATAACGGCATTAAAATATATGAGAAATCGTAAAACATTAATGTATAGAAATCACTATCTATAGAATATCTCTACTATTTCATGTGTCTCAATCTGATCGCGAAAACATCACCCCATCGTTTTGTGAAAGCGTCAGCAATATATAAGCGTTCGGAGAGTTTGCGCACATCGTGTCATCGCTGTAAAGTACCAAAATGCTGAGTGACACACACAGTGCTAGCATAGAAAACAAATATGACATTTTCAGAAACTTAAACAAAAAATGTGTAGGTAGAATGAAAATATTTGTGATCTGTTGTCTGTTGGTTCTAAACAGTACTAGCGGATTACTAACAATTGCAATCCTTTCCATTAACAGTTTTGCCATGTAAATCCATAGAAACTTGTTGTCCTTTTAGCCATATTTCCTAAGTTTTTTGTGTTTATTTATATTTGACAAACAAAGAAAGTACCAGCACTAACAATTACTGCCGAAATATCCTCTGGTTACATTACTTTCGTTTCGCCATTGTCCCGGCGACAGTGTTGTCGCCACTTGAACACAAACAATGTTGCAAATTATAAATTAGACGAAAACGACACAACCTTTAAGAATATTTTCGTTTGGCTTTACTTTACTTTTGCGCTTAATAAGACTTAGGATGACTTCCAGAGGAGTGTAGTTGTGTAGTGTACTTGTGTCACAAAGAAGAAAAGAAATTATTGTTTTCCATTAGGCTAAGTTGGCTGCTTTTTTTTGTTGTGCTTAACTTGGGAATGCATTAAACCGATTCTTAGTAAATCATCAACTTCTAACAACATATTTCTTATGTGCTGGTTCTTTACGATATGACAGTTATTTATATTTCTTTCGAGTGGCTTAAATATAAATGGAGAATTACAAAATTAAATTGTCAAAGTCCGTTTACCAAGGTGATTCAAAAATAATTGGACTTTCAACGCACTAAAACCAGAAATAGAAGAACAATTGGAATTTTGCTTAAATGAAATATAAAAATAAGACGACATAAGAACACGACTAAAACATTTCAGATGAATCTATTTTGTCAAATAAATTGCATATATTTTATGTTTGCTCCCGTTGAGAGCACGGTGGAGTACACATCGTGAGTTGAGAGGGCATTTCGTTATTACACAGGGCCTCGTGAAAACTCTTATTGTATCATAAGAATTTCACTTTTAAAATAAATTCATTTAAAAAAAGTTTGTTTTGACAAATAACAGCCTTTGTACATTTTTATTACATTCTATTAGGTACGAATATGCAAATTCATATGTAAAGAATTTGAAAGCTTGTTCATTATAGTCTTCCTGGAGTGGTTCGTTTCCATTTCAATTCTCGTTGCGTATTTTGCTCAATTACCACAAATTACCAAAAAAACCACAAAGCTTCCAATTGTCGCTGGCTACTTTCGCCTCCTTCAATCAAGCACTGGCACGCACTCATTAGCCACTTAATCAGAATCATGTACAACTGTAATTGTTATCGTTTTTCTTTAAAGGTTTCTACTCTACCTCAACGCGTCCACGCCGCTGACCATCGCTTTCTCACAGAATGTGGCGCGTAAAATTTTGTTCAATCAAACAAGTGAGTTCGCTTTCTTTATGTCCTTTATTATTGGCTGAGGATGCTGCTGCTGCTTCAGCTATAACCCCTTCGGCTCTTTAATTTGCAGAAATAAATTAAAAATCTTTCGCTTCCGTTTCCATTTCGCTTGGCAGCCAATTTATCGCGTACCCTGAAGTCGGATCAGCAGCGCACGGTGGTGCTACCGTGCGCCCTCCGTGGCCAATACGATTTATTCGTTCAGGCCAAGCATCGCGGTTCAATAAAAATAGAGGCGCACGCGGCCCACGCCCAAGCCAATTGGTCGTTACTAAATCGCACCCACCGTGTTAACATTCGAAGTCAGAATAGGGTGCGGAAGCGGCAAATGATTGTCAAGTGGGATAAAAGGTTAGTTCCAGTATAACTTTAAAAATTCTAGACATTAGGTTTGCAAAATTCAAATGCCAGTGAGCATTTAATGCATTCAATGCAATTGGCATCCTGATCAATGATTTCCTTTAATTTTTTGGTTAGCAAATTCGACTTTCATGCGGTACACTATTGCCTCGTGATTAACACCAAACACACGCAGAAACGGTTCTGCTCAGCGGTTGATGAGTACTTGACGGCCGCATCAGGGGGTAAAGAGATTTCCCGTTTCACTGGATCCGCAATGGATTACATTTGGGCAAAACCACCCGAACGTGCAAAAAAAATCGGTAACATTTGAAAAACAAAATATTGCATCGTAAACATTTCACGCTCTCTTCTGATATCATGTGGCAGACCCGCTTATCACCAATGTTGTCTGTACCGGCATCCGCACCCAGCAGGTGCTCAAAGGTCTCGCCCCGAACCACACATACTATTTGGACATATTCGGTGTACACACGAAACGTCAGAATTTGACATTTCATATAGCATCTTCGATGGTACACTTCAACCGCACCCATCCGGCGGCATTGCGACCGAACTTGCTGACGATACAGAAGATTTCGGGTCTACACGGTGTCCAAGTCTTCAGTTTTAAGGTGAACTTACATTTGGAAAGAATTACAGAGGGATTTTCATTTGACCACATTTGCATATCGCAGATACCAGGCATCGTATCGTCAACGAAGTCGGAGGATTTCCGCCAGCAAGGGACTCTTCAGCTGCGCTATTTGGTTCTTCCTTGCGGTGGCAGTGAAGTCGATGCTAAAGTTCTACGGCAGCGTAAATTGGTGGGCAATGTAAGCGGCATTTATCGGCCGACATACATTAAACTGCCCAAGGTTGCAGGAGGTGACCGGTACATAATGCGCTTTACGCCTAGTAATGAGGATGAGGTGTTGCGTGCAAATAAAGTTGGCGTGAGTCATTTGCATACATATGTGAAATTAGAAGATTATAATAATTTACTTTACATTGCTCTGCTCTGGCGCTAGTTGGCTGTGACCACAAAGCAAATATTCAGCCACCTACCAGAGTTACCCGAGAACATAACCATATTTGAGGTGCGTTCGCGGTGTAAGTCGACTACTATCGCGTGGTACAGTTCACCGGAAATCAGAACCATGAGGTGAGTTGCATTGCATTCGTTTCCGATTTACTTTTGTTCAATGAAGTACTTGGCACATTAATTAAAACGACACCAAGAAATAAAACAAGCTAACACTATATTCGCTATTCCATCTTTCTTCATGGGCCTGTCTGCGCTGATTTTGGCAATTTGCCCACTTCTCTATTGAATTTCGACTATCTCGGTTCACGATGACGCAGCTACTGTATAATTGTGCTAAATTTGCCGCAACGTAATCGCAGTTCTATCGATTACACGAATTACTGCATGGACTTCAGTAAACGACGAGTAAAGCAGCATCCACAGTTTGATTCCATAAAATGTACAGAGAGGGCCAAGAGGTGAGGCACAACTAATATATGTATTTTTATATTTACATATGACACGCTTTCACTCTCAGTGTGTCATATACTTTATGCTTCTCTATTAGCATTTCACTTATAAACATGGCTAAAATTGTCATAAAGAGAAAATATTTGAAAACTTTTTCATCATAATATAAAAAAATCGCAATTAATGTTAAAATTCAAATCACATACAAAATTAAGAGTTTCATCAACATCAGCGGCGTAAAACATGCATAAAAAAAAACTGTATGCATTGTGCATTTGGTTGGAGTTTACCAATCAATTATTTCTATAGAAATTCCATCAGAATATTGCTTATAATAAGGTGCGTTTCCTATTTATAAGTGCACCCCACAGATTCTCGATAGGATCAAAGTTCGGGGAACAAGCAGGCCAGTCCAAAGCATATTCGTGCGTTGTCTTGTTAAAAGTGCAGTTCGAAACGCACGCTAAGGATTATGATTCCTACACCACAGTTTCTTTTAGGTAAAACCAGTGGTTCTTTCCTCATCTACTACAGTCGAGCCCGCTTAAGCGAAAAATCCGCTTAAGTGAAACGAAAGGTTAATCCCCATGATTTTGATGGCCCTTAAATTCATCAAACGACCAACGATTTTTGCACCCAATGCATCCATTATTTTGTTTATAAAATTACAAAAATTATATTACCTACCAATAAAAATCGCAAATTCACTTTTTATACCCCCACACTCACTGTGGCAGGGTATACTCACTTTGTCACAACGTTTGTAACGCCCATAAGGAGGCGTGTCCGGTATGGAAAAGTATATATATTCTTGATCAGTATCACCTCCTGAGTCGATTTCGCGATGTCCGTCTGTCTGTCCGTCTGTCCGTCTGTCCGTCCGCACGATAGCGGTCGCAGTTTTGGAGATATCGACTTGAAACTTTGGGTACATGTTTTTCTCGTGAATACTGAGATCAAGTTCGAGAATCAGCCAAATCGGACAAAAACTGGGCGTGGCTCCCATACACCGAAAAAAAAGGTAAAAATTTTTTATTGTTGTATTCGATTGGAAATGTTTAGAAACGTATCTAAATGGGGTCTTGAGACCAATTTTTTTTTTTTTTTGTGGATTTAATTGGAAATTTTTAGAAATGGATTTTGGACATGGTCCGGGCTCCAAAACCACCTATAATTGGCTCAAAATAGGGTCTTGAGACCACATTTTTATATGTTCGAGGTACTTCTTCCTACTGTGTGGGGGTATTTCAACTTCGGTATAGCCGAAGATAGCCCACTCTCTAGTTTTAAGTCTTATATTGTGTGGCTGAAATTTTGATTTATGTATTCACAGTCCACCGCCCATCGAAACATATACCATTTTCAATCTGACACCTGGCGAGAGTTACCTCATTTACGTCACAGCGAATCTCAGCGATGGCAAGCCGCTGCCCTATCAATCGCTAAAAGTAAAAATGAGCCAGCAGTGCCACAACGAGCTCTTCGATTCGCGCGAGCAGACTTCGTATTATTGATAATTTTCGTGTATATAATTCGAGAATTATCAACTCGCAAGCAAAGCTTGACATAGCCTTTAAGAACTTCAGAAGAAAACCGAATCCGTCGTTTGCAAATCGTAAACTAAACTAAAATAAGCGCAAAAAGACTTTTCAAATTAAAAAACGAAATAGTAATACGTAGCCAGCTATAAAGAGCTACAGCATATATTATATACATACATAGTTAGTAGTACAAGCTAAAAAATAAGCCAGATTAAAAAAAAAAGAATAGTTCATGAGTCATTTAACTGCTTTTGAATTTGTTGAAGCCATCTTTATCTTTAAGTCGTATTTACAAACAACAAATCTTAATTTAAATAATGTATAAATTGCGCGTAGCTTTGATGGGTTGTGTTTGCATGTTGTGTATGTGCATGTGTGTGTGTGAGTATGTGCATTTTTTTTACTTCTGCTCTCCAAAAAGGTTTTTACTTTCCAGCCTTGCAAACGAGATGCTGCTTTAACGCTGCTTAAAGCCTACATTCAAATTAAGTTGAGATAAGTTTCAATTGAAGGACCTGGAGGAAAAAAGGGTTAAGGCCACTTTTTGGGAAAATAGGTTTCTTGATTGTTATCGATAATAGTTTGAATTCCGCGTCGTGTAATACTGTACTCATTCACTACAAGACGCGCTGGATATTGCACAAAAATATACGACGCATATGTGGTTTTATGAGTATTAGCTTCATTTTGTAATGTCATATTAAGCAACAAATAAAATAATTTTCATACAAATTAAAATATTTAATGTTTTCGGTGAAAAAAGGCTAGTTCATTCGTTTTTTGCTTAGTTTTGGTCGATTAATTTTTTATTTTTGGTTAATGGAGCTAACACCTATTTCCTCCGGGTCCTTCAATTAAAGAAAATAGTTTTAATCAAATTTTGTATATTTTTGCCTTTAGCCAAACAAGAGCTAAGCACTTTGCTAGATGTTTAAATGAAATGGTGGTATGCAAACTCGTTTTCTCAATCGTTACTAACAATTTGACAATAAAGTGTTCGTACTCGTATTAATAAAAAATGTATTTACATATGTACTTCAAAAAAATATACCGCTTAATTATAACTGGGGTGCAATCGTGTATCTCGCTATTGAACGAAATCGTTTGGGCTTCGCTTGACATCGAGCTGCCGAAAACGGGATACACGATGCCAACGTGAAAATGTATGCAAATACTATTCAATTTAAGAAGCTAATTCAATATGAGAATTCATAATTAGGTGTAGCTGGTTTTCTATTGAGGCAGTTCACAAGGTCTCATAAAGTCATAAGTCGGTAGTCATATTTAGTCCAAAATTAAACTTGAAGGCCATCCTATAATGTTTTATGTGATATTTCTTGACTTTATTAAAATAAAAAAGAAGGGAAATCGAAGCTTTACACATTAAAATGCTGCGAGGGAGTACACAAATTAAACACAAATGCATGATTTGCAGCTTTATGACACCTTATGAATACCCCTATTGTTTTGTGGTACATTTAATATTTGTACTATAAATATAGGCAATAAGAGACCAAAAGCGTCTAATTGTGAAATCCTGTAATCAAATTTCATTCGATGTTTAAAGTAAAAATAAAGAATTAAAGACAACTATTCTACACTGTAATTTTCGTTATCATAAGTTGTAGAAATGCAAGGGGTAAACTGGTACGTTTATATAAGAAAGTTATTCAGTTATAATTTCCGATTTAGTTAACAATTTCGGTCGTTGATAGAACTTTCGTATAATAACAAAAACCTTAATTTAAAGATATTAGCAAAAGTTACGACTTCTAACCAATTGACTTGTTGGGCAATACGACTTAATATAATTGAATCATCGAACAATTTCATCATGAAATTTCGGACACGTTTCGGTTTCCAGAAAATAAAAAAAAAACTACAGAAAATTATTTTTAAACGCTTTGACACCTGTTTCCTTCAAACGTTTTCAATTCAAAAACGAAATATTCTGGTATGTAGTTCTCTCATTGCGTGAATGATGTTAGTTAAACGTATGTATTTGGTATTACTCATACGCCACGAGGAATTAGTAAAACACATTTAAGCTACAAATATTTCCTTTCACTACAGCATTCGCTGATGGACGTTTGCAAACATATTTCAAGCCACATATTTAATAGCTTTTGAATCTATATTCCGACACTCTCTCAAAAATACCGGATTTCTAACGGTAATGAAACTTTCGATAGCACAGAAAAGGGAAATCAATGCAATTAGCAAAAATTACTCAATAATTTGATTATTTCAGCGACTGTACGTTTAGCCTGTACACGTATACAATCATAAAACCGTATGCGAGAATATTTAGCAACACTGGAAACAGCTAGAACAGCGGCAATAACTTTAACCGAACTATTTTGATTGTATCACTATATTTTTCGTCTGCATACAAAATTTCGCGACAAATACGTCAAAATAACAAAATGAAAATCGTATAAATGTAATACTCATTTGCACAGACATCCCCATAAACATGATGATGATGTATGTGCGTGTATTTGAGTATGTAACAATGGTCATTAAACAAAAAAAACATTAAAATTTGCTCAATTACGCGCAAATGGATGAACGACGAAGACAAGGACGGATGCGGAGTAGGCACATTTCCATACACATAACATTACGAAATATGCATTGGACGCCTAGAGCTGTGCTATGATATTTGTCTAAAAGCCCAAATAGTAGGCATATTTTGCGCGATATCAAAAGTGTCCAACATGTGCATTCCGCGACTTCAAAATATTCCACAATAGTAAATTTGAAAAATTATTGTGCGCTCATTGCTGCTGCGCTTTGTTGCGTCATCCGTAATGCCATTATAGAAATTTGTTGCATTTCGCTTGTAATTGTCGCGGCGTGTTTGTTGGTGATTACATTGACGCCAAATTGCATTTGGCAAATTAATTAAATTGACATAATATTGGCAAAAGTTTACAATGTCGGAATACTTGAATGTCTCATCAATTGATAAGATGAGGTCAACATCTGTGGTGTATTTTTCCCGGAATATTATCAACTGAATGCGTCTATTCCATACTTTCATAAAATCGCTGTTTTAAAATCGAATACGGGTGTTAGTCTCACATTAGTATACTTGAAGAAGCAGGGGCCGGGTTCTCGTCCTTTAAAGCGGTTGAGTCATAAAAAAAAGAAAAGCTGACGATTAGTTCGTTGTATACCATTTCATTTAGTTAGCAAAGCTCCTCTGCATATTAGCAGTGCCATAACATATGCAACAAAATAGTACACATTCTATTAAGGCGAAACGACGATGAGAACGCACGCAGTCCATGGGAAAATCCGACGGTTACAGTAACTCTTAATAGAAAACACCAGCAAAACAACATCAATTTAAGCACTGCGATAACAAAACCGCATCACCATTGGCGCTAATTGTGGTTAAATGCTTTCTGTTGGAATTGACAAAAAGAAGCGGTGCGATAACGACCACCAGTGAAGCCGTAATTTGCTTGTGGCCAAAAACGTTTTGCAAAAAACAGTCGAACGGCAGCACTTGCCATTAGCGCAACATTAAGCGGCTGCAACAACGCCTAATAAATATAACATACTTTCAGGATGGTCTACGAAAATCGATTCGATTGAGCGATGTGCTACGTCCGGACAAACACATAAAATTACAAAAAGAAAATTGAAACTGTTCAGATCTTTTCCAAACAAATTTCGAATATTTTTGTTTTAAATTTATATACATTTAAAAACGTATCTTTTGCAAATTGTTGAGCCAAGTTTCAAGACATTGAGTAAGTCTCTCTCCTCAGTTCAACAGTCATCGCCTTTTCGCGGTGTCAAAAATGGCATTTGCTGGTGAAAACCTTAAACAAATCCAACATCTTTTACGCTCGGAAAGCGGTTCGTTGGAACACGGCGAAACGCCGACTGACAGTAATGAAGGGTTGGCCGACAGCGACGAATACACTACCGCAGATTACCCGGGAATTTTGGATTCCGATCTGACCTCGTTGACTCCGGCCGAACGTGGCGTTTTCATAGCAATAGTTATGGTGCTGCTGGTGTTGTCCTTGTGCGGAAATATTGGAACATTGTATGTGAATTTTCGCCGGAAAATTCGTCCGTTTTTCCGCGCTTGTCTGATTTCGTTGGCCCTTAGTGATTTGCTGAATACAATATTTTTGTCGGTGGCATATTTGTCGCAGTACACAGCCGAATATGTTCAGATTTGGGTAAGTAGTGTATATACGCTTAGTATTTAAGTAATGTGTTTATTAAAATCTGCAATCGAGGTTATTTTGAATTAGCCAAAGTGCAAATTATAAGAGAAATAAAATTAGAATTTGTTTGTAACAATAATATTCTTTTTAAGCGCCTTGGTCCAGTCTTGTGCAGTTTCGTGCCCTTTATCACTACAACCGTCATTTTAGCCAGCAGCATGACCCTCGTAGGCATTGCTTTGGATCGTTATTTTGCTGTTATGAAAGCCGTAATCGGATTTTGGAATCCGAGTGTCGTTTGCTGCTTTGTTAGTATGTTCGGCATATGGGCTGCATCCATTGGCATCTCCTGTCCGGTGTTTTGCATTTATACCCTGTATCCAGTGTTCATTCTAACCGAGGAGGACACCGGTATGCCAGCCACACCAGTAGCCATATTTCCGATAAAAAGTGCAGGAGAACCAACAGCAACAACAACGATAACAACAAGGAGTTCAACAAAGCCCACCACGTCTTCATGGGCGGCAGAAGCCTCACGCGCGGATTTCTCATATACTCTTGTCAGGGAACAGGAGTTGGTGATGATGTGTGTTTCGGATCAGGTAACTCTACTCCTGCAAATTACTAACTAAATTATTGCACAGAAATTACGCATTATCACGCAGAAGTGTTTTCGACAAGTGATTTTTCATAACGACGGTATTACTGTCTATCAAACGAGATAAGTGGATGACTGCCACCCAGCGAGCGGCAAACAGCGTTATCAAATGTTTATCTCTTCAGTAGATTAATCGATATTTTATCGATCAAAGTTGCAATTATGGTACAAATCGAACTTAGCTTGTGGTATCCATAATAAAAGCAGGCGAACAATGGTTGCTGCGTGGCATTATCTACATCTACACTATTTTCAAAAACTGCTTCTATGAAAACTGTTTGTAACGGGTGTTCTAAAAAACTGATGGACCGATTTTAGTATTTGTTTTAAATGTTTTTATTTTCAAAAGCTGATGCCAATATAAAATATGTTTAATTGATACATGACTGAAGGGTGATAATATCTACCAACAAAAATTCAGAAAGTTAGTGTATTAATAATCTCCTGGGCGGAATGGACGCTTCCTACTACGCTTCCTTCTCGAGCCAAGCCGAGTACATCAGCTGGTACTTTATCTATACAGATATTTTTATATCAAATTCCAGTGTATTTTCGGAATAACCTATGTGTCGGATAAAATATTTGTGACCGCACAAGTTGACTTATGTTTACGGGTAGAGCTACAAACATTACCAACGAAGACAGTTCACAATTCAAGAGTTGAAAACTTCTCTTTATTCTTACAGAAAGATGTTGCACTATACTATGCCATCGTATTCGCCATCATCTTCATACCCTGCATTGTAGCCTTCATCTGGTTGAATTCCATTATAGCCAAGAAATTGTGGATACGTCGCCACTCGACAAATATGCACAAGAATAAGGCTAATTCCATGAAGAAGCCGAAGCACAAAATGCAAAACGCCACACATATTGAGCTAAAGAACGCACCTACATCAGGCAGCGGCCGTCCAGTTCGCCAATGCGCCCTTTCTATGCTGCGGCATCCGAGCTGCAATTGTCGTTCGGTGCACTCGACCAGCACCACAATGCCCAGTAGTCTGGCCATTACCATGGGAGGTGGACCACTTAAGATGTCCACCAGTGCGGCACCAATCCAAATGTGCACTACCAAATCTGCGATCCGCTCATCCAATGCCAATGCGACCGCTACTAACAATAATGCCAACAGTACGCGTGAGTCGCGCCACATACGTATGTTCACAATTATTCTGCTCATGATGACTGTCTTCATCTTCTTCCGACTACCCGCCTGGATCTTCCTGGTTATGCGTATGTATGGCTCGTATTCGAAGCCAAGCCATTGGGTTATCTACTTCAGCTTCGGCATCTTGAATCTTGCCAGCTGCGTGCTCAATCCGCTCTTCTATACGTTCCTCACTGAGACCATACAATACGCCATGGCCGTAAAAGTGAAACTTTGCGATAATGTTTGTGGTTTGCGCCTCTGTTGTGAGCGCCAACAGCGCCGCAATTCGCAGGCCTCGGCCAATTATGGCGGTTGTCAAAGCAACTCCGCTCCACCTGGAGAATCACCTACGCCTTCTGAAAATAGTTGTTGCTGTTGCGCCATAGGCGCTTCTTTACGATGTTATCAACCTCACCAGCAATCGCCGCACAATCCACAGCAGCCACAATTCGCCTCAGTAGAAGAGGTAGTAGTGCAGAAGGAGCCCAGACCAATGAACAACGACAAGGACGAAGGAGTCGACTGCAGCGATGATGGCGATAGTGTAAACGATTTATACGATTATAGTCAGCGTATTTATACCATTTTCCCGCCATCTTTGGTTTCCTCGTCTGTCACTTCCCAATGAATTCAATGGAATGTACAAAATTTAAGAGTCACAAAATTAATCACTTAAAATTCCACTTGTAGATTCCCAAATGCCAAGGTAATTGGATTATGATCATATTCGTACTAACAAGCTACCATTAACATTTGTGTATTTCATTGGGATATTCTATTATCAATAACAATTTTATTTATCATGAACCACCCATGTTTATTCTGTTATGCCGACCAAGATAAATTATAATTAATATCGTAATTAGTTCTAACCAGCGCTGATTAATTGTTAACAAATTTATGATAAAGCACTTGACTATTGTGTGCAATAGTTGGAGGGCTATATTTATCTGTGTGTTCTGTCTGGTTTTCACTATATCATAATCAATGGCGTTTCTCGTCAGTTCAGTGAAAACAGGTGTCACATTTTCTTTAAATTAGTTTCACCAATTTCGATTTAAAATTTATGTCTTTAGGCTAATGTCATTGCAGATTTTTAAGTGGCCAAAAACCCAAATCGAAGTTGCTACAAATTTAGGGGAATTTTTTTTTCACAAAACTTGCCTCGAAAAATAGGTAAAATTTCAATTTTCTCGTCAGGTATTTATTAACGTATCCTTGCACTCATTCGAACGGGCCTTTCCAATGGTACCCAAATTTACTATTTTTTAAGTCATTCAAAATTACTAAAATAGCCTGTCCCTAAATTTCTGTCCGCCACTGTATATAATCATGTCAAAGCATGCTAAGTAAAGGGTTATAAAAAAGTGTATAGTAATATTCATACGAGTAAGTATACAGTTTTGGAGAACAAAATAGTATTTAAGTGCCTAAGTAGATGTATAATTTACTGAGAATAACAAACCCCTTAAATGATGTTTGTGAAACTGTCCTTAATATTGCACGATTTGTAAGGGCTAGGCGCCCTCATCGAATAATATTCAGATTTCGCTTTATAAACACTCAATACAAGTCGACGTTGAGTGTTGAGTGGAAAGTCACGTGAAACCCAGCTCAGTTTCAAGCCAAAGCTCAATTGTACTCAAACTGAACGGTGGAATGGAACGCACACGAAACTGCGGCCAGTTGAACGCGGAGATTCGAAGTTGATAGACGTACACAGCGTTGTAAAGCGGAGGTAACTGCGAGGCGTGCACGACGCGTGTGTTTAGTTGTTGTTTTTTTTAATTTAAGTGTTTAACAAGAAAAGAAATACAAATTTAGTGAGTAAAAGTGGCAAACCAAATATATTTGCATAAATTATTTTGGGAAAATAGTGAATAAGGCTTAAAAAAATCGGGCATACCAAAAGGTGTAGTGGACAAGTGAACGCGAAAGTACGAAAGAAAAGGCACACGAAAAAAGAAATCGGCTAGAGGTGGTTTTACAAAATTAAATTTTGCAAAATTCAAGAAGGCGGTGTTATTGGTAAATTCGAACCAAGGTAAATTTCATTTTGTTTTTAAAGAATTCCTTCAAAACAAACTTTGTTTATTGAAATGAACCTGAACCACTTCGGAAACCAGTCCATTGAATAAAAACGCGTTTTTCGCATTTTCACTTGTCCCCGTACCGTTCGTTGTTCATTTGTTTGTTTGCAAGCCACTGATATTTCTCTTTTATTCAATTGCCTTCTACATATTCTTGTCTGCATTGCGTGCTTTGATTTTTCACTTTTTTACCGTTAGTTTGTGTCTAAACTAACGTTACTTCGTGTACGCTTATTGGCGTCTTCTTCTTCTTCGCATCTTTCGCTTAAATAACAGCTGTACAGTCAGACGAAAGTGATGCCATCTGCAGTGTTGCCACTTGTTCTTTCATTGCATATGCAAAATCATCATCCAAAAACAACCAAAAACTAATATGCAAAAAGTTAAATTTGGTAAACCAAAAACTACTCGTTTTGCCAAGAAGTCGTCAAATCGATGGCTAAATCGCCAAAATAGCGACAAGTCGTCATATCTGGTAACACTGGCCATCTGTTATATTTGCTGGTGGCAAACCAAGGCAATTAACAACAACAACAATCACCACACAAAAAAACGAAAAAGAAATCGCATATTTCTTTGTCGTTTGTCACGATGGAGATTTTTGTAGGTTTTTGTCTGTAACTTTTGTAAAAAGTTTTCGATTTTTATTGGATTTTTGTATGTCAACAAATGAACGTGTTGGAAATTTGTAATTAATGTCGGTTGACGTGGTACAGTTGCTGTCCACATACCTTAATTGTGCACTTGGTAATGGCCCCAATTCACCAAAAAAATACACTTAAAAAAATTTTGGAAAAATAATTTAACATAGTTATTCACAATATACGTTTTCCTTAATTAAATTGAATTTTAAATGGCCTCCATTCACAAATACAAAAATAATAATAACTAGAGAGTGAACTATATTCGGCAATGCTAAAGGTACAATACCCCACATTTAGCTTTGGAACCTTAAACCATATTTAAAATCCGTTTCTAAACATTTCCAATCGAATCCATGGCCAGCATCTCGGGCATTTGATGTTCATTTAACTCACTGTGAAATCGGCCCTTAACATTTCTATGACCATTAGATACACTAAAACTTGGAAGCTAAAACATTTAGAGTTATTTCAAATACAAATTTTGTTTTCGGATATACATAAGCAATTGGTTTGCCGGTAACAAACGCCGTCGCATACAATATGCATTTTGTCAGCAATTGACGCTGCTGACATGTCCTCATCGTGATATTCATCATCATAATTTTCATAGTCGACACCCTCCATTGGCATGTTGTCAAAATCAATATGGAATCTGATCTACTCTGACATTTAATCCACTGTCCATGGCATGTTACAAATTACATTTTAGGACAGCATTTGCATGCCTAGAAGGCTGGAGTTTTCGTATTTTGTATTGTCGATATGCATGTAACTACGTGATTTTGGTTTGTTAGTGGAATTGCATTTTCGTTTGTTTGCTTTTTCATGCATGTTGGATGCTGTGTGTAGGTGCGAGACTATGATAGAAATATGTAAAAAGTATAATATTGACATTTTAAACATTTTGGGGGTCTCGGGTAAAGATGGTGAATAAAAAGTAAAATAACTAACGAAATTCAAAAAAATAAATAAAAATAATTGGGTCAATGTGTACAAAAATAGTTACAAAAGTACAGTCTGACTCCGTAGGACAAATAAATATAAAAATAAAAAATATTGCCTCGCTCCGTTGTTATTTAAACATTAATATTGAATTATCTTATCAGTTTTTCTTTATTTTGTTGGTTCTATGTGTTTTTTCATCAGATCTCACTTTACAGCATCTAAAAGCGGGAAAGGGTGTTAGGAACAGTGTTGCCACAGACCTGTCTTCAAAAATCCCTTATTATCCCATTTAAGAAATGAAAAATCCCTCTTCTCGATTTTTATAAGAATCACAGAATTTCTTTTCTTTGAGTTATCTACGTCAAAAAATTTTAGTTACGAGGTATCAACGTATCACCATTGATCTACTTTTTAATGAACACACAGAACAACAAATTGTTTTTAACTGTCTTATAAATCAAACGCAGGTACCAAATGCACCAAAGCGAAATAAAACGTTTCGTTAATTTAAAAAGTATTCTTCCTTTTCTTTCACAAACCATTCACAAAATCACTCATTCAACTTCGTTTGAAGTTGCAAGATATTTCAGATTCTCTTGAACCTATGTGGTTGCAATCTTTTCGGAACTTCCAATTGAAATAAATTAGATTGAATTAAAATTAAAAAAGTTGTCATTGCCTAAAAATCCCGGTTTAAAGCTCGTCCTTTTAAGGTATGCAAGTCATTGACACACAGTATACAAATTTTAAATTGCTTGTTTTAGACTGTGTTTAACCTTTTGGCATTTCCTTGTGATCTGAATCTACATTTATTTCTACGCAACTGTTGGATGAAATATAGCCATAGATGTCATCTTAAAAAATATTCCATATTTCGCTTATTTCGCCACATTCACATTTGACTCATGGACAGTGGTGTGTGTGTACCTATCAGCTGTGATATGGCGTGTTTGTAACTGATAGCGGCCTGACATTGTTGACAATTATTCTGAAGTCAATTGTTGACATTTGTTGTGATGATTCTTTTTTTGCATTCTTGTGCTTGGTATAATTTTAGATTTATTGCGTTTTGGTTTTTGTTGTATTTGTAATATAATTGGTTTGGCTAGCGGTAAAATTTAATTGACTACTTTAATTAAAATTTATTTGAGAAAAATGAAAGCTTGTTTATTCGAAATTATCATGGTTTCCATTATTTAAGTTGTAGCTCAAATAACGTTTCAAGCGATAAAATGTAATTCCTATTGTTTCAGTGAAGGGAGTCATTTTGGTGGGATCAGATTTTTTCTAACCAAAGCTCGGAAGAAGGACCAACTCGAGGAACATAGAGGGAGGGTAGAAAAAATTATCAAAGAAATCAATTAAATTTTTAATTTTTGCTATATCGTCCATTCACTCGTTTTTTGAACAATGAACTCGTTGATAACAAAACATCATAATTCGAGCAATGACAAATTTTTGGGATGTGACGGTTGTGAGTTTTGCGGATGCCGAGCAGTAATAAGCCTCGATGCGGCAGATCAAAGTTGAACGAGGATGTTACATTTAAAGAGCAAAGCTAGAAAATATTGAGCCGTTGTGACCAAACTGTCCATCGGCTGCAATGCATTACTTACATTTGCATTAATATTTGCATTTATATTCCCTGCAAATTAATTTCCCGATGTGCTCGCCACTAAACTCACAAGTCACGTTCATTTGATTGTTGGAATTTTTGCGACAAACTAAACTGAATTTTTGTGATTTACAGAATTATGATTTCATGTCATAACTTCAAGTGGCATTCGATTTTGGTATCGAATGTTTAGTACCTAATAGCATTGGCCAATTAAGGCTGCTCTGTTGTTCAAACAGGATTGGCTGGCGAGGCAACAGTTAGCCGGAAAGTGAAATCGATACAATTTCAACCACACCACAATCAAAATACAAGGCATTAAACAAATGTTTGTGTGCGTGGTAATGGCTTTGTGAGTGAGTATGCTCGAACCACTTTTATTGGTTTTAGCTGTAGCTACTAGGCTGGGGATCCAAAAGAAAACGAAAGCATCTCAGAAATATAACCACAAAAAAGTTGTAGGTAGGTACTTGCCACCATTTTTGCCATTTTTTAAAATAAAATTTCATTTCAGAAAAGCTTTAAAGATATACAGTTTTTTGTAATACTTTTGAATGCATTTGCTCAAGCGAGGAAAGTGAAATTATCTCATTTGCATAAGTCACAGACATGACAGTTGATTGACACTCGTTGCAAGCGAAGTGTCATTTTTTAGGGTCCACTCAAAAGCTTCTGGGCTTCTCTTCAGAGGAACTCTTCCTTTTTTGTTAATCCATTCCACATTGTTTTCGAGTATTTCTAAACACTTTTTTTGTCATATAAGTGGAGTGACAAGAAGCGCACATGGAGACCGAGTTTCTGAGTCAATAATAAAAGTTGTCACAAAAAGTTCGTATTTTTCGTGCCCCACTTGAAATTTATTTGAATATTTTCATTTGCATTTGTTACACTTTTCGTTTGCCAAAAACTCGTCTTGTAATGAGTAAAATGCGCAGCGAAAATGCGACGAAAAATAAGTGGAAGCAGAAACAGAAGAGTTCAGTGGCCCGTTTTTACACACGGTACTCTTTCAAAGCTAACCGTAGGAACAGAATTGGAGCGTATGGCGTAACAGCGTATATCTGCACAATATAAATGCATAACTCGTGCACCATATCATTACCAACAAACCTCCATACCAATCTCGTTTCTTCCAAAAATGTATACAATAGGTTTTGAATCTGCAGCCATGACACTACTAGGATCCCACTCCACCCCGAGACGATTACTCAATAAAAAAAGCTAAACAATTCTCCCATTAAATATTTATCAGCGAAATTTGTCACATGGTTTTATGTGCTCAAGAAATAAAATCCTTATTCGAATATGTACCTCTAAATGAGTCTCCCTTTACATTATCACTTACCCATGATTATTATTACTATTATCTTTTATAACTGTTAACTCGAAAATTGTTACCACAACACAGTGAATGACATTACGATGGTCATAAGTTGATACCTCGTAAAAGATTTTTTTTCTTTGAGTTATCTACGTCAAAAAATGTTAGTTACGAGGTGCCAACGTATGACCATCGATTAGCTTGTCATTCGAGCTACGCATGCGTGTAGCGCAAATAGTCTGGAAAACTCACGAATGCATTGAAAACCGTCATATGTATTATCCAGCACTTCCATTCTGTCAGTGTTGAGTTGCTTGTAATTGTATCAGCTAAATTATAGGAAGTCTTTTTGTTTGTATTTACATTTTAACATAAACGTTTTCTTGTACAGAAATTTCTTTAAAATTGAACGAGTTTAGTTTGCATTTCAATTTGTTGACATAACATCCAGTTAAGTTTGTGGTTCGAAAGTGCCTCATTTAGTTACCCGATGGATTGGAGTTGGATGCAAACCGGTCTTACAGAGCAATTGTCATTTTATGTAGGTTGTTGTTATTTTGGTGTGTATTGTTTCGTACTTCTTTCGAAAGTTTGAAGATACAATATTTTAAAATTGAATTTAGGGCGTGATAATGTTTTCGTTCTTCGTGCTTTTGCTTTACTCAATGTCTTTCATATATATATGAATTTTTGGTTTGATTTGCTGAAAGTGCATTTTTATTGTATTGTCCGACTTTTATTAATTTCATTACTTGATTTTACCCAGTTTCTTAAATTTAAAAGATTTCCAAAAATATGAGTGTTCACGCGGAAAATAATATCTTTACTAAATATTCTATAAAACTCTTCGCATGCATGTTTGATTGATGTGTGTGGATGCAGTAACCTCCTTTGAACTTTGACCACAAATGAATCTGTTATCAGATCGGAAACCAGAATTTGATGTTGCACAGTGTTGCTGGCTACGATATTGGCTATAAGTAGCATTTAATAGTAAGGTCTATAAATTTACGAAAAACGTATTGTATACCCATCTTCACACCCAACGAAAAAAGAAAACAATGGGCAAAAACACTTTCTCTTTCATTGCGTCGTGTTCACCAATAATTTATGTACCTATACAAACAAAGTTTTAAGTGTATCTAAAGGAAAAATGTTACTGAAGTGCGTCCAATGTGAATAATAATAATGAAAATGCTCAAAGCTAATCAAAGAAGAGGAGAAAAAGTGCTAAATGACACTAATGTAGCAACGCAGCTTAACAGTATACCAGAATAGGTAGGGTAGGGTATGGTATGCCAAAGCCAAAAGGTGTTGAGAGTGGCTCGGAAATTTACATAAGAAAATGATTAACGAAATTTTTCGAAACGAAAAACTAAAACGAAACGAAAGTCTTTTAGTTAAGCTAGAAATAGGCACTAATTGTTACATATATCTTCAAATGAAAGTGAAGTTTTAAGTAGACGTTGAAAAAGTTGGAATATGTGTATGCAAATAAAAATATTTATCTACTTACAACTAATAATATTATAATTATAAGTCAACTTAAGTAAAAATCGAGAATTTTGTGTCAATGCTATTGTATTAGGGATTCTACTTTATCGATTGCAATTAGCCTTTTTTTATTTTGAATAACATCACTTAAAGTCACTAAAAGCTTCAAATGCATCGAATTCTTTCGTTCAATTAAGTCACAAATGACTTATTGTGTTATGCATTTTAAAATGTTAGTATTCTTTTTGAATACTTCATGCGTAGAATGTAATTTTAACAGTTCCTTTGTTTCATTTCTACTCTTAAAGTGTCGAAACTCCACACTTTTCCAATCGTAATACATACTTGGCATACCTACAGACAACAAATGTTCATTTCCGCTTGATGTAACTACTTCTTAGTTTGGTTGTTGTATGATGCCCTAACATTTGGCAAATATGGAACAAATTAACCTGACCATTTTTGCCAAAACCGCTTGTTAGTATCCCATATGTGCATATCATGTGAATGTATACAGTTCGTGCGCCTTCTCTGTCATGCCATCACCAAAGTTGCTGATGCCACAATCTTTGTTTGTTATCCTAAACTGCCCAAAGGTTCACTACAAATACTGCAAGAGTGCTTTGATTTCCTAACTGTGAGGTAAACATACGGGTGACAAATAATTCTCCAAACGTAACGTTAAATTTTGCGAAATTTTTAGTGAAATGTTGCAATTACCATTGGTTTTTTTTTTACTGTTTGACACTTTTGATTGATATATGTAGTAGATAGCTTTCTATTGCAGTATTTTAATAAAACTTCTCATACTGGTCAAAAATATCTGTCGACTTTATCTACATATTCAATGCAAACTTTAAATAAATTTTCCTTTGAACAAATTTTTTTTTCAATTTCAAACGATTTTTTATTTTAATTACCGAGCTCAGAGCAGTGAACTAATGTGCGAACTATTCAAGGTCACCCCAACATCTATACAAATGCGAGCTAAGCTAACCACCGGCCCATGCTAACGCCAACCAATGAAAATACACATGATATAGAGAAATATATTGAAAAGTAGAGGCTGCAATATTGCAACACTCACAACATGGCGGCCTTTGCATATTTTCGTAGTTAGTCGAAACTACACACATGAAAGCCTTAAAGCCAGACGAGGAATACAAAAAATTAAAGCAGAATTCACCCTAAAAAGTTTGGTTTTGTCTGCTCGTCTGTTGTGTCATTCGACAATGTTTCCTACGAAATCACTGATTGGAGCGAACGAATTAGCAGCACTGACTAACTATTCGAATTTGGCATATGTGAATACCAGTTCCAATTGAATATTTTGCTGTTTGTTTTCTTTTTGCTTTGGCGTATACTTTGTTGTGGGAGATTGCTGGATGTACGAGTGAACAATTCAATTAGAAATTGAAGTTTTACAGCGGAATCAGTTGTGGGTCGTGTGTGAAAAGCGATCACTATGGGAATTTGTTGATACGAACAAATTAAATATCTATTGTATATGCATGTAGAATAATCCGTCACTATCCATCGTACCTTGCATATGAAATGCTCTATGCACTACTAGTACTCGTGATGAATACATTTCTGTTGATACTTCATCAACTGTCGTTCTTATGACGTTCTTAGGTTTTCGTTTATTAGAAATGGGTTTTTTTAATTTGCTGTAAATTAGAATGCTCTACTTTCATTTGTGTAAACTCACTTTAAATACTGAAAATTGGTTTTATTACTTGAATAAACGTATATCTTATATGCAGCTTACGCAATTTGCTAGTAGAGGATTAGGCCTCGTGGAATTACTCGTACGTTCCCCCTTTCAATTATTACCAACTTAACTGTACTTTCAAGCAGCATTTATCGATTCCTAAATCGTAGCCTTTTTCGTTCATTTCATGTGTTGCATTTCCCATTTTTTCACTTCTGTGACAGCTTCTATTGCTGTCACCCATGTTAATGTCGCAACGCTCTGCTGCTTAAACTAAATACGAAATTTTTAGTTTAAGCATTCTACACCAAATGCCATTTAAAGATTTAATTAAACTGATGTATAATTTCATGCTAATAACTGAGTAAATGGTGTGGTAGACACTTCCCAATACGAGGTCGATTCAATTGCTGAAATATCTTAACAATGCATTGAAAAATGCATATTACTTCTTTAAAAATATGTTTTATTTTCATTCTTACGCATTCCTACTCTAACATTGCGTTTCAATGGCTTTAATATGAAAGCAGATTAAGCCAACTGCCTTTCTTGCTAGCAACATGATGAGCAAAATCCATTGAAAGGCATTTAACTTTTTTTCGACTCCAAACTGTAAATTTCTTCTCGATTTAGGTCAATAGGTTCCAACCGTAATCAATGTTCAAGCATTATGCAATTCACTTCAAATTCTAAAAGCAAATAAACAAACCAACTTCTACCAACAACTTTCCAACTCTCCCAGACAATAGTATCAAGAAGATCTAATACGAAAACTGATAACCCCATGATGACATTGCACAAAAGTTCAGCCCAAAATCTCAAGCCCACTTTGGCTTATGCAACCAGAAAACCACTAACAGCAGTGCAGTCAGTCGGCAAGCAAGCAAACAAACAAAATGAATCCACCGCTAGTTTAACGCTTGATTAGTTTCTGATAGTAGCGCGTGCAATGCAATGAACTCAACTGAATTTTAATTAAACTTTTGTAATTATGTCTTGGACGGTATTTCGCCTCACCTATCCTTTGTTTGGAAAGGTGTCCATTTCTGCCACACAATATATGAAGACTTGCTAATGATTCTAAAGTAAAATTTTTTAATTTTTGTTAATCGTTCAGTTGCTGCTGAAAGATTGTTTCTACCGTAATTGAGACGCAGTGTTTTGATTTTTTCTGAAGTACTGGAAAAGTGGACGTAACAGTGGAGAGTACCTGTTCTATAGTTGCATCATTATGACCCCAAATTTGACCATCTCAATATGGATGGTCATCGCAGCTGCCTGTGGCGTGGTCATGATACAAGGTGAGATCTAGCAACAAAACTTCTATTTTTTTCATATCAGCCCGACCAACCTTAAATATTGTCACTTTAGGATTTCCTTTCATCTTTACGAATAACCAGCAGGTTATAAATTGGACCACGCCAGAGGATAACTGGGAGATTGTGGCGGCACCTCGCAGCATAACGCCACACGTCGAGCTCAGGCACTTCCCTAATCGTACAAATAGCGAACCTGCTGACAGTGATGCCGAATTCCTGGATCGCCTGCGCAACATCAAGAAGAACAGTTCGATGCCCCGTATGCTGTGGTACGACACCTCTTCGGATGGCCTGACATATCCACCGTTTGTGGACAAGGCTCTGAAATTGTTCAATCTGAAGCAAGTGGCCTATGAGATTGAGAACAGTGTGATGTCGAAAGTATCTTGTACAGCTTGTAAGGCGGGTGCTGGTCTCTTGCAGCACTATATTCAGTCGGGTAAATCCGAAACTGAGATAATCAAAATGATTTTTCAGTTTTGCGTCAACTTAAACATCCAAAGTCCACGCGTCTGCGAAGGCGTCTCCACACTTTTCGGCAGTGAAGTGATTTACGTGCTGCAGCGGGTCAGTCTCGGACCCGATGAGATCTGCAGCTTTGTGATCGGCGATGCCTGCGGCGATGTCTATAATCCATATCACGAGTGGGAGGTTATATTTCCGCCTGTGCCGAAACCACCGACAGCCGAGATACCAATACCAAAAGAGACTGCTCCATTCTTCAAGGTGCTGCATATTTCTGACACGCATTACGATCCGCACTATGTAGAGGGTTCGAATGCCGATTGCAATGAGCCACTCTGTTGCAGACTGAGCAGCGGGCGTCCCTCAAATCCGAATGCTGCGGCAGGCAAATGGGGCGACTATCGTAAGTGTGACACACCCAAACGTACAGTGGATAACATGCTGGAACATATTGCCGACACGCACAAGGATATCGACTATATTTTATGGACGGGCGATCTGCCGCCGCATGACGTGTGGAATCAAACAAAGGAAGAGAATTTGGAAATTATAAAGGAGACAGTAAAACAGATGACTGAGAAGTTTCCCGGTGTGCCGATATTTCCCGCATTGGGCAATCACGAGAGTGCGCCAGTGAATAGTTTTCCCCCGCCATATGTCAATCAGGTGGACATATCCATATCGTGGCTATACGATGAGTTGGATGTGCAATGGCGACGCTGGTTGCCGCAGAGTGTATCGCATACGGTCCGAAGAGGTGCTTTCTATTCGGTGCTGGTGCGACCAGGATTTCGTATCATTTCATTGAATATGAATTACTGTAACAACAAGAATTGGTTAGACTTTATGAAATCAAATTAGTGTATGACAGCGCATTAACTTACTGTCTATTTTAAAGGTGGTTGCTTCTGAATTCGACAGATCCGGCCACGGAATTGCAGTGGTTCATATACGAACTGCAAAGCGCTGAGTTCTCCAATGAAAAGGTGCATGTGATTGGCCATATACCGCCCGGACATTCAGATTGTTTGAAAGTCTGGTCACGTAACTTTTACAAGATCATCTCGCGCTATGAAAGTACAATCATGTCGCAGTTCTATGGCCACACACATTTTGATGAGTTCGAAATGTTCTACGATCCACACGATTTGAGTAAGTCTAAATGCTTGATATGGTTTTGCTAGCTGAATCTAAATATACAATAAAACACTTCTAGGTCATCCGAATAGCATCGCATATATTGGACCTTCAGTTTCGCCGTACTACGACCTCAATCCCGGCTATCGCATCTATTATATCGATGGCGATCATGACACAACTACACGCCTGGTTATCGATCACGAGTCGTGGATCATGAATCTCAAGGAGGCGAATCTCTATGATTACCCGATATGGTACAAGTTGTATGCTACCAGAGCTGCTTACAATATGAAGGCGTTGCGGCCGCAGGATTGGGATACTTTGATCAACGAGATGGCCAATAATCAGGAGCTCTTCGACTTGTATTACAAGTTCGTGGAATTTAAAAATAACTTGGAATACATTTTGATTGCGTTATTTTTGTTTTCAGAAACTATTGGAAGAACTCTCCCGTGCGCCCAGCCTGCGACGCGGAATGTAGAAAGCGGATTTTGTGCGATTGCAAAAGTGGACGTTCGCATGATCGGAAACACTTTTGTGAGGACGTCGAAGCTAAGATCGATGATGGTTCATCTAAGTCTTGGAAATCGTGGTTTTATCGCGGTTTAACTAGCTCGTATGTACTGATTTTTGATTAGTTATTGTCATTCGTATTCGTAGCCTTTTTTACAACAAATAACAAACAACATTAATTAGTAGTTGGTATTCAGCGTAAATAACATTTTATATCGTTCTAATAATAACACTATGCGACAATACTAAGATTTATTTTTCTGATTGCCGATCTGACAACATGTTCTGAAAATGAACTCTATAAATGGGCTTTACAAATTGTATTTTAGAAATTGGAAAAATATATTTTTTGGTATCTGGGTTATAAATGACCACTAAAGGTTTGCTTGAGAGGGTTAAGATGTTTACCAGCATTGGTGGTAGGGTTAAATAGAATAATTTTATTGCAGATTTTTACACTCATTTACCTTCAAAAACTGGTTTTGACCAAAGTTTAGTCAACTGTTATTATTTGGACCAAGGGCTTTCAGAATCTGTAATCAGATTGGCAATCAGTATTTGGTGTTGCACAGTGTAAGTGTATATTCATTTTTCTTTTAACCACTTTTATAGTAAATAGTAATCGATTTAGTTGACATAATTGTCAAATTGTTCACTTTGAGTGGAATAAAATAAGATAACTTTGTATTGAAAGCGGTAGTAATAAAATTAAATCTTTGAAAGGGTGAAACTCTAATGGTTCTATTGTCCTGATAAGGTTCTCAATAAGTACAGATTTGGAAATATAGTTTTTCTACATGTATCATAGTTACTTTAGAGCAGTCATCATCAGGCATACGAGGGAAATGCAAACATGTTTAATGTTTAAATTCAGTGTTCCTCTGACGTCACGTTTAAATAAAGCGAGCCCAAGCGTATATTCATGATAAGAAAATATATAGTCGCATGGGAAAAATTTCCTTTTTAATTTTTGGGCGATTTTTCCAAATTTTTAGGTGATTTTTCCGTTTTTTAGGGTCACTTTTTCAAAAACTAAAAAGGAAATTTTGCCCAAAAATTTGGAAAAAAACAACAACCTTTGGATTAAAAATTTTTCATTTTTATTTTTGGGCGATTTTTTATTGTGCGATTCAAATTTAAATATTAAGAAAAAATTGTATATAGGTACATTAAATCACTAATATTTCGACGGCGGGTGATCTTATTGGTACTTATCGCCGGCAGTATCACGAACTGGCCCAACTGACGCAATTTCAATTTCATAAACTACATTTTTCCATGAGTTACGTTGGTTCGTGATAGTGCCGACAATACTATGAATAATACAATCACAAGTTAGAATATTGTTCAGTCACATAGGATTGTACTTGATTTCGAAAATTGAATTGTGTACAATTATTAACGCTTCACTCTCGTTTTAACTACAATTTATAAATTGTAATTTTATATATTAAAGGTAATTTGGTCATTAACAGAGCTGCTTTTATCGTTCATACTGCTTTTATGTAAAAACACATTTGTAATTTGTATTGTGTATAAAACCACATAAAGTTTTAAACTAATTCGCATACTTTTCTACTACTGTTTTACAATATATACACTACTGCCATCTGCACACATGGTGTTGGTTAAAAAACAAATTTCATCCTTTGTCACTTGTACGCTGACAACTTAGCAGCGGCTTAATAACGGGTGACGCCACTGATAACGCTAAACCGGAAACGGATACAGAAACCACTACAGAATGGCAGGTGCCGGAAGCCGTTTATGCATTTGGCTGAAAATAGAATGGATACGGTTTTATAATTTCTATGACTCAGCCAGAAGTGTATACTTTAGTTTTGGTTTGGGTTACTTTAAATGCTGTAAATATGTGTTAATTTTGGAAATAATAAAACAATAACAAATGTGTCCCCAACAACTTATACATTGAATTCTTATTTTGTTGAAAAATAAAACAACAGCTACAGCATTTTGACATCAATCACTTATCTGCCGAAATATCTCATGGGCTTTGGCTGAAAGACACCAGCCTCTCGGTGCTAGGATACTTTTCGGAGCTAGTGTTTGGACCAGCGAGCAGTGCTACCAGCTGTGTACAGTTTTCAATCACGAAACCAAGTAAATGCCATGAAATTGTAAAATCACATAGGAAGCTAGTTGACAAGCAGCTCGTCGCAGTCATACAATTTTATGGGCATCACAAAACACACTTTAAAACTAACAACTGCATTCAATGTATGAATTTGTCTCCTTATAACTTTTATCAGGATGTGTTGTTTATGTGATAATTTTTAGTTTATTTAAGTTCAAAATAACGCATAAATTTTAAAAATTTTTACGTTGCAATACTACTTTGGAATGGAATCATTCTAAATCTTTTGTATTTTAATATATTTAAGTTTCTCGATACACAATATTTATGTATTTATGACTTAATGATTAGTGATAAGTACACAAAATGAGTATATTTTATATTAATATAAATTAGGAACAAAATAATGTAAGTCCAAACAAATATGCAAAAAGTACATTCAAAACACACAGTCATACCATTAGTCACACAAATCGCCCTCACACGTGCAAATACGCCCCACTATAATTAAGTTCATTGTTATAAATAAGATAAGATTTTTTTGAAATAAAATACAAAATGTATTGCATTTTTATTCGAATTATATTCCTTTCGGATTATTTTATAAATTGAAGGAGTCGGTGGATGAAGGGTTTAATTACAAAATTGAAGATGTTAGGTTAATCTCTTGCCCTGAATGCTTCCCAAATGAAGTATTCTCGATGCATTCGGAGATTCGGAAGTTCAAAAAAAGTATATTTTTTGAAATATTTGAATAAATTCCAATTTACTATTAGAAACCGTCAATTGTATATGAAAACCCAATTAAACCCAACTGAAATGTGCACTGTGAAATTGGCCAATTAATTAATATTTAATTTAAATTGAAAATTTGAGTAGTCAGGCTAAGTGCGAGTTTCACAGTTCGAATTTAAGTGGGGTTTCATTTGATTTTCATTCACAATAGACGTGTCTCCATAGTAAATTGGAGTTTAAATGGCCGATTTTCTGCGTTTAAGTTGCAATAAAACTTAATTGCGCACTGTGAAATTGGCCCTTAGTAATTTAATTTATCAGTATTTTGGGTGTTTTTTAAATGCAGATTTGACATTACTTGAGAACTGGAAATTAACCGGTAAAATTAATGAAATTTTTTTCATATTTATATCGTATTTATATTAAACTAGCACAGACTAAAACCAAATTATATAAACAACACCCAAAACCATCAACACCCAAAAAGCAATAGTTGAGGTTTGTGTACTGGATTATATATTTGAAGCGAAATTTAGTACTTTTGTACCAAATTCGGTAAATCCAAATGTACCTAAATATAGGAAATTGTACCTTAACCGGAAGGCAGTACTGAATTTTAACAGTTCATATAAATATTAAAACCCAATATGTCAAATTAAATTATTTAAAATTTTTTTTATTCTAAATGTAAATTAATTATTTTTTAAATTTTGAGAATTTTTTTTAAAGTTCTATTTTGGCCCAAAAATGGTCAAATTTTATTATTTCCATAAAAATTTAACAAAAACTCAACTTTTTAAAAGGCATGTATAGTGTACTTAACGGATTAAGGTGTCCTTGGTACTCATTCGAAAGGAATTGAATAGACTTTTCCATTGATACCAATATCGATAAAGTGGTGGACATAAACTTTAGGTAGGTTTTCTCAACGGGTAAATCAGTGTTAGTTCAAATAATTAGTTAAAAGCTTTCGTTTATCAACTCTGATAGAAATTAGATGAGTTCGATTCGAACTGAACTGTAATACTATTTCTTTAGTCCTTGTTCACAACACTCAAATTGTTACCAGAAAGCAATTATTTGAAAGCTTTCTTTACAAAAACCAACCATAAAAGCTAACTACGATTAAAGCGAACTGAGTAACTCCAATTTAAAATGTATATGCAGAGAGTTTATGAGCCAACTCAATGAGCCAGTGAAGATCACGATCATTCAATGGTCGGTCGTAACTACGACTAACCAAAAAACCGATGACAGACGACTGCTATAATAACGGTCCTCAGCTCCGAAGTGGCGTTTAGTTGAGTTTTGCACTTGGAACGCGTAACACCACCACACCGACATGTGGGCATGAACACGGAAATGAGCATAAACGGAAGTTCAAGTTGAAAGTGCAAAGAAAGATTTTTGAAAAAAAAAAACATTAAAGAATGACTGAAGAGTGTTTCGCGAAGTAGTAGAGAAATAGAAGAATGTTTCTAGTGTGGACATTAAAAAGAAAATTATAATTTTAAATTAATTACTTGTGCCGAAAGCATAAAATCATTTTTTGGTTTTGCTTTGGGCTTAAAAAAAAACGATTTTTTTTCCTTTATTTTTCGCCGTATAAGAAATACAACAAAAACCTCAAGTTTATTTTGGTTAAAAGTGGTTCCAACTAGATTCCTCCGCAAAGTTTGTAGTTTCGAAACTTGCAGTCTTTTTTGGTGAGTTAAGTGATTAATTGTAAAAGGGTAAAAAAGTTGTAGTGCTTCCCTTTTTTTGTTTGCCTAATTCAATTGGTTGGTTGGTATTTACAATTTTACAAGGCAATTTTTGTGAGTCTTAGAATTCAAATTTGATTATATCACTCATTTGGTGTACTAACGATACAACTTGTTGGGAAATCACGATTTCAAGTTTTAGGTTTGAGGTTTTAAATTGAATTTCAGTTTTTTATAAAAAACATACATAAAATACATCAAAAACTAAATATGTGAATTCATGTAGATTAATATCGAATGCCACTAGGAAAACCGAACTTTGAGTTATGCGTTAGTGAAGGGAATGAGCGATTTGTAGTTTAAAAATTAAATTTAACAGAAGTGAGAACCGAATTAAATCCCCATGAATTGGACAATTAGTCAATTGATTCAGTACGATTCCTGAATAAAACTTAACGAAATCGAACCTATTCCAAAGCAGTGCTTTCAAATAATAGTAACTGACATGAAAACTTCACGAAAACCAGTCTTCACATGAGAACTATTTTCCTTGAAACTCTGACTCATGATCCCTGGCAAGCGACTTCTCCTGGAATAAAATCGAATCAAAACGCCAACTATTCCACATTTTGGAACGAACAAATTCCGGTAGATTCAATGTTTACATACACACATATTTTTTGTTCATTAAATGTTTGAGTATGTAAACTTAGGTTTTGATTTAATGGTCTTAACCTGTTGCCAGGTCTAGCACAAGACTAGTCAGTAAGCCAGCCGAGCTTACCACAGTCTGACTTAACATATTATCATTGGCTTGCGGTGACGGCATGGCTTCAGGCCGATTTGGCAATCAAAGCGCGTTGCTTCGCAAACAAAAAAAAAACAGTAAGAAAATTACCTTCACCGTGTGACGTATACGTAACTGTGTTGCTATTGTTGTCTTTTTCTATGACTGTTCGGAGTCTTGCAATTGTAAGCTAGTCAAAATTATTGAATTGCTTCTTTTTGGCATTTGAAACACGTTTTTCAATTATGCTTATGATAGCTTGTATGTATGCATGTGTGTATGCGTGTATCCTACAAAAGCGTTGAAGTTTTTTGTATGTATTTTTATTGTACAAACCTGGCGGGTGTAAGGTATTGAAGTTACATTCATGCCAATGACATCGCTGCAGCATACTTGTCATTAATTGTTGGCTTTACTTTTTAACTGTTAATTGTGTGTTAGTTTTGTCACAAAAACCTATTTGATTAGCATCTCATTGACTATTTTAAAATTTCTCGTTATTGGACCAGCATGAGCCACTGCTGTGAAGCGTCAAGCGTGTGACTCATTCTTCTGGCGATTATGCGTTTTCGGAGTTTGAACTAAAGCTTCCTTTATTGTGGGGTTGTGGGCATATTGCTGCGGAGTCAATATTCCAACAAGTGTTTCACAATTAAACTTCGATTGCAATACAAAATTAATGCTTTAGCTTGTGTATCAACTAGGTTCGAGTATCTTTGGCAATTATGTACAATATACATGATCTCTTCTGTAAAGATAAGGTTGCTCTTCGAATTAAAAAGCAATTTTAGAATATGAATTGCGAGTGTAAATCCATTAAGGGTATTAGAAATTATCTCAGTTGCTTTTTTTTCGTTGTTGTTAAGCACCAATTTGCATGAGTATTTTATGACATAATGGCTGCAAGTGTTTATTGCCATCAAACTAGACACGAAACATAATCTTAACTTTTGCTGTTGGCATTTTCGTCATTGAAGTGGTTCTTTTGTTGTATGTGGCCTTTTTATCTGTCACATATTTGCTCGTCCATAAACGAACTGCAATTGCTGTAAATTTGTTAAACGAGCAAGTCAGTAAATATTGCTTGCAAATGAACACGTCGAAATGCTTTTTCGTTTGATAAATGAGGCGAGATAAATTTGAAGTTAAAACACAAGATAATTGTAAGAATTCAAGCTCACTTCTCTTCTTCAATGGCATTTTTACAATTTCTTAGTTCAGTTCCACGGTATATATTCATTTCTTAGAAATCATTTGTTTCTTTGTTCTGCGTAATCATCAATCGTGATGGGATATTGATGGTGAGCACATTCAAATTGGTTTGCTTTTATTTAAGTTTCAACCTAAACCACTTCATCGGAACAAGCAAAAATTTACATAATTTAAAAAATATCTTGTTTTTTGTGGAGTTTTTGTGATGTGTTTTAAGAATCTGGTTATTTTCAGTACTTAATTACGTTGACGGATTTTTAAAAAGTGCCTTATCGTCGACTTTACGTCGACTTACTAAGTTGTCGTATGCGATCTCACCTCAATCTCTGAATTGCGAGTGTATTTGAAATTTCTGGTACGGATTTTCTTGTATTTGATATGTTAACAAAATTGTGCATCGAATATTTTGAAATGGTTCAAAGAGATTCAAACTTCTTTGAAAATTGACTTTATAGTTACCACACCAAACGTTAAATTCGAAAAGCCACCTGCACCGGTGCTGCTAATTGCTAGACCGTACTTAATTTGAATTTTAAATCAGTGATCCGTCAGTAATACAAAGCTCAGCTGTTTCAAGCTATTACCCATGACCACCTTGACTTAAATGTTGATTATAGTTTTTCATTTTGTATTGTGCAGAATTCTTCATTGTATACATAACACGTAATTGTAACTATTTCTTTGCTGGCTATCAATGGCAAATGCAGCTGTATCCCTGTTTTAGTGGCAATACAACTAAATATGAAATTGACACTGATGTTCCGAGAAATCACGAATGAAACTAAGTCGTGATTGAAAAAATTAAACAAACGACTTCAGCCGTTTTTTGGTTATTATACAGGTTTTTTAGGTTCATAGAATACATCTGCAAAACATCAGATTTCGTCAATTTGTATGGTGACTTGCGACCATACAAATTATTATATGATATTGACATGCTAAGAGGAAAAGAGCAATGAAATGTACTGACGCTCCATACATTTCATCGCTTTTTTATTCTGAGCGTGTCATATGCTCTCTCGTTACGGCCACTTTCTTCTCACAAATAATTTTATTATTTCATGTTTCTTTGTAAACCCGTCCTTCCTTTTTCAGGTTAAGAGCAACTTTCGAATGTTTTCTTTTGTTCAACCCAGAATTCATTTACATGTCCAGTGAAATCTTATCTTCTTATTAAATAAAGAAAAATATTTTCCAACATCTTTTCGTCATTTTTTTGCCAATGTCGCACAGTGCATTTATCTTGACTTTGAATTAGTTTGAAAAAAGTTCCAAAATCTCATCCAGTTAGACTTTGGGGAGAGACAATCTGAAGGAGTTTGGTCAAACTTCCGACTGGCTTTTCTTGATATTTCGTAATATGAGCCAAACTAAAAATTTAAAAAAACTTTCGCATAAAGACGGACACATATTATAATTTTTTTGGACTGAGAAAAGTGCGCTGTGCGTCGATGAGTTTGTTGACTGTGATTAGGAATAGTTACTTATATTTTATATTTCCTGTTTAGTTTCGGGGCTTGTCACTGGAAATACTACTAACTATTCTAGTTCATTCACTTATTTCGGCCGCTGTAGGCATATTTTGTATTTTTTGGTTTTCGGGTAACTAGTTGATTTAGATACCTTGTGTCGGCAAGTTTCTCTTAAAGTTATAATATGAATTAAATAAAAAATTTCATAATGACTACAAATCCATTCAGTCTATTTATTATTTATTATCTACACAACTTGTTAATTAGTATTTACCACCAAGGAATTAATTCAGAAATTTGATTAAAATGAACTACTTTTACATACACACAATGACAATTAACAAGCAGCTGAAACTTTTCAAAACTGGTTTACTGCTTTTAACTTACTTAATAGTACACACATTGTTATGTAGACTTTTTTAATTAGGCATACAGAAGTATTCACTTGATTACAAATAAAGCAAATTGAACGACTTTGCTTCGAAATGCCATATGAACTCTGCCTGTAAACTGTTCAATGGGAACCACTAGGATAGGACTACTTTCACTGTTCGTTATAAGGAAATCGCACAATTTCGTTAGAATTTACAACTCGGAAGTATTGAAATGAATGAGAAATTCTCATTTTTAGATTAGTTGCTCACGAGTTAGTTATACTTTCATTATGATTTTATTGTGGTTTAGACAAACTGATAGTTATACGATGTAGGGTCTTCAAATACGTCACTTTGGTTAAAATGGTTAAATGGTTACATGCTCGATGCAAAAGAAACGTACATCGGTACGTCATTGTGACAGTTTTAGTGCCTTCAACTTAGCTTTCCGCAAAAGTTGGCGCAGTCGTCTAGCCGTCTACACTATATTTGTGTTAAGGGGTTTGTGGTCGTTTTGTATGTGAGCTAGTGCTTGTTTGGCCTTGACCATCAGCAATTGTTGTTATGGTAATTTTATGTTGTTGCTGCTGCTACACGAGAAGTTTGAGATTCAAACTTTTACTTTCGATAAAAACCAGCCGGTGGTGCATTTTGTAAATGTGATTGTGAACGTGCCGATTATCTCTTACAGCATCACAAATATTGTACAAATATGAATGTTATATTTGCAGGCAGGAATTGGAAATTTCGGAAAAAAAAGTAACAAAAATACGTGTCAAATTGCTTTTGCTCGAATCACTAAACATTTTTATCATAACTCATTATCGTTTGGCCTGGCAAAATTCTTTGTTTCAACATTTATTATTATAAAGGGGTGAGTGGACGAAGGCGGTTGCGACAAACAAGCATTTCGAGAAAATCTAAAATGTACATGTAGGGTTGCCAGCTATTCGATAATTTGTCCAGATAAAATTTTCATTCAAAATTTAAATAAGTCAGAAAACCCAGCGGACTAATTGTACTTTCGTTTTTATAAAAAAAAAATAAAGTTTTCTTCAAAAAATTTTATTTTTTCAATTACTGCGGCAAAAAGGCAATATCCCCTTAAGTAATTAAGCATGGATTAAATAAGTCTGTATAGGGCATTCCACAAATTTTATGAAGAGTCTTTCAAGCTTTCAACGCTTTTGGAACTAAGAAAGTCCAAATTTACTAAGTCTATTCTGTCGCGAGACAAGAGTGCATGTCAATGAGAAGATAACAAAGGCGGTTCCAAGCTTGTAACGCTATGTGCATGTCTTCTGAATCTCCAGCTCTTTGATCAATATTTAAATTTGGAAATAATTCTGGCCAAGATATGACCCTTGCCACTAAATTTTTGCAAAAAAAATCAATTTGAAAATGACTCCTTACATATTGCCTTCAACCACTTACCCCTTCAACTGAATTATTTTGTGACTAACTAATATTTTAGCTAACAGGCCATAAAGCTGTTAAAATTATAAAATTTCTACTTTTGTAATCGCATAGTGTTGTAAATAAGTTCACGAGATTATATTTCCGACACTGTTTTCCCGTTCAAATATACAACTAAGAAATGTTGTAGTATTTTCGGCCTTGCCAAAGTTTAGCCAGTTATGGCGACAAGTAGCGAGTTGGAATCCAAACTGGTATTTTTAGCTATAAATTAAATTTTAATTTAATATTTTGCTTTTATGGTGCATATATGGATGTGTTTGACACAGGATTCCCATAACTGGAGCACAGTAAATTTTGGCAGAAATTTAACAAATACATATTGGCAACAACAGTTATAACAAGTTGTCGAACAATTGTCTTGCCCATATTTTGGCTACAACGCACTTGGCACCCCAGAACGACTCAGTCTCCTTAATCAATTAATATTTAGATTGTTCGTGTGGTTTTGAAGTACTTTTGTTCTAAATTAGATTATAAATATTTTATTGCATGCGTTGTACAATAGTAATGGTTGATGCCATTGTTGTGATAACCAGTTAAAGCGCAATCCACCCGAAATACTACAATCGTTTATAATTGAAATTAAATATACGATAAGCTTATCTTTCGCAGACCTGAACTTCAATCAAAGCTAACATTCTTCCGGTGCCATATATAAATCCTTAATTACTGGCGATAATAATAGCTACTTTTGTACAAGAATATAAACTATTTGCATTATTATAATGTGTGGCATACTTGCAATTTAAATAATGAAAACAAACGTTTTTTTTTTGCAGGTTCAAGCTACACACATTTCTGAAAGGCTATGTCCAGACCACACGAAAATCCCGCCTTCCTTGGTGACGATGGCAAGAGCGTCAGGGCGCGAGATAGTGAGATTGGACGAAATTCCAATTTACCTCCTAGTACAGAAGATGAAACGGTGAGTGCTCATTCCCAGTAATCCATATAATATATGTCTGAGTGTAAAAATCAATCCATTCTAGTCGCCTGCCAAAACTAAGGACGCCGGTGATCGTGACACCTGGGGTAAAGGCATTGAATTTCTAATGTCCTGCATTGCCATGTCTGTTGGTCTGGGCAATGTATGGCGTTTCCCCTTCACCGCTTTGGAAAACGGCGGTGGTGCCTTCCTCATACCATACCTGATAGTATTATTTCTGGTGGGCAAACCCATCTACTACTTAGAAATGGTCATTGGTCAATTTTCGAGTCGTGGTTCGGTGAAGGTTTTCGATCTGTGTCCAGCAATGAAAGGTGAGTTGTTCATTCATAGTTGTTGTCTGTTTTCCATTGTCCGTATTACATGTTGCATTTTGTTTCACTTTCATTTCCATTTTACTTCACACGGCATATGTCATCGCATCAACTTGCAGGCGTTGGCATTGGTCAAGTTGTATCCATTTCGATGGTGACCACCTATTATGTGGCCATAATGGGCATGACCATGCGGTACCTATTCGACTCCTTTAGATCGCCACTGCCGTGGACGCAGTGTCAGGAATCGTGGCCTGGTGTTTGCGTTGATTCCAGTAGTAAAAATACAGCCGACCATCTTTATGCGACGTCTACATCATCACCGTACCTTATGTCGAATGCCACATTGTTAAGTAATGTCAGTAGTATTGGTGCCGTGCGAAGTACTCAGCCTGTTTCGTCTGCTGAATTGTATTTCATGTAAGTTTCATCTTTTTAACACATGCATCTTTGGTAACGATATCATTAACTTACGCATGCAGTATTAATACTATAGTATCTAATGGCCAAAAGTGGTGGAATATTGAAGTCGTATGCATGTATTTACTTACTATATCAGATGAGTAATTTTTGTGTCGATAAAGCACCGACCTCAATCTTAACAGGGGAATCCCTTAACAGGACAATATGACATTCTATAAAATCAACTTGCACAAATATATTCTATAAGACCATGGCAAGATATTCTGCAATCTTGTGTTATACGTTGGTACTGGCCCACATTGTAGCCGGTCTGATTCAACAAATCAAAATATTGCACCAGACATTTATAAATCACAAGAATCAATTAAATTAATCAATGAAAACTGATTGAGGGAAAACAACGGAAATTGAATGGCAAATTGATTCTACAATTGAACAATGCTTTAATTTGACACTTTTTTGTACATAAATTTACGTGCCGACGCAATGAACTCAATCAATTAAAATATGGCAATGGCAGCTTCAAGTTTTTACAACAAATTAATAAATTGAACTTGAATCTGAGTAGTTAAGTGTGAAATTTGTTATAATTACTTCAGCACCTGCACTATTAAATTTCGATGCTTTTAAGTATAAGGTTATGATTGGAAAAATTTTATATTTTTGACAGTAGGTGCATTGGCTTGGTTCTTTTTTTACATCTACTAATTCCTAAAAATTATTGGTAAATATTATAGAAATCCATTTAGAGCAATGCAAGTTTCTTCTCTTATTCATTTGAAGCTTTTTATATTTCATAATATCCACCATTGCACTTTTTTGCCCCTTTTTCTCACATTTCGAATTGTACTGGCTATCAGACTATTGATGCGCTCATAATTTGCTCGAAATCTCATTCTCCATTTTTTTTTTTTGAATTTTCATCCAATTTTGCATACATACATCCATTTATAATAATGCTTGAAATCATTCTACTTACGTACTTACTCTTTCTGAAGAAAATGTTGAAAATTATTAAAGGTGTTGGCATTGGTCAGGCTTTCATGGTTTTTATGTTGGCCACCTACTACGAATCCATTTGCGCTGTCGTTTCGTACTATCTGATCGAATCATTTCGTAGTCCACTGCCCTGGGCCTACTGCCGCCCGGAGTGGGGTACGAATTGTATTGATTCCACGCCGCGTGACACACTTAAGGGTTTCGGTGATAATACACAATTTACACCCATAAACAATTTAACCAAAGCCGGTGATGATCGCATAATCTCTAGTTCGGAGTGGTTTTTCGTGTAAGTTTTCCAACTAATTAATAAAAAAAAGGGTGTTTTCACCACATTTCGACAAGGAACGCATTTTAACGGCAGTTCTTTCCAACTTCTGTAGCAAGGAAGTGCTTCGCGAGAAGGAAAACATCAATGATGGAATTGGCGCACCCAATTGGGAACTCGTTATTGGTCTATTCGTGTCATGGCTGTGCGTATTTCTGATCATCAGACAGGGAGTGAAGAGTTCCGGCAAGGCTTCGTATTTCTTGGCCATATTTCCGTACGTAGTTATGGGTGTTTTGCTAGTACGTGCCGTAACTCTGCCAGGATCAATAGATGGTATTATCTATTTCATTAAACCGGATTGGGGAAAAATTTTGGATCCTAAGGTTTGTTTTGCATTGAACCTATTTCGGATTCGATTGGCATCCTTAGCAAGTGAAAATACAAATCTGTACCGTATTGTCTCATGCAGGTATGGTATGCAGCTGTCACCCAGTGCTTCTACTCTCTGTCCGTGTGTTTCGGCAACATCATCATGTACGCCTCGTACAACAAATTCGGCCACAATGTATATCGAGATGCAACCATTGTAACTGCCCTGGACACGTGCACCTCTTTACTAGCTGGCTTCACCATATTCGGTATACTGGGTAATTTGGCGCACGAAATCGGTACCACCGACATCGGCAGCGTGGTCAAAGGTGGTACCGGCCTAGCGTTTATCTCGTATCCCGATGCGATTGCCAAGTTCCGGAATCTGCCTCAGATCTTTTCGGTTTTGTTTTTCCTTATGTTGTTTGTTTTGGGAATCGGTTCGAATATTGCCATGACTTCGTGTACGTGTACTGCGATACGTGATAGATTCCCGAAAGTGAAGCAATGGCAATGCGCTCTAGGCATTGCTATCGTGAGCTTCTGCATTGGCTTGGCCTACGTGACACCGGTAGGTCGAAATATTTGCTCTTAAAATTTGTTCAATTGTGCACAAACTTAACTTTTACTTGATGTGTAGGGTGGACAATTCATGTTGACACTGGTTGACTTTTTTGGCGCTTCCATGATAGCTTTGTTTTTGGGCATCGCAGAACTTTACGTGTTAGGCTGGGTCTATGGTGTGGATCGTTTGTGTAAGGATATTGAATTCATGATGGGCCGCAAAGTGGGACTCTACTGGCGCTTGTGCTGGGCTATTGTGACGCCATTGATCATGACATTGATATTGATATACTTCCTGGCTACCTACTCAGCGCTGACCTATAATGATGTCATCTACCCGAATTGGGCTTATGGTAAACACATATTTATTTTTTTAAATTTCCTTTAAAACCGTTTATTACTTTTTTGGATAGCAATTGGTTGGAGCATCACTGCGTTTGGCATACTGCAAGTTCCCATATGGATGTGTGTCGCGATCGTGCGTCAACCAGGCGATAGTCTGGGCGAGAAAATTCGTGGCGCTTTCCGACCCAAACACGATTGGGGCCCCGCAGATCCTCTGTTGCGCGAGCAATACAATAAGGAAATCGCCAATGAGTCATTCATTAATCAGGACCTGGGCTTCTGGGCGAAAATACGGAAAAATATATTTTCCTAATAGAAGAATGCGAATCATACTTGCCGAGTTTTTAAACATAATTACTTGTGTATATAGCACCTGAAAACCGATTTTATTTAATTTTAAATCAAGCTTTAAGTTGAAATTGACCTTGTACTTAAAAAGTAGTTTTAAGAAATAAAACAAAACATTTAAATTTTATAAAGAAACAGCCACGTTTGTAAAAAATTGTATATATTCAATAGATTACTGAACCACATAACACTTGAAATGAAATCATAGTTAAAGAAAATTATTTAATATATTTTCCCGCCGCCTCATCATAGATGCAAATGAGATTTCCATTTTTAGGAGCTACCATACCTGCTGGTAGATCCTCCTTATTTACAAAGACACGCTAAGATGGGTACAAGTTTTAGCACTGGAAATGGGAAATAAATTACATTTTATTTATTTACCTTGACCATCTCGGCTTTGCTAGCACCGCACATCGCGAAAATACACGTCTTGGCGTTGTTTATCAGAGGAAAGGTCATCGTAATCCTTTTAGGTGGCGGTTTTGGTGAATCGGCTATGGGCGCAATTATACGCTCCTTTTCCCCTAGAAGCACATGCCCTGGAAATAGAGAGCATGTGTGGCCATCAGGTCCCATGCCCAGCAGAAGTAAGTCGAATTGCGGCACCTGGCCGTAGTCCATTTTAAATTCATTGAGTATCTTTTGCTCGTAATCCTTGGCGCATTCTTCCAACGAAATGTTCGTATTGATAGCAACAAATTGATCCTCTGTTAACGAAGTACCCGGTATAAGTTGTCGCTTGTATACACCAAATGTGGAGTCTTCATCGCTTTCGTCGACGAAACGTTCGTCACAGAAGAAAAATTTCCATTTGGTGAGATCCGTTTCGATGCACGGTATAGCAGTAGATAAAAAGTTAAGTACTGATCCGCCTAAAAATTTCAAAATGAAAAAAATAACATTTCAGTTTGCTTGCTTTCTCAAGGTCAAATGCAATAGCTTACCTGAGAGACCAACTCGAAATACTCCGCCATGGCTTAGCGCCCTCCTGGCGCAATTTCCTATTTCCTCAGTCAAACGGGCGACCACTTCTTGTTCATTTGATAATACAATTTGTTGCATTTCCTTAAAAAAACAATCTAATTTTCGAAAATTCTTCGTAAAATTGCTTGGAATGCAATAGTTTGACAATCAGCTGTTGGCTCGAAGTCTAAAAGCTGAATCAACTTGTTGAATGACCGCCTTTTTTAGCAACAAAGCTTTTCCAGTTTGCTGGAGCTCCATTAAATGAGCTTTTTTCAATGGGGAGCTTTTTCATTGTTAGTTCCGAATGAACCCGCCAGATGTTTTTAAAGGCAGCAGTTCCCAAATAGTATATACCGAATAAAAATTACAATTTTTAATACTTGTCAAATTTATATATATTATTTGTTTAGTATTTTGATTTTTGTTCTTGTTAATCACGTCAAAACCACCCCCGAATTCGCATTTGATTCCAGTCATTTTTGTCTATGGAACGTCGTATTGACTGATACTAAACTCTATGTATTTAGTTAGTATTAGAAGTAATTTGACCGAATTACAGCATTAAGAGATAGTCTTAAAATGAGCTATGTATTTATAGCCAAATTCGGCTTTCAAACTGTATTCTTATTTTGTAAATGTTGGTAAACAACCCAATGTCCTACAAATACGCTTTCGCAATAATAATAAAATAATTTCGTGCGTATCTGTGTTGGCATTTGCCTGCCAGCATGTTTGCTTCGCAGTAAAGTAAACCGAAATTGATGCCATGTGCCGAGATTTGTTTACACTAAACACACACGTTCGTTGACAGCCACAGATATGTATTCTCTAGACTGTACCCTGTTGGCCATGGCTTGAAGACATCATCAACGAATGGCACATGACTTGTATAAGCGCTTGACGACGCTCGGATGACCAGACAATATTTTCATACGATTGTCCTCTGTTTTATCAAGGACTACGGGCGACATTGTCACCGATCTGTCATCAACGAACCCAAATTATTTATTCATTTAATTTTTTTATATTTTATTATTCTGACTTGTCTAGAATAATTTGAAATAACTTTTCCTTGCGGTTCAAACCCATGTCCTCTCGAGCTAAATGCCCAAGCGATTCGGCTATCGCTAGCCTTATTGACCAAACGTCTAGAAGTATTATATATCGTTAATCTAAAGTTTAGATTCTAAATCTAGAAATTATAAAAATAACTTTTTTCATTGATGGCATGAAGGGCGACGCGTTTCAAATAAAAAAAATGTCGTTAACGACTTCGTTGATGACACTGTCTCAATCGACGATAGCCAACTGGGAACATATTGCACATATGTGTATGGGAAAACGAACGCACACAAACGCACTGCCGCAAACTGATAAGGCAGAAATTGTGAAATATCTTCTGGGAATAGGTAGGTGGTGGAGAATACGCAGAGCTTTCGTGTTGGCGCTTTACTGACATAAGGATGAAAAGCTAATCCCAAAGAAACGGCAGCGACCGACGGCGGCTCAGCTTATCTGTTTGCGTGTGTAGACTCAGGCGCCCCTAGGTATACAGCAATAACTTTTTGCAAAAGGCAATTCGGAAAAAGTACAAATGTATGCTTTCCCAAAGAAAATAAAAACAAAAACGAAAAAATGGTGACCTCACTCACACTCAACCACTCAAAAAACGGGTATTTGAAATTTTTGCATGCATAATTTTGGGCTAATAAAATTAGCTTTTGTGAATTGCCTGTTTATTTGTTTGTTGGTTTAGTAGCGGACGCTTTGGAACGAAGCGAAATTTGTAATCATTTTTGACTTTCCGCTGATACCGAAAACTAAACAAACAAATAAACGAGAGTTAACCAAAATTTTCCAATTCATTGAAAAAGGGGTTTGGGTAACAACTCTGTGTTCAAATGGGGAAACCACATGTTTCACAAATGCGATATCGGATGTTTTTGCATGCCAATGCGGAGCTTATTGAACCCAACAGGCTCCATTCCCGTAAACACATTCGAGGAGAACTCTGAGTGAAAAAAATATCACGAAACTACTAGCACGAAGCATTGTTGCATGCTTTGTATAGCCGGTCATTTCTCGACCGATTTGATCGACATAAAATACTACTGCATTTTGAATATATGTCCTTTTTGGATTTTTTTTTAGAAAGATTCGAATTCGTATCTCTAAAGACTATACTACAAATAAAGTTTTTTCAATTTTGGGTACATTGTACGCATATTGATTTATTGTAAACGGAAGGAAACATGCATGCCAAAGAGGGAAGTTGTTTGGTTTCGTGTCATATCTTGTTAAGCATGCAACACTTCCGCTTCCGATGGCCTCTGTCGTTAGTTTGCAAGTTCACTAGCCTAGAGCTTGTTTGCACGTTACGTTGTACGTTTAAGATCCGATTCTTTTTGACGTCTACAAACGTAACAATGTTTGTAAAACGTGCCAGGTCAGGTGTGGAAAAGTATACATGTCTGCCTGCCTATCCTTGGAACTTAGCTTACAATTTTTCTCATGGGAACTCCTTACAAAATGATAAATTAAAAGGAAGCGAAGATCCAAAATATCTGTCAACACGATTGCGGTTGCAGATGAAGCGAAATCTTGTTTTCCTTGATTCCATTGGAAATGATTAGAAACGGGTCTTGGACAAGGTCCAATGCTCCAAAATCGCCTTTAAAATGGATCAAAATGGGGTCTTGATATGAAATTTTTGGATTTGGACATCATCTGAGGTCATTTTATGTGGCATTGCCGAAGATATGTAGTTCACTTTGTAGCTTTTTTAAATTCTAATAAAGGCATTAACTCTTAACTTGCCCACACTTGTCAACTACACTCCCCCATTGAGTAATGAAGAATTTTATTGGCAACTGTTGGTGCGCGCCACCCAATTACTACATTCGACAATTAATCTCCATAAATGTTTACCGCGAAAACATTTTTGCGGTTGGCAACGCCAAAGCATGTTCACTCCAAAAGTGCACAACAGACGTGGCCGATACTGTTATATTTAACGCTAAAACGTTGCCAGGGACCAGAAATTGTAATTGGCATGGTACCACATTGTTGAATGATCGGAACTTGTAGTTAGATAGTTTGCTGCATTAAATTCCACCAGCCTAATAATGACATAACCGAATTAAAATTTTTTTTTTTATTTATTGTTTATTGTTTTGTGCTAATCTTGTTTTTCTATCATTGAATTATGGTTGGGGTTTATTGTAGTTTCTTGCATCAATAACCCCATTCGGTATACTACCGAAAGTAGTGTATAATCGTTTTATGCGTACTTTTACAAAAGTACACTGTTAAGTACACCGGCTCATGACTACCCCTAATGTAGCATTTGTAACAAAGAAAATTCATCAATGATATTTAATTAAAGTATGTTTCTCCCCGCTCTACACCTTGCGATATTTTTAATTAATAAATATTTGCGAGCGACAATTACACTTTCAAAACGTTACCCCCGAGTCGTTTATGGTTTTATTGAAGGAACTTTGTGCGTTATTCAAATGTTCACGTCATTTACACGTTGTTTCCTTAGACGTTTTCATTAAGGCTAATTTGCATTTCGTGAAAATTCTATGTACCTAAGAAAAAACTTTTGCGAAGAATTTAACGTTTGGAGCGGCAGCTAGAGGCAAATCGCGGTAAAAAGTTAAGGGTGTCCACTGCAGTTGGGACTTAGATTCTGTTTGGTTTCCTTAGGTAGCGGTCAGAGTTGGAAAGTAACGAAATGTTATTGATTCGTTCGATAGTCATCTCTGGCAGAGAAAAAAAGTGGACTCCCTTGAACCGCTTTTCATATTTTTTGCACCTACGTGAATTTCTGTAAATTTCTTTAAGGGTGTGTTTTTGTCTTTTTGTGGTGTTTTAGCAATGACATTGAATGAAATTGAATATATAGATGCTCCATTGCCTACCAGTGTTTCCAGAAACAACATAGATCGAAGGTACACTACCATGTCTACGCAGTTCACTCGAAATTACAGCACAGATTTTCACCAAAATTTAGACACGTTCTATGCGTTTTGCGTCATGTTAAAGCCACGCCCACTTTCAACGCCCTCAAGTTGGCAAAACTGTATATATCTCAAACGTTTTGGATCGAAAGAAAAATACCCCGAAAAAAATCCTAGTCTCAAGACCTAATTTCGACCCATTTATATAATACAGCAATACAAAAATTTGAAAAGTTGTTGCAAATTTGTCTGATTTTCGAACTTGAACTCAGATTGGAGGAGAAAAACTTGTAAACAATCGTACAGCAACTATCGCACGTGCTAAGGCTCACTTATTTTGTAGGTACTTGTTTGTTCAATATTTCCCAAATGAAACAATTATTCAAAACGAATATCATTAATTTTCGCGTAGTTGTTGCTGTTAGCTAATTTGGTATAAGACAAACTTTTACCAACTTGGTCATTTGGGCACATTTCCGACATTAGCATTTTTAATATTCAGCAAATTTCTAACACACCCACCCCATTGGCAGTGTTCGGTGCTCAAGTAATTTTCAGCACATGTTCCAACACATCGCGTCGCAACACACCCCTCCGAAGAACAAATCTAACAAACAAAAAATAAAAAAAAACTGGAACCCTCTCCTAGTTTAGTTCACCAACAACTTCTGCCTTGCCCTGTGAATGTTACTCGAATGAAATTTTGCATTTCTTTTGCTTTTATTTGCTGACCATAAATAGAAATATCCACTGTCGAGTTCGATTTCGTTCGCGCGGCAGGACAGCGGTGCCACACACACAATTGCCACTTGTGCCACAAAATCCATTTGCATTTTCATGCCAACCATCATCATTCATTCGAATTATGAGCGAATGTCGTTCGGGATTGGGCAGGATGGAGGAATAGAGCTGCCAAGTATAGGGTTTTCGTGCCGACTTCTCAGATTGTTTAACAAAGGACGAACTGACTGACCGGCGCGTATATCGTGCATTTTCAATTTCTCTAATTGATTTTTGCAATTTAATATAGTTCATTCTCCCTTTAAAAGCCATGGCAACTCTGTTTGAAATTCTGTGGCAACTGCTTGTGTTGACAGCGTTCATTTAAATGTCTACAACTTGGGCGTTGGAATCGAGGTGCACTGCTGCTGCACGCCACCAAACGTAACACTTAATTCCGCAAACTCTCATGGAACGAAACGAAATACCTAAAGCCACCCACCCACCCACATGTGGGCCAATTGCCGCTTGCTCACCAGCAGCATTTTGGCACAATTGCCGGTTTCTTGTTTGATACGATTCGACATCGTTTGTGCGAACTGTTGCAGCTGTTCAAACTTTGAATTACCAGAAAAAGGTTTTCTGCTTGGCGTACTTCCTACGTTTTGTGTGGTGTTATTTTGGGAGCTCAAAGTTGGCAGCCTTGCCCTGCCCTGCCCTGCCGTGCCGTGCCTTTGTACTGCAACATCGGCGACAGCAATGGCGGCACTTAGTCAGCGTGGGTCAGCGTCAGCTGCTGTAAATTGTATTTGCTGTTTGGGTGGTAGCGGCATGCTGCTCCACCAGTTCACTTACAAAAGTTGGGACAATTTCTCCTTCTCGCTGTCGTCGTTGTTATTCCTGCTACTATTGTTGTTGTTGTTGTTGTTGTTTTTGTCGTCGGCGTCGTTGCTGGGGCACCATTTGGCGTCAACGCTCTGTATGCGAATTTGTTGGTTCGACAGTTTTCCTTCCTACAAAAAAAGGCGTTCAAGATTACTGTTTACATTGGCATTTTCATGGAAACAATGCGCGGAGCAAGAGGGGAATTTGCGTTGCGTTGCGTTACGTTATTATTATTCACAGCTGCGACCTTCACACACACCCAGGCATACAGACATACACAGGCAAGGACTCTTAAGTGGGATCTAAGAAATTTTGTTGCACCAATTTTGGAAAATTTCAGCATCGACGACTGCAACATTTTCTTTTCCACTGTAGGTGAGTTCAGCGCGTTTTTATGTCTGGCCTGATGTCGCTCGGGACGCCTGATGTTCCTAACTTTTTGTACCATCCTAGAATTTGTTGTTGTTGTTGATGCTGCTAATACAATGATTGCAATTGGTTTTATCTAAAAGTCGAAAGGAAAAAATTCTTATTTGTAGATCTCGTAATCAGCTACATTTGATGAAGCATTCCATACTTTCTATAACTTTGCTAATTGTACGGGAGGATGATTGAAAAATTGTATCGAAAAAAATAACGAATCCATCTTCAAGTTGACACCCCACCACCACGGCAATAGGGCGAACGGTAGAGTTTCTAACACTCACATACCTACAAACACCTCATTCCATCATGTGAACATTGACAGCACGTTAGCATTTCCCGAGCTCTTAAAAACACTTTTAAACATGATTTCAAAAAATGGGAACGCTCCTAGTGAGTAAAAATGAAGGGGTTTCTTGTGTCAACACACACACACACACACACACACACACACAGGAGTCCTGTTTGTTTTTGTAGCCATGTGTGCGTAATTAATGTACACACACATACATACAGGCAGTAAGGAGTTTCCACAAGGGGTTAATGCCTCATAATAGCATCCGACCGCCCGACCGAGCAAGCGAGCGTAACAAGTGCAGCTGTGATAATTTTGCAAATGTCTCACATATGCTGATTGCGCACATTTCCATGGATTGTGGTGACTTACAGATTTCCTATTCTTTCTTTGTGAATTCCTTGCCCTTTTTCGGGGGTTCGCTGTGAGTGGGAAGGGTGGGGAGACGCTGCTGATGATGATGACGATGCGTGTGATTGTCTGTCATCGTCGTAGAGTTTGCTTGAGCGTCTGTGTAAATTGTTTCAAGGATAATTGATCACATTTTTACAGCCATTGAACATATGAGGTGAGGCGTAGTGATAATGGGTGCCACGAAATTCAGTTACTTTAAACGAATAAATGAGCAGAACGGGTGTATTTCATTGCAAAATTTTAACACCTTTTCACAATTGCTTTACAAGTAGAATCTTTTTTTTTTAAAACCCTGCTCTTGTTAAATCGGTTTTAGTGGTTAGTCACGTTGGTGTAAAATTATCGCGCTTGCATGTTGCACAGACACCAGACCAACAAAAATTACTGAAACTACTGCACCACCAAGTTACCTATTGCTAGTTCGATACTGTTGCCAAAGTGTTCGGCAATTTGTGTTCTTTTACAGCTGTGACACTATTTATAGGTATAAAAACATTGTGGAGGAAAAACAATTGGTTTATGTTGCAACGCCAGTAAGAGTATTGGAGGATGGTGGGGGCAAACTTGCCATTTTTAGATGGAAAAACAGAAATTTTTGTTGGTAATATATAATATAAAGTTATTGGTAAAGTTTTTTATGCAAATCATTCCCAGTAAAGTACTACCTAACAGCTTTCCGCACTGAATTTTTATATGTTTTTACCATTTAAAATTTTCTATAACCAATTGTCAAGAGATCGTTCGTTAACTTATCGTACCGTTCTTATCGTTCACTCTCTAGTTTTGATTTATGTACGTGTGTGTATATCCCCTTACTAATGTTATCCTTTCCATTGTTATACCTCTCACACGCCACTCTCCACTTCCTGTTGTAATTTAGGGGCACATCCAATTTTTTGGCTAAGCCATTATTTGGTATTGCCATTGGCAATTAATTTGAATGTTCATACCACAAAACATTTTCGTGTTCAGTGTTTTGTTTGAGTTTGAAATACAATTGAATGACATGAAAATGGAATTTCCATACATATTCGGTCGTCGGTTGCATATTTTTAATTTTTCACTTTACTGCTCAACGAACAACGACAACGAAATACCAACAGCAGGAGCAGTACATCAGCAACATACCACACCATCAACAAAGCAACAACAACAAGTGCTGTTACCACTACAACTACAACTTGTTAATAATCATTTTGCCTCTCTGTGGAGAAAAACTTTTGCAACTGACAGTTTCATAATTAGGTATTCAAAATCTTTAATAACGAAATTTCATGGATGTAGATGGAGAATGCAGTCCGCTCCGTACGTGTGAGCTGTTCCCAGTAGAAAATTTAATTGTACTTAGCAAAACATTTGACCGAAGTATGTCCTTTCAACATGTATGTACTACGTACTATGTGCTCAAGTTCTAGTCAATAAATTACTATACCGACGATGGTCGTGTTTTACACCCTAGACTTTTGAGGAATTTCTTGAAATTCTTTTCAATTTAGTATTTCCGAAATTTCTTTTAGGGCTGCCTAGCCTTAGCTGATTACGGGTTATGCTCAGATCTAACAGTTTACTTTTGTGTGAATGTGTGTGTGTGTGTATGTGTGTTGAGCTCTGTATGGTGCCTGCCAGTGCTGCCACTTCCAGATTCTCTCTGCCAATGTATTTTTTGCCTCACATTTCCGTTTTGGCTTGGTTCAGTTTATAAAATGAATTTGGTTCGTCGACATTTGCAGGAGGCGAATGTATGGAACTCCTCGGATCAGTTTGGGTTTGTTGTGCTTTCTGTTTTGGACTCGTTCATTTTCGTAATTTTAATGTGACAGGGTATATTAACTTTGACACAACGTTTGTAACGATCATACGGAGGCGTGTCCGGTATGGACAAGTATATATATTCTTGATCAAAGACTGCAACTGGAACGAACTGGCCTGTCCGCAAGGATGCAAGTATGGGGGTATTTTAGCTTCAGCTTCAGCATTAGCGATGCTATAATACCCCCATATTCTAAAGTATTTGTTATATTTGGTCGTCCTTAGTCAGAAGATTTCTTCAATTCGTTCTCTGCCTGTTTTGTTGTTGCAATGAAATTGTGCCGTAGGGATTGTGGTTGTGATATCGTTGCGTAGTTGAGAACTGGCGCGTTGTTTCTGAATATAGCTTAGGGTTCAAATGGTCTGACCGATAAAAGAAGAACCCAAAATTTAAATATTTAAAATTAAATTTATGTTAAGAAGCGTAAAGTTCAATGCGGCACATTCTCAGTACCAGTGGCGTTCCTATGGGTGGGGGTGGGTGTGGTCTCTTTTTGATTATTTCATCCACAATAAAATGGTTTCAAAGTGAAGGATATCGTCCATATGATGATATTTCTAAACAATATTACACCCGTATACATATTTCATTGCAGTAATTCAAAATTCTTTAGTAAACGACATTTTACTTTTTAGCCTAAAACAAAAGTTAAGCGGAACAGAATACAATTTATGTAAAATCTGAATTCAAACATTGGTTAGGGGGTCAAATAAAAATAAATGACATACCAGCAATTTTAATCTGGGCTTTTGACCTATTTGCAGGGGTCCCAACGGCAATATGTTCCGCCCCCTTGGTTAGTTGGTTTATCGGGCTCTTCGGTTGGTGCTTGAGCGATTCAATACAATCTTCTTTTTTTATTTACCTCTGAGTGGCTTTTCGGACTAGACACCTTAATGACTTTTATAGACGTAAGATATACATTTTATAAAATATTTTAAGCTTTAATTTAAGGACACAAACCAACAATAAGTTATCTCCTGTAGACTTCATAAATTATTAAAATTGAATGCACGCACCCTACAAATTGAAAATTCGCCCATTAAAGCAATTGAAATGCAATTAATCACAGCTACTTACATAACAAAACTGTCAGCGTAACAACGAGGACGACTTTTTTCATAATTGCATTTGATGCTGTTGCTGTCAGTTGTTCTTTGACAGCACCAACACGATGCTGATGTTGCTGTTCTTGACGCTTCGACAATTTCGAGCAAAGGCACCAGCTGCTCGTGCTGCCGCTGCTGGAAGCAACACATTTCTCCATTTTCGCATTTTCAATGAAACGGAATTAAATTATTTAATTACTCAAGCACGAGAATGACAGCCATAGCAGGCAGTGGCAACGATAATTCCACCATTGCTAACAATTGCAGTTGGCAACAGTGGCCAGGAGGACAACAACACCCACCATGTGTAGTGTTTATGCAACAATAACAATTGCCTCAACAATGTTACAAGAGCATTACAAATCTTACATCACTTGTCTAGATTCACATGAACGAGTTTATGTTTCACAAATGTTGGGTTTCGGGCTTTCGATCTCAGGATCCCGAATACCGGGAAAGCAGTACAATTTTAGTCCGAAAATCCCGCAAAATGTTCAAAAACACATTTAGTGGCATTCATCGTGATGAATGCGTTCACGCAGCTAAAAAGCATTTCTTTAAGCCTTCCATACAAAATTTCGGTTCCGGGTTCGGTTCCATGAATTGAAATGGTTCCGATTTCGGTCAACACGGTTCATGGCTGTCCCTGGTCATCATTATATATTTTTCCTAGGGTAGATATTGTGTAGATGGCTTGAAACTCTGTCGCAGTAAGCACTGCTTATTGGTATTGATACAATAAACCAAATTCATTTGCAGTGTTGTAAACTTATAAATTTTAAATCACGGAGCCAACTCATAAATATTTTGTATCGCCTTAAACTTGTTTTTGGTACAACTTTACACGGGACGAAAATTCTGGACATCCTGACGAATTCAGGCCATGTGTTAAGTTTGACATTTATATTGTGAATATAATTTAACGAACATTTTCAAATACCTGTAGTAATTGTTTCTACAGCAAACTTACCCAAATTGCATAATATCAAAAGCAATCAATGTCAATTGCAGCCAACTTCGGTGCATTCCTAGCCAAACAAACACATTCGCATTTGTAGAATTTCATTACAAAGCCCATGGCATAGAAGCGAAATGTGAATGGTTTTGTATTTTGTACTACCCAAATGTCATATTAGCACACCTGTAACTTTCTGTTGTTGCGGCATGGAGCAATTGCTGTTATTGAAGAGACGCGCCACATGCAGCCACATACGATGTTTAGGTATTAGTTGGCACACAAGACTATACAATTCAGGCTGCACGTGCATTAGACCCCACACGCATAGACTAACAGATTCAAATGTGAGTAAAAATTCACAAAAAAACACGTGCTCCCCCGAAACTCGTATTTTCCCATATAAACTGTATGGGAAAAATTATATTTTTTGAAAATTCAGAGGAAAGCGAAAAAAATCGTGAACTTAGTAAAATTGGTAGAGAACTCTTCGAGGAAGAAATCCGTGTAGAAGCATTTTTTTACAAACCTCCCAACTCCTTCAAGTAAAAAAGTTACCTAAAAAAAAATATTTTTTTTTTAATTTTTTTTGGATTTCCTGAAGGGATTTCCTGAACCGGATTTTAAAGCGAAACTCTTGAAACTTTTAAGTTCCGCGACTTCCGCCATTGAACTTAGCTCGACCTCGAATTCTCCACCGGCTTCTGGTTAAAGGTTCTTCCTCGTCTGTTCACCAATCGATTGATGTTTACAAAAATAAAAAAAAGATAGATTGGTGTTTCTAATTTAGTTAATCAATACACATATTGAAATGAATTATAGGTATTGTTGACTCGTATATAATCAATCTCAATTTGTTTGTTCTCTAATTAAATGAGGAACAGCAATATAACTATTTTAATTTTTATAAACCTCATTACATGTAATTATTTTTATAATCAAAATTGGCATGAGTCAAGGAATTACGTTGAGAGTGTCATGGACCACCTGCCGCGTCCTTTGCGAGGCATTTGTTTTCTATTGCGACTCGTTTATTTCATTTATTTTAACTTTGCTTTCATCTTTTTTTTGTTTGCTATTTGCAACATGTTAAATATGACCAGCCGACAGCTGCTGTGCACGGCGGCTGTCGTTCGTTCTTAGGAAATGTGGCCATACAGCAATGGAGTAAGACACAAAAAAGAAGAAGGAGCAGCCGCATCATTCACAACATTCACAGAAATATTTGAAGTGTTGTTAATAAAACCTCGCAGTTGGTTTATACCGAGTCGTTGGTGTTGGTAGCCAAAGTGGCGCCATCATCGTCGTCATCATCGCATCGCGCCTTGGCGACGATAGAGATGTCAGCGCCAGTGACAACCACTTCTGGTTACAGTGTCTCTTCTTACTGCTGTCAGCAAAGAAAAATGTGCTGGATAGAGCGTAATTTAAAATCAAAATCTTTTAATTTTTTGCAATAAAAAATCTTATTGTTGTATTGCGCATCGAAAAAAAATTTAAAAAAAACCTAATCGGAAAATTGGCCTGCAATATTTCATATTTATTTTAATATAATATGCGTTTAATGAAGAAAAAATGATTTCTCAGCTAACAGCGTTATTTCGCATTACACTCTGCGTATACTTTTGCAGCTGTGCGAAAACAGTTGTTACAACACCACTTTTTTGTAAATACAAAGCGAACACCTGCACTGCACACTGCACATAATGTAGATAATATTAAGCTAGCTCACATGTTAAACATATCTAAACATTTAAGTAGGAATCAGGGATGCCAACTACTAGTACCCATAACTAAATTTCACAATCTGGGACAAAGGATTGTGTACTTGGGTATCTAAGTCAACCAAATTTGTCGTATTGAGTTAGTTGATTTTAGAGATTAAAATGATCATAACAAATCCAAAAGTTAACACAATCCACTGGAAAAAACCCCATTGGCCCGTATTCATAAAACACTCTGTTCAGGAGTGATCACTGCTCACTCACGAGTGGAAAATCTTTCAGCTTTTTAATATCTTCAATATGCCGAATTAGTCTTTGTCAATATTCAAACAACGCAATTGTCGCAACCATTGTCTTTTGTAGCACCTATAAATTTTCGTTGATTATAATCATAACATCAACAACTCCATAAACCAATCATAAACCAGCAACTCAAACTCGCATCATCAGTATTGGACATTGTGTGGACATGTCCAAAAATTTCTTTATCGCCACGAAACATACCGCAGCCGACAATTCGACAGATATTCAAAACGGCACGCGTACACATGGTACGTCGCATGCTGATACTCCAAGTTGCAGCAAAAAGTGATTGGTGGCAATCGAGCCATGTTGATAGCAAAATGTAATGTAAGGGATTTCAGAGAATCCTCGCATGCGACATTTGTGCTAATTGAGGAGCTTTCGCATGTGCGACAACGATGGCATGCAAATCTGAGATAGCCAGCAGAGTATTTCTTAAATCAGCTACATTTATTGAACTGATAGTGGGATTTCTACCGACTCTTTGCCATCTCATTGCGAAATGATGTCTCACCAAATAGATGCCGAGCGTTATCTTACTAAAAACATTCAACACTGAAATGCCATCCCTTCTTTGCATGGCAAAATTTATCAGTATATCCTGCCAACAGTTCCCACACAATTTTTATGCAATTCGGCAGAAGGCGGGTTGGTTGGGGTTCGGAGAACGCCAATGCCAACCAAAAGCAATTGCCGTGATTCCAATTCATCTGGTGCGTCGTCTGCTTTATTTGCCGCATCAGCAGCAAATGTTGCCTGCCACTTGCCAGCATTTGTGCGGCCAATTTGCTGTTGCTCGTATTCTTTGTAGTACTCCACACACCCCACCCACACCTTGTCCCATACCCATCGACCATAGCACCGCTGTGGCAACAACACTCGTTGCACAATTGTTGTTTGTATGGGCAAATCTCACCTAATGGCGTTTTCCATCATTCACCGCCTGATGCTGGTGAACTTGTGGCGTGTTTTCGTGCTCGTGGAATGCGCTACTATTGTGAGATTGGGAATGAGTATGGGCCTGTGTAACCAGGATGTTTGACATAATTTGTGTGGTTTAACACTGAGAGCACTTATAAGAAAATTTCTGCAATTCGAAAGCAATTGATAACTACTACATATGTAACTAACTTCTTGGACTGTGGTACACTTTCTTTTAAATTTTTGTTCAGTCGAATTTATCGGGAAACATATATCTCTCTCTAGAAAACATAACAGGACATATACAATTTGTGGTCGTTTATATGCTCTCAGGATATACTTAGTTTAAAGAGAACAGCAGCTGATGTTTTATAACATCCCGGCAAGAGCTACATAACTGTCTATTGGGCCAGTTATAATGAACGTGACGGGACGTGGCGTGTAGTAAAAACTGTTTCTTAAGCACCTGTAGTATGCACGTTGCTGAGCGTTATAACTGACTCTACTTTTCTTACTTAACGGCACGTCACATCAACTTCCATTATAACCAGCCAGTATTGCCATATTTTATTCAACTCAAATCTGTAACCTCCAGAAAATATATGTTTTAAAAAAATCTGCAGTAAAAGTTTTTTTTATTCACATTTTGAGATCAATTAATAAATGTTATATACATACAGAGCCGCCCAAAAATTAGGTACGGCCTACTTTAATCATATTGACCGACTTTCGAAATTTTAAGAATATTTACTTGGGTGCCACTGGAAAAGTCTGTTGGATACAGTTTGAATCTGTAGTTATTCTGAAAGAAAATCTGACAAAGCTCAAAAAAATCTATAAAAAAGAAAAATACTATATCTGACAATATGGTAACACTGTAGTAGCACATAAGTGCAACACCGGTCATGTGCGATGTAGTGCTGCCAGACTTTGGGTAATTAAATCCCAGGTCAGAGTTCTCACTCTACTCCCATATAGATCTACTACTCTAGCGTTGATTTTTTTAAAATTTTCTACTCCCCTCAGGGTATTTTCTACTACTATTGTAAGAAATGTGCTCCTCAAAATGTTATGCTTTAATAGATGCAGATGCTCTAGTAAGAGCAAACGAAATTTGTACCTTCTTAGCAAGGAGTGACATTTGATACACGATTGCACCCCTGCACCCAACTAGAAACGTTTTGAAGTCAAAATGTTATCAAATAAAATCCATTCACAAATTGAAAAATCCCGGGAAAAACGGAAAAATTTCTTAGTGTGGCAGCATTATGCAATGACGCCTTATATGTAGAAGAAGAGAACGGAGGAGCGCAACCGCCGCTGGCACACAGAAATAAAACACAAGGTGGCAGTTTTATAATAGCCTGCATATGCGGCAAGACAAACGCTACATGATGGTAACATAAAAAAACACTCAAGCCGCCAAATCCAAGATGAATTGGGCGTAGGGGAGACTTCGGTGCAGAGCAATAAACAAAAGACAAACAGCTGTTTGGAAATGACGACGGCGTCTGCGTCGAACCGAATGCATACACCATAGAGAGAAATGTTGGAACACATGTCGACCGAAATTACCAGGAATGCCAACTATACGTATTATGTGTCTGTGAAATCATAACGATTTCTAACATAATATGAAAAAAGCCTCTCAAATGATGTCGGCAACCCTGAAAGAAAAATACCGAACCAAGTGCATATGCCATCATACAGTATCTTTGCCTTTCAGACGAAAAGTGAACGTAGAACAGTGAACACGTACGTGCGGAAGCCATTTTGACTTAGTTGGGGGGATTTGGGATTTGTACTAAACATACCCGATCCCAATTCATGAGAGCAAACCAAACACTTTGGGGCAGAGAAGAGTCGGTCGGAATTATTTTGGGAATGAATGAATGAAACTCGAAATTCCTATGGGCGCTTTTAGTCGCGCTGCAAACGTCGATTGTACCGGTCGTGCGGAAGTGGAGTGTACGCTCGAGTGCATTTGATTTTGAATGTAATTGAGATGCAATTACAGTTTAAAACAATAAACTGCATTTACTGTTAATGCCATTTTTAAAACTTGAAGTAAAACTTAAAAATAAAATCAAAAAATTTTTAAAATACACACATGAAAATTTAAAAACGTATCTGCACAATGGAAGTAAACAAATTTAATAATATAAAATATTAAAAAAATAAATTTCTCAATTAAAATAAAATTAAAACAAGAACAGCGCAGTGAACTTTTAAAATAAAATCTAAAATTTGTATAAAGAAACTCTGACAATTCTTCGCAAATGCAACAAAACATAGATATGTTGTAATGCAAATTAAAAACAAAAGCCTCCCCTCCAAATAATGCAAAAACTTGTTTAACAATCGACCACGTGTTTGTTTAATTGCCACTTCTGCCGCTGCACGACGCAGCTGTTCTCAAGCACAACAATAACAAATAACCACATATGTATATGTGCAAATGTATATTCAGTTGCGCGCAAACGAGAAATCTCTATTAATTAATTGCAAGTAATTGTGATTTGAAATACTTTCCTCGAGTGTGTAGTGAGAAAGTGGTTTTAAAACTTCCACTTTGCGAAACTTGTATTTCAATATTAATCTACTTCAGTCGAAGTGGTTCCCTTTAAACCAGTTCAAAGCATCATCGCAATTGTACCCAAACTCCAAAATCCGGTTTGAATCCAGTTGGAAATACATTGTATGTACATAGTTGCAGCAACAAACAGCTAAAGATAGACTTAAATCGATTGCACACATTATGGTGAGTTTACATTTCAAATACTTATTTACAACATTTGCCATTCTTTCCATATAACTTTACGGTTTGACACTTGACGCACAACTAATAGCTGAGCATTTGTTTTTCGCATTACCATATGTATTTTCACTTTCGCACAAACGCAAAAAGTCCATTCCTCCCATAAAATAAAATTTCCATTCCTCCCATGCTATTTGAAATTGTCCAATTCTTGTATGAGTATATTTGTACATCATCATCAATTGCTGGTGAGATTTCTTTGCTTTAATTCGCGTCCGCTAAGCAGAAAATCTCTACGCCAACAAACAAAAAATCCATTATTGCTTAATGTTTGAATTGTATTTTGAAGATATTTTGCAGACATCATTCACATTCTATACACCCAACACTACTGTGGCGGGTATATTAACTTTGACTAACTATAACGTCGTAGTTTTGGAGACATCCTCCAAACAAGATTTTGTCGTCCGTCCCAAGATCCAGTTTCAAAATTTGTCAAGTAGGACAAAAACTAAGGAGGCCCCATACAAAATAACAAAAAAAAAAATTAGAAACGGATTTTGGACATGGCCTAAGTTTCCAAAACCAGCAGTAAGTGGCCAAAATAGGATCGGAGTACCAAATTTTGTATGTCAGAGGTTCTTCGGAAAGAGCCATGTGCGGGTACTTAAACTTCGGATTTATTGTATTTGAGAATATTTAATTGTTTGCAGATGCTCGTTCACTGTTTTTCTCCAAGCACAACCAATACTAGACCACGTCACGAAAATACATTTTATACTGTATCATCGCACTAGGCAATTGAATAAAATTGCAATTTTAATCACAAATATTGACGAAACCAAACTTTGTACATCCAGAACGACTTCACATTGGAGATCAGCAACTCCAAATTTACTAAAACAAAAAGTGACATCCAATAATTTTTTTCTGACGTAATTAAATCTCAAATGTAATTGAAAATTGCATTACTTCATCACCATTTCAATTTCAATCATTTATAATTTTCATTTCGTATTTCCATTACAATATAAAAATTGATCTGAAAGAGAGGCTTGCTCCAGATATTCTAAATTTGTTAAATCTGGGAGTTTTTTTACATCAACCACAGAAGGTGGTCTGACAACAGTTCGCGATGTAGCAACAATGTACCCGCAGATTTAGGATGTCTTTGTTTCTGCTATTTGAAATATGGGTGTTATAAAAATGGATATGCAGTTTGTTGGGAAATTTCGAAACCTTTCCGAACCGGATAACTTCCGATTCCTGAAACAGGGCACCACGGCCGTCACTAAAGCAGAAAAATTCTACAATTATTGAATAAAAAACCAAACACCCCCCAAAATGAGGACCTGGATCCGCCCCTGATTCAAGTAAATAAATTTGATTTTAAATGCTTCTTCGTGTGCCCTGTGAAGTCTGCAAATGTTACATTTGATTTTTATTCTGTGCGTCTGTGATTGATTTTGCTTGTCCATGAGCGTGTCCATTAGTATACATAGTGCAATTAATGTATTCACGTAATATGTTCACACTTGCTGTCTTTGTTTCTGAATAATGTTTGTAAGGTCATTTTCATTTATTAGTGGAATGTACCTACATGGAAACAACCTTAAAATAAAATTCAATCCCCAAAATGTTTTCATAAATTTGTGAATAATTTTGATAGAATAGATTGTGTTAATGATTTTGGACGTTTATTGCTGCCATTTATTTGAATGGTAAGCGATTATATGTTTTGGGAAGTACAGACAATTAAATGTTGTCTGTGGTATAACCATTTATTATAAATTAGAAGTTTTGGTGGAAAAGGACCCAAATTTGTTAATATTATATTCAATGTAAAATTCGAAGACGATATATCTCTCTAGTTGCCATTAATTTTACATTTAAGTTCGGGTTATTCTTTTTTTTGAATGCCTTGATAAATAACTACAAAACGTTGAAGCTGCATTGTATACAGTACATACTTAGATTGGCCACCTTTCTGTGAAAAACTCTGTATAAAGCATGCTTTTCGGCACCATCAATTTAATGGACAAAAGGTGTTTAACATTCCCCAAACGAAAGCACTAAAACAAACCGATTCCAATATCCACTTAAATTACAATTTAAACGCTTTTCATCGGCAAAGCCAACAACAGCGATGGACCAAACAAAACACAACGCGCGAACGAATGCGTTTGACATGACGCAAATTAAAAACAGATGACAGCAACAACGGCAACCACTGCCAAAACTACCACCAATGCAACAATAAACTACACATACACCAGCGAATTGACAAACCGGACAGACTACTGGCCAAATCCAATTCCATTTGGAGCGGCGGCGTCTGCTCTTTTCAGTTCCTGTTCCGGTAGCCGTATCAGTTATAATTTTGCTTTCGTTTTTTTTTCGAGTATAATAGTGTATGCGAATGTGGCTGCTGCTGCTGCTACCGATAATAATGGTGTTGCTGTTGCCTGTTGTTGATAATGACATTTGACGTCTGTTTCTTATGGCGCGGAGAGCGAAGCTTCATCTGTTCGTAATTGCAAATATTTCATTTTTAAATAAAACTTCTACCAAAAGCGAAACATAACTTTGTACTATTTTCATTTGTTTCTTACATGCCATGCCTACTTTAATAATGTCTACTACCTCCTGTTTATTCGCATTAAATTTTTTTTTTTTTTTAGCAATTTCCAATATTTGTGCCCTTTTTTTCTGTGTATTTTTTTTGACTGTTACTGCCGCAAGTCACCTGCACAAACATTTTAACAGCTTGAATCATTCAGGGGGAACAACGGAAAAAATTCATAAAACTGTGAGGCTGAAAAATTTTTTTTGAAAGAAGAAACAACCACTACAGAAATTATCGTATTTAGTGCGATGTCTGTGTCGGTTTTTCGAAATGTTTTTCTTTTCTTCTTGCTTGTGCCAGCCTTTTTCTCTGCCATCCGATTAAATTATTTGCGGTAATTACTGCTAATTCATTAATGTGGGTTAAAGGTTCCTGTTTATTGTCATTTTGTTTTTAATTAAATTCAGTTTTGATTACATACCATCATATCGATGTCAAGTTTTCAAATTGGTATGTTTTGTATGGAAATGGGGTTTTCAATTACTTTCATTACGATACCTACATACCACTATAGCCTATCTGATTCTCAGGAAACTAAAAATACCAAAAAACTCGATTTCAAGGAATAATTGTGCCTTGACGTTTTTGCATTTAATTGTGTTTTCACATACTATACATCCTTGAAGACCTGTCCAAATTGTTCTTATTAGTAATAAACTACAGAGTGATTTACCTTTGGCAATGCCGAAGCTTAAAGACCCCACACAATAAGTTCAGCAGACATAAAAGAAAAATTTGGTCTCAAAATTGATGCATGCTGATTTTATTTTCCAATTGAGAAAATGCGTATATGAGTGCAGCGTGACATTTATCTAAAATCACCTGGACGGGATTGCCCATCAATTTGGGAAGTTGTGGTCCGATTTGGCTCATTTTGGAACATGTTCTTAGGATTTCCAAAACTGCATCCTTATTGGCGTTACAAACGTTGTGGCCAAGTCAATATACCTTGCCACAGTAGTGTGTGGGGGTATAGAAAAACTTAACGTAAACCGCACCAATTACCTCAAGCCATATGCCACGAATTACGCAAAAGTTGTGCGGGAAAATTGGACGCGTCGTCGAACTACCGTTAGTGGCTACAATCCTTGCGAGCCTAATCAATTGCCCGCAATTATCATGTATTATTAATGATTAATACGGTCATAACTTTTGACAGCTTGTCGAAGCATTTGCGGGAAATTACTTATTTTTCCAATGAACCTTCATAGTTAAACTATCCTTAGAGTTAGAGTATATGGCAGTTGTGATTACTTCTTAGTAACACTTGAACTTTAGAGAGTTTACGCTTATTTATTTATATTTCTAAATTTAACATTTCCACATTATAATCGCTCATGAGTTCCAAGGTTCCAAAAGTTGGAGCAAAATTTACAATTACATTTGTTTATCTAAAAAGTAGATCATTTTGAAAAATGTTGAGATTTTTAAAAAAATGTTCGTTTGGTTCGGTTTTTTATGCTGATCAAGAATTTTTCCATACCGCACACGCCGCCCATAAGGAGGCGTGTGTTACAATACTATTTATCATTTAGTAAAGCTTTTTTTCCGTTTTTTTGAAAATTATAATTAACGGTTACCTTCAAATGGCTTCTCCCTATATTAATAGGTATGTATGTAGGTAAGCTAAGTGGTAATAGTTAATTAAGCTATTTTTAACTCAAGTCCTGAATGTGTTTTCTTATCTTGAATTCACTGTATCAAAACGTAATCACCACATAAGCACGAGCAAATGTGCTTCGCATTCGCCCAATTGCCACACGTGCACTAACAAAAAGGACGAAACAAATAAAAGAAGAAAAACAATCAATCCATCAATCAAGTGATTAGGTGGCGAAGAAAAATCTCTTTTCAACTTGGACTGCAAAGAAATGAGTGTGAAATACCAAACGGTACTTCCGCCCTAAACCATGCAACAATATGAAATACTACTATAAACGGCGAACGATTAATGGCGGAGACTAATGATGTGACATTCACACCAACACACAGCCACACACAGAGTCACACACATAGAAACGCCCATTGAGGCACAGGTGAGCAGAAAATTGCACAATCTGCGTCACGAGACAAACACGAACTCTCATATACAAGTAACGCCACGCAAGGAAACCATCGTTCAAAATGGGCGGAAGTGCAAAGCGAGCGGCGAATTGGCGCGCGTAAACTTAAGTAGATTGCAGATGGCGCTACCAACCAAAGGCAGCTAGGAGCGAGTAGTTGGAATTTTATGTATATTTAATAGTTCGGAAATGGGTACCAAATGGTCGTTCCAGGGAGTAATAAAATTGGGTGTAGCTCTGGTTGGCAATCGAATTGGAACAAAAATAGTTTAAGTTCAAAATTTTAATTTTTTTAAGGCAGATGAGTTAAAAAATTTGTCCGATATTTTCGGGAGTGTCTCAATTTATTTCCCAAAACACATGAGTTTGAAATTTAAGGCCGATCCGATATCGGCAGACCGGTCCACATCGGGTCTGCACTTGCCCGAAACTGGCGAACATTCCGGTGCTTTAAAATGATACAACTAAACAGCTATGGCCCATATTCATAGGCAAATTAAGTTCCACCTTAAAGATTTTAAACTGTAGTACTATACTAGGTTGACAGCTAATATACTGAATTGACAGCTTCTAGGCTGCTACTAAGGTTTAGCAGCTACTAAATTTGACTATGCATATGCGCCTATGATTTCTCAGCAGAACGTTTTTAAAATCCGGATTTGAAAAATGTTATAGTTTGTCATAATAATTAATTACTTTACTTAAGTGAACTCGAAACCTAGAATCGGCGATATTTTAAGTTGAATATAGAATTTCCTAGCATAGGCAAACTTGAGTAAAAATTCCCAATTTTTTTTGTTTTAAAATTTTTTAAATTACTTTCTATCTTATTGAATCAGTTTTGTAGATTTCCATAACTTTTATCATTAATAAAAAAAAATCAAAAATTTTACAATTGGGTTAGATCCAGAAAATCCAAAAAAAAAATCCACAATTATCTATTTTCAGCAGAAGCACCTCGAAAATGAATTTACAAAATTTTTCTATGAACATGTTTTTTTAACATTTTAGGGGGTGGTGCCAGTGAAAAAATACAATTTGAAAATCCCCCATGCGAAGCTAGGCTGGCTATATACATATATATATATATTTGTATGTGTGTAAGGAGCTTTCGCTTGCTTACCTCTTTGACAGCTTAGCAAGAACCACATCATGACTGCCGCCAGCCCCGCCTCAACAGCACAATATGGCGAGTTGTTAAAAATTTCACAGGAGTTGTAGACATAAACTTTCGTGTAATTGGGAAAGATAATGAGTTTTCGTGCAAACGACAGCATAACGAAAACGAACACTTGTGGTACTTGGGCTTTTTGTTGTTGATGTGGTGGTTGTTGGTGCTATAGTCGATAATCCATCAAAATGTGTATTTCCACAATTGAGTGAAAACGACATGATGGAGTGCACTGGTGAATTGTGCGAAGTGTTGAGGTTATAATATTTTTTTTTGAATTGGCCGGAATTTTGTTAATATTACCAAAGAATATGAATCATACAGAAGGGAGAAAGTCAAACAAAATCATTTTTTCTACTAACTCGATGTTTCTATATATTTTATTTGCGATGAAACATTGTATTTAATTTTTGATGAGCTAATTTACTTAAAAACTAATCCCGAAAATGCTGGGAGTTTGGAAAAAAATATTCCGCGATTTTCGGGATTAAAAATGGATCGGGATCCCGGGACGCCCTAAAAAACCTGTGATCCACAAAGAAAAAAACGGCATAATATTGGAATCGAGATGTTTCTTGTATTTAATGACTCTCTTAAGAAATAAGAGAGCTACCTGGACTCTTTTGACCCCAAAAAGGTTCCAAAATAGTTACAAAATTGGTCACAAAATGTAACAGTGCGACATGTTGTATGAAGCTCGTATGGTCTTGAAAAATATACACACAAGCCCTGATTATGAAATCAGATAGATCAATGCTTTGTTGAGTCAATGCCATAGGTTAGAGTTAATAAGCAAATTCTAATTTGTAAACAAGTCAAAAATTTAGAATTTACTTAAAAAATCAAGATATGTCAGAAGAACAGAACCATTGTGAAAAATAGAAATATATTTTCCGCAAATAATGGGAAAAAATACTTCTGTCATAAATCGATTTGAAAAATGACACATTGGAAGTACTTATTTGCTACAAAAACAACAAGAAATTCGTACGTTTGAATCCTAAATTCCTCATCGTTCCCCTCACTTCCTTCCTCCTATCCACCAGATCACAATGATGAATGATGGGGAGTTGGGGTGGTAATCGGGTGATGAAAATACAAAACACGGCAAATTCTTATCTGCGAATGTCAGCTGACATTTAGCTCTGAAATTCTGGTTGGAAAATGGAAAATATCACAAACAACAAACGAGCACAAATATTTTCAAACAAAACACGCGAAAAGAAAAAAATTCGCGCATAATGCCAAAAACAGCGAAATCAGCACGAATTTTACCAAAAAAGAAAGGCAAAGAATTATTTAGAAAAAGCACGAAATTGGGTTTTGGAATTTTCGTTCGGTCGTTTTGGAAACGTTGCTGCAACTGGCATGTTATTAAAAAAAAGAAAAAACGTTGGCGGCGCTACAAAAGGCTCCACTTCAGTTAGTTCAATGGTACCTCAAAACAATAGTGCGCCCCAAACACAAGCGCATTCTCACGCGTTTTTACACTGCGCACACACAAACAGCACAATAGAGGGACAAATTTTACCCGCTGTTCTCCATATATAAAAACAATGCATGCAAAGTCAAACCGCACAGCAAGCGTTTTATTGTCAACAACAAGTTTTTTCCGTTTAACTCCCTTCCCATAATAGTTTTTTGTTTGTTTGTTTTTATTTTTTTTCTGTTGATGCAAAAAAGTAAAATTCTCTCTAAATATTGTGATGGTTGAACAATTTGCGCCAGAAGAGGGAAATTGTATCCCCCATTGGAACTCACTTTGGGCAAAAACAAAAGTTAAAATCGTTTTACACCAAAGTCAGAAACAGACGCAACATTGCAACCACAACAGCAAAAACCAAATGCAAAAAATACACCTTGAGCGCACAAAAGTCGTAAGGAAAAGTTCAACTATATTCCCTAATACACCCATCTCCAAACACCCACCACCACCACCACCACACAGGCATACACACACACAAAGTACATTTTGCGATGGCAAAGCAGATGATGGGGAGCTTAAAATACAATTGTGCGCGACTGTTTGTGACGTTTCCCTTATTAAAAAAGAACAACAACAAAATATAGGGAAATTAAAGTTGTCAATTTCATAATATTATTATTACATTTAATTACGACTTCTCCAGAGTATGTGCTTCTTTAAAATACGGACATGCACAGTATGTGCTTAAGAAAAAGTTCTAAAATCCGATAATTCCATCCGCAGAACACATTGCTCATAATTTAGCCGAAAAATCTGTTCTAACTCACATAAATAAATTCCTACCAAACCAAAATTAAAAAGAAAATTCCCAATGCGACACCTTGCCTCCCGCCTCCCCATCGGCTGGCAACACTCCCAAAATGTCTGGCACTGATTTTCGTACATTCGATTTCTTTTTCTAGTGGCAACAGCGGCAGCTGCTGCTGCCACAATAATTCTTATTTCGGAATGCCAGATGAGGCGCAGATGCTCGAAAATCAGAAGAAATGCCATGCCGAAAAACAGAAGGAACTCCACCGTTAGTGGTGGAACGCCATTGAGTGGAGCATGCAGAAGGCCGGGCAAAGAGGGGAAGACGAGTGTCTGGAACAGATTTGCCGAGAAAAACAATTGCTCAAAGAACACAAAAAAATAAAATTAAACGAGAGGAAAGCGCAGAAGAGGAATGGCAACACATGCCATTTTAAACGACCAGAGCAGTGAAACAGGACAGCATACCGATGGACTCATGATTGGGACGGTCGGCGGACTAAACGACTGCTGAATGTTTGCATGGCGCACAATTGAAAGAGAAATGAAATAAACGAAATTATAATAAAACACTCGAATCTCGAGACGAAGTGTCGCATATGTTGCTGCCACTCGAAGAACTCTGAACAATCCCAATCGTCTGCTTCTCCTGCTGCTGCCTTTGCTTGCGTTGTGCTCATTTCGATGTGTTGTCGATATGTTTTGCTAGGGCACAAGTGTTGGCAACATATTGGAAGCAAATTGCAGCAAAACAAGACCTTAAGAAAAAAACAGATCACAAAAAAGTAAATTTTTAAAGACTGAATTTTGGAAAAATATTTCTATTTTCTGGAAAGTCCAAAGTATTTCTGTGAGTGACACTATTTGTTTATTGGTTATTTCTGATGTGGTCCACAACCATAATCGCACAAAGACACAGAGTAGTTGGAGCAAATTTTTACATACCGCCAAATTAAACGATTTGTTTGATTTCAACGATCAACCCTTACAACCCTTTCAACCCCACCATAACAGTATATATTACTCCCACCAAATACGACATTAATTTTTTTTCTGAAAGCACTATTTGCTGTTTCTCCTGCTATTGCGTTCGCCAGCTGTGATCCATTCATAAATTTTCTCACATATTTTAGAGAAACAACAAAAACATTGATGTTTATCTTTTTCTAATTGTTGTTGTTAATATTTTGAAATCACCTATGAGAAAATTGACAGTCCTCGCCCGGAAAATTTAATAAGCGAAATGTGTTCCCTTCTGACGATTGTGACATCAAGCAAAATAGATTAAAAAGGGTTTGTCTGCCTAGAAATGTCGTTACACTGTTGGCCTTTTCGATTACTAATTACTGCCGGGGGCAGGCTCTTTCAATGTTTAACACATTGCGGCGTGACGACAAATTCACTGGATTCAGCGGAAAGGGTCAATTAGTTCGATGTAAGTGACGTTTGTCCTTAGAGGCATAGGGAAAGAATGTATGCGTTGGACAGTGGTTACATTGAAACAGCTGACTAAAGTCACAGCCAAGATCCGACGCCAACTGTGACACATTTGTTGGTGTTTCTTTTGAAATGCAGCACATTTGTGTGAGTGGCAATAGTTTGTCATTTGCGATCAAAGTCATTGTTTTGATGGCAAATCATTGCAACTAATGACAAATTTAATGAATTTTGTTATTAGGATATTTTTTAGATTCAAATGGCTGATTTTTGTATTGATCAAAAAAACCTATTTCCTACCTACTTTACTCAAAACATTAAATTACCAAAAAATATCTTTTAAAAAAATAAATAAAGAAGTTTAAAATAAAGCTTCAGCTCAGCAAAACCATTGGCAATCAAGTACACCTGCTGTCATTCGCATTTTTAATTGAATTCCGACAACAACAACGAACAGCCGACACGTGCCAACATGTGTTGCCAACGGCAGACAACGTCCACCACCACCATCAGCAATATCAGCATGAAACATACACGACGACTGCAAAGTCATCAACAGCAGCAGCCGCCGCCGCAACACCGCAGCATACCTTCATTTGTATGAAAAAATTTCACACAACAAAAAGAAAAATATAAAAAATGGGAAACTCCGCTGCACAAAAATGGGGAAAAATTTCCAGAGTGGCAACACTAGTTGCAAATGTGCCCACGATGTCATTAAATGCGATTTACAACGAGGACAACGTGCAGCAAATGCAATTAGGCGGCATAGTGCACATGTACGCCACGAAGTGGGTGTTGCCCACGTTCACCACCCCATCCCGTTCTCCTTCCAACATATTTCGCCGCGCAAAGCGAAAGTAAATGAGTTGACCTTTTTTTTCGGCCAAGTGAATGAAACACCCCTTCCCACCATATCCGAAATCACAAACCACTTAAAGTACCATTTGTGGAACACACACACACGTGTGTCAAATCTGTGCTTGTCCTTTTTTCTACATTGTTCTTCTTCGAACGTGACTTTGGTCTCCAAACGCTTTGCGTTTGGAACTTTACGTTTGCATTTAAATTGCGTTTCTTTTCGAAGTTAATTTGTTGGCATTTGGCGCTGTTTGTACAACTCTTGTGGCATTTGAATCTATCCCCACTGCACTTGTCTACTGCTTAGTACTAAGTAGTACTTTTCTAATATATTTCCCTACCAATTCCAGTAGTTGTGGCACCAGGCACATTGCACCATGTTGGGAACTTTTTTCTTGCCATTCAATTTAGTTTTAGGATGTGCCTTTCGATGTGGGTCTGTGGGTGTCGTTTTACAGTGCTGCGTGTAATTTATTGTGTCGAATATTTTTGGAACTTCTTTGCTCGCATATCTCGAAACACTGAATCCTCTCAAAAACGCTGAATATTTGCGAAATGGATTTTTTTCAAGAGTTCCCACATTTCGGATCTGCTTTGGAATTTTCTTATTGTCTGCCAAAAAATTGTATTATATAATGAAAACAAGAGTTTCGCGGGCAATTACAGCTGCAACGTTTCCCCACAGCTCAACACAGCACTCAGCTAAAACACTGCCTAGCAAATGCCAAAAATGACACATGGAAATGAAACAGCACAATTGGAAAAGCGAAAGCTGCAGCAGCTAAAATTTTAGAAACAAAATTATAAATAAAACAAAACGTTTTACTACTCTTTTATACTCGTAGCCTGCAGATGGCCACAGCTGTATAGCATCAGCTGTCAAAAATGAAGCAAGGCAGAAACGAAATGCTGAATCTTTTCTCCGAGTGTGTATGTGAGAAGAAGTAGACAAGGAATAAAATTAATTGGATAGAAAACAGACGAATCATTTTGGAATTCATATTAAACGAAATTCGTTGAGAAATTAGGCAGATTTAGGACGAGAAAATTGTTTCTTATTATGGACAGACTTTTTTATTGGACTACACAGTCGAAGGGACCACTTCTCAAAATCACAAATGCGCAGCTATGAAATTTCCTTAAAACGACAATCGTGAATGAAGCCGATTTATTAAAAATTTGTTAATCTGCTCCACATTTGACAGGAGAATGCCCGTAAAAAAGCGCAAACTATACAAATTAGCAGTAAACATAAATCACAAGCAAAATTATAATCCAACTGAAACAGCAAAAAGGAAAAACGGCTCAGCTGCTGTCGCAAGGACATTGAAACGCACGTCTTCATCCTTGTATGCCCTTTTCTACCTCCAGGAACAACAGCGACTCAACAGCAGTATCAGCAAAAACAAACGCAGATTGCGCTCCCAACAGGCACATTGCCGCTGGTTGTTGGTTTTTTTTTGGTTTTTGTAAGTCTTTTGGAGCTGTTGCTGGCGGCGGCGGCACCTGTGACCACATTAACTCGGGATGTAAGCAGCAATCGCATTTTCTTTTGCTCAATGTGGTTATTATATCGCACACAGGCACACAAGAGTTAAAATGTGCATGTGTCAAGTTAAAAATTTAAAATACTTTAATTTGCGACAGGGCCCAAAACGACGATACTGCTCGAAAGAACACATTTACTATGTTAATAGTAAAATGGCAAACTTATTTAATAGAAAATAATTCTTTTCTATTCTATTTATTTTACTGTATGCAGCACAATGCTGCCTCTTGTTCCAAACATTTAGATGTACGGACAGAAACACGCCAGTGTGCGGCTTGCGGATAAAAATGTAGAAATTGTGCGGTTGACGTGCTCAAAAGGATTACAACTCCAGACGCTCGTGGTTGCACAGCTGCAAATGAAAGATAGGCAAGCAGGCCGTTGGGCATATATGGCAGGAGGTATATGAAGTTGTGCTCTTTAACTGTGTAAAAAAACTACAATTTACAGCACCCAATTGAAGTAATAGACATCCTAAAGTTACTTTGATCTAACAACGAACCAAATGTATAAGCACACATACCAAAATTGGAGTCCGAAATATGACTCAAAGAGTGTCCTAAATATGACTAAAATATGAGGCCGAACGACTTCCACTCGGATTATTCCTGGTAGCCCCCTGAAAAGCAATTTTAAAGTGTATCCACGGTTTACTGCGGTTTAAATGGATGCAGCTTTTTCTGCATTCGCTTTATACGTGTTCAGTCATTTCTGCCCGAATCCACAGTTATCACTTTTGGACAGTCCAATCTTCTGCACATGATATGCGTGCCCGGTGGGGTCCTGAGACCAAATTTGTATGTACTAGGGGCATATTGCTTGGCAATGCCGAAGATAGTTTTTTTCTTTATTGAAAATTATCATTATTAAGAAAAATCTCCGGGCTTGGGCTTTTCGAAGTGTGGCAAGCCTAAAACATCTACATACTTAAAATTTTAATGTGGAAAGCTAATGGCAAGCCATGAGTATCAATAATATAAAAAATCATTGATAAATTCGTTATTTTGCACGTCATAAAGAACCAACATTTTTTGTGTTGGAATAAAAGAAAACAATTTCGAAAGTATGTGCGCACTTACCTTTGGTGCCAAAAATAACACAAAATGAAAAACACCGGAAATTTATGAAAAAAACAACAATAATTCGTTTTGAGAAATTAAAGCAGCAGGAAAAATCATTTTTCGCCTGTCGCCAACATACAAATGAAAAATTACAAAATCAGTGCAACCCCACAAAGAATAAGGTGGAGGGTAAGCGACGTCATAATCCAGACAGAAGTTGGCAGCAAATTATGCTCTTAATAGTTGGCAACACTTGGACACAAAACACACACGCACAAACTCACTACACACTTATGTACGCCTCCACCCTTAACGCAATTATTTTCTCAGCAATTGCCAACTGAGCGGTGAAGTTGGCGGCTGCTGTGACAAGTTGTGCCAGCGACATCTTCCATTTGCCACACTTAGAGAATTCCACAAAAATGTTTTGTTATTTCTCAGACAACCTGCAGAATTGTATTGAGTTTCAGAAATAAACAAACTAATCACAACCAAATCGAAAGTATCTACGAGTATATGAGCGGTGACACCTCTTCTTAAATTACTTTTGCAGCCAAACATCGCACTTGGTGTCTTAGTTTCGTTGTTGGTCGCTTTACCTCTAGCAGCTACTTCAGTTTTTGGCAAACTACACACTTTGTATTAATTTAAGCCAATATAAGTATTCGCTCTCAATAAGAAGAAATTTGTAAAATCACTTTTCTTTTTGCGTGTACGCCTTTGTAGGGCACAAGTGTTGCTCCAGTGTTTTTGCTCTGACTTATTTTCTTTTGCACCAGAAATTCACATTTTTGAATGGTTTATGCTGGGAAACAGCAGTAGCAAATGTGCTTCAACGATGTTTCTGACATTTCGCTTCATTCGTCATCTCTGCGGCTCTGTGGGAGCAGCAGCAGCAGCAACAACATCAGCCGAATGCTTGCTTTTTGAGGAAATTATGTGCGCTGCTGCTATTGCTGCTGCTCGTGCACAGTGTTGTCAACAACAGCTGACACTGGCAGTTGTGCTTTACTGTTTGGCATGACGGAGGGAGTCTTTCGCTTTGAAGTAGTGTGTTGCCTTTGTTGAAGTGAAGTGTTGTTTACTGGAGTGCTTCAAGAAAAAGTGCTGCTACTACTGCTGCTGCTTTTGGTGCTGTTCGACAACACTTGTTGGCGCAAGTTGCGGTTTGTAAACGAAGCTTTAACTTTTCTTTAAGATACCCTAATTTAGCTAGCCGCATTCGATATTTTGATACGAAATCTTACTCAACAGGCTCGAAAATCGTGATGGTTACTTTGTGATTTATTTCCTCTGTCTAAAATCAATGTTTGGCATCCGACTTGGTTCCTTCTTCTCTATATTAAAAACATTTTTATTTCGTATACAACAAGTTACCTGCTCTGTTCAATATCAAACAACAGTTAATACCTCCAAAATGTGCAAATGAAATTATGTTAAAAGAGCTTTTCAAATCGACTACAAATGGCTCTAAAACAGCTAAGATTCAAAATATTTTAATAGACTTACTTGCAGGAAGAAAAACAAAAATAGTGAACACAAATTCGGCACAGCATCGTCAGTTCGCGGCCATCAAAGCTGTTTAGTGTTCAAATTGAAATTTCCAAAACATTCTCAAATCATTTGCTAAGCACAATTGGGAATGTGTATTTTTTTGTTGCTTTAAATCCAAATACGACGGAGACAAGTAAGGGGCAGAGTAGAAGGAAGAATTCAATTGAACTGAAACAAAACAGCTGCCAACTCACAGAAGAACAGGAAAAACACCGGGCGCCAACGTCACACTTCGAAAATTCATTCATGCCAGCAGTACTAACAGCGACACCAAACGCGCGAGTGGTCGTGGGGTTGCTGTTTCTGTGTGTGTATGAGTGACGCAAAAGCGGCGTCGATTGAGAAACCGCAGCACACATGTGCGCAATGTTCACGATATGATTGCTTGTGAGTTACCACCGCCCAGGCGCGCCCCTCCCTCAATCATTTGTTTACAATTGTTAGCTTCATTAGCGAAAAGAGTTCTGTATTTACAGGTGTATGAAAGTTAGCTGTATGTACACTGTAAGAAATCTAATCTTATTCTTGATCAAAATCGAAAACTGAACCGATTTAGCCATGTCCGCCCGTCCCTTATGACTATATTTTGAACTCAAGTATAGAATAGCTTAAACCCAACGAAGCTAGGAAAGGGCTTTTCCACATTTCTATGAGTTTGTTGTGTTGTTGCAATTTCGCCAGCTGTTGTTGTTGTTACTTTTCACTCAGCGATTGTTGCTGAGTTGCGCATTGAGCACACGAACACACAACCGCTCTGATTTCATCGCCAACATCGCTTATTGCAATCAATCAGCGACAGTTGGTAGTACCGGCAGCAGCTGTCGTTGCAATCACTTAGGTTGGCCTCCTCCTCGCGCGTCTATTGATTGGCTTTTTAAATGCAAGGTAAGCACTGATTAACTTTCATGTGCTCTTTTCTACTGATTGAGGTATTCTAGAAACGGAAATTGTAATTAAATCTGAAACTTTTTGTATTTCGGTTCTCATTGCTGGCAGCCCTGCCTTAAACAATTTAGCCGTATGAGTTCTTTATGGCAGGAAAATTCGAATACATTCAAAGCAGCCGTAAATTGGTTCGCTGTGATTTCGGCACCTGATTCGCATGCCAGGCAGTAATTTAACCATAAACACCGATATCAGTAATGTGAGAATTGTTTCACTTGGTGTTGTATTTTTGTATGAATTGTATCGCGTATTTAAATAGAATAATTCGATTTTATCATAACAAACCGTGACATAGCCACTAATTATAGCAAATGGTTGTTTATGCATAAGTACAATATACATATACAAAACTTTAATATTTTTAATTAATAATTAATAATTAATATGATTTTTAATTACCTATTACAGATGGCTCTCGACGGTAAAACCATTATAAAAGAAGAAATTACAGATAAGGACGCATATGAGACTACAGTATCCACAAACTCAAGTCGACGAAATAAATGTGAGTGATCCAAGCCTTGTTCCTCAAAAAAAATTCATTTTTTTAAGCAAAGAACGTCTTTTTAACGTCCTTCCTTGTGTTGTTCCAATCTCAAGATGAGGAGCATCACAATGGAGTAAATTATTGTCATAGGTTAAAAATGTATTATGAGAATCCAAACAGGTGCACTACAATGTAAATTCCCAAAATATTTCTACGAGCAACAAAAGGATATGATAAAGCACGTATTAACACGAATGTGACAAAGGAATGAAAAGGGATTGTGTTTGGTCGAAGGTCTCACAACATTGTGGTGAAATAGAAAAGCGCATTACGGAACGCTGTGTGTAGCGGTGACCCAACATATGCATGAAACCCAATACTTAATTTAGACTGGGTGAATACTGTGGTATAGACTTACATGATGGCCAATATATTTTTTGGCTGAGCCATCTAACAATGAAATGTTCGCACTTCTTTGTTATTGCACGCATTAAAGACGATTGTTAATGTATCCTCTTTTATTCGTGTTATGTTGCTGTTATTTCAAAAAAATGTGTTCGGTTCCCACCTTCGAAATTGTGTATTCAGCCCACGCCCCACTATTTATTTTGCAAATCCTCCAACTTCATTCCACACTCATTTGTCATTTTTGTGCATTTTTCAAAAGCTCTTCAAAGTCCCTCACTCGTAACTGTTGCAGACATTCCCGACGCCATCTTTATCATTCACATCGTCCTTACAAAAAACAAACTTTAATTCAATTTCAGTTACTAGAGGACCTATCGCGCTCTGCTTATATTTCCGTTTCGTTTCGTTTTGTCTTTTTCTATTCCTTTTGTGTTTGTGACCAAGAATCACAATGGCAAACCTCAGTTTCCTGCTCCCCCGACCCTTCCTAAATATCAGGAGTTTTGTCTGCTGCCAGTCGCCATGATTCCCATCAATTTAACTTGATTCGTTTCCGGCCACACGACACCGGGTTTTCAGTGAGTTGGTGTGTGCGGTGGGTCGTTGTATGAGTACGATGTTGTCCCGCCCCATTCCCCTATATTCGAAATCCACGTCTAAATAGTCCTCGGCGAAAAGCAGTCACAGCGGCAACAACAACAACAACAACAACAATGAGGAACGTGTTGCTGTTGATGTTCAAATTCCCATGCAATGATGTCGGTGTTGATAGCCTTGTTGATGTTGATTATGCTAACAATGCTCCAAATATTCCACTCCTTCGCTTCGACGACTGCCATTCCATTATTTTTGCAGTGTGTGTTTGGCAAGTTGTGAGCTGTTCTTGGGGGTGTCTTCCATCGTGGTGCCGCCCGTCCATTCTTTCGTCCTCGTATTATCATTTCGGGTTCGTTTGCGTTTCATACGAACTCAGCACACACAATATGTACTTTTTTCTGGTAACCTGTATTTTGTATCATGTGGTTGGGTATTTTTAACATTTTTGCGCATTGTTGTATTGTGCGTTCCTATCTTATGTTCTTCTTCACTTTTCATTGTTGCAACAATTGTTTCTGAACACATAGTCTGCTCGTGTGTTTGGCTTAGATAAGACCAATTATATTAGTCGTGGTTGTATTTATCTATTGTAAGGGCTTTTGAAAGATGTGGGTTGAAATTAGAATTTATAGTTAAGATACACGTTATCCTCGTAGAACACCATTTCCGAATTGTTTTAATTATATAGATGTGCATTCAACTTAGCCAAGTATTAATTTTCAACAGCATTCCCCGTACTTCTATAAATAAAACTTGTTAACATTCATTTTGCTGTTGAATGGCCTATATTAATAAAATCTTTTGTTAAACATAAGCATTTTACAAATATTGTTATAAGCAATATAAAGTAATATCAAAACGCCCACTCGAGCTGGAGCAGCAAACTGCCATTTACCCATCCCGATCATTACCACCAGCATCATCATCGCACTCACCACCGTCTCAATGACATGATGAATATTTGCCAAAGTGATTGTTTTCCCAATGCCATCTGCCTCCTCGTCCTCCATTGCCGCACTATTCACCAATCTATGCGGCGCATATGGACCCAGCTGTGCAAATTGTGTCCACAGTAAACGTAACCCTATATCGATAAATATACTAAACAACATGACATAAGCTTCGGTCGTTGGATGGGTGCGAATGTATGGGGTTTTATGACCAAACAAAAGTGCCTGGGCATTAGCCAAAAGTGTCCAACCGAGTTGCGGAGTTGGAGTCGGGGGAAAATGGCCAACATCATGTTTTAGAAAATATGTGAATTGTCAACAGAAATTTTGTAAATATTCTCAGCATGAATGAGCGAACGGCACTGTGTAGTCGGATATTAGATATAATACTGTGTGTGCGGATGGAGTTTAGACAACAGCTGCTGTTGTATTTAGCCTACGTTTCGGCTGGACATTGCGGGTACTGTGGCTTCGCAAAAGTTGGATAGTAAACTTTTTGTTATTTTCGGTGGACTGGTGGTGCATGCTGGTCAATTTTTGTAAAAACCCTTGAAAAATATCTAAATTTATGGCTGGAGGAGGAATGAGTTGGTCTGCTGGTATGTGACACGTTCTTGTAGTAACACAAACGAATGTTACCATTCTGAAAACAATTGTTACTTGTTCAAATTTATGAATTTAGTTTGGCGAACTAAAAACTTCTCGGTAGACTAATGCTGACTGTTCTCCCGGTGAAATTTTCAAATTGTGTTTTGGTGTTGAGTTTAAAAAAAAATAATATATACTCTACTTAAGGATTTAATTGTTTCATTGACACCCTATCTTTTATCTATTATAACATTTAGTTATTTGAGTGTCGACGCCATGACTCTTCCAACCTAATTTCGTTAAATTGGATTTTTAAATCCGCTTCAGGTTCTATCGTCATCTTTTGGTCCTTCGATCCAACCAACTACTCTAAAAGCATCTCCCGCATTGTTTGGACAAGCTAATGGAAATTTTGTACGCTAATGCCAATGACTACGACGACGTCGCTTGCGTTTCCGTTTGCTTTTGCGATAATAATTGTGGATACAGCTGCAACTGTGTTTTCTCAGCCATTCATCCATAAGCTTCCGTCAACCTGCTTTTCGTGCATCGCCTTTACGTTCTCCAAGTATGCTATATCGCATCATTCAATGTGTTGTCGCCGTCGTGCTAGCTGCTGTCGTTTGTTTATCTAGCCTTGTTTTGTTTGTGCAGAAGATTGTGTTTTAGCCCACAGACCCACATGCCAAAGGGCGGCCCACAATGATGCCGAACCAGGCAATACACTTAAACAAACAATACATCGGTCTAGTTCAGGGTTCGAGGATACATATCAGCTGATATGTATCATGATTCATGAGCTGAATAAAGATGTGTCGGTTGAAATCATCACCACTTGCATATTTTGCACTTGACTTCGCACGTGCATGCTATAAATGCTGGAATTTAAATATGTAAAAATTTTGACAAATGTACTAAGTTTATTGCAAACGAGGATATATTTGAAAGAAATCTTTTTGCATTTGTGCGAAACGAAAAATGACTTTCGTTTGCCGTCAACGAGTTTAGTTACGACAAATACAAGTATTCTAAAAGTGTATGGATGCATATCATCAAATAGGATCCGTATATTAAAATCAATGGTATTTTGGATCCCTGGTCTAATTGTGGTTGGTGGGGAAAATATGATGGATCATGTTCGTGCAGGTTTCATCAAGGGATGATGCTGACGCTGTATTATATGGGTGCATGTTCATTTGGATGAGGGGCCATTTTTGCACAATTTGTGTGTGTTTTGGCTCAGCTGTTTAGCAGTTTAAATTGAAATTGGTTTACAAACATTTATAAGATTTACATTGGTTTATCGAATTTCCATATCTCCCAAGATTCCAATTTACTATCCAGGGCAAGAGAGAAATGCAAAAAAAAAAAAGAAAAATGGTTGTCAGGAGGACCACATGGAATTGTCAAACCACTTAATTTTTGCGCTGTTTTGTAAAATGGAAATGTTATTGTATTAAACGCATTTTGCAAATTTTACAGGAGAAGCAAAAAAAACGTTTAAAATTATGTAGGAAGATGGGGCATTAATAAAAAAATTAATTTATGTATGGTTGGAAGTAGCTCTAAAATTAATGCAAGTGGATATGCTTAATCACAATTCATCAAAACATCGTCTTTAAAAAAAAAATGCCTTTACAAATCGGAGCAGTAATGTGAATGTATATACATACAAACTTTGCAACTTTTTCCCCTGGGGGTTGATAATTTAGATTTTGAGCACTTAAATTTCTCAATAAGAATAGGCAGCAAAACAGTTTTTTCAAACGATTCTCGAGCCACTTGATTCTTAAAGCTTTAAAGTTACTTTTAGACATACCGTAAATTCAATACTCGCACATATTCCATGTCGCATGTTCATAGTAAAAATAAAGTTCCTACTTAATAATAATGGCCCATATTCATGGTCAAGTTAAGTTCCTATTTAACTTTAGTACTTCACTAAGTTTTCAGATAAAACACGAAATTGGCTGGTACTAAGTTTCAGCAGCAACTCAATCTAACTATGCATATGCGCCAATAATAATAATAATAATTTGGCAAACGCCCATATTAGGTCTTAGGCCGAGCTTCTTGATACACTTATCATGGGCAAGTGATAATGTATATGATAGTTGCGGACCTACAGTTTAATGCCGAATCCGAGCGGCGAGACTATCAAATAAAAAAAGATTTTGTATGGCAAGTTACTCTCGCAAAATTGCGGATGCTTGGCGAGAGTGTGGCGGTCTAAACAGAAACATTTTGCTTGCCCCAGGCGGGAGTCGAACCCGATACCTTCCGATGCGAGACGGCGGCTTACTCCCTACTTACTATCTTTCCGGAGTATTATCTACCAAATAAAGTTAAGTAGGAACTTAATTTGTCTATGAATGTGTGCCAATAATTTTATCCCTGTACAACTTCATAGCCAATCATTTCGAACCGGTAACTTAAAAACCTTTTAATAGTTGCTTGAAAATTATTCATGCCTCTTGGTGGCAAGTGCAGCCATGTACTGGCATATGTTGAAACATATGTTTGCTATTTCAACAGCAACTGAAAGCAACGAAATCTTGAGTACAAAAGCAATTTGTCCGAAATGTTGCTAATTTATTTGCCATGTTCGCAAATGTTGCTGTGGCTGCATATTCGGGTGCAGCACTTGCATTGTAGTCAAATTGGTCAATGATTTGGTCGGTTGCCGGGCGATCCAACCGACCAACCAAACCGACACAAATGCCTTCTTCATGTTGCAACTAATGCATTTACGATGTGCCAGCTGTCGGGCATATCCTTTCACATGCACCACCAGACAAATACATTTATCCTTCGGTCAAACAGCACAAATCTCAGTGCTGGGGCGTGTGTGGTTGTACGTGTCTGCTGCTGCGTGCCGATCCAACTACAAGGCAAGGATGGAATCACCCAGTGGCCAGTACATTCCGCTGGAAGAGATACGACTGCGTGGGTGAATGTTGAAATTACATTGAAGAAAACAAGATGTTGTGCGGGCTGATGAAATTACATTTTCAGAGCATACTACTGGCCCGATGATATTATGATCTCAGGGAGTGTTGCATTTTTGCAGCCTTGGGATAATTTGGTATCTCATTTTATATCTCCTTTTCAGAAGTCTACCTAACTGCATCCAATTAAGATTTTTCTATTCTCCATTTCAGCAAATTCCAACTCTGCGTCCAGTAAAGATTCCTCCTCCAACTTGAATGGTAATAATTCCAGTTCCAATCCAAACGGCAGCAATCCGTCGCGCTCTTGTCGCACGCCCGATTCGCCAGAAAGTGCACGTGCCATTGCGCCGCGTTCACCAATGTCTCCTCAAATCCATCATTCCGGATTGGCACCACCGCCACCGCAGCGACCGAATCGCAACTCCAGTGCTTCGCCGGTTATAAATGGTGCTACAACCACACCGCCACCGCCACTACCACAAGCAACACAAGCAGTGGCTGTGGCGGCGGCCGCCGCTGCTGCAGCCCATGTTGAGCAAGCCCGTCTGCTCGGCAAAATACGCAAGTTTCTCGGATCACTGGTTCAACTGGCTCAGGAGGTGCATCCCGAGGTTAGCGATCGTGTGCGCGCCCTAGTGCTGTCGTTAGGCAGTGGCGGTATCAGCATTGATGAATTCCGAATAGCGCTACAGGAGGCCATAAATCTCCCATTGCGACCGTATGTTATTCCACTGCTGAAGAATCACATTTCGCTGTTGCAACGAGAAATTGCGGCCCTAGCGAGAGCTACAAATCAGGTAAATCATTGCCGTTCAGAGCCGGTGTGAATGCCGTGTACGGAACACTAAAAATCATCTTTGGTTCCACAGACTACACTCCAGTACGTTACAAACAGTGAAAACTCGGTCATGGAGTTCGCACCGCACGGCCCACCCGCTGAGTACAGCGACATATTTGTGCAAATCGATGCAGCATCTCAGACAGCCTCGAACGGCGGTGCCACTAGCCTGGTATTCAAAAGACGCTCATCGGACACGCTTATGGAACATCACAACGGAGTACAAGACTGGAGTGATTACATGGCGGCAGCGTATCCACCTCCAGCAAAGCGATTGCATCCTCACAATCCGCAATTGACTGCGGGGCCGGCGGATGCGCGCGTTGTTTTCGCCGGTCAGCCAACACTATTCGATTACTCGACTGCTAGCGCTGCCTCCCAGTCGGAAGGGAATAGCTTCGGCAGCTTAATGGATAAGGTACCCTATAATAGTTGACTTTTCTTTGTGAATTTTCTCAAATTTTGTGTAATAGGCCAATCATCGAGATGAGCGGGATATGCGCGGCACAGCAAATGCCGAATCGCAACGTCATGGAACCCGCAGCAGCATGCCGGTCTCTGGGGGAGGCTCAAGTGCCGGTAGTGGCGGCGGTGGTGGCGGTGGTGGTCTGGGCGGCGAGGAGGAGTGGAAGAATATACACACAATGTTGAATTGCATTTCTGCGATGGTTGACAAAACCAAGAGGGCCATTACGATATTACAACAGCGCGGAGTTGAGCCGCAACCAACGCCGAGCTATGGCGAAATTTCACCGGCAACTTTAGTGGAGATACGACGACAGACAGAAGATAAAGTAGCCGAGTTCAAACGCAATGCGGAGGAAGCCGTGAACCAGGTAGTCACTATTAGCCATTAATGGAATAGCATAGATTTATTAGAGTCAGTGGTCAAATGTTCCTATGCTTAACGATTTATTTCCCAATTTATATCCTTCCAGGTCAAACGCCAGGCCGTTATTGAAATACAGCGCGCCGTGGTTGCTGCCGAAACACGCGCCGCCGAGGTAATGGCTCAGGAGCGTTTACGAATGGAAAAATTCTTTGTGGAAATGAGTCGACATTCGGGGAGCGAACGTGAATTGGACAACAAATCGCCTTCGATAACGGCTGGGCAAAATGTAAGTTGTACTTCAAATCGCATCGGTGACTACTTTTAAGATGCTATATACTATCGTTCGTTGCAGGCTTGTTGGAATTGCGGACGGAAGGCCACAGAAACTTGTTCCGGCTGCAATTTGGCGCGTTATTGCGGCGCATTCTGTCAACATAAGGACTGGGAACACCACCACCAGGTAAACTAAATTACATATGACACGCTCAGAATAATAAAGCGATGAAATGTACAGAGCGTCAGTACATTTCATCACTCTTTTCCTCTGGGCATGTCCTATATGCTTAAATGTCGAAAGCTATTCACGATTCTCCATTTTAACTGACCTACAAATTAAATTTATTCCACAGATTTGTGGAACTACACGCTCCACGGATCTTTCAACGAAGCACCCCTCCCAGGTGATCCCACTTTCCGCTACCATACGCGGCGCCATGGCGCGCTCTCCTCCCACACCCACTCAGCCGCCATCGTCATCCTCACAGTCAGCCCAACAGCAGCCGTCGAATAGTGGCGGCGGTAGCGCGCAGCCGAGTTCATTGGTACCAAATGGCATCGGTTCCAAATGACGCATTCGCGTGATGAAACCTAAGAAGAAATACTTGTGCTAGTCAAATTACAAAAAAGAAGAAAAATAAGAAAAGTGAATAAAAAGAAAATTTTAAATATACTTAAAAACAATTAAATTATTGCAGTAAACATTATTAAAGTAACAACAATTTAATACTTATTAAATATATGTGTTACGCAGTTTCACACTTCTTCGTATCAAAATAACACTTTCAACGTACGTATTATAAGCGAGAAGGGGATGGCTTAATGGTGCCCTTTTAAAACATAAAAGCATTGATGATATTCTCTGAAATACATTGTAGTTTTATTTTAATTATTATTATTACTACTCAATCGAAGGAGTCGCAGTGAACTCGAATGCATTAAACCATAACTTTTAAGTGAATTAAGTAGTACTATTTATTTATTATAACTAAAATTACATTTAATATTTATGTTATCATTTAATTAATATTAAATATTGAAATAAATCAAATGTTTAAAACTATGGTGCTCGGGTGTATTTTATTTCACACCGCTATCTGTGCAGTTGCAAGTAAGTTTTATTCAGTGGAAACGATAATTTTATAAATGATTCACACGAATTTCATATAACGATAAAATCGAAAGCTTATTGATACTAGCGCAACACCGGTCGCAGGGCAGACATCAACAGGATGACTTGATGGCATTGGCATCTTTACCAATGCTAAATGCAACGACAACAGGAAGACTTATACTGACTTTTACTTTCGAATCTGTACCTCAGTCGTAGAAAACGGATTAGAAATGCTATTACCTGTGTAAAGCATTCATTTAGTAGGCGTGACACGCCTCTTTTCAAAATTTGTAATTCGTATTACAAAACTATAGATAGGACACAAATTTTGACACCTCATTCACCAAAATCCGTTCAGTAATACAGCAGTAATAGCGCTTAGAAGATTTTCCTACTCTTAAGGTCACCTACTGTTAATTTCTGGGTGCCTAATTCCAAAAATGATTATGCACACCGTTTTTTTTTTTAAGTGGTGTAAACACTAAAAAAAAATATTAAAAAAAATTTTTTTTTCTAAGTTGAAAAAAGGCAAGGCTAACCCCTTGCCAAAATTTTAGGCAAAAAAATTTTTTTTTTTAATATTAAAAAAAAAACATTTTTTTATTATCTACGTACCAAAATACAATGATTTATGCACACCATTTTTTTTTAAAAAGTGATAAAATACTAAAAAAAATAAATTTAAAAAAAAAATTTTTTTTTTTCAAAGTTAAAATTTTAGGCAAAAATTTTTTTTTTAAATATTATTATCTACGTACCAAAATACAATGACTCACACCATTTTTTTTTTTAAATTTTATAACAATAAAAAAAAATTTATTAAAAAAATTGGCAGTAGGTAATTTTCTCATTTCAAAAATCTCTAAAGTATTAGTGAACCGATTTCAATGAGTAAGGTGTCAAAATTTTTGGCTCGTCCTACAGATTCGGAGCTTCAACTTTTTGTCTCTTGTAACACAATTTTATTGACATTGATTTACTGCATAAGGTATACAAAACATTTCCATAGTTTTGTCTGGCCAATTCATAGGGTTCAAATAAAATACTTTTAATTTGGCATTTGGTTGATATAAGTACTTTATTAGTTCAAAATTTTTATAAGTATTTTAATAGTCATTCCAAGAAATGATAAAAAATATTACAATTATTTTACATAAAGTTTGTTTAAACTAAATTTTTTAAACATTTTTAAATGGTTGAATTCAAATAATTATTCAACGTCGAATTTAAGTAATTGATAAATGCGAGGCACAGATTTCGTCATTCTTTGATGCCTTTACCGAATATGGCGGATTTGGTGTGTTGTTACTGGTACCTGATGATTAGGTCAGCTCACGTACGAAGAATACAATTTATGTTGATATGTGAAAAGCATTTTCGTCTGCCTCGTACATAGCTTTGTTCCGCATACTTCTTGCTATGGCCGATTCACTGGAAGTAAATTAAACAGATTTTGAGAGAAATTTAAAAGCTTAAACAATTTCAAATAAATAATAAATAAGTTTTCAAAATAAATAAAAGTTTTAAATACCCGGAAATAAACGGGTGATAAAAAATTGTTTAAATAAATATAGTAACTTGTAGCACTTTAGTGGACGCTGTAGATGGTAAATCTTTCCCCTGATCCTTTTAACCAATACATTAAAAATTTAAACAAAATCGGTACACCAGGGCGATTTTCAGTTTTCATATTGAGAATCCTTCCAAAAATGGCATCTCAGCCAAACTTCAATGGCGTGATAACTATAACTGCTCCATAGGAGTTGAGAATACAATCACACGTCTATTGAACAAACACGTAGCCGTCTCAAATCATTAACATTTCAGTCACAAAACATTACAATTTCAGTCGTGAAAGAACAACATGTCAGTCTCAATTCATCAATGTACCGTTTCAATTCATCAATGGGCAGTTTCAAAAAAAAATGGAAACGTTTTGTTCCCAAAATCCGAGTTTTGGCTGGAAATTGACAGCGGTTCGGTTCGTTTTAACAGCATTTCGTTTTGGTTTTTTTTACAGTGTATATACTTGTGGATTATCTTGCGGAATACTAAACAGAAAACTAGAATTTAGCAATTGAAAGAAAAATAAATACATTCTTGTCACAGTATGTTATTGGAATCGAATATTTTTTTGTCAGCCATACTCCTTCAAAAGCATAAGAAATTACCAATAGTTTTTTTAAATTATGGAAGAAAAATTGAGCGAATTGCACATTTTCATAAAATTTTGATTTTTTACGTGCCTCAAGCGTATACAGAAAGTATCGAAACTCAGAGATGTGGAATATGGTGTCTTTTGCAACTTTATTTAAACTGCAAAAACCGGAAATGCTGAACGGAATCAAGAAGGGAGAGATGTTTGGAAAAGCGACAGAACTAACCACAAAAAGAGAGGGGGAAAAAAGGACAAAGAATACTCACAGAAACAACAAACGAAATAACAAAGGACATCAGGGGCAGCAGCGGAGGCTGCAATAACAACAACAAAAAACAGCAGTATGTTCTCATGTTCGTCCTCGAGGCGATAACATACGATAAATGCATGTAAAACGAACACAAAACGATCCTATAACGACGAAGCTTTTGAATATTCACTCAAGAGTTAAAAACACGAACGAACATACTCAAAATCACTCAGGTAGAAACAACAATGTTGTCAACACCAGAGCGGTTGGAAGTTGTGAAGGAAATGGGAGCGTGTGGGGGGTAGAGAAACAACGCTGCCGGCGTAAAACCACAAAAGATACATACAAACAAACGAACGAACGAATGGTCGGACGAGTGTCCTTTCGCCGACGAGCAGTTTAATTGGGTGGCGGCAGCATATTACAAGGTCTACAGGACGATGCAACAAATGTGTGCTCGGAAGTTTGAGGAAGGTGAGTAACAATTTCTCATTGCAGTGACAGGCTCGTTCAAGGTGGGTGGGCAATTGGCAGGGCCGGTGGTGATGGTGGTGGTGGTGACTGCCATCAACCAGCATAATGCTGGAAAAGTTCGTTCACATGTGAACGAACTTGATTGTGCGGCTGAGTTTGTTTGTGTGTGTGTTGCGCACAGCTGACAATAATTGAAAATCCATCATTGTCGTGGTTTTGAAAATGGAGGTGGACCAGATACAAATGGGAAATGAATATCACAGTGAACCAAGCAAAGGCATGAATTTAAAAGCAAATTATTAAACTTACTGTTAGAAAGCGGATCTCTCGAGTTTGAAACGTATAACGACAATGGGCCTATTCTGCACTGTTGTGCTGAGGTAACACAACTCCACTGCCTCAGCACACCAGATGACGACATGAGAGGCAAAAAATATTGCGCGGAAGATTGAACCTAATATTAATCGACAAATGGGAATATTTGAAAAGAGCGTGTGATGAGATATGTAGATGTATCTAAAGTAATTTGGGATGATCACGAAACCGCGGTACTACAAGTCCCAACAAATCACATTTGTGCGCTCAACCATCGATGATATAGTTACGCCGGCAATATGACAATGTACATCGCAATTCGCTAACTGGGCTAGCACCAGGCACACGTGTGCTATCACCAGGCTTTGACTGATGATGATTTTTGTTTAGGTGTATGTATGCTTGTGTTCAGTTGTGGAATTGGTGAATTCATTATTGGGTAGTTGGGTTGTTCTTTTTGAAGCTGTTTCCGAACTTTCCTACAATCTGCCGGTGGTATTTGTCAGTGGCAAAAGTGCTTTACTGCAAAAGGGAGAATGTAATTATCGTCACTGGCCATGACAGACGCAAAACAGAGCATCAATGTACGGTAGCCGGCAGACTTTCAAAGTGGTCCGCAGGTGTGGTGGAATTTCGTCAACCAAGCTCGAAAACCGTACATAAGTGGAGAACTTCCCAACATCCGTTAAGCAAACCAACTACTTTTTAATTATGATTTTACATCCAAAATCCTGCTACAGACTTCTTAATACGAAGTCAGTACCATGGTTCCCCCACACACTCTAAAACACAATTGTGTGATTGTGCTCCATCAACAACAACGACAACAACAACAGCAATTGTTCCATTTCAATCAGCATCTGTTCCTGATTTCAAAGAAACTTTTGTTGACAACACAAACAAATGCCAAACAGAATCAACCACACAACACCCAGCCCCAAACTTTAACCTCAATTCACTTCTCTATACAGGCTCACGTGACTGACACAGAAATTGTGGTGCCACCCGACACGCCCACTAGCTCAACGTTACGTTATCAGTGGCGTTTGTGTTCTGTGCTGAAGTTGGCTGTGCCTGCATTTGAAGCTACAATATGAAAATGCTGACGTGTATAGAAATGTGTGTATATATGAGAGTATTGGGAGGGGGGAATTCACCACCAACGTTACTGCCTTTGCCATCACCACCAGAGTTGCCACTTTGTGTGTGCGCTTTTGAGCGCGTAACATGTGTCAATTACAGTCGCTGTGAAAACCTTCGATCTGTGTCTTCAAAAACAAAAAAAAAATAAGAAAAGAATGGAAATTTCCATGATTTTTGCATGTGACAGTTGCCGATAAGCGAGAGGGACAAAAAATGCTGTTAGGGATTTTTTTCAACATTTTGTAGAGGCGCAACACATGCTTCAAAGTGTGTCGATGTGGAAATTTTGCCTGGGGGTCAAAGCCATATTCGTTCGGCACAAATTGGTGTCGAGTGGTGTTGGGAAGGGATCGAATGTTGGCATAGGTATGTATATTTTGCAGAAATTAATTGGTTTTCCCAAAATATTGAAAAGTTAATTTTATGAATGAAATAAATTATCGCATAAATTTGACAACTTAATTACCAACGTTCTGGGTACCGGAGCTCACAAGTCCTTTCATTGTTGAAATTGCCTGCTGGTGACGGTATTTGTCATAAAAAGTTTGATGTATTTTTGCTTATTTGTTGTTTCTTTGCTTTTCAAACAAATGACATTTTGTCACGTAATTTCGAAATTCGATTTGCGTTTGAAACAGACTACATGTGCACATCTAAATGCCCCTTAGACACATCTAAGTAGTCCTTACATTCAAATAAATGCCCCTTAGACACATCTTAATGCCCCTCAGATTCATTTAAATGCCCCTTAGGTTCATATTAATGCCCCTTGGACACATGTTAATGCCCCTTAACACATCTAAGTACTCCTTAGATTCATATAAATGCCCCTTAGACACATCTAAATAACCTTAGACACATCTGAATGCCCCTCAGACTCATTTAAATGCCCCTTAGACACATCTAAATACCCTTAGACACATTTTAATGCCCCTCAGATTCATTAATGCCCATTAGATAAAAAAAACCTTTTTTCCCAAAAAAAATCTTCGGACGATAAATTTTTCCAAAAAAAGTCACCGGTCGATAAATTTTTCCAGAAAAAATCTTCGTTCGATATATTTTTCCATTTAATATGTTCGGTCGACACATTTTTCCAAAAAAATCATGTTAATCATATTTTTCCATCAAAAAAAATCATTGGTCGATAATCATAGATCTTCGTTCGATAAATTTTTTCATAAAAGATGTTCGGTGTACAAGAATTTGGTTTTGTATTTTTCCATAAAAAATGTTCGTTCGATAAATTTTTCCAAAAAAAAATGCTCGGTCGATACATTTTTTCATAATAAATGTTCACACATCTAATAAATAAATTGTTATTAAATTTTTTTTATGTGTGCTGTGGGAAGAGGGATGGTGACCCACAAGTTGTATGTGCTTGGGGCATCGGTAGACCTTAATCCAACAAAACAAATTTTTCTATTGCAAAAAATCAATCCCCCCATGCCAATTTCCTGGCTACGCCCCTGAGTCAATACTAAATAAAAAAAGAGTAAAAAACAAGTTTTTTAAATTATAACCCTTTAACCGACTAAAAAGCAGAAAATAAATTTCCTTGAAATTAATTTCAGCAATTTCGATTTAAAATTAAGGGTTTTTGGCTACTTTATTCCTAATATCATTGCTAATATATATATATATAGTCGGCCCAAAGCAAGTTAATATAAGGGTTATAAAAGACAACTTCGTTTACTTGCATACATATGACAAATGCAATACGCCATAAGATCACTTAGTCAATGTATAAACCAAATCGAATTTAGTGTTTAATGAACACAGCTACACTCTAGTTTCAAACTAAACACATCGCACTATGAAAACGAAATAGAAGAGAATATCTACAGATAGTAGTGACATTATCAAATCCACGAAACACACAGCTATATTCGTTCAGAATGGGCCTACGCTAGTGCTAGTTTCAGTGTGCTCGGGAGAGTCGTTCCAAGCGGCTGCCATCAGCTGTTGATAATCACAACAAACTGCGTCGCAAATTCGAAATTCATTGATAGAAAGATACTAATTGAACAGTGTTGAAGGAAAACAATAGTAAAGTAATTTGTACCAACGCCAATTGTGGCGGTGGCACATGCCACAGGCCTACGTAGTGACTTATTGTTAGTTAAATAATTGACTCTGGCTTGACTTGCACCGAAAATCCTATACTAGAATCTATTGACTTGCCTTGCGTTGAAAATGTGATTGGATTGGGTGAAAAGTTGCGTATATCAATTGCAAAAAAAAAACGGAAAGCAATGAAAAAGTTTAGCGACCTGAATTAGTGGTCGTGCATATGCTATTGCCCAAACAAGTGGTTATACTATGTGTAGTTAATATTGAATCGGGTCTATGTACGAGCCCCGTGTAATTACAATAATGGCATTACTTTGAATATTTAATCGCGGTATACAATATTGGAGATCAACGACTCGCTTCTGATGGTGTACAAGTATTTGGTTTTGTATTATTTCTCGGAGACTGACGGTCAATATATTTTGAGTTTATGTAAAGAACACAATTCGTGAACTTTGAACAGTATGACTGGGAAGTCTTCCAGATAAGCTACTGTAGAAGTCGTAAGAATGCGCACTTCTCTACCGTCATATGCTGACAATTTTCGAATATTTAATTTATTCAACAAATTCTGGAATTGACTACAAACGCTTTAATGAATTGATATTCGAATTTCGACATTGAAATATTTATTTTCATTGACGCGATTAAATGTTAGGTGCCAATTTACTTTGAACTACTTTTGATAAATGTTGCTGTTCACATCAACATTTCGCACTGGCAGTAGCAAGACAGAGCCAACGTTAGATTTCTTATGCCTCAAGGGTAGAATCGAGAAATCAAAATCAATTTTTAAAATAATGGAATCAGTCAATTAGATGGCATTTCTAATTGACTGATTCGCGTTTCGTATGCACTTTGCATACCAATTCAGTGCGAGAAGTCAAGACCCAAAAATTACTATGAATATGTGGGGCACTGCCACATGATTAGGTCAGTATTCATGCAGAAAATATACAATGTTTTACATAGTTACATACATACATTGGTACATACCTTTTGCATAGGAAAGTGAAAAAACTGGCATGTACGATCGAATAGGGTCCGTAATGTTGAAGACGACAAAAGCTTTCTTCGTTGAACATGTTTCACTTAAACTGAAGTCATTTAATCGATGTATGATGAGCAAAACAAACCTGCAAATAAGCAAAGTTTTATTTTTAAATTGCTTATTAAAATTCACAATTGTTATTAATGAATAAAGCGACGTTTTAACTTTTGAGACGCGTGTAATAATTTTACTAGCTGTTGTTGGAAGTATTCCACCGAAATCGGCGTTTAACTTGAGAGCAATCGAACAGCTACAAGCATGGTGTAGTATTCGATTTGATGAACCTAAATTAGGACCGTTAAATAGAACGGTTAATTAAATAATCGCAAATATATTTGTATATTTGAATCGAACATTGTTCAATTCTTTACTTATCGTTGGATTATTTTCAAGTGTGTGGTTCGTATGAATTTTCAGGATTGTTCGCTATACTATAAATAAAAGTTGTAATCTTATATCACACCATGTTATCTGTGGCCGCATTTGAACGATTGTCACATATCGACACACAAATATAAACACACTACATATAGCCCCCCCGCTTAAAGTTGCTCAGTATGCGGTACACTGTCAGGTATTGGGTATATCGCCGACTTCATTTGCACTTTTTTTCAATATCGACTTTTGATGGATTATTATTGACCTGCAAAGCATACATCGAAAACCTACGGTTTTGTTAACGGTTTTTTAAATGCCGTACCATAAGCTGTGAAATTTAAAAAATGCGTAAGAGGGCGTTTAGGAAATAAGGTAGCTAAATCAAACTATTACATATGTGTGAGATTACGATCAAAAAATTTAATAAGAGATGACTTTAAGAAACAGATTTTATTGAAATTTATATACTCATGTGTAGGGTATCGTATGTAAACAGCCAAATTGTATGCGACATGCACTTATCAGTGCAACAAATCTGTATGATTGTGTCGCACATAATAGTCGTACTTTTTATCATGAGAAAAAAGCGACATAATTTTGTTGCTCAGCAGGCGCTTACTTTTCCATGTAAAAAAAACATCAAATGAATATACAAAAAAAAGTACCCACCCGTACAAACGCACCTCTTATTTACCCACAAATAATCCATGTTATTCCGAGCTTTTTTATGCTGTTCATTTTTAGTTAAATATGAAATGACACCCCCGGGAAATATTCGTACATTTTTGTGGTAATTGCTCGTCTGTGAGTTCCTCATTCCACACTTCGATCGATTAAGTCAGTTTTTGGCGGCAGAGTTTTGATTTCTATCTGATTTCTAAAGCTGCTAAGTAATATACTACCTACAGACAGTTGTTGCTTGCACGTTTGACACATTACTATGTTAGTGGGAATTTTTTTAATTTCTCAACAGTTTAGTTAGGAATTAAATTTTAGCAAACTAACAAATTGTTAATTTTTTACTAAATCATATAATTTCTTTAATATTTGCAGCATTAGAGCGGATAACAAATCAATAATTGCAACAACGATTTTAAAGAAATTTCAAGGAATCATACAAAATGAATGTCCAAGTCGAACTGAATTACAAGCAGAAAAATGCCACACGTCTGCTCACGTGCATTTGCGGCTTCGTCGCCTTTATGCTGGTAAAGCAAAATACAAAGGCCAGCATGGCGGTGGGCGCTATATTGGCGGTGATGCTAAAAAATTGTGAATTCGTGTATGTGTTTGCGAACACAATTCGACGCGATATGCTGTGAGTATTTGGCAAGATCGTCAAAGTGAATCTATTTTGATATAACAATTTTGCTATACTTTTTCCACACAGTGCCGGACATCGTTTTATCATGTTGAACCTCTACATTGCATATTTCGAGTGGAGACGATGGACGGTGGCGCGAATTTTTCAGCGACGTGCCCACAGCTATCCGCAGAAAAAATGTTTCGTAATGGACGAACACTTCATGACATTTGGAGATGTCGAAGACTTTACGAATAAAGTGGGAGCATACTTCAAGACGAGGGGTCTCGGAAATGGCGACTGTGTGTCTGTGTTAATGGACACTCGACCAGAGTATCCATGCATTTGGCTGGGACTCTCTAAAATCGGTGTAGTTTCGGCTCTCATAAATACACATTTGCGACGCGAAACGCTCTTACATTCGATTAAGGTGGCTAAATCGAAAGCGATAATTGTGGGCACTGAACTGACTGCCGCTCTGCAAGACGTTCTGTATGATGAGGAGGTCAGCCAGTTGCCAATTTATCAGTTCAGCGATGAGATGCAACATAGCGATGACAATTTCACACTGATAAAAGGTAAGCAAGTTTTGATGAAGTTGTCGCTTATTAATGAAATTTACATTTTCATCACAGGTGCTAAGGACCTAAGTGTGGAACTAAAAATCCAGAAGATCGAGGACTTGACAGTCGAGATCAGTGCGTGTATGCCCAAAGATAAATTATTGTACGTATACACGTCGGGTACGACGGGTCTGCCGAAAGCGGCTGTGATAACTAATTTGAGGTGAGCTTTATACTTTTATAGTGCAAAGAAGTCACACATCTTCACATTTTCCCACTTTCAAACTCCTCAGATACCTTTTCATGGCATCCGCCGCCCACCATATGCTTGCCTTCAATTCCAATGATGTGATTTACAACCCCCTGCCACTTTATCATACCGCGGGCGGTATAGTGGGCGTGGGCAATGCCTTTATACATGGATGTACTATAGTATTGCGCAAGAAATTCTCTGCATCGAATTTCTGGAAGGATTGCATCAAATACGATTGCTCAGTGGCGCAGTACATTGGAGAGCTGTGTCGTTATTTACTGTCCACGCCACCCAAAGCAGAGGATACAGAACACAACTTGCGTATGATGTACGGCAATGGACTGCGACCCCAGATATGGTCTCAATTTGTGTCGCGCTTCAATATTCCACACATCGGCGAGGTCTACGGCTCCACGGAGGGCAATTCCAATTTGGGTCGGTTCCGGCTGTTCAAATTTGAAGAAATCAATAACAAATCTCCCATTTAACAGCAAATATTACCAATCAAGTTGGTGCAGTGGGCTTTCTTCCGATTGTGGGTCGTCGATTGTATCCACTGCAGGTCATTAAATGCGATGAGGAGACAGGGGACTTGATACGCGACAGCAACGGCTACTGCATGCGTTGCCAAGTCGGTGAGACAGGTTTGCTGATTGGAAAAGTGGACCCGCGGCGTGCTGCGACAGCCTTCAATGGCTATGCGGATAAAGAAGCTTCGGAGAAGAAATTGATCAGAAACGTTTTCCGAAAGGGTGACCAGTTCTTCAACTCTGGCGACATGGTGGTTGGCGATATTTTGGGTTATTTCTACTTTAAGGATCGAACGGGTGACACGTTTCGCTGGCGGGGAGAGAATGTTGCTACGCAGGAGGTGGAGGCGATCATAACAAACGTGATAGGACTGCAGGATTGCGTGGTGTATGGCGTTGATGTATGCTAAGGGTTTTCAGTTTATTCAAACAAACGAAATATATTGCTTCTTGTGCTCCTAGGTTCCTCACGTTGAGGGAAAAGCCGGCATGGCCGCCATTGTCGATCCCGATCGCAAAGTCGATCTGCTGCATCTGTCCGTTGGAATACGCGGCAGTTTACCCGCCTATGCCCAACCACTGTTCATACGCCTCATGGACGACATACCGCGCACAGCCACTTTCAAGATGAAGAAACGGGATCTCATGCTTGAGGGTTTCGATTTGCGTAAAGTCAGGGATCCAATCTATTATCTCAACAAAGATGCCATTTACAGACTGTTGACGCAGGAACAATTCGATAAACTTTTGGATGGTACGGCGGGTCTTTAGGCATGAACTAATGAGATGGTAATTTGTATAAATAACATTCGTATTAGGTAGAGAAACTGTAAAAACAAGTAGAAGTAAAGCCATTCCAAAGCTTAATTCGTAACAATTTTAAGGATATCAGATGTGTGTAGCCAATAGCATTTCATGGCCTAATTTATTGATTTTATTTTTGGAATAACATTTCGTAAAAGACAATAAAATAGACTAAAATAATAACACTATGCAACAAAGTCGTATCATGGAAAGGGTTTTACAAATTTTGTTTTCAAAAAATTACGTTTATCCCTTGATCGAATGTCTTTTGAACTCAAACTTAAACTCAAAATTTAAAAAAACCCTGTCAAACTGCAGTAAATGTTTATCCTTTCCTTAAGAAACGCTTTTGTGGCGTTGCAGGGCAAACGCCACAAAAGCAAATTGGCAAAAAATGTAAATTGCACAGAACGCTAAAGTAACACCGTGCAGCTTAACCGATAATGGATTCAATACATCCTTAAAATACATATAAACGCACAAACACACTCTCAAGCTCAGCATATACGCTACCGCCAAAGAAATATTGAAAGTGTTAAATCTCGAAGATTAAGTTTTATTCATTGGCAACACAAGAAAATCGCCAACGACGCAACATTAACGCCATTTCCGGCACCAACAGCAGCTGAGCGCGTTCTCAGAGTTCACCTTCCTCATTTCTTTCCAAAAATGAACGATGCGATGCGATGCGGCAAGCAACAACAAAATAAAACAAGCGTATACAAACTACAAGGCGAAAGTAGTGTGGCGTCCACAACTTCAGAGTTGGCAACCGTGGCGTATGCGGCCAAGCAAATCTGAAAAGCGCGCGCAAAATTTGCCTCGTAAACAGCACGGAGACGGAAAAGCGCGCGAATTGCACGAAAAGGCAAAACAGCGAAAAATAAAAAAATTCAAGCGGTGGCGTATTTTCCATGTTGTTTTTTTTTATCGTTTTCGCATGTGCTTCAGTATTGCTGTTGTTTTTGCTGATCAAACACGCATGGGAAAAATTAAATTTTCCAATACATAATTCGAAAGCTTTGGCGCTTTGGCGCAGCTGCTGGACGCCTTCCAATGCGATTAAATCGCTTCAAAGTGCCCGCAAGCCATCGGGTGCGCTTGGATGTTTGTGTGAGTCTGCATTTGTTTGTATCAGCTTATGTTTGTATTTGCTATTGTCTTGTTGTTGTTGCTGTAGTTCCAGCTGTGGTTGGTTCATTTTTGTTTACGAGTTTGGCTGACGATGTTTCCTTTTTTGGGTTTTTTTTGCCAATATTTGTTGTATCGATGCACTGACGGTGACACTCTTTGCCTCGATATTTATCGAAAATTAAACGATAGGTAATAGTTATGTAGAAATGTGCAGCAGTGTGCAGTGTCGCAATGCGGAACCTCGGACCATGTCCAAAATCTGTTTCTAAACATTTCCAATCGAATCATTCATAAATGAAAAAGACTTGGAGAATGACAGACAGACGGAAATGGCTAAATCGACTCAGAATATATATACTTTTCCATACCGGACACGCCTTGGTATAAAAATTGCTTGCAGCGCTCGACTCTAGTCCATACAAGTTTTTGATGAAATGAGCTGTCATAGCCACACAAACCTATCGTATACCTATCGTTCACATACGCACTCACACAGATTTATCCTAAACACCTGTCAGAGGCGTTGAAGGGCCATTTTATGTTATCAATGACAAAAGAGCGACATTATCGGTACTAACAAAACATGAAAATATAGAAAAATGCTGTCGCCGCTGACAGGAGTAAAAATGTGCCAAATACACGCATGCATACACACATTCAGAAACCCCACCACGCCCGCACACAAAGCCACACATCGATTTGCTGCTGTCGATTGGTGGCCATTGTTAGCTAAATGAAATGAAAATTCTAATTTCGAAAACGGTATTATGGCGGAATGGCGGAACATCCGACATTTGCTATTGGTGCTGCAGGCAGACAAAAAATTCGGTCACAGCGGCAGAAGTTCGTGCGCTTTCGTTTATTTTCGTTGGGGAAAAACGAGTGCTGCTGCAGTTAATTACAAAACTGTCAAATACAATACATAGGTTGTTCGAATCAACGGCCACCAGCCTCCATCGGCGCCCAAGAGACTAAGTACCTAGAGAAAATATTTAGTGAACCATTTTATATTTTCAAAAAAAATGAGCAGCTATTTCTGGTTTTGCCGAAGCAATCGAAAATATTTCCAATACATAAACATATCGTAATCCATGAAATAGCGGTTTAGTATGGTAAGATGTAAAAATTAAAATTTAATCTGGTGATTTTTTTTCTGTGTAAAACCGTTCAAAAATTTATATTTCGTATGAGGTTCAAATTGGCTGGAATTTCTCATGCTTGTTCGCATTTTCACCAACATTTTTTTTTTTCGTTATATTATATTAAACGATGTCAGCGGCAGAAGGAAAGTAAGTAACAACGAGGGCAATACAAACACCAACAAGGAGACCAACTGCCGAAGTAAAAGCAAAAAAAACTAGGGAGTGAACTATCTTCGGCCATGCCGAAGCTAATACAAAATTGGTTCTGAAGACCCCATTTGGACCTATTTATACGTATATGGCTGTGAACCGCGGACCATGTCAAAAATGAGTTTCTAAACATTTCCAATCACATAGAGGTTAAAAAAAATTTTAAAAGATGGAAAAGTTTCGCTTTTAATGGGAGCCTAGTTTTTTCCAATTTCGTTGATTCTCTAACTTGATCTACGTTTGCGACCCTCATCGTGCGGACGGACAGACGGATATGTCTAAATCTATTGGGGTTTCAATGCTGATCAAGGAATCAAACGTTACGATGTTACAAACGTTGTGTGAAAGTAAATATACCTTTCCACTATAGTGTGTGCGAGTATAAAAACCGTACACCGTACACCTGCATGTATAATATAACTCACACACATCACACACAAACAAATCGAATTCGATTATGTTCTCCATACGAAAAGCCACAAGTGCACATTTTTGGATTTTTAATTAATTTTTGCCATAACGGAGCTATTTGCAGAAAAAATTACACTACAACAAACAATACAGAAACCAAAATACAATTGCGACGGATGCGGAAGTCAAGTGCACGTGCTTCATGTAATTACCTGCAACAGAAATGCAGCGATGCAACTGAAAAGGTTCGCCGGATAATATGAAGGCGTACGAGCTTAAGGGTTGGGTGAAAACACCGGGTCACTTTTCTATATCAAATATTCAAAAGCCTGATCGCTTGAAAATGAGATTTGTGATGATCATACTATAGGACGCCATAAGTAATCTGGACGACGAATTGACCACGGGGCGAGGCACCGCCCAAACAATTCTATAATTTAAAATAATAGTAATGCCCTCCTTTCATATATTTCAACGGGATACACATACAATTCAGTATTCTTAAATACTACAACATGGGTCGCTTTGAATATTTGGAGTCTACAATATAAAAATAGTATCAGGGTCAGCACTTAAGTGTCAATTTATTGGATATTCATTCCAATTATTAAAACAACAACAAGAGGAAGAAAACGAACAATAGCTAATAAACGACACATGTTCTCAACGGAGCATTTTATCCGTGTTACCATCACGCCCCACTGCCACCCAACACAAAACAGAACCCATCGAAAAGAATAAGCAACGACAAAGTCTTGAATTATCTTAATATTTATGCGCCATCTTTAAATCGATTAGCAATAAAAATTCAAATATCCCAACGTCGGAAGTGGAGGTGCCGACCCGAGCACCATCAAACCCAACATTTCTATATAGTAAATGTGTATTTTGACACCGTTTACTTTGTGGTATATGTATTCATCGAAATACTTTCATAAAAAATTCAGTACAATACATCTCGAAGGTCGATTGTTTTCCCAAGTTACCACCGATGTTGTGGTTCGATATACACACATTTAAAGTGCTTTATTAGCGAGCTACGGATATTCAATATTCAAATCTTCATTTCAAAATAATTGGGAGAGTAAATTAAAGGAGAAGGCAACTGCTGCTCAAGCTAAACATATTATAGCCCAGGACAAATTTTAATTTTCGGCCAACTCTCTCTGTCATAAATAACGGCACTTTTGTCATTTATTCGCATAAATTGCAGCAGACACCGGAAGCTATTACAAGGAAACGGCAAGAAAGACACACAGCCACACACATAAACGATTGTGAACCACAAAGGTCCTTGCGGAACGACCGCGGCGAACAGATGGAGTTGCCATTTGGCAATAATTGCTTAATGCGATAAAGCAAAAATTTATTCCCGTCGATTGTTTTTTTACACCGCAGTCGCAAGTGTCATAAATTTCGCGACGGCCAAAATGTGCAAAAATCGCAGATTTGCACAAATTCAGCTTAGATTCTCGTCAAGTGTATCTGTGTGTGAGTGTAAATGATAGTGAGCGAGCAAATTCATATCAATCACACCTGTCAAAGGAAAAGAAATGAGAATGGTAACACCAGACTCCAATATCATACACCTACTGGGAATTTGAACCTTCGTCCACTTTCTCCATGAACACATCCCTGATTCATATCAACACAATTTTGTTCTCATCTCAAATAAATATCTCTGTGTATCACTGAGCTGCTTCTAAAATAAAGATCACCACAGACAAGTATTCAAATATTGAATGCTCTGCTAAGGATCTATTTCCAGCATGAGGCTACAGGTATTTTTTCGGGTGCAAGTTTTTGCATGGGAGAGTGGCCGCCACCCACTCTTAATCTGGCTTACATAATGTTTCTGTTTAATATTCGAATAGGCGGCATCTGCCAACAAATTTCGGCTGCTGTCAAATTTGTTTATTTTTAATAGATTTTTCCTAATTCGGGGATGTAGTTATTCCGTTATTTCAACTTTGCACAAGAAAAACAGCAAAACAAGTGCTAGATGAGCGTACATGAGTGTACATTATTGCAAATGACTTAGAAGCAATACAACTAAGTATTCAATACTTTTCGATTATGGACAGCACTTAGTGCTGACAAAAATTCAGAGAGTTGACAATTCCTAAATTTTCCACCCGAATGTAAACTTTTATTACATTACATTGTACTCCCAGTACGTTTCTGTTTTTTTTTCTTTAAATTTTTGCCGTTATACAAAAAAAAAACAAGAAAAAATCTATAAACCATAAATTTGGATTATTTTATCCCGTAGGACATTAAGCAAAGATATGACAAATTTATCGCTAGGGCGCCACTTGTTACAGCTTGTACGTCTGTGTGGTTGTGTGGAAGCGTGCTATTTGAGTACTTTATGTATGTGTGAGTATGATTTACACAAATTCAAACAAATGCAAAGTTTTTCGTTTCAACGTTTTTGCGTATTGTTCTTTTACACAATTTTCCATCTCTCCAGGGACTAAAATGTTGTCAGGTGTGTTTACTTAATTATAAAAATTCTTCATAAATATTTAGATACACTCGAGAAATGATTTTAACGTTGAAATTAAATTAAATACTTACAAACTGTAATTATTTTCCAAAAAAAGGCAAACAATACTCTGTACCTACTTACATAAATACATATACTTAAGTTCCTAAGTCTCATTTTATATAATTTTATGTTGACTGGAAGGTTCCACTACTGTAAGTAAATGTCCGAGGAACATCGGGATATTAAGCTAAATAAAAAAATAAAACAACAACTTCACACCAAATGGAAACGGAAATTTGAGGAATTTCGGCCAACCTTTACGAACTTTATCCCTTTGGGTGTTGTTTTATTTTTTTTCGATTTGATTTCCAAAGCCAGTGAATAGCGCTTTTCTCTCAAATGCCTGAGAATTTGCACAAGTGTAAATGTCGGAAAATCCTGGACAAACGGAAAAAATAAACTAATTGCGAGGAAAGTGGAAAATCGAAACTCAAATACACACGCAGACATTAAAAACAGCAACTAAGTGAGTGTGTGTGTGTTGACGTGGGAGCTCAGCGTGCATGTGTGTTTTTCTATTTATTTTGCTGTGTGAGAAAAACAAACACACGTGCACGCGGCGAGATTGTCGGATTTGAAGCAAGCTTCGCACAAACACGCCCGCATACAGCACAAAAATACGCCGAAATTTGTGCAAAACGAAGCGAAATGAAACGAAATTAGCGCGATAGGATTTGCTGCAATAACACACTCACTCGCACGCAAGCACACACATGGCACTGCAGTGGTGTGCGGCGACGATAAAGCACATCCGGTTGCACTAGTGGGTTGGGCCAACAACAATGTCAGCGCGTGGATTAAGCTGAGTGCCATGGATTAAACCAACTGTTTACGTTGCGAAATTTATATTTTCATTGCGGCAGTTGCGGCAACAGAAACAAAAATATCAACAAGGAAGGATATCCACTGACGTGATTGATTCGCCGCACAAACAACAAATCAAGCATGGCATGATTTAGGCTTGATTTGAAAATTCAAAAAAATAGTTGGGTCCATTCGTCGTGGTCTTGCTCCAAATGGGTGCATTAGTCAAAATCACGCCACCAAAATAAATAGGTACCCCCTTTATGGATTTGGATTAGCCATTTTAAAGCTTGATTCTCTTATAAAGACTAGAGTGGGGAATTGCTCATTGAAGGTAATTTTCCATTACTTTCTGTGTCATGCGTTACTTGGCAAATGGGATTGAGCTGAGAAACTGCAAAAACTCCAGTCGAAAGTTCTGCGTCAAATCGTTGGAGCCCCATGGATTATAAGAAATGCACTAATCCATAGAGATACGGACAATTTCCGATGACATCTCTAAGTGTACAACAAAGTGCAAAGATAAGCCTAAGCTGCATCAAAGCATTCTCGCTAGAAGTCTATAAAATCAAATGAGACCCACTCGACCCTTACGCATAACGCGTACCTATTCTATTAGGGTTGAATGGATAGTCCCGGAACCCTCAGCGAGTCCGACATAACGGAACTGGCAGATCCTACAGTATAAGACCTCCTTAAATTCATTCGAAGCACAAGTGGCTTTTTGATAGACCGACTACGCGTTAAAAATATAGGAACTAAATGAGATAGGTTTCATTTATAAAAAGGAATCCACAATGGGCCATATATGGCCTTCGAGTGATGGTTCATAGTTCCCACACAACCTCGGAGTGACTTCAGTTCTTATTTTCCGAATTGTGACCTTTTCGAATTACTGTTTGTTGCTCATTTGCCTTAAATTAAAAATATGAAAGTACTTTAAAAATGAACTTACCCAAATTAAAATATTATTTTTCAATCAGCGGCAATCAAATGCAATTAAAATTCCGTGCCCAAGGACATCTACAAAATGTAAAAATAACAAAAAATTACATTTGCATTTCAAATCGTTTTCAGCTGCAAAGTATGCAGCATTTTCATAAATGAATTGCATATTAAAACAAGCGAGTAAGTTTCAGTCGGACAATGCCGACTTATATATACCCTACACCTACTGGGGCAAAAACTTCCCTGAACCAAGTTTCATACTATTTCGATGACCAATCAAGAGGACGGACAGACAGTTGGACAGACAATTTAAGACTTATCAAGAATATATATATTTTTCAGTAACTATTGGCGTCACAAACTTCGGACCAAAGTGAATATACCAATACCCCATAAAGTGTAGAGTAAAAAAAGGGTATTAAATGCATTTAAATTGTATACGGTGAGTAACATTAATATTCGGTTTTTGAAATTTATAATTTTTTACTTATTTGCGAACGAAAAATTGGTGTCAGTGGAAATTGTCAAAATTCAGGAGAATTTGGTCGTATCACTAAACATCCTTTGGCTAAGTAGTCTTATTTGGACAGCGCCACTTTTTACATCCAAATAAATTTTATAACTCACAGGAACAAATTTCGAAAAGTAATTCTTAACAATGACCTTTTTTAACGGATTAAAGTGTCCTGGTACTCATTCATTGACACCAATTTTATGTTTTTAATAATGTTCGCAAATACATAAAGGTTTTTCACGAGGCCTTGTGTAATCTAGCAAAAGTGTAAAGAGTAAAATACAAATTTTTTCTTAGAACGAAATGCCAAGAAAAACTGAATTCGAAATTTTACATTTTTTATTCCGTTACACAGAGCCTCGTGAAAACCCGTAAAGTAGAAAATTTGAAATTTCGGAAATCGAATATTTTTGTTACTTACTGTACCGTGTATCTGCATATAATAAAATTATTAACGATTGGGAAAAAAGAAGAGCAAAACAAAAAATTCGAGAAAGGCTAAATGTGGGCATTAGCCTGTAATTAGCGTAAAGTGAAAATGTGCGCTTATTGGATGGAGTGAGGAGGGTTTGTATTTAGGTATGTTACATGCTATTGTATGTTTACTTCTTTTTTGCTTGCCACTGATGCATTCAGTGTGGTTGTGACCGATAACATTTTCACAAGTGCGAAAATTCCCAAAACACCCTCAACCACCAACAACAGTAAAAACATTTCCACAACATGCTCTTCATGCTCTTGTTGTTCTGTGTGTTTCTATTTTCTAAAATGTCAACAAAAATCATTCTATCATTCCCATTTTTGTGTTGATTTTTGTCATGGGAAATTTTCAAATTAAAATTGCATGTTTTATTGTGTTTAACAAAGCAAAACAACAACGACAATAGAGCAACAAAAAAATTAGTAGGAATATGCTGGTTTTTATGTTGGTATGTATTTGGTATTTATTTATTTTAAATGTATGCGTGCACTTTATGCAAATTCATATTGGTCGGCTGTAGAAAATACGCTTTACAAGCAGGTGCACAAATGTACTTTAAATATTTAAAAAGTTTTCAATGCAATTTAATTGAAATTAAAATCCCTCTGTGACAGTCAAATGAGAATATAACTAAGGTTTAGCACACGGACCTATGTACGTAAGACACGCCATGGCTCAATGTAGATACATTTAAAGAGATTTAAGATTGATGATATTTTGATTCCTGCCACACTTCACACTTGCAGCATTTATCGATCTATGGGATTAGCCTCAGCCCAAGTTGAAGCACTCAACGCATTTGGGGAGATTAAAAGCAAATTGCTGGCTGGTGCATTAAGCGGGGCATGTTTAAGCATTGGTCTGCACAATGAGAAGTGGGCAACGGCAGTGAAGAAGAGAAAATTTGAGGAATATACACGGGCAAATTGGCGATATGAAGTAATGGCCGAAGCCGATTATGGGCCGAATGTGGAATTTTAGGCCGAAGCCGAATCCAATTTCTTTTCATAGTCACTATGAAATTGTATGTCAATATATTTTAGATTATCATTATCAAAAACCAAAACTTTCATAATGAATCGAAAAAAAAACGAAAAGCGGCTCAAAAAAAACTTCAAACACGTATGAAGATTCAACAATTTACAAACTCTTTGTTCTCGAAAAAAAAATTTTTCAAGTAATGCTTTTTTTCGTTTTTCACTATGGAGCTGAATGCTTCATATATCCGCCTACCTAGCAGAAATGCCCCATTTTCGAGTCATGTGGGGTGGAGGGGAATTTTTCCATTCTGTGGGGAAAGTTTCAAGGAACTTTTTCCAAAACAGTTTTACATAACAACAAAATACTAAAAGGACCGACGTTGCGCTTTAAAAGCAACTCTTATTTCGATTGCAGAATGTTTACTGTGCTTAAACCCAGTATGCAGCTGAAAATTAGTTTCGTTAGTATAAGCAAAACCTATATAAAAAAGAAACGAAAACCAAATAGAATTTATTTTCGTTTCCATTTCGGTTGGCATATGAAGGCAAAGAAATGACAGAGTTGTTTTTTTAATACTTTGGATAGAATTTTGGCAAAGCGAAATAAAAGTAATTTGAATCAATCACAATGAGAAAGATCTCATTTTTATAGAACTTTATTTACCAAATTCAAACTTTGAATTCTCAGAAAACATTTCATGAGCTACACTCTACACGAACCGAAAAATATATCATTTCTCCAAAACGAATTTTATTTTCATCTGCATACCGTAAATGAAAGAGAAAATTGTAATTTCAAAATTGTCTTGAATAAAAACTTTATAATATCGATACCTTAAAACACAACCATCATCCTATGTCCATTTCTATGAAAATTGAGTTTTTGGCATTTTTGGATTCCTGAGATGAAACTGCATCAGATAGGCTATAGTGGTTTGTGGGAATCGTGATGAAAATAATTGAAAAACGAAGAAATAAAAACCCATTTCCATACAAAACATTCCAATTTGGAAACTTGTTTTTAATTTTCTAGAGTTTTGAAAAACTGGACATAGTTTTGTTGTTCTTTAAGGTATAGAATTTGGGGAAATTGGTTGCTTACATCTGATATCCCTGCTACCTAACATACCATCAGAAGAGGTTTGACGTTTTTCTCATCACTTTTGCTTTTCGGGGCAGGTTTCAAATGAAATTAAGGTTAATTCAGACCATTTACGATGAAACACCACTCAGTCACCCGGTTACAAATTTGCCGATTTTCGATCGTTTTTAAAATTGGGATTCATATCAAACCTAAATGTTTGCTGGGTGGGTTAAAAGTTAAATTCACATTTATTGACTGACCTATATATAGATAATTTGCATGATATGTTCTTCGTACGAATTCTTTTCTGTGCGAATTTAAATGTTGGTCCAAATGAGATTTCGAATTTTAAAACGGTCGAAAATCGACAAACGTCTGAGTCCGGGTGATAATTGCCAATGAACAATGAATTCTTGTAATTGGACGTTTTATCGAGCCCTACCGCAAAATGAACACAAGCAATATTTTTCCAAAATCGAATTTTAATGGAAATTTAAAAAAAAAAAATAAGCAAACGCGTCAGTTAACTTAAGAACAAATTAAAAAAAACCTTCTCATGTAAAATTTACATTTTTTACTTTAAACATGGGAAGGACCATCCCATGAACGTTCGCGAAAGAAAAACTGCAGATTCTTCTATTTATGAATACGTTTATTTTTTATATATCCTCTAATATCCTGTTGGCAGATATTTTATAAACGAATGCAATTCGGAAAGACCGAGTTAGACGTGAAACTAATATTTGTGAGATCGATTGAATTGTAATTGCTTTGCTGGCAATCACATCCTTTTTAATATTGCAATTAGTCAACAAAATTATTCTTAAATCGGTCAGAACGTCACAGAACTGTTTGTCTATTGTACTTTTGGCTGATGGATATTTGCGGCTCAGTTTTCTGATATACATACCATTGAATCAGCATCCGAACGTAGTTGCAGACACCGGCAAGCATGTACATATATGGCTACGATTTGTGCTTTGATTTCATTCAAATAATATCTAGGACTATTGGTTTCTAGTTTGCGGGGCGAAAGTCGGGAATGGCGTTGTGAACTGACTGCTGCCTCATTGGTCGACTGAAGAACGAATTCCCTGAGCGCAACTGCAAGAGGCGAGCACCGGGAGTCGAGTATTTATTACGTAATTTTAATGTTCCTGCATTCCGTTCGTTCTAATAGAAATTTAAATTAATAACTGAATTTACAAAAACTAAATCTAACTTAAGTGTTGTCACTTTAAACGGTGCTAAAATAAATAAAACAAAATTAGCAACACTGTGGCCACGATGAGGATTGGGGAGCCGCCTCGACAGGACGGCAGATTTGGCAGTTGCACTTGCATTGGCTCCGCCATCGCGGTGAGACATCGAAGTAGGTCGCCCATTGTCACCTAGAATGAGCGCCGCCGGCAGCTTGTGCCTTCGACTGTTTGCCTTGGCTTGCATTGGTCACTGGGGGTGCAGAAGTGCTGCCAGCAGCAGCTGTGGAATGACTTGCAGCGGCGCTATTGTGATGATGCTCATACCGATCGCGGTGCTGGTCACGCTGATGCTGATGACGACGACCGCCGCGATAGTGCCGCCGATTGTGGCTGTGCTGATAGTTGTTGTTTGTGGGGTCGCTGGAAATGCGTTGCGTCTGCTGAACGGTGGGCGCAAAAGTAGTGCTGCCCGATGCATTGGAGGACGCAATATCCTACAGAGTAATGCACGGAAATCGCATAAATTACGGGCAAAATATGCGAATTGCAATTTCGCATTCAATGACTATGTAGCAATATTTCGCTAGTCACATTCTAAGCTCAACACATTTAAAACAGTAATGGACCTCGAACTTACCTTTTGTTCGAGAGCGGTTGTCATCGTTCTTAGCACAGCTTCATTTCCACCACTGCCATCTGCTGCGAGTAAGCTGGAGCTGCTTTCAGGTGCAACTGTATTTGCAGTGTCTCCTTCATGTTTCCGTTGCAAACGCCTGCGCATTTCTTCGGCCGTTTCAATTGAGATGACGGCACCACTCTCTGCTTCCACATCGATGATGGCGCCGCGGCTCTTCTGCCGCAGAAACAAGTTAGACATGCGCTGCTGCAATTCACGCAATTCGCAAGTCAACTTAAAGTCGGGAGCCATCTGCAATTCCGTCGGTGGCATTGCACACTTCAGCGAGTCTTCCTCTATGTCCGAAATCGACTCGCGGCATACGGGACAGGCGGCCTGAAATGGATCGGCCGTCTTTTGCAGCCAGGCAGGCAGTTTGTCGAACTCCTCCTGGTAGTTGCGCCGCAGTGCCGTAAGGTGCCTGCCCAGACAGTAGCTATGCAGATAGTGGAAGCACTCAGTGCGGGTAAACTCATCGCCATCGCTGAATCCGTACAAGCAGATTACGCATTGGCCGCTCGGTAAGTTGCTTCCGCTTAGATGTTCGCGTACTACTTCGATGAGATCGAATACCACCGGGAAGCCCAACGACTCGTTAAGTTTAGCGATACAGGCCGATCGGATGGCCTCAAGACGCACGTCGTCAAGACCACGCGGTCGCAGCAGTTTGAAGTCAGGACTCTCGTCCGGGTAACTGGGCGTCGGCAAAACCCGCAACGTAACACAAACGTACTGCTGTTCCGAATCGTCCCCAACTATGGGGAACAACGTCGTCTCGATGCTATCGATGCCACTGTACAAATTTGGCAATTAAATTGCGAACTCTTCCAATATTTCCTACTCACTTTTCTTGGTTCCGACTTACGCGAACATCATCCATCAGTATTGCCTCAAGCGATTCCACTTCGTCCTGTAGTCTGAAAATCAGCAAATACATACATATTTTCGAGTTCGAGAAAACATCCTAGAAAAATTTGTTTTTCTTTTTTGCTTACGCGTCCATTCCTTTATTGGCTGTTGTTGGTAGTATTGTTAAAACTTCTATAGTTTTCCACAGAAATTGCACAGCTTCAAGTAGTTTTTATTTAATAAAAATCGATTTTGTTGCCTTCTTTTACTTAATTTGCCCAAATTTCCTGCTTCACAAATCGCAAATCGTGTTTCCTTGTTGGAAATTGGAAAGAAATGTCAAATTCCCAAATTCCAAATGCTGTTTTTGGTGACTCTTGATTTTCCCGCTACATGGAACATCACTGGCTTTTTGCTTCGTCGCGAATTCGTTTGCGAATTTGAAGGTGCATTTAGACCGCATGAACTCGCGAACAAAATGCGGTTAATTCGGCCGTTGTAAGCGCCCGGTTCGTGAACTTGTGTTCTTAGCCGAATGCTCGCTCAAAATGTTCGGCAAACTCTGGATTCCGATGCTTTTTCGGTATGTAATACCCAGTAATGTAATGCCAGTACAGTAAAAATACATTCACTGATATCAAGAGACAAATGGTTCGGGTACATATATTCAGGCAGTGTAAACGATTGTTCGAACGGAATTTTGTTTGCGATTAGACTTCACAACTAAAGTTGCGTTCGTGCGATCGAAATGCACCTTCACAATCTCACACAAAGTTAATAAAAGTCTTTTTTGAGACAAAAACTCTCACAGCGGTTAAAAAATCTCACACGAAATAAACATTTCATGTAAGAAAAAATCTTACAGCAATTAAAAATGCTCACAATAATCTCCCATTAGTTAAAAAATCTCACAAAAAACTCACAAGCCATTAACAAATCTCAAGACAAGATAAATCTCTCAAATCTAGCAACCGTGGCCTGTGCGAACAAAGATTTGATTGCGAGTTTTCGCAACCGAATCTTCGAGTGCGGTAGTCGAAATAAATTACCGCTTTCTAACACTGATTTAATACTTCCGACTAGCATCACTATTGCTGTTTACTGTTGTTTTTCAAAAGTGTAGAAGTTATTTGAGGCCGGAATTCGGTTTTGCGTGTTATTGGAAATTTTCGGCTTTCGTAATAGTGGAATAGTTAAATTAAAATAAGTAGTATTTCGAAATGAATTTAAATCATTATAAAAGGCTAAATCGGTCGCACGCAAATTGTATCGGGTGACAGTGAAATTATGTGAAAACCGAGTTTCGAAACAAATTTGCAAATGTCGGTTAAACAACTACCATAGTTGGTATTGTTTTATGTGGCGGATTCGGTACTAGGAAAAGATTTGGTGCAAGTGTATTGTGAATGACATTTTGGTGCTTGTAGACAAAAATGTAAAACCGGAAAGAAAGAAGGAATTACAACAAGGTAGGAAATGTTTTTCGATTAGCTAATTAAATTTTACTGTTCATGACATTAAAAAACGATCCAGCCCATACCCATACTTGCGTTTTTAGGTAGAACTTGTAATATGAAATATGACTTGGGCGAAGACCAAACTGTCCGCAGCGGAGCGCCTTCTAAATCGCAGCTCCAGCTTCGCTACCGACTCCGATTGCAGTAAGTCTTTCTGCAATCTGCAATCACTAAAATCGAAGTCAATGAATGGCTTTTTTCATTCGTTTTAATCTTTCGTTAATTTGTCTACAAGTGAAATACATACTTAATTGATCTTCAATTTTTTGGTAATCTAGTCGAGTCCGGTCGGCTATGCTGGCCCTTGTGTTACATTACCTTCATTATGTATATTTTACACCTTTTAAAAAAAATGATTGACTAAATCAGTTTTAAAGTTTGCCATTTTGCTTTTTTCAATACAAAATTGGTGTACATGTCTTTTTTATCCGACCCTCCAATATTTACCAATATTCAGTTTCAGTTAGGAGGAGTTCTTGGCAACTTCATATCTGAAAATCAATTTTAAAATTGTTGTTGCATACCTCTTGGCGTCCCATAATAACTAGACACTTTTTTGATTAGTGGACATTCGCATTTTTTTATTAAAAAAAAATTTCACTCTGGTCGGTATGTCCGTCCGCCTATATCGACTCGAAACTTAGAAAATGACAAAAAAGCAAAAAATTTTCAAGTCTTCTAGAAATTTTTTTATTGCTGTATTCGATTGGGAATGTTAAGACAAAACAATATAAATGGGTCAAAATAGTGTCTTGGACAAAACTTTTTTTTGTGGATAGGATTGGAAATGTTAATTTTTTACATGGTCTGAGGTTCCGATAATACAGAAAAATGTGTCAAAGTAAGTTTTTATAAACAAATTATGGGAAAATAATTCTTTTCTGTTTATGTATGGTCAGTCAACATTTTTTCAAAAACCAGTTAGCTTCGGAAAATTTACGTCCTTGAATACAAAATTTATTGTTAATAAGATAACTCCCATTTAACTCACAACAATTTTGAATTTAAAAAAAATTTAATTTTAAAGCGTGAATGACTTTGCCAATTTAGCAGGGCTTAACAAATATTTTTTTGGTCTGAACTGGCTATGCCGAAAAGTCGCAGATTTGTTCGTGTATTTGAAAAAATATTTTATTTAAAAATTTAGAAACAATTTAATATCGTTACATAATGCATAACAGATTATATAATTTAAATAACAAATACTTAAAAAATAGTTCCATGCAAATGCGTAGAAATACAAAGAATCGAATTTGACTACAATTTTCTTACGACAATTTCTTTGCGTAATATTTTCTTACTTTTCGTAAAAATTCATTTTTTTCACTTATAATTCATTTGCATTAATTTATTTTAAAAAAAACATAAATAATTTTTCTATTGACTAGGGATAATTTGTTGTTGCGTATTGATATTTGTTTATTTACTTTAATTTGTTATTAAATTTAAATAAAAACGTTTCGGAAACAATTAAATTGTTTTTTTTTGTTGTTGGACAAAATAAAATTGCACTGGTCTTTGCACTAAAATGTACAGTTCATGTACATGCATAGAAAATTTAAGCTTGAAAACGGCTTTCTGTCGCCGTTAACACATTCGAGATTCGTTGTATCGTAAAACGATACAGTGGATTGTGAATTGTAAATGCAACCGCGTGTGTGTAGTTGTGTGGGTGTGCGCGAGTGTATCATAATTGGTTTGCTTGCTAATTAGCAATTCCATGTTGACAATTGAGCTTCTTTTACACTACTAGTATAAAGGTGATTTTTGTTTGTTCAGAAACGGCAATAGTTCATTTGTCAATCATACAGAGGTATTTCTTGTGACCGCATGTGTGTAGTGTCGAACATTCTTGCCGTTTTGGGTATGTCAACGATTGTGGCTTACTCGCCATCGAAAAATTTAAATGGAAAACACCGTTGACCCGCTACGCGTGTAGGCATTCACCGGCCCCATCAACTGGCAAGATTCGTACTAGGTACTTCTAATCAAAATTCTATTATAAAAATATTAAGTTAGGAAAATTGGCAAATCTCTTTTTTGCACACGCCGCATATCTTAAGTTGAGAAACTAATTTTGTTCTTTTTGCAAATTTTCTGTTGTTTTCAAAGACGCCAATTTGTCTATTTTTGTTAGCAGATTTGGTTTGTTAAATCATTAGCGCAAAAACAGTTCGCTTGTTAAGTCTACGAAATTGGTTTCTCTTAGGGGTTGTGTTTGGAAATGTCTTAGGATATGTATAGCTCGACGCACTGGTTCGGCGCAATGGCTTGTGCACTTACAGTGGACGCTGTAGCGTTGGTGCTATTCGGCACGTATGTTGTGTTCGATGAGTTCGTGAGTTTTATTGGCTTGATAGCGGTGTGGCGTTCATTGCCATGCGCCGTATCGATGGTCAGAAGAGTCTGCGATGGCGTGACCGGTGCTGCAGAAACACTCGCATTTACAACAACTGCGGGCGCACCGGACGAACTGTAGTGGTACAAGTTATTTGTTTGTGGCTGTTGTAGTTGTAGTTGCGATGGCGCATGCGCCACCGGTTGCGGCGGCTGCATTTTGTTGTGAAAGGGGGGCGCATGCCCAGTTGGTAGTGTTGAAAATTGCTTTGGTGGCACTAGTGTCAGAGTTTGTGATTTATTTGGCGAGAGTATGAGACCGGCCGGAGTGGGCGGAATAGCAACGCTGGGTGAATGAGGACTCAACGGAGGTGGTTGTGTGGCGGCGAAATTGGTGGTCGGTACAGCGGGCAAAAAGTCAAGTGAATACTGAAACAAAAACAAAAATAAAGGTTTGAAAACAAACATTGAACGGAAAGTTCTTACGCACCATAGGCTGGTGCGGTGCTGGTAAATTCCCCGGCACATGCGTCGAAGAGTGCGTGGGCTGGCTGATATACGCATTAGGTGAGACCGGTGGACTCGGGCATGACCAGTAGACGAAGTGATGCGGATAGAAAGCTGCGGCTGGGTGATGTGGATGCGGGGCATGTGGATGATGCGCCCGGTGGGATGTGGCTATTATGGGCGTGGCTGGTCCAAAGTGAGCAAAAGGTCCAAACGGAGCGCCAATCACTGAAGCACCTGTTTGAAGTACAAATTATGATTGCAAATAAGCGACACTCTTCATATTCAGAAAGGAAATAAAAATTGTTGAAATCACAAAAAAAACCTAGTCCCTTCATTAATATTCACGATGTGGTGTATTTTTGATAAACTTTTACAGAATATACATAGATTGTGAGTTGACCTCGTTCTTAATTTCAATTTTTAACACTCTCCTGTCAAAAATTGATGATCTTTGAAAACTTATCAAGTATGGCAACTTTTAGATAAAACTACTGAAAATGTGGAAAATTATTGATTTTGTTGTCAAAACTGAAATACACATATATTTATCAAAAGTACAATATATTGTCATCTTTGTGTTTCTGAAAAAGGGTAGTTCAATGCATCTTTTTTGAGTTGGCAATTTGACTTTGTTAATGGAAAATAAAAATTAAAATAAATATAAATATTAAAAACTAAACACTCACCGTTTAGACATTTGCATTATGGATTTTTTAAGTACATAAAATATTTACCATTGCCCCACCATGAATAAGAAGTTGCTTGCGTTTAGATTTCGAATATATAAATGTTTTTACTGTATTTTCCAAGCACCACCATTAGAAGAATGCAACTGACAATCTGGACCAAAGGAACGATGATGAAATTTGCAACAACACACAAATATAAATTTAATATGGACAAAAATATATAGGTATACTGTAGAGTAGAGAAAAAGCGCCAGTGCTAAAAATTCAAAATACCCCTGTTAACATATAAAAGACCATTGATTAAGATGTAAAATTGTATTAAACATTTGTTGATGTCCGAAGTTAAAAGCAAAAAAAAAACTGCATCGCGCCAAAAAATTGCACTTTTTTTTTAATTTTTCCAGAAAAAAAGGTTACATTTTATTGAAAAACTTACAATGCCTCGAGGATCCTTGATGTTTTAGTTATACATACGACATAGGACTGTTTGAAATAAATTCATGAAAAAATCTTCAAAAAATGTGGAATTAGGAGGAGGAATTTCGAACAACTCAATAAAATTATGTATCTTAAAAATATCAAAAGAATCATGTAGAGGAGGCCGCATGTTTAAAAAATGTGTTGGGGTCATTAAAAGCAATCCCAACTAAATATGCTTGCACATTTGTAGTGGCCCTACAAACTGTTTGCTGACTTCCACAAACTTACAGTTCTAACAAAATAAATCCTATTGTGGTGTTCGCACAGGCGTCGATAGTTCGTATGTTGGAAAGCTGTGCAGCCGGCCAAATTGCTACTTTGATGCTCGTCACTCCGATAGTTCAATGGATTTACAACAACAAAATGCATATGGAAAAAAAACGAAAAACCACTAGCAAATTAACCAACCCGATGTGAAGACCACTTATGTTCACAAATAATTAAATTACCCGAAAAAATGAGAATAGGAAATTGCTCTTCCTCAGCGTGCCCTGTAAAGCCATTCCATTATGAACTATTCTAAAAAGGATATTTTATTAAAACCAAATTTTTTAAAATTTTACGACACACATTTAGAAAATTTGAAAGCCTTTAAAATTTAAGCAACACCTTGTTAAAAGTAAAAAGATACCAAAATCTAAAAAAAAATCCAACACGGAATGTACGATGAGAGAATGATGTTTACACTACTATCAAAAGTCGAGAATAACGAAATCGTTACTGTTTGAAAAAAGGTTGATTCTTCTTAGAATAATTTTCGTAATCTTCGAATAAGAGCTTAGCTTAGAAACGAAAAAGATTTTTTTTTATAAAACTGTGAAGGCTAAAATATGATTTATTGAAAATTCAGTTAAAAAAAAATAATATCAAAATTTATTAAAAATTAAACATAATTGGTAAAAAATTTGAAATAGATTTTTTTCTACGTGAAACCAGAAAAATATTTTAAATATTGTTCCACACCATAAAACAGAACACCAACTTAAACAATATTTAAGATATTTTTCTCAACAATTGAGCTTTGATTTATCCGTCAATTAAGCCAATTTTACAAAATACCCACTCGTGTAATTCATAACTGAAACGCAAGCGATTTTATTTTTCTAAGGCTCAAGGATTTGTATATGTTATAATGATGCGATAAGCCAAAATCCAGTTTTTCTAGCCTTTGTAGAATACAATTAAGAATTAAACACATAATAAGAAAAATTTAATATAAAAGATCATACCATACAACTAATTTACTAAACTATAAATTTTCATGAATTTTTTTGTCTTTTTTATTGAAAGCGTTTCCGTGAATTTGAAAAACTTAATTTTGTATAACTATCCTCGGTCCGCTGCGAATTTTAGCTCGCTGGGCACAGTAGGAATAAGTTATAGGCTAGTTTGCAATTTGATTTCTGTAAATTATCAATCAAATAAGTAATTGAAATAGGGCTGTCAGTCGCAGAATCATAATTAGATTTTCTGGGTGGTTCAAAAAGGAACCGAATAAATAAATAATTGATTTATTCGCCGTTAATTTCTCAAACTGGCGTAACTCAATTATTTTCAATTTTACGAGCTCCAGTATCTTATAGTTCGTGGAATTGACGACGATTTATGCATTAGTCCGGTTCTGCGATGTTTTGAGATTTTTCAAACGTGTTTTGGATTGAGCTGTTTATGTTCCTTCCCATCCAAAATAGTTTCGAAGTTTGAACCGAAAACAAAAATAAAACGGAACACGTATGTCGTTGAATCATAAAAAATGGAAAACTAGAGAGCAAACCATTTTCGGCTATGCCGAAGCTGAAATAGACCAAATTTTTATGTTCGAGCTACTTCTAAATGATTCATATTATTTGGAGATATTTCAGCTTCGACATAGCCCAAGACAGTTCTAGTTATTTAATCATTTAAAGTAAAAATCATTCGATCCTTTTAAAGTTTAATTTTCCCATCAACTAGATACAAAATTTAAAAGCTTACCACGTATGGAAGTATATTTGGATCATAAGAATTACTAATATCTTCAAATATATCTTTCGACAGCCTTTACAGTGGAATTTTTTTTATAGTTAAAATATATCTAAAAATATTTTTTCTGGTACCTGTTAAATTCAGATAAGTATTATTTTCGTATTATGCATAAAAGATCGCTATCTACTTTTAGTCGTGTCAGTATCCACACTCAGCCGTCATGACATCCAACCCTATCTGTCGCAACATTTACTTTCTGTTGTCGCAACATCCATAAAAAATAGTACAACTGAATTTAACTGGGATCAAAAAAATATTATGTAAGTAGATATCTTGTCACGTTTCAGCAAAATAATATTGTAATATGCAGTGGTTAGTTAGAATGAGTGTTGAGCTCAATTTAGAAAAAATTAACCGAAAACCTACTGGGGAATTCCAGAGGCCATACAGTTTTTAATTTACATTTAGCATGGCAATGCATACCGTCGAAAGTGTAACGTCATGGTCTTGTATTGCTTGATAAGAGCTGGCGTCCGTACAGTTTTTTAAAAGTTTTTCTTCTTCTTCTTCTTTTTGCAAGCTACATTTCCGCTTGCAACGCATGTCGAATTTGTAGGTGAGAAGTGTTCGCCGTTTATGAAAATTTCAAACAAATTGCAGCAATACCTCGTGTAAATGAGTTTATACTTCTTCAAAAACACTCGATCAAATCCCCTAAAAACAAGATGTACTTAGAACGTAAAGAAAGTCCCAGAATACCATTTTCAATATTATTTGAGATGCGTATGACAAACCATAATTAAGAGGTAACCACATTAAGCTTGTCTTTAAAGCAAATTAAAAATTAGTGATGACAGAAAACATAAATTGATTTGCGACTAACACCATATACGCACATAAAAAAATTATTAAGTAATCAATATGCCAAAATAATAAAAATAATATGGATTAATATTAATAATATAAAAAATTTAAGTACAAGACTAAGTACGTTTAAAAATGAAAATATTATAAAAAAAATAGTACTTGAACGAAGACACAGGAAAGGATTTCAATAAAGAGCAACCAACGACAGTGGTGATATAATTTGTGATACCAATAAAGTGGTTTATACAATTTTAAACTATCTTCATAGTAAAGTTATGCATGTAAATATTTAATAACCAAATTCATACGCTTAAACAGTAAAATAAAATGCAGTGTACGCTTTAGATAAGCCCAGAACAAGTAATTTTTTTTCTTGAAATATATATTTATCTATATATATATATATATACATATATATATATGTATGAGCCAACACCTGACAATATTCATTCACGGAGCGCCGGGAGCCACACAAACCAATGCTTGGTAACTATCGAAAGTTGTAAAGTTCTACATTGAAGAAACCAATTTTTTATAATTAAATTGCACAACAGGTTAAAGTTTAAAGATCGCAGAGACCGGCGCCAGCTCAGTTAATGAATATCGTTAGCCTCTTTTTTCGCTTTAAAGTTGCAAAAACTATATAAACCCGATTTATATGATTATTCCGCTTGCGGTTGTTAAAACACACAGTACATATGCTCATTTAAAGCGGCGCCACATTTGAAAAACCAGTGAAAGTAGTTGCCAAATAAAATAAAATTTGTGTAACAATTTTTCAAGAAATAAATCTCCGGATAAAGGCTTTTTAAGTTTAAGAGTGTGTTAATTCATTTTTCATTCTAGTTTTAAAAAATTTTGTAACGTAATACTTATGACTAAAATTTCTTTTAAGTAGTTTCCAAATTATTAAACAATTATCAAGCTTAAAATTACAAACAAATTAGCTCTAAGATAAGTGGAAGAATGTCTGGTTAAATGATAAACAATATATTAAAAATATATATGTGTATACTTGTAGATAGATATATGTATGTATATATAATTTATATGTTAAACAAATGATAAGTGGATAAAATTAATATTGCAATCATACCTTGGGTTCGGTTGGTAGGGGAAGTGAGGGAAGGAAAACAAGCCTGGAAGCACTTAAATGCAGTTATTGCCATAAAACAAACACATGCTGGGAATGTTTGTGAAGAACTTTTAACGACTAAATTTGTCGAAGAAATTGTTTGGAACCAAAAGCTGCCAGGCAGCAAAGAAACAAAAAAATTAAAGAAAAACTGGTTGAAATTGCAAGTATCTATCGGAATATTTGCATTTGAATAAGAATTCAGCTTAAGTATGAAAATGGTGTAACATTTTTCAGCAGAAATGCGCAACGTCAACGTTTGTATTAAGTATAACTTTGAAAATCTTTTGCCAACCTTTATATGCCCGGATTGTAAAACTGATACATATTGCCGGGAGCGCGTGTTAATGCTCTCTTTGCTGCACTTGCGGCCGCATTCGGATCATGCTGAAATGCATTTTCATACGAACGCTTCATGGAGTGTGGCATTGAGGCGGCGGCAGCAGCAGCAGCGGCTGCTGCAGCATGCATACTTGCGCCGCCAGGCATGGCTGGCGGGCCTCCAGCTGATGCACCGGCACCAGCGAATTGATAACCCTGGGGCATATACATATTGCCGATGGGAAAGGGCGGAAAGTAAGGTCTTTGCATTAGAACATATTGCGGCTGTCCGGCAGCAGCCATTGCTGACGGACCTCCGGCAGCAGCAGCAGCTGCAGCGGCAGCGGAATGATGATGCTGCATGAACATAGGGTTCATTATGTTCGCGTACAATTGCTGTTGTTGCTGCTGCTCGGCAGCCGCATGTTGACGCGCCAACAAATTGTGCTGGGCTATATAGTGCGCTTGCTGCTGTGCAATTAATGCCGTATTAGAAGTGGCTTGTGCCGGTGGCGGTAGCGATAAATTGAAAGGGAAACTCATACCGGCTTGAGGACTTAGAGCCGATGGTGCTGCTGATGCCACTGCTGAGTGCATTTGTTGAAGCTGAGCTTGTTGATTGCTCAGACTGCCAACGGTTACAACATTTTGTGAAGCAGCAGCGGCGGCAGCCGCAGCAGCGGAATGGGTCAAGGACGGATGGTGTTGTGCGGATTGTGGTGGCGCTGAGGCCGCCATGAAAGAACTTAAACTGCCTGCAGCAGCAGCGGCGGCAGCTGCAACGGCCGATTGTGTATTGGCTGCATTAATCGGCACATGTGTGTGTGTCGGTTGCGATAATGCGGCCACCGCTGCTGCCATCGATTGGGATGATTGCAAAGAGTGGGCATGAGCATGGACGTGTGCATGAGCATGCGTATGGGGGCTAATTGTTTGTGCGGTGGACGGCGGCGGTTGTGCTAACATACCCGGAGAGAGTAATGATGGCTGCTTGCTGCCTGCATGTGGATGATGCGCGGCCACAGACTGGAGGCCACCGTTCAGCACCATATTCATGTCGTCCCCCGAGCATTGAAATACCTCTATGTATCGGTACTTCTTGCCAAACACCATGAACTGATTGTGCTTACGTTGAGCGCATAGACGAGCTGACTCCTCGGAATCCATTTGTATGAATGCCTCACCGCTGGGCTGACCCTGGAAAACAAAATGATCTTTATATAATGAAAAAAATCATTGTCGGTATGTTTTACCTGAGCATTGATGACCATATGCACACCCTGATAGATGATGTGCTTAGCGAAGTCGTCCAGGAAATGTAAAATGTGCTCTACGAGTGCTTCATAAGGTAATCCACGCAACCTGATACAATTTTTGGTTGTGCCCGAGGTGATGAGATGCTGATGGGAAGAAAATATTTAACATACAAAAATGGGCAAAAAGTTAGCTTTATTATGTTTGATCAGCTGATTATACAAGTCAGAAAGGGCATTGTTGATCAGAAGTTAACTGAACTGAGGGGATATACGAGAATCATGAGCTTATCGCTGAAACTCTTCAAAGTTCCTAGTAAACGTACCTGTGGCAACAGTGATAACTGTACCGAGGGTAATTGCGCTATCAGTGGCGGTTGATGATTCGATTCATACGTCTTCGGATCCATGGAGCGGTTCAGAACCTGTTGCACCTCCGCAGTGGTGGAACGAAACAGTTCGATGTAACGTTGGCCAATAGACTCACGATGGCGAGAGAGAGCCTTTGGAGCATCTGATTCATTGGCGAAGAGAACAAACGCATCACCAGTAGCTCGGCCGTCCGGTTTCTTAACGAATAACACACCCTCAGTGGTATCTAGTACGTTGCAAGGGTTATCGCCATTGGTGAAGAAATCCAACTACAAAAAGAACGGAATATGCACTATTAATAAGAAATTGTGTTGAAACGGTTCACAATTACTTACGACTTGCTTGGACGAACAATCATAGGGCAGGCCACGCATGCGTATTATGACCTGAGCGCCCTTTGACAAAAATGCCTGCGCCTCATTAGAAGCACCACCAGCAATCGCCAGAAAATCCTCGCCCGTGGCACGATAAACTTCAATATAGCGATTACCAATGTGATGTTTGTGACGTTTCAGCGCCATGTCGCGATGCTCCTGCGAAATGAAACGAATCAGCGCCTCACCGTTGCGTCGACCAAGCGGGGAAAGACACAAAGCGACACCGCCCCTGTGAAAATAGGGCGATTAGTATCTGGATCTTTATATATAGAAACCGACAAAATGCATTCGTTTACAGCAGTTATTAAAAATGCAAATCAAAAGTATTGTAAACGAGAAGGGAACCGGGTAAAAATAATCTAATAAACCTCTTGGCCTCTTATCAGTGCGTGTACGATCTCCATGTACAGCGCCAATAGAGCAAAGTAGCAGCAAGCGAGCCAAGCAGCGTCCAGTATCAAAACGAGAACATTTATAATTTAAAAGCTTTTTTACAATCACGCTGATGTTTACACAAATGTAAAAAGAAGGCGCACATATCTTCCAGTAGAATTGGACGTCGTACTTTGATTTGCATTGCGGATCTAGTACTTACTTGGCGACGTTGAGACCGCGAAAGAACTTGGCGATATCCTGATCGCTACTCTGCCAGGGTAGACCTCGAGCACGTACAATGCAGTTTCCGTCAATTTCGTCGTCGATTGAGCTGCAACGATTTAAGATGAGAGTTAATTCTGTCTTAGAACAAATGGAATTTCACATCGAAGTCGTGGCAATCGCTATGCCCGAACGATAGAGCAATTCCACGAAAATCACGTTCCGACTGAAATTTGTGCTGACTTTAGCGAAATGCAGAAGACTAGAGCTAAAGTGTCACCATAGCACCTGATTTTTTTGTTCTCTATAATATGTAATATAACCAACCGTTGTTGGTCATTGGCTACCTTTGCTCGGCATTTCACATAATCGCACTCGATCAACAGAATTGTTTATGGTTGCGGTGCAAAAACGACAGCAACAACAATCTCAAATAATAACAACTTTATACCTCGGTTAGAGATCCACAATATGCTTTAGATTCTCGTGCAAATCAAAATTCACTTCTCCGATTAGATTTCAAAGAAATATTGAACTACATTTATAAGAAATGTATATTTATATTTGGTTCTTGGTTGCTCGAAACTAAAACTTCGAATGTAAGCGATAACGATCTATCGACAGATTGATGGCTGGATGAATGAATGGATGAGCCGTCGTATCGAGCTCGCTTATGAAATGTGACTGTGACTGTTTCATTTGCTGGTTTTGAATTCGGTGTTGATATTTTGTAGTAAGGATGGATTGTGTGGCTTAAGTTTGGATGGAATAGGTAAGAGAGTGCCGTTCATTTAGGGAGAGCGTGCGAGATTATTGTGGAACGTGTGGAGTCACTTAATTTATTCGATTGAGTTTTTTTGGAATTTAAGTGTTGTAGGTGAAACACAGTTTCGAGCTTATGAGAGTGCCTTTGTGTCTTTGGCAGTCAACTTTGGAACAATTCAGAAGTTAGCATTCGAAGTTCGACGTTGCCGCCGCAACGCTATTGAGTGTAGATTTGAGTGAGAAATCAACGGAGTTTATTTTTGTGATACTACACAATAGGAAAGGTGCATGTCTATTAAATTCGGTTTGCACGTAACCTTACCTTCACTCTCATGTCAGTATTGGAAAAGTAGGTACAATTGTACCTTTTGCGCATTTTTTGTGGTGAAAGTTACATTAGGTGCATTTAAGAGATTGAAAGTTAATTTTGACAAAAACGGATACATTTTTAAACTTTAACAGCCATCGGTTACTGGATCTGATATATTCTAAACTAAAAGTACAAATATAAATTTAGATGTTGCTTACCAAATTCCAGGTTCTAAAACTAAATTAACGATTTCAGTAGCGGCAAACTTGTGACCTATTCAAACCAAAGAAATAGTTTTGAAATTACTTTCTTCATACGTGCCATAGGGAACTCACCTGATTTGAGTAAAGTTTGAATCACTGAGACCATGTCGCGAGATTCTCTAATATAAAATTCGTTGTCCTCCGTGCTGGTGATGTTCAATTCTGCAAGCGAAATTCCACAATGCATTACTAAATTCAAATAACAATAAATCATCATCGCTCACCCTTCATCATTTCGGCGATATTCTGTGGTACCGGTGCGGCTGGTATTTGCAGTATCTTTTTAATATCCTTGACTGGTACCAGAGCACGCGACAAGTCGCCCGACTTATATTTCAGCAGTTCCTTGCGTAGATCACAAAATCTATTGTAATAGGACGGCAGCTCGACATCTTTAGCGCACGCCTCGCGATGTAAGCACTGACGCAGCGGCAGTTGCCCATCCGTGATCAATTTGATGTCGTGCATACCGCTGAGCGAAAGAGAGCGCAAGTACTCGTCGAACTATAGATGTGCATTATCATCGTGATAAATCAAATTATTGATGATAAGGAAAGGGAAGAGAAAAATGTTTGTTTTTATTAAAAAAGAAAGAGAACATTCCAAGTAGCATATATGTATGTATATTACAATATATGTATATTACGCTGTCACTTATTTGTTTTGGTTTTTTTATACCCTATATTAACTTTGACACAACGTTTGAAACGCCGATAAGGAGGTGTAACCGATACAAATTTTTGTTACCTTTTTACTCTCTATGTTTTTTTGTAAAAATTTTTAACAACAAATTTAAGTATGAAAATCGTACTTTTATGCATTTAAAAAAAAAATTTTCTTAGTTTGACCAAATACGTAAATTTTTACTTATAATTTTGTGATAATCTATAATTTTTTGGGTTTTTTTTTTGTTTTTTTTACTTGAAACTATTCTAAAATAAGTGGCATATTAGACGCATTTAATTAATTGTTCAAACTTTAATCTCCATAAATATTATGATGCTCATAGTAAAATTTGACTGGGACCCATATGCAGTAGGAACATTGATTCTTGATTGTTTTTTACTTGGGATTAGTAATAAGCGTTAGCGCTTCTCTAAGTGTACAAAAAACATTCATGGATCGACTTAACTTCGCGTGCGGCCATCACCTTATATTGACTGTTGCTGCCCCTTTGCGTATGCAATTAACCCTTCCTTGGCTTTGACGCAATGCCAAGTCAATGCAAATGCCGCGTGCGTCGTTGTCGTCGTCTTAGAGAAGCTTTTCGCTGGGGGGATAAGTGTCATCATATAATTCAATGAGCTAATGGAAAGCTTCTAACGCTCAGGTTCGGCTTAGGTGCATGTGCTAAGGTTGTACGATGGCTAATGCTTTTTCTGAGCTGTTATTTGGCTCAATATGTTCATGTAGTTGTGATTGCTATTGCAAATATTTTGCAATTATTGTCAATAAATTGGAAAATCATTGTAACACATTGTTAATCTCGGTTGCGTTTTTTTTTAAATGCATCGAACATTTCAATGCATTTTGAAACATTACTACCCAAAAAATATGTTCTTTTTGTAAAATTGTATTTTATTGTATTTTCAATTACCAACTTCTTTTTCGAAAATATTATAGAAAGTATTTTTAAGTTAACCCTTAACATTTAAGCAAATTTGAAATCTAGTCGGACATTTAAAGTATATCCCAGTTTAGTTGAATTCTGTATAATATCTGTTTAGGTAGATAGGCAGTCCGTCAGGCAAACTAATTTGTTTTGTAATCTTTACAACAATTGCTCACTGAGTGTACGCTGCCACACCAGTTTGTTATCATTTTGTGTTGCAGTGTAAATATTTGCCATCGTCGTCTTACACACAGATGTGAAATTCTAGCTTTAATTTTGTTGACAAATATATTAGATAAATGCAAACTTTGGGGAGTGAGATGCAATTTAAAGTGCAAAATCGCAAGTGTTTAGGTGTTTTTAAAAAGTCTACGGATATGGACGCACTCAAAACCTTACATTTCGAAGAACTCAATTGTGTTTGTGATCAATTACGGCATCGCCGGCCAATTTCATTTGCAAATGTCAATATATTCCTAGAACAAAAATGTTGTCAGAAATTATTTACATCCTTTTTTCAAATTCAAAAAAGTTTAAAAAAATTTAGATGTCACTTGCATGCAAAAATTGCAAATTTACCATTCAATTACTTGGGGTTCGGTCAGACCGAAAATAATTCTCTTACCACTTTTTTTCATAAAATTTTTTTTTATTGTTTCGCATAAGAAAAGAGATGCAAGTAGCAAAAAGCGAATTGGCCGGCATTCTTTTTAGGCTGCAGCAATTGATCAAAGTACAATTCAAAAATGTTCGATGGATTAACGAAATTGGATTTTTCTCCAATAAATGAAACTGCAAATAAACTAACGGCAAAGTAAAAGTACTTCAAAAATACTTTAATGTTAACCAGAGCGGTTAATCTAATCGCCACTGATAAGCCCCCAGTAAAAAGAGCATGAATGTTCATTTCGGAAACTAGCCTGGCTACACACAAGCCGAGGACTACAATTATCGCTTGAGTGTTATCGATGTGTTGTAATCTGAAACCACAACCAAAGCTACTTAAAATTCACCCATATAGTAGTAATGATGATTTATTAATTGTTAACATTCTTTGTCCACATAAACTTCATTTGATAGAAATTAGTTCGTGTTTTTTATATCAATATTTTATTAAGTTAGTTGCATTCTTTGGCATCTTACCTCCTCGATGGCCTCGTTGAGTGGCTTTCCAGCAGCCTGAGCAACGGCAATGGGCAGTTCGATGATATCTGGTGTTGGTGCGAGACCATTTATAGTCACTGTGTTGTTAGTATTGTTGATGCTGGCGGTAGATGCATTCGAGATGCTCGAATTGGCGCTTGTGATGCTACTGTTGTTGTTGGTAGTAGGTGATGATGCATTGGAATTGTTGCTGATATTGTTGATATTGGTACTATCCGCATAGGTTATTGCCAGGGGCGGTGATGCTGCTGCATTCGACGCATCGGACGATGTGGAAATAGTGCGATCCTTAACGAAACTGCCGTCAGGACGAACAAGCAATTGTTTGGTGCCAATGATCTTGAATAGAAATTTTAAAAAGCAACTCAATAATAATGAATATTTAAAAACTGCAAAACGTTTGGCTTTCTGCCTGTAAATTTCTGAATTAATTGACTAACACTGCCCCACATGCACGCAATTGTACTTTTCGACCTCATGGAGGCGAACATGCCACGTACACATAAATTGAAAATAAAAAGTATTGACGCAACTTTAATAGAAATTCAGAACTCCTGGTCGGAAGATACAACTTTTGCGTGGCATATGTATATCTTTTCAGTTTATCGTCCAAGCAGACAAGCGGTATTCGAAATTTGTATTGGTTTCTTATTCTTTTTTCCCATGAAACATTTATAAGTTTCTTTCAATTCATGTTAAATTCAGAGGCAATTTTGTTGATACCTACTGGTATGAATATTTGCCGCAGCCGGGCTTTTGGGGTTAAAACCTGCGCCAACTCATTATTCAAAATAGGAGAATTGATCAAGTCCGCATTTGCAATAGCCTGACAGTAACGAACTATGAAACGTACGGAATGGAAATGCGTAATTTCGAATTACGATAGGCAATTCGGATGCATATAGTATAGGAAATGTAATATTAAAACTTTTGACCGTACCTGACAATTTGAATATAACAAAATATACATAAAATACTGAAAATCGAAATAGAAAAAAAGGGTAAAAACACTGTACAGCACTAAATTCTGATTGCTGAAAGAGTTCGTGGGGTTTTTCTGAAGTAGATCGAATGGGGAAAATTTGTCGAGGCTAATTATAAACGTATGAATCCGCAGAAAAAAATCAATAGATATATACGGCGTTTAACTTTCGCCAACAGCCATTTTATATCCACATGAATGGCATTTTGATGTACACGGTGTGCAATGTGATGTATCCGTACATCATATTGACCGATCTGATGTTGGCAATGACCTTATTTGCAATATGTGTCTTCTAAAGACCGGGTCACTAGGTTTAAGGGCAATACAATATGATGGTGTTAGCTTCGTATTTACATTCGAATTATTCTGAATAAAAATAAGCAAGAATTCGCTATTAACATACACTAGAATGTATATAAGTTTTCTATTAACTATTTATAACTATTAACTAGTTACTACAGAACAAGTTATTGGTTGATTACAATACCAAAATGTTTGCAATTTTATAAATGTACTTTACAAACGGCTCTGAAGTCAGTTCAATTCTTTATGCAACAGCAAAAAAGTCCTTATCCACTTAATGGCCCCCCGCTGCTATGATCGACCAGTATCAGTTGTTGCTCAATGATATCCACTTTTATGATAACCATACGTGCAATTAATATCTTTGCGCTCATTTCCACTGGCAATCGCAATTGTAAGTGGCTACACTTGATTTCGTTCATTCACAAGTACACACAGTTCCGATCCATATATTTCAATAATATACACCTAGGCACGAGAGTCTTGCAGTGATTCGATTCTTTGACTTCAGCAGATCTCAAATGCATTTAAATAGCGAACTAACAACAAACATTTATGATAATTGGCAATAGACCAGTCATAACCACTGTAATTAAGTGCCAATTATTGGCCATTTTCATTTCAATTCGAAAAATGGCACAAAGACAAGAAATTATTTTGTGAAACAAATGGAATAAAATCAATCAAAAGATAAAAAAAAACTTTACAAAAAATTAGAGCAATTTCCAAGCGATAATTGCAATTGAGATTTTAAGACGATTTCAATTTTTTAAAGATGCAGTGGTTAGTAACAGAAAACTGTGGGAAAACTTTAAATTTTTTAAATAAAGAAGAAGTTTTAGCTGCAGGGTCCTGTGAGAACAAAAGATATTTGATATCTTGTTCTCGTGGAGCCATTTTGACCCTTTTATTGGTAGTTTTGGAACCTCAGATCTTGTCCAAAATTCGTTTCATAACATTGCCAATCAAACTTAACGAAAAACATTATTTCTCAAGACAAAAATTTCCAAAAAAAAAATTCAGAAAAAAAATGTTGGTCTAAAATTGGTTTTCCAAAATATGCCACTTTATATAGGAGCCCCCCGTAGTTTTTGTTTGATTTGACCGATTCTAAAATTTAATCTAAGTTTGGAGGAGAAAACTTTTTTTTTGAAATTGCTATACTTGAGAAAGTCTACCGATTGGTGGAGTTCTCACTGAAATATATAAGTATGTTTAATCGATCAGTACGACCAAGAGCACTTGATCCAAGGTACAATCGTCCAATGCACACACCTTCCTCTAAATATTCTAAATGAAACAGATTCTTTTAAAATTGTATCCAATTTTAGAATCATAAGAAAAATAATATTGCAAAGTCGAAGAATCAGGAACACTCCAATCCAAATTCTTTTGGTTGGACCATCAATATACTGGTATTTTAAGTTACAATGAATTTCGCTCCGTAAATGTTTTCTATTAACTTCAATGACAAAAATATTTATTTAAACCTGGCAACGACAGCCACGTGATGAAATGTTCAATACGCCACGTTTAAACGCATCCGACCTCTTTACACAAATATTTTAAAACAATAGAAAAATACATAATCAAAAATATTTCCGCACTATCAAACACGACTCTTGCCGAAATACATTATTTGTATAAACTTTCATTTAAATAATTACCAAACTAACAATTCTAAAATATATGTATTGAAAATTTTCAAATTCATAAAAATTTGTACACATTTTTTGTGAAACCTATTCAATACGGAAATAAAAAAACGTCAGCGTCGGTGTCATTATCTCAATTAATGAAGTAGCATAATAATCATTTTCGGTTTGTTGTCGTTGTGTTCTACAATAACGCTTACAAAAATCGAAAAACGAAAAATAAGTGAAATTTTTAAATACAGGTTGGAATACTTTAATTGAAGGAAGGCATCGGATCAGTAAGGTCTTTATCAGTAAATCTTTATTATTCGTCATAAATCGAAAAAACCCTCTTAAAACCAGTCGAAATTGTAAATAGTCACAAGATTGTTAATGATCATTTTATGTGTTCTCCATTATATTGCGATTAAAAAATTATAAAAATCCTTAAACAAGAATTTAGTATCGGATCTAAGAAGAGAATTATTAGAATATGAAAACTCTTAGCTACACCGAATAAAATCCACATTAAAATCCCTTTGCTTCTTGCCATTTGGAGGGTGGTACCTCGAAATCCCTAAGCGGTGATGCGTTGTCGGTACCTGTGGCGCAATCGTGTATCGATCGGAGGCACCATCTCAGAAACAAGACGTTTCAAAGGAGTTGACAAAAAAAAAATCAGAGTGAAAGTCATCGTTTCAAAAGAAAGTCATCAACTCTCGCCTGGGCATCAAACTGTAATTCCGCAATTATCATAAACATTATCGCTTGCCCATAATAATTATATTAAGAAGCTCGACCTGAGCCCTAATAGGGCTGTTATGCCAAATTATCCAGTCTAGAAATCGTTCAACCAAGTACGATTCGTAACTTGTCCACTACTGGTTACGATCTAAAACTTATGTAGCTAGAGTGTGAACTATCTTCGGATATGGCAAAGCAGAAATACACCCAAATAAAATAACCTATTTATAGGTGGTTGTGAAACTTCACTTCACACCGTATCCAAAATTAGTTTCTAAAAATTTCCAATCGAATTCCCCAAACTAATTTCGTCTCAAGAAACCATTTTGACCCATTCATATGAGGTTTTGAATCCTCGGACCATGACAAAAATCCGTTTCGAAACATTTGAAAAAGAATTTTTTAGTTTTTGCCCGATTTCTCTGATTCTTGAACTTGATCTGAGTTTGGAGGAGAACAACTTGTACCCAAAGTTTGAAGTCGATATCTCCAAAGTGTCAAAGTTAATATGCCCTGCCACAGTAGTGTGTGGAGCTATAAAAATGTAATTTAGTGCTTTGTACTACATTTTGGGGGATGGTATAACGTCTATTTTAATTAATTGTTTACTGTTATCAAAACACTAAAACGAAGGACTTGTCTCACCCACTTTGCGGGTATGTACGATTTTGGTCATTTGAAAGCTTATCAAAACCCATGGGTACCTCCCATACAACTCTGATATTTAAATTGGAATATCTCTCGAACCATAGGACAAGCTAATAATGAAGAGCTATTCTACTAATAACATACCAATCTCGAATTTGAATGGATGTTTTTGTAATAGGGAAGCCGATTCTGCCTGTCTACACAAAAGTTTTTTTCAATTTTATTTTAGTCAGTTTAGAGTAGTTTCGAATTTCGTGAGAGAAACAGTCTATACCAGGCATCTCTGGTTCAGTACGAGAAAAATTTGCATACAACAAAATGATTTGTTGCTTTGGAAAATTTTTAACTTTTTGTTGGTGTTTTAAGTAGCTTTTTACTCGGCCAAGATATTTTTTACTTTTTCTTTTTTTTTTTTTGGTTGTTGTTTTTGTTTTGTATTTCAAAAATTAAATGCGATCATTAAAAGTTGTTAAACATGAAATCGCGATTCTTCACAGTAGCTTCTTCGTGGAAGCTATTGGTTTGTTTTTGGGGGCAAAAACGGTGGTTTTGTGCGTCTCTGGATTTTCCCAAAAAAACTTCCAACAGGCTTCTTAATTGTTGCCCATGCAAATTAAGCATATCCACACATGCCAGTTACCCTGTATATAAGTTGTTATCTATTTTATTAGTTAAAATATTTTAAACTTGGACAAAAAAAAAACATTCATTAAAGATTTTGTATGTTATTTGTTTCAGCATAGTTTATATGTAGATTTCCAACGGCAATCGCTGGGGGAATCACCAACAGAACCAACACCAACGTAATAATAAAACAAAAACGAAGAAACAGACAATCTTGAGCTCGTCTTGAGTTCGCCAACAGCAAGAGAAAACGAAAAAAATATCACCATTTGGTCAAAGTTTAACAAAATTTATTGACAACCATTATGAAATTTTGCTAACGCTGATTATAATAACGTTAGTTAATGGGTTCTTCAGATACGATAAGAATGGTTGGCATATTGGATCCTTCGCTTATCCACTACTCCGTTCATAAAGCCCAGAATCGGTGAATACGATTAAGAATACATTTTGACATAAGATAGGACTCTCTAGTGAACCATTGTTTCTGCCACACTCACTCTTTCAAAGGTAATCAGACGAAACGTTTAGACGCATTTTCTAAATTCTCCAAAAATCATTTTACCGGGTTAATGACTTTTTGAATTTCAAAATATATTAACATAAATATGTTTTACTTTTATTTGGTTATTTGAGTTTGCAAAAAAAAAGGTTATAAACTTTTGCATAATCATAATCATTCCACATCTACTTCAGCAAAAGATTCGCATTTCCAATAAAGTAACTGTAAAGATTTGTATCTGCATGTGGTCATGCCTTATTTCAGTTTCAGTTCATATGTAAAATTATGATAGGATGAAGTCCGCACACTCGCACACCCCAAATACACACACATAGCGACCATATCATCATCTTAGCAACGAATCGGAAACGTTCGTTGGTGTAACATAATCTATGCGACGCGAAATTCGAAAGTGCAGTTTTTGTTTTCTTTAAATTCGTTTCATTAATTAAGTGACTAATTTGCTGGCAAATTTTGAACAATCGAAAGAAAATGGCGTAGACAGAAGAAGGCGGGACTTAGTATATTTAACTGGAGAACTTTCTTTCTATATTAATGCTTTGTAGCTCAAAGCCACCCGTTAATCTTGATAGAGTTTTAGGAGAAGGCCCGTACGCTAAACAAGAAGTTGGTAAAGATTTTTTGAATAAAATTTCATAGAAATTCCAAAAGTGTTTACTACTTTTTATGCATACGGGCCCATATCTAGAAATCCGCAGAAGTGGCCATATATGTATATTATCTCTGTAAACTTACCTGTCCCGTCGTTGCTTCCAGGATCACATAGACCAGCAGTATTATTTCCTTCTCATCCGAGCCCAGTCCGACTGCATTTTGTCCACATGTCGCCACATATAGCGACACAACATGCTCGGGAACTTGCATTTTTCCAACTAACTTTTTCTAATCTTTATCCTAATAAGTATGGAATTCAAGTCTTTTGAGCGGCCCTTTTTGGAGGGATTTGTTTCTTAACTTTATGTATGTTCTACATAAACTTTATTGGAATTTTTATTTAGTATCTGACAGGATTTTTCGTACTCAAATGCTTTGTCGTACATTAGATCCTTTTTGTCATTTGCGTTGAAAGTTAATATGCTGAAATGAAAAAGGAAGAGAAATATTAAAATTTAGTTTGGAAATTATGTTTAAGAATATATATTTAAAAAACTAGGGAGTGAACTATCATCGGCAATGACAAATCGTGCGACTGAACTGTGAATCGTGAGACTGAACTGTGAAACTAAATTAACCTTTGAAGTCGGACAATTCCCTTGACCAAAAGCAATCAATAATCACCTAAGTCGACTTAGGAAGGACTAGATACAAGTAACATCAAGATAAAAAGTTATGAAGTGACTTTTGAAACATTTTTAGAACAACTCCATACAAAAATGTTAACAAAATGGTGAATATCTCGAATCGGTGTTTTTCGACTAATGCCTGTAATTTCTACGAGTAGAAATTTGTGATGGATATTTTGAATATCCGCTTAAATGAAAACATCACTTTTTTTCTTGTATGTATGTATTTTATTTAAATGTTAGTAGGAGGCGCCTTTGTTTTTGGATTTTGGCTAGATATAAATTTGGTCTTCAATCATACATAAGTACGAAACACACTGACGCTGAACGCTGACGTAAAATCGTGGTGGCAAGGGTCGAGTAAATCGTCAAATACTTTTAACCCGATACTCCCAATTCAGCTTTAAAAAAATGCATTAAATTTGCTCGTAAAGAGTACTTTTATGAGAAATTTTTGCTTTTCAAAATTACAAGTAAGAAAAAAAACAATAAACTTCATAAAATTTTAATGAAAAGGTAATTAAATAAATACACAGCACGGTACTATTCGGTAACTACCTAAGTTGGTAAACAACGAGGGGAAAGACACAGGCGAACATACACACAATGCGCAAGCAGCAGCAGACACATTTACTGGTTTTAAACACCGAGTGTCGACCGCTCGACCATTCGTCGCTCGTCCGCCAGCCCGTCCGTCCATCAGCGCCGGCGGTTTGCCGATCGTCTCTGTTGGTCGTCCGATGTCTAAAGGTCAGGCGCAATAAGTAGCGCATGGGTTAATCGAGCAAGCACAGCAAGTACACACGTAAATCCACAATTGTTGACTGATGTAATTATAAAAATTATAATTAAGATACTTCATAGCCGACACTGGTAGTCGCGTCGCCGTTAACTCAAGTATCTTTCGTGCGCTTTTTATTATTATTATTTTTAACTTTTTTTGAATCATAAAAGTTTTGTTTTATATACATACGTGTGTATGTATAGGTACATAAGTACATATTTTTGCATTTCGTATATTTCATTTTTGGCCCGAGTTTTGCAATTGGAGAAACGCATTTTAATAGTCGCCGGTGGTCGCCAGAAGTAACGAGTTAAGTAACTTTTTGTAGTTGCGATCAAAGTTGTAATTGTGTGCACACCAAGTCAATCCAAACGATAGCGTGTGCCGTCTAAGTTTTGTTCGCCCGTCCGCATGTCGGCCTATCTGCCATTTGTTACCAGTCAGTGTTCAAGGCGGACGTTTGGAATGCAATCAAATTAAAGATACTTAAGTCCATTTAACCGATTTTATTACATTACTTCATTTCACTTTAAGTTTTAAAACGCAATTCAGGAAAATTTCCAACGACTTCAAAAGGTTAAGTGCACAACAAAAACATCGAAAGGTAGAAAGCGAAAATATATGAAATGCATATTGTCAGCTAGACAAGGAAAGGCTGCGACAGCAGTACGACAGTGACACTCTTACGCTGGATGTCAAAAATTTAGAGCTTTGCAATTTAAGGGAATATGTGCATGAGAACGGTCTGAAACGAAACACAATTTTAGAGCTCTGAAGATTTTTAGCTTCCTGTTATTTATATAAATTTAGTGTACATATCGCCGTCAGCACTCCTGGATCTTCGACATTTTCAGCAATATTTTGTTACATAACACTGTTCTATAGGCATTCTCACCTATATAGTGAGAACGCAAATATAAGTTTTCTGATCATAACTTAATTGGTTTTAAATCGAAGAAGAAAAGTATTAAAGTACTTGTTGAATAAATTTTTATCAAAAATTAGAAAAAATATCAAGGATTACCTCCTCCTACCTCTTATGTTCCTATGTACATGAGTATACAATAAGGCGATTCAAATAAGGTCGGGTAGCCCTTGGAAACGCACAATAGCGGAAAAGAATTGTCAAACTTAGTATGTCTGCACAAATACATACGAATTTAGACAATTATTTTCCGGTACTGTGCGTTTCCGAGAGTTATCCGACCAATGCATCAACCGCCTTAATGTAAAAAGTTCTGCGAAAATTGATTGGAACAAGGTTTTTACTGCAAACTAGAAATATTCTTTTAGCTTTCCGAAAATAAATTGACCTGTAAACTTTTAAACAAAAAAATATGCAGAAAGTTTTATCTGTAATCAGTGCAACTCACTTGCAATTAATCGAAAGATACCCGTTGTTGCCATCACCAAGATCAACAAGAACTGCATTGTCGGTCTAGTGTTTCGCTTAACACTCGTAACGTTTCTTATTTTATTATTTTGGGAATTATGAATGTTGAGGAAATTTTAGATAGTCTTTAAGCGACATGCACGATTTATGTCGCTTATTCAACAGGCATGACACTGGACGCTCTTGATACACGCAATTTCGCTAATTTCACTGATTGAATATTTAAATAGAAGTGGTTATTGAAATAAAGCCTTGTCTTGTTCGCCGAATTTCTAGCTGCAAGTTTCCACAAATTCGATTCACAGACATGAAATTGTTTCTGTGAGTTGAAGGTGAAGTATCCTCACGGAAAATTAGACTCTCGTAGTTTGCCCTTTGAGGAGAGGTGTTGCCGTGCAGAAAATACTTTTGTTTTTTGTCCCGGACCGGAGTTGAACTCGAAACCTTCCGATTGTAAGTCAGCTGTACTCTCACTCAGTTACGGCTACCACATCTTTTGAATCTGTGTGTATACAAATATTTTGTAGAAACCAACATATTGAAGATACAGTTTGTTGGTAAGATTTTCTTTCGCTGTCTGAGGGAACAGTACTGGAATGCAGGGAATGCCACTGTCCGATTCGGAAAACGTTTTAAAACCAGTTTGGCATCTCTTGCCGTCAGTAACTACCACTTCTTTTTGTTGTCCATCATTGTTGCACGCATGTTGTTGCAGCACACTTGTTGCTCTTGCAAAACACACAAATAAACACATAAAGCTGAAATTATACCGTAAACTCACCTTAATCCAGTAGTTGTTGTAATTGTCAACGTTGAGGAATATCGTCGTTGTTGTTGGTTTTGGGTTGTTATTCCTGCTGTTGCGACGGCCGCAACATATAGCTGAGAAGAACAAGTTCCCAAAAGCAACTCAAAAAGTCGTCTTTCTTCGCTTTTTCTCACATTCGCCTTAACTGTAAAAAAGCAGTTTTCACTTCCAAAACGCTTTTTACCACTTTCCGCTTTTTTTCTTCTCTTTGTTGTGTTGCTTACGTTTTTATTAGCTTTTAGCAAAATAATAAATGAAATACTATTTTTTGTAAATATAAATGTTGTTGAAGGTTTTTCAAATTATGTGTATATGTGTACTACAATTTCGTTGCATCGTTTTGGGGTTAACTTTAGCCGATTTTCTAGAAATATTTCGATTGGAATTTTATTTTTTGAATTACACGTCGTTTTGGGAATCATACGCACGAATCCATACACGCACACACACTCACAGATGCCAGCAACAGGCAGTTCTAACAGGTAGCGCGGTAGGCCAAAAGGCAGCAGGTCGGTTGGCTTGGAAGGCGATCGCTGGCTAGTTTGCTCGATGCCACCTCCCCTTTGCAAGTATGAGTTGTTTTGGAGACGCGTAATATTATCGAAAATCTTCTCGACACCGCTCCAGGGTCTTCCTTATATTGCTGGAAAAATTGTAATCCAGTCTTTACCACCTTTGGTGGTTTTACGTCCGACTTTAGATCTTATGGTTTATCTTTTTTTCTCTTTTGATTCGTATTTTTGTCTGTTTCAGTTTCGAGCTGAATTTATTGCACTTTCTTTAATGCTTACGTTTGCTCTCAACCAATTTCGGATCGGACAACCACTCGCACAGGTCCAAATTCCCGGAAGTTTAAAGTCCAATTCGACTATATATTTTTTTCAAAATGGTAGGGCGATTGCTCTACAACACCGCCGTATATTTCTCGACGACTGAGACTTGCCACTTTCGTGCCTTGAATGTCTCTTTACTACAACTTGTAACTTAAAAGTCAAATTGGATATAAAAAAAGAAAACCGTCATCGTCGTCCGTTCCTCGTATTCCGAACAGTCGCGCGCTCTCTGCTCGGTGGTGAAACAGCAACTGAAGTTTTCCTTCCAACACAATTTTGGAAAATCATCATCATTCGTACTTTAGTATTTCTTTTTTCATTTTATTTCTTTTTTGGTTCAGGGTTTGCTTGCAATTCTTCCATAAGAAATCGAATTATATATGTTGTTGTTAATTCTGTCATCCACGCGCTTCACTACTCTCATTCATCCATTCATTCAGGTGTCGTCGGTGTCGTTGTGGTGCGTTTATTGCGTTCGTATTAGTTGACTCAGCTAACTCTCTCATTACAACGGCCGTTGAGTTTAACTTGGTTCGTTTTACGGTATGGTTTAACCAGAAATGCCAACTTTTTAGGTCCCTAATGGTTTAAACTTTTGATTAATCATACTTAATGCGTTATGTTCGTTTTTGTTATATAAGTACTAAATAGCATTTTTTCCCGTACGACACCATATCTTGTTAAGCAATGGCAAACTTACGAGAATATAATTTGCCGTGAAGACACTTATCGTTCGAAACCGGCACTAAATTGTAGGCCCTCTGAAAATCACAGAACGATTTCGCGTCTGTGAATTACAGAAACGAAGTCATCTCAGTGAGAAGTGGTACCTAGAAGTTCGGCAAAGATCCCTCGAGGGTCGTAGTGCGAAATATTTATTTTTAAATATAAATCGATGGTATAAATTTCATTTGGTTGAATCCCCTCCAATTACATGTTGGCATCTCTGGTCTCAACAAGTTTTTATCGGTGTGATAGCTGCGTAACTAACACACCTGAACAGTCGCTCTCATGGTTTTTAAAATTGGTTACTTGTTGTTGGAGTTACTGTTGTTGTGGTCTGGTTTGCCTAACACAACGTACCGTAGCGGTTCGCTGAGATGGCATCATTACAATGTCGATAGCAACAAGTGTGCTCCCTTTGGAAAATTACAACGAAAATCTTGAAGTATCCTTTCAAATATTATTTGTCTTGAAGTATCAAAACTCAATATTATTTGTAACACTTTTTACCATATTCAGACTAAGTAGAGATCCTTAAATTAATTTTTACATATTTTCCTTTCAATGTCCGAACCCGGGTACAACAAAAAAAAGTCGGTACTTGTGCATTAAGTGCAAATGTTTTCACTGTCAAATCACTGTAGCTTCTCGGTATAAATTACAGAGTAGATTTCCACGCTCACAACTAGCAAAGATAGAAAACGTTCCCCCGCTAATAAAAATGTATATCTTTAAGTTACGCTCAGCAAACAGCCACACAGATACACACATATATAATTACGGGTGCCAAATTATAATTTACCTGTATTGCAGCTATGTGTGAGTGTACACACTAACAAAAAGAACAGCGCATTTGGGAGTGTGTGCGTATTTGTGTGTGATCGTTGTGCCACAGGCCAGGTGAAAAAAACACATATTCCTACAAAGCACTTGCAATACCGCGCGAAGAAACAAATGAATAGCTTTTTGTCATTTCATTCTCTTCCCCGCGCTCTCGCGCTCTAGAAAACAACTGCCTACGTACCTGTTCGTTCCATAAGCCATAAATCAGAACCCTCATTTATGTTTTGATCACGATCTCCCTTATTCACATTTTTCCCACAATAACAAACATTCACGAGAACATATTTGCTTGGGATTGTAATTCTTTTCCTAGGTTTATTTGTACGCACTTTTTGGTTATAATTCCGAACGATACGAAAACAAAATTCAGAAAATTGGAATTTACATGCTGGAAGCGCTACAACAGCAAGAGATACCACGGTCAAAAGTGACAACACTCTGTAAACTCTTCACTAACTGAGTTGTGTGTGAGCTTGGAACTGCCAAATGCAAACTAACTAACTACCTGTTCGCATACTTACAAAGCTAAGATTTTTATTGCATACGACGGCAAAATTGAGCATAATACCAACAGAGGCACTGCTATAGAAAGAGAATGCCAGTGAGTGTAATTTGTACACGAAATTCACCATATTTTGAACAGTGCTACTTAAACATAAAAATGCTTGTTAAAATAGAAAAATGTTCACACAATTTCGATTAAGATTTGGGATTCTAAAAACGTCCTCTATGAGACTGATAAATCGAACAGCTATTGTTTATCCGTAAATCGTTAGTTGTTACATTTTTCATGTACGTTTGGTGTGGACCCTAACCCAATATGGCCCATTTAAAGGAACCTAGGGCATAGAAAGAATATAGGACCCCATTTTGACCCATTTAAAGGTGGTTTTAGAACCTCGATCCATGTCCTAAATTCTTCGAATCGAATCCACCAGTAAAAAATTTGGTCATCCCCAAAATATTAAAAATACTTTCAAAATTTGATTAGAATTCGAGAAGTTAATAGAAAATACATTATATAATTCGATATCGCTAACCGTTAGAAAGCTTTTTCAATAAAAGCGCAGTAACCCAATGGTGATCTATGTTCTTGAAAAACTCGCCTAATATCGCTGATCTAGAAAAATCACTTAAGGGAGATATTATTATCTAGACCTATCAGAATCTGTTATCAGATCGGCAATCAGAAAAATTACTCCCCATTTTGTCATAGTGCAATAACAACTTTTAGTTTTCATACAAGTTGTGCAGCAAAACACTTTTGAAATTTCCATATACATAGTTTATGAGATATATATAGTATAGCCTTTAATGCTAGTCATTTTTATTTACACTTTTCTATTCTTTCACGGTTCCTTCTGGCATTACAAGCGCTGACAAGCACTTGAAACTTGAGCACTTTTTGTGAAGGAAAACACGGTCTTATGATTTATGATCAGTGATCCTAAGTTACCCCAAATACACACGCTTATCACATTCCAACGTATCCGTACTTGTATCCAGGTGATAAGCCTCAGAAAATTATGGTTTGATAAAATGAGTGAAGATCGAACAGTGACACCACACTAATTAACACAACTTAACTTTTTTGCTCGGCGTTAAAGAATATTTTAACGAAGAAAGTTGCGCCTGACAAAATTACCAACTATTTTTAATGATTGAGCGCAAAAAGTTTGAAAATGTTTGGGAAATCTAATTGTACTAAAAATTCAAAATTTGAATGGGTAACTACGGATTAAAGCGAGTGTGGTGTCATCCGAAGGGCGTTTTCTCAGGCTAACCCAGTGAACCGGAGCGTATTTCGTTTAGAGTCCGTGGACCTTTTTAATCACATGCCACCTGAGGTGTCTCTGTTAAAATAAAAAAGTTTGAATGTAAAAGTTATCAATTGTGCATGTATGTAAGTACTTTTAATATAAAAAATATGTTACTCGACATAGATTTAAACCAACATGTTCAATACTAATACAATGTGCATTTTTGATATGCATTAATAATTATATTAAATATACTTTTATATAAATGGCCCATAGTCCAAGCGAAATAAATTACTCAAGGCTGTATTGTGTAGTTGAAAACCCATTTGCAAATACTCCCAATGATCAAGATTATTATAAAATGATTTCATTTTTGAAATTACGACTTAGCTCCTTGTGCGGCAAGACAATGCTATTCAGTAGTATCTTTTCCGATGGCACTTGCACAAAGCAGGCTGGAGTACAAAAAAAGAACAAATTAAGTACAAATAAGCCGAAACTCATTCATTAATGGCCAATTATTAATGAATCCTTACCCAATATTGTTATTGATGGATTCAACTTGCCCTCGTTGTTGAATAATGGTGGATTTTCCATTTTCGCAAAGGGTTTATTTGGATCTGGATCGCTGGGGGTGCCTTCGACACGCGCCCATTTTCCTATGCTAGAACCACGTCCAACTGAAATTTTTAAATTCCAAGTTATGATCGATATTGAAGTTTAGTTTTAAGTGTATTTGGCGAAACTCTACCAATCGAATGTAATACAAGTGTGTGATCCTTTATTACGGCATTTTCCAATACAATTGATTCGCGTATACGAACGCCCGGCCCAATTGTAACACCAGGACCAATGGAGACATTGGGTCCCAGCTGAAATTTGTAAGCACAATATTTTTTCATAAATGCAAGGTGACTATTTTCGAAGCTGATCTTACCACAGCAGTAGAGTGCACCGTGGCGCTGGGATGGATGTAAACGTCCGGCAGAATTGTGCAAATTAAATGTTCATCTCCGTCGCCATGCTTAGTGCCAGCATTGGCCAAGCGCTCCGGGTGTGTTTTCTTGTACAGTTCTAAGTAAAGAAGTAAAAATAATGCAATTCAACTAAAATCCTGAAATTGTCTCCACACACACCCAAGTAATGGCGATTGGCGTATATGGCGGCACCGGCTGTCTTCAGTTGTGACCACCAATTCGGCAATGCAATGGCGAATAGCTTGTCTGTGCCCGCCAGCGGCGTTAGAACTTCCTGCTCCCACTTTATGTGCCCTTGATCTTTGCCGTTGCCGTTACCATTGATGAAGCTCGTCCCGATGTACTCCTGTTCCTTACTTCGGAATACTTCGGCAAGTTGTGCGAAAATATCCACAGAGCAGATATATACGCCACAATTGATAAATGTGGAGACGTATGAACTAGGCTTTTCCACATAATGTGACACGGAGCCAGTGTCGCGATCGAAGACCAGACAGCCATAGTGTAAAGCTTGCTGACGTGTCGCTTCCGTGCTCATAATAGTAACCAGTGCTGATGCGGGACGCTGTATGTGAAATGTGTAGAGCTGCTTCAAGGGGAAATCAGCGCAAACATCGCCATTGAGCACGAAAAAAGCCCGAGGATTACCGGCGCGTATTTGATCGCGGAAGTGATACATGCCGCCGGCTGTACCAAGGGATGTAAACTCCTGCAAGTATCTAAAAAGGAGTGGTTAGCCCACCTTTCTGATGGTTTTTGTTTGTTTTGGAGCCAACCTGATATTGATACTATAAAGATTTTGCATGTCAGCTACAAATGGCTCCATTTGTGACTGTGGATAATATCCAATGATAATGATTTCCTTCAAATCCGACAGTTGGACACACGCTTCGATGTGGTGTTGAATAATTGGACGCCCAGCTACTGGAAACAGCGGCTTAGGCGTATCCAACGAAAGCGGCCGGAATCTTGTGCCCTTTTGTGGTCCTCCGATCAAAATAACTGCTTTTAACATTTTAATTCTTACAATCCAGGAAATCGAAAGGAAATAACTTCTTATCTTGTCAGCTGATTTGTATATTTTCTATTCACAATAGTTTTGTTCTCAATAGTGTTGTTTTTTTTACGGGCAGGTTGCCAGATTTGTGAGATTTATCTCATAATGAGATTTTTTAATAGGATTGTACTATCTAGCTGAAATAACCCCACACAGTATAATCCATTTTGAAGTACCCCGAACATAAAAAAATTTGGTCTCAATTTTGCACAGATTTTTCTATTTCGTTTTCACTACATCAGTTCTTATCCGCTCTTTGTTAAATTTTTCGTCATGAACATGGTAGTGTGAATTGCCTCTGAAAAGCCCCGTATGCGTCTGTAAACGAATTCTGTTTTAGAGAAATGACTCAAGTAAAAAGGTGTTGACAATTTTTAACAAAGAAAAAAGCGTATCAAAAATTAAAAAATACTAGATTTTATAATTTGTATTTCCGATTATAATCGTAATATTTAAACAAAAGTGTGAGTAGATCGCTGGAACAGCAAAGTTATACAGTTGTTTCCGCTTAATAGAGTCAAAAAATGTTAAATGAAAATATCCAATATAAGATGTACAGGGATTTTAGTCGCTTTATTGAGTTCCGCTTCATTGCAATACTCTCTTAATTAAGTACCACAATACATAATGTTTTGTAAATCTTTTAAAAAAAAATTTTAAAAAATTAAAAACAAAAATTGCCTAAATATTCAAATTGTACTTAAAATGGGACGGTACACTACAGTACCTGCGAAGAGAAATATGATGGGGGAAAAGGTACAATGTTACATACTTTTACATGCCTGGTAACGATTGTTTTTCAAAAGTCTCTGGCAGTATTCGTCTGTCAAATGCCGACTGACAGACGTTGCGAAGACGACAAATTTATCGAAACACGGGAAATCTATCGTAGCGAAGACACAAATACCACGGCAAATTCATCGAAATACGAAATTGTAAGTTTTGTCGATTTTCAGCGAAAAATTGTTCCGAATGTAAATCAATTTGCTAAAAGTAAGAACGGTTTCAAGTTAGGCGACGATATTTGGAGCGTTGATGCCAATATACGGTGAGATATTTCTGAAGATATAAATGCAGTATCCAGCATTTTTAATGATCAACCTACAGGAATAAGAACCAATAATGGAATTGGACCCAGCCTCGATACTGGCGCTCTCGCAAACTCTTCGCGCGGCGACTGACCCAAATCATGAAGTTGTACGCAAAGCCGAGGTCCAATTGGCCGAGTGGGAGCTCCACCCCGGGTTTTTCCCCACACTCGCGCGGCTGTTGAGCGGTGGCACAGCACCGCAACAGCTTGACGTCAACGTGCGCTGGATGGCAGCGGTCTATCTAAAAAACGGCGTGAACAAGTACTGGCGGCGCAACTCTCGCCAAGAATTGCCCGCTGCAGAGAAGCAGCAGGTACGACAGCAACTGTTGAGTAATTTTGTAGCGGAACCGGTGCCGCAAGTGGCCCTGCAGGTGGCTGTTTTAGTGGCTCGTATTGCGCGCATTGATTGTCCACGTGAGTGGCCGGAACTAATGCCTGATCTGCTGAAGCGCCTGGAGTCTGTGTCCGCAGCTGGCGAAAACATCAGCGCAGAGGCGGGAGTGCAGCAACTGCGAGTTCTGCTTGTACTGCACCATGTAGTAAAGGCGCTTGCCTCTCGTCGCATGATGGCCGAAAAGCGTGTTTTCGAAGAACTGGCCGGAAATATCTTCAGCTATATCCAAGAACTCTGGGATGCGTTGACTTCAATGTTCTTTCACCAGTTGAAGGCGGCATCCACCACTGCGATAGCTACACTGGAGCGGGCACTGCTCTGCTTACGTATCATGCGAAAACTGACCATTTACGGTTTCGCTAAGCCCCACAAATCCGAGTGCTGCATGCGTTTCCTGGAGCAGATTTTCGCACGGCTGCAACAGTGCATTGAGGTACGCTACGAGTTGCAGCGCCTAGGTGCCGATGAGCAGCTGGTTTCGCTAATAGAGAAATTCATACTGAAGCAAATGAAGACCCTTAACGAATTCCAAGAGATGCATGCCGAATCGTTTGGACGCTTTGTGCCCGCTGCTCTCGAGTTTAGCTTCGACCACGTCTTCCACGAAGGAGCTCGACTTATCTTCACCGAAAACGTAATAAATTTTCGCAATTTTGCCATACATTGCATTAATCTTATGAAGGGCATTGTGCTGTGCGTCTATACGGGACCGGCGCCTTGCGGCAATGAGGTCACAGAAATGACATCGACCCATACTGCGGTCGCTGATTTCTTCACCCACGAGAGACTTTGCTATATATGCGAGAAAATTATCACGCACTACTTCCTACTCACTCAGATTGAGCTGGACCTATGGATAGAGGATCCAGAGGGCTTTGCCCAGGACGACGGCGGCGAGAGTTGGAAGTACGCGTTGCGTCCCTGCGTCGAGACACTGTTCCTTACCTGCTTCAATCAATACACGGAGGAAATGACCGCTGAGGTGGCCAAGTACATACGCAAAGCTCAACAGATTCAGCTTTCGCCTACTTCAGATCTCAAAGATATCTTGTTGAAGGACGCCATTTACAATGCGGCCGGTCTAGCTTCTTTTCATTTCTTCAGCGACATTGATTTTGATGAATGGTTCAGTGGCCAGTTGCTCGCCGAACTTCGGATCGATACGGACAACTTCCGCATCCTGCGTCGTCGTATAATTTGGCTTGTGGCCGAGTGGGCAGCCGTCAAGTTTTCGCGTGCACTGCGCCCACTAGCCTACGAGGCTTGCTTGCACTTACTTCGCCCGGCTGAGGATATGTCCATCCGTTTGGCCGCCTCACGTACACTTTCCAATCTGATTGGCGACTTCGAATTCGCACCGGATCCGTTTCTTCCGTATCTGGAGCCAGCGTTCAATGCCCTCTTTGAATTGCTGGGCGAGGCCAAGGAGTGTGACACCAAAATGAATGTGCTAACGATTATGTCGCTGATCGTGGAAAAGATGAGCGACCACATCGAACCACAGGCGGACAATTTGATTGCGTATCTACCGCTGCTGTGGAAGGAAAGCGAGGACTACAATATGCTACGCTGCGCGATCATTTGCACGCTGCAGCAGCTTGTCAAGGCCGTACGCGATATTCCAGACACAATGAAACCATTCCTGTACAGCGTCATTGTGTTGAGCACGGATCTGCAGGTGCGCTCAACTAACACTGTAAATGTGAAATTAGCCTAATATCTATTTTACTTTTCTATTTTCTTGGTAGGAACCCTCACACATCTACCTCATGGAGGAGGGCCTTTCGCTGTGGGTGGCTGTCGTGGAAAACTCCACTGCCATGTCACCTGAGCTGATCACATTGTGTAAAAACCTGCTGCCTATCATCGAAATGTCCTCGGAGAATCTACGCACCATACTTGTGCTCGTGCAGGCGTATATACTGTTAGACGGCCACGCCTACCTAGAACACTATGGCCGGCAATTCGTCGAGTTCTGCACGCGAATGTTCGAAGACATACGACCCGAGGGCATCATGCTAATGCTGAAGGTATTGGAGACTTGCCTCAAGACCGACCCCAACTATGGCCTGGAACTAGTACGCCCCGCTCTGCCGCACATATTCAAGCAGGTGTACCTGAATCAGGAATTTCCCATGTTCATGAGTATGTATCTGATGATAGTGGCGAGAGTACTGCTCATCAATCAGAGCGTCTTCACTGCGGTATTGCAAGAGCTTCAGCTGACCAACGCGCTGGAGACAATACTCGACGTTTGGATTACGAAAATGCCGCTTGTCACGGATATGGAGAAGCGTAAGCTCTTCTGTCTGGCCTTTGGTTCCATATTTACGAATAATGCTTTGCTATTGGAACGCTTTCCGGGCATCATGCAGAACATAAGCGAAACTTTAGTGCAGGTGATGCGCGAGGAGGACGAAGATGATACACAACAGCCGGAGAAGACCGTCACTAGTGAAGGGGCTGGTGTCGGTACCAAGGTCAAGTATTGCGATTCGTTGGTTTTTTTGGACGAGCATGATCTGGACACTAGCAGCTATTATACCATGGACGACTTCGACTATAAAACGTACCACTACGATCGGTGTCGCCAGCTATCGCTGAAGGATCCCGTGCACAAGATTGTACTTTCCGATTACGTGGCGTGGCAGTTGAACACGCTGCGAACGCAAATGGGTGAAGAGGCCTACAAACTGCTGATGCAATCTGTGTACCCCCCTGTACTGGAGAAAATTAGTCAATTTGTGGATTTGAATTTGAGTTTTCCACTCAACTGAAGACCGGAATCACCGAGGATGAAAGCCAACTAGTTGCTGGGGTAGGGCAAGGGTGCGGTTGGACATTGTTTGCCTCAAGCGAAACGAAGCGAGTCATTAATTTTCTAAACTAACTACATATGTACGTGCAGGAAATGTACACATTTTACATTCAAACTGCAATCTAATCATAACTAATTTACGGTTTTTTTTACGTGTTTTATTATTTTATTTAAACTATATACATATGTAGATCGAACGAGGACGCAAATTGCAGCGATTTAATTTTACAAATTTTTTGTTTGTTAATCAAAGCAAATAAAAATAACGAAAAAAATTAAATGAACATTTTGTGTGGCTATATATATATATAAGAGATTTATTCCTCACTTAATATCAAGTATCCAGTTTATGTCCAACATAGTTGCTGAATTACAGCATTTGTCATTGGGGGTTCGCTATACATTTTAAGTTTTTCAAAGACATCGCATAAACTCAGCTACGTACATAAAAACAAGAATTTGCTTTGATGGACTCCTAATAGTCCTGATCACAATGGTATCATTGGTGTTTTAGTTTTGGTTATCTTGAAAGCAATTTCAAAACTAAATTTTTGTTATTTTGGGTTTTTTGTACACATTGTTGCTATTTCTATAATGTAATGTTCCGCTGACAGTTTGGGACATAACTCTGAAACTCTTAGATTCGTAAGGATATCAAATTCGATCTCAATTAGCTCAAAACATTTTTTAAATTCTAAAAGTATCTTTGGCGGGAACCAGGACTATCTGCGCTAAAATCAATAAAGCTTTGCGCCCAACCAACCCCTATTATCACATTTAACCCACAAGTGAGTCGTGGAAAACAAAATAAGTTGTTAACAACGATTTCCATGGCAACGGTTTGTTTACTGGCTCGTGTATTGTAACAGTTAGCACGCACTCTTCCACTCACTTTCAAAATTCATAAATGTTATTGAAGAAATATAAATAAATAGAAGCAAACAGAATATGACCACAAATGTCAATCGAAAAAATGTAATGATCACCGATTTGGATCTGTCGGAGGACGATGTGCAGAATACAGAGGTGCCGCATCGTAAAACTAACAGGAAGCGACCGCAGGTGGAGAAGACTCTGCGAACCATTTCGGGCAACTTCAATCGAAGATCTCGCAGCGCCGAATGCAACTTGGAGCGGAGCCCCACAGAGCACAAGAATCGAACGAAAGCACAGAACTACTTTCACGACTTGGTGCGTTGAAATTCATTGTAAATTCAATCCAAATCTATATTCTGCATTGGTTAAACTTTTCAGCTACAAACGAAAGATAAACAAATGGATAAGCTTTTGCAGCGCTTGGCCACACTTCATAAATTCAACGAACAATTCGCCGAGGAGAATCGCAAATTGCGCGACGATGTGATCACGCTCGACGAACGCTCTGTCCAGCTTCGCCGTCAGATTGCCGACTGCGAACGATGTCGCCAGCTGTCGCAGCAACTGACCACACTCGATGCACAGAAGAAAACTCTCGCAACGGATGTGGAAATGATGAAGACGCTCGTCTACCGTTTGAATGTACAAATTGAAAGTTATCAGGACAGGTTGCGGCTTTCAAAAGTGGCCAGCAGCGAAACAGCTCAGTCGCAGCACCAGTCTTCCATCTCACAGTGGCAGGGCACGCGGACGGTGGTTACGCATACGCTTGCTCCACTATTGCAATCTTACGACGAAATGGTACGCGACAAGGAGGAGCTAATCCAACAATACCGTCAGGAGTTCGAACATTTTACTGGCGAGTTGAAGCGCGTACTGGAGGAGAACACACGCCTCTTGCAGCAGAATGAGGGTGTGAAGCGTGATGTCGGTAGCTGGCGAGAGGAGCGCACTCGACTGCTCGCCCAGGTGGACGTATGCCGCACAAAAGCCGAGGTGCAGACCCGCAAATCCGACTTGGCCAAAGAGAAACTGGTAGAGGTGATGCACTGCTACGAGCAGAAAATGCAATCAATCGTTTTAGACATGGAACATCTACAGTCAGCATATGCCCGTTGCAAGACTGAGCTGGCTGCACTGAAGAGTTTGTCTGCGCAGCCACAGGACACCATTGCTCATTCGTTGCAGCAGTGCAAAGAGTTGCTCGAACAGCTGAAGCAGCAGCACACCAAGGAGAAGGAAAACCTGGAGCGTAAGATCGTCGAACTTACTGAGCGAAGTCGAGACAATGAGGCCACCGTCGAAAAGCTGAAGCATGAGAATAAAAACTTGTCCCGAGATTTCGCTGTGCAAGGTGTCAGCATGGAGGAGCTACGCAGCCGCATTGGATCGTTGCAACGATCCACAGAGAAAGTAAAACGATCACGCGATCGTCTCAAGGCACGGCTGCGTATTGCTTTACAGTGGGCACAGAAGTTGGAAGAGGGTCAGGCTAGCATACAAAATACATGGGACGCGTTAAAGCGTCTGGAGACGATTGTTAAGCACAAGGAGTCACAAGTTCGGGGATTACATGCCCGCCATTTGCAAGAAATCGAAAAGATGCAGACAAAACTCACCCAAAAGGAAGAAACCATACGCTCTATTCTCAAGGGCAAACTGGAGCCAAGTGCGAAGGCGATATAGCAGGATATTTTTTTCCTTGCGTTTTTGTAGTGATTGTATTTAAATGAAACACTTTCTGTTAGGTGAAGAATATTAAATTTTGTTTAACTAATTTAAATTTAACATTTTTTTTAAGAAAATTTAATTAATTCAGTTGAAGTGGAATACAATTCGTCTGCAGTCTCCTTAAAGCGATCCGGACGAGAATATTTATATTCGAAATTTCCCTTTTTAAGTCTCTTTTTTTCCTTTGACTTTTCACATCTTGCTTTTGTTCTCTTAGCAGACTTCCAACGCTTCTTACTACTCTCTCACTTGATTTTAATTTGTTTCCGAAGCTTTTACATGTGAATGCGGAAAGCTCTGAAAATCAGCCCCATTCAAATCAGAGCAAACGGAAACCGACAACTGAAACCACCTTCTGCTCCTCCCCATGTCTACACTTTAGGAATACTTTGTGTATGATTTCGAGATTTGTGTGCAAGTTGAAAAGGTTTCAGCACCATAATTGGTTATTTTATAAATTATCCAAAGTTTAAGCAAATTGACTTGTTTTTTTTAAATTGGTCACTCTTATAAAATGGGAAAACAACCTATTCGAGATTTTAAAAAAATTTCAAAACATTCCAATGATACTACAAACAAAGTGGTCAAAATATTCAAAAATATTCAAATAAAATTAGTAACCGTTAAACTGTTGAAATTGGTTTATTTAAAAGTTTTTGTATATTCGGTTTACTTAAAATTTCAGAACAGTTTACTTGGTAACGTTCTATCAAGTTGAAACCGCGTCTTTCTTCACTCGATGTGCCTTCCACCTTCCCCGACCAAAAAAGTAAAACACAAAAAGCAATCAGGATGCGCCGTCAGTATGGAAAATCCTTGGAAAATTTCATTTCTAAGGACCATCCTACTGTGCATTGTTTCAATATATATGTATTTGTACATTAAGATGTATACAAGTCTCCTAGCGGCAGGACATTGCCTTTTCTACATTGTTGTTGTTATTTTTGAGGGCCACAAATCATTGTGCAGTGAACCAAACGGGATATTTTATTCTCAGAATTTTAAGATATATTCCAGATTTTATAATGTCAATTTAAGCTTAACTTAAAAAAAATAAGAAACATTTGTTCGAATCACCTGAATTTTTAAGTCTAATCGCGATAAAATTAAACACTGCAAAATAGGATCTCTTTGCAAATGCCTGACTTAGTATGTAATTTTGTGTTACGAAAACACAGACGAAAGCAATAGACATCAGAAATACAACCCCCAGTGTGTTTGAATTTTTTTATGGCAGATTCTGGCTTTTGAAAAAAATAGACCCATCTCGATATTGAAAATGTTGGTAACATTTTTGGTTAGTTTTAATCACAGTGCCATGTGGCTAGTCTGGCATTGAAGAGGCGTTCTTCTTTTCAGAATTTAATGCTCGCACTACAGCGACAACCCATATAAAACTGAAGATATTCAACAAGTGTACACTGACACTCAAACGCTCACCCGCCGTCAACTCAAACGGTACAGGTAAAATTGCGTTTGACATTTAGGGTAATGGGCAACTTTCATTTAGAAGATTATTATTCCGTCTTTTTGACATGTTTCGCGAGCTTCGCTTGAGTTTGTGTGTAAGTGGTATTTTCTGTGTGTGTTTGTTTTTATATTTATCGAAGCGTGTATGTGTGTCAGTGTCACTGTGTCTGTCTCTGTTCTTGTAGATTGCGTACGTATGTTTGTACTTTTATGTTTCTATCCTCATTTTATACGAAAATTCCGCTAATATTTTGTTTGTTCTTCATAAAATAAACAATGTCTTCTTTTACCGTATCCGGTTCCTTTACGCCGCCATTTCCCTTTCGCATTCCACTGCCATTTGCGACTGAACAACTTCCATTCTCGGTTTCTGTATATTTTTCTTCTTGGCCAGGCATTGTTGCCGTCGCTGTGTAATTCTTCTTATTTTTATTGTTGTTTTGCCTTTTCCCGCTTCTCGTAAATATATTTAACTTATACATTTGCGTATGTATGTGTGATTTTGATAAGGAATTTTCTTCGCTTGCACAATTTTCCTTGGTAAATAATTTGTAAAAGCCATAAATCGTTATTTAAGGTTCATTTCGAGCATTGAAATTTATTTTCTCTTCTTTTTTCCCTTTTTTGCACCCTTAAGTATGCTTTAATTTCTCGTGTGCGCGTCTATTTGCTGATTTGGCTGCAGGAAAACCAATACAAAAAAAGGATATTCAAATCTGGAAAATTAAAAAAAAAATTGGATACCTTTGACTTAACTTTAGTTTTGTGTTCGAAGCACCCCTTTCCACTTCCAATCTACAAATTGAAATAAAAACCATTCATTTTTTTGCTATTACAACAAATACAGGATTTCTCTTTATTATTTGCTTAACATTTTCCAACGATTTACTGCTTTTCAACAGTAAACCGGCACTTAGAGTAAGTAAGTAGTTTTATAGATTTTTTATATCAATATGAACTGCAGTTTGTAAATATGTAAGCATTCTTTTAAATTCGGTGGGCGAGTTTTTGCTTTAGTTTTTAGATTTCATCAATAGTTTTCCATAGTGGAATTAGATTTTAGATAAATTGTTCACGCGTATGCGTATACGTAACATTTAATTGCTCAATACCACATACGCACCGACGAGCGAACAAATAAAACAAAACGCTCTATTTTGTTTCAGTATTAATTGAGTTTTGAAAGCATTTTTAAAGTGCACACACACCAATGAGAAACAGGTCTGTTCAAGCATGTAGAAAATGCATACATCCCATGCATGTTCGGACAATTGTTTTGGTTTGAAGTTCCTCGAGTTTCATATAAATTACTAACATTTCTCCTTCGGTGTACGAGCGTATGTTTCAATAAAAACTTGGCTGGCATACATTTTTACATTTAATTTTATAAATGCATACATTTTTTTGATTTGGTTTATGTGTGATTGTCTACAAATACGTTGATTAGTTGAACGGAAAATACACCCACGATTGATCTTGATCTAAAACACTTGGGGTTAAGTTGACATTAATACATCTTGGAACACTTGTGTTTTTAAAACCGGTCAATCTGAGTGAGTTTTCATTGGTTTATTTATTGAATACACTGCAAGAAGTAAAGATTTCAATTTAATATATTTTAAGCGTCAGTTTAGTTCAATATAAATATGACGTCGGATTCAAGATCTAGGAAATTGGAACCTCAGGTCCGTCGTGTGACTAAATGGGAAAGTTAAACATAAAATGCAGTTTTTTTAAGTACACATTTTAAAGTTTTTTTTCGATATTTCAAACATAGAAATTTTTTTTAATTGTTATCCTTTAATTCTTTTAGCAGGGTTGCCAGTGTTGATATAGGGATTTCAAAAATGCATGTATCTTTCTTCGATATAAGAGTAAGAAAATAGATTTGCCAGTAGACAGCTTAAAAATATGTTCCATAGCATTCACATTTATATAGTAAACGCTTACAATAAAGCGTAACAGTTTTAAATTTAATAATTGCTGGAAATAAGGCAAGAAATGCAATTTGAGGTTCAAGCCATTGATCCGCACTGCTTACCTTGTTTCAGCTTCACAATTACATTTAATTTGTATACCCCCACACATTACTGCGGCACGGAACCGATTAGTCATGTTCGTCCGTCTGTCCGTTTTGGAAATATAGACTTTTTTATTGCGGCTTTTGGTTGGAAATGTCTATAAATGGATTTTTGACTTGGTTCGAGATTCCAAAACCACATAAGTGGATCAAAATGGAGTCCTGAAACTTGCTGAATTGGATTGAAAATGTTAAGAAACGAATTTTGGACGAGGTCCACCGTTTCAAAACCACCTATAAATGGGTCAAAATAAGATCTTGAGACAAACATTTTTTTTTTGGGTAATTTTTAGAAATTAATTTTAACCGTGCTGGGAATTTTTAAAATTATTTTTAAATAAGTCAAGTTGGGGTATTTTTTATGTCCGAGGTTTTTATGAATATGCCATATTGTGTAGGGGTATTTTAGCTTTGGCATTGCCGAAGATAGTTCACTATCTAGTTTTTAATATTTTTTTTAATAATTTTTTTTTGTTTTTATACATTAGTTTGCATGTAAATTACAGTCAACATTTAACAGTCATTCCGATATGATTCGAATGGAAGAATTTTTTATTTGATGCTAAAATAAGAGACGTGACCAAAAGAGTTCATAGAGTTTTTTCTTAATTGTTTCTTAAGTCAATATTTTATTATTCGATTAATCGAAAACCATATATCATTGAAATGTTCTGCCAAGGATGCATGTATTCATTTCGTGTCTCTTTGATTGACAGAGGTACATAGATATGTGGGTACTTGAAATACTTTTTAAACGAAATCAAAACAGTTTGAAATAGACGGGAATGGGAAAACAGTCGATAATTCAATTTGCCCTGCGATCACGTCTCTCATTTACACACGAATACGTATTTAAAGAACTTGTTCATAGAGCTACGTATGTAAATCTAAATTGCATTTTTTCAATTAATAAAAATCGCTCGTTTAAGTAAGTTTGATATAAAGTTAACAGTAGAAAATTGACATTTATATATGCATTTGCGTTAATTTCATTATATAACAAACATTAATGGAAAATGTCTTATTTGTATAGCATATTTCATATTTGAGGCACCCAGTTCCATAGAAGATTAAGACCATATTGTTCTAAAAGTGAGTTCGATCCGAATCCCAACTCCTAGATTGTCATTTCTTCGGTGCCAAAACACTGAAGTTCTAAGCTAAAACTTCGAACAGCAGGCGACCATCTTATGGCTACAGCTAACATTTCCCAGAAATTTGTTTCATGGACATAATCCACTATGGAACTGAACGCTTCATTTCTATTGTGTATTCCTAGTATATTTTTTTATTCTCAAATCTATATGAATTCAGGGACTTTCTTTGTATTACAAAATATGAAGTTTGGACTATTAGAAAATTGACCATTATTTTAGCGTAAGCATTAGTGTATTTATTTCTAGAGATATGGTTGGTGACATAATGAATAGCCTTTTGAGGGTAAATCTTCATCAAATTTCAACTATGTAATACCCTACAATCAGGCAACATAGAAGCGTATCTGTCTTGCATTCTCGCTATCAACGCCAAGCCGAACTCACTCTCGTTTACAAAAATGTATAATCAATTTAATCGTACATACATAAGTCACTTTTATATGTTAAAGCTGTATGGTGGGCACAGTCACAGAAATTCACCTTCCAAGATATTTCATACCATTCAAAGAATTTGAATGTTTGGTGCACTTTTGTAACAAATAAATATAGTGTATTGGCAATGCAGTAATTTGTCAAATTTTACGTTTGGGATAATCAAATTAAATTCTTTGAGTGCATCTCTTTAAATTAAGTAGTGTTAAAGGTCCCACACTTTTCAATTGTGCCACAATTAAGTGGCCATTGTTATCTTTTTTAAGTTACCTATAGTATGGTTTGTAAAGCCTCAAAAGCATCAAGGTAATTGATGTTATTGGATATGCAATGATTAAATTTACTAAATATTTTATCTGCTTTCTTGACACACTCGTGCAGTTTGAGTATGTTTGTATTTGTTAACTGGTATTCCTTAACGTATCCATATTCACTTCCATCGAGTTCAAAACATTTTAAAATTTCCCTCAAAAATTTAAATTCTTTCTATTTCGGATTTGGATTTTGTTTCCTACATTAAACATATAATTTAACTTTGTTAAATTTTTATACAGGTAATTTATTTTAAAACAGTTCAACAACACTTGCTCTAAAATGTAGCTTTAACACTATGATAATTATATTTTTTTTTCTTCTTTCGACTATTTTACTGTTTATATTTTTTGCATAAGTCACCCATTTCCTGCTTTGATTCGAATACTGCCCTGAATCGGTTCATTGTTAGAAAAGTTAGTACTATAGTAGGATACATAAAAAGTAGTTAAATTGCATTCAAATACGAATTTGAATTGGACTTTTCGAGCTGGGGAGATTTACTTGCATTTAGTTAATATTTTCATTTCAATTGAAAGTGTGGATGGATATAGGCGGATTGTAACGAAAATTCTTGAATTGATTTTTTGCTACAAAATTCGAATATTCACGATACAGTCACAAGTTTAGAAGCTATAAAGAAGACATGTGGACTAATTTCAAATTGGATAAGCTAAATGAAAGACTTAGAAATTGATTTACTCGAAGTTTTATTTTTGTTACATGCCGCCTTCATCCACTCACCTCTGCAATTATTTTAGTTTTTGGTTTTCATCTTATAGTACATGCAGATTTTCACAGCTCTTCGATTTAGAAATGTCACTAAGGCATATTTTATGTAGAATTTCTTTTGCCAAGTGCAGAGATATGTGTGTACGGGAAGTTTTCATCTTGGATGAGGTAGCTTTCTTCTCACGAGTTTCTTTTAAGCGCATCTGCAAAGAATAAATTGACAACAACTCATTGCTTGAACTTCTCCTAGAACTCTTGTCGTTCTCCATCGACTTCAATGAAATTCTTAGAAAATTTTTCAAAAATGAAGACAATGTCAAAAGTATTTATCGTAGGACATTACGTAAGTTAATGCAACCAAATATATATGATGTAGGGGGTTTATCCATAAACGACGCCGTGTTTGGGATGGGGGAGGGGGTTAATAAAATGTCAACGTTATATGAGGGAGGGGTTGATCAACATGGTACATAACATAACAAAGTGATCAGCGAATTCGTGAATGACATTTTCAATGTGCGAATATTTCCACAACACTCGGTATAACCAAGACACGATACATCGAAGAGCATCGGCTTTCATTCTGTTTTCTGGCCATGCTAGAACTTTCAAGAACATGAATACAGCCTAGGACTTAGTCCACGCCTGTGTGCTGCGAATGAGTGAACTCCAACCATTGAAATGAGTTAATTTTGTATGTTTTTCTCCCCCATTTAAATTGAAACTAACAAAAATTCTCATATTGAATCTCACCTGTTTCAATATGCCAACAAGCAATTCATCGACATTGTGTTGAATACCACTGGACGTTTCAATGAATTTAGCGTCGCGTGATGCCGCCAGTGCTTTTCCATCTGTAAGCCAAGCAAAGAACGCATTTAATTTAATTTAATATAATTTACGACATTATTGCAAAGCTATGTAAATTTAGTTCCTCCCACAAGTCGGCCGATTATCGTAGCACCCTAGTATTCACCTTGGGATGTTATAACCCTAGCACGCGCCAAGTCAGCTTTATTGCCCACCACAATGACCGCCTTATCTTTAGTGTAGTTCTCCTGCCACAAGTAATTAATAATTTCCTCAGCAACGCGAAACGATGACTTCTCCACTACGGAGAACACCACAACACAGCCGTGCGGCTCGTATGTCGACAAGGAGTTCTCCACCTAAACGAACGGATGTTGGCAATGAGTTGTGGGAAAATGGGAAAACTAAATGAAAATCGCGTCAAATGGTGCGTACTTACGCTCATTTCGACGCTTGGATGGTCAATGAACACCATCTCCGATTCCTCATCGTCCAGCAACACGCTCACCGTCTTCTCACCAAATTCGTCATCTAAAACTCAAATTGGAATTATTACCTAAAAAATACCAGGAGCCTATTTGAGCCGTAAAAAAGTCATTATCGCCTTGCGTTTCCAATGCAAATAACTTACGAACAAAGCTTCTTATTCTAAATATATGTAATCGAAAGGTGTGGGCGGTGTAATGTAATTTGGCAAATGTATTAACTTACCTAGACTGGCATCGTAGGTGTGCATGTACTCGGACGTCATGAATTGATTTACGAGAGCTGTTTTGCCAACACCAGCATCGCCCAACATGACAACACGATATCTGCGAATATAATACAGTAAAACAGCGGAATTTCAAGCTGTTGCGTTGAATTTCTATTTACCTTGGTAGAGGTGGTGGATCAAGATCATCGGAATCATCTGGTGAGACTGGCATGGAATCAACATTGGCATATCCACCGCCACAGCAGGAACCTTCGAACGGAGAACGCTCGCTGGCTCTACACCGGGAGAGAATACAAATAATGCAAGTGTGTGTCCATTTAAGGTTGCTTCCTTGTCCTACCTGCTATTTGTGGAATTCACACTGGTATTACTGCGAGAACGACGCGAAATAATGGAGTCACCACAGTTAACCACATTTCCCTTGCTTATAGAGAAATGGCGCAACCGGTACAGGTCATCACTGGCACGTGGATTATATGGACGATCTGGTAATGAGCAGACCCTCGGTCTGACATGGTCGGGCACTGCAGGAAGTATGCATACAAAACGGTTTGTTTGAAATATGAACGTGTTTGTAACATTACCTGGCAACTCAAGGAAGTTCGATGTTCGCCTCTGACGACCTCTATTGGAGGCCTGGAATGCCAGAGGGCCAATGTCGTCATTTGAGAAAATGGACGTATTGGAGCAAGCACTTTTCATCGATTCACGCGAACTCCGCCGACTGGCCAAGTAAGCTAGTCCTCCTTTGGAGCTACCGCGGCGGCGTGGCTTACAGTTGTTGCTGCTGGAGCAAGGGTCGGCCAATGGCTTCTGCTTAGATTTATCTTCGGAATCTATGGTCAAATCGCTCGTAGATTTGCGATACCGCAGCGACACTACACTATCCGAGCATGTACGATCTAAAGTCGAATGGGAGCTGTGTAATACCTAGAAGCAAATTGTTAACAAATTGTGAAATTAAACGGTTTGCTTTCAACTGCAACTAAGCGACCTGTTTTCCAGTTAAAATTCTATTTTTATTCTATTGGAAATCGGTGCAAAAATACCCAGATCACAGCTTCTCTGGCACGTTATTTTTGAAGCTCATATCTGACTTGGTTATGCTACACAATTTACCTGATAGCCTGGATTCGACGTAATATTTATGGCATGGCGTCGTTTTTTTACACATGCACTCTCCTTTTCAAGTGGACTTCCATTTCCAGATTTGCAGTTCTCCGAAAGTCCTGCTTTCGAGTGGTCCGAGTAGCTAAAGGACGTTGTGGTCGTTGCCACTGTACTGTTGGTCGTGTCGTTCGATTCGGCAGATAATTGCGTACTCTCTGTAACGCAGGAATCACGTTTCATGTAATAGCTGCCGCTGCTAAGACAGTGTTCATCAATATTCGAAACCATAGGCATTTCCCACTCATTACGTTTACTGCTGCTGCTGGACATATCATTAGCTCCATATCCGTGCATCGACTTGTCGATTGGTACCGATCGGATAAGCTTCTTAGAATTTTGTCGCCTCGGTTCATAGATTTTCGGTGATAGTGGCGGCGGTTCATAGTAACTGCCACCACCGCTGCAAAATGGGTCGTCGTCCGGTGATATAGGCTCATAGTATTCGAACTTTTTACTTGATGGATCAACAATCGGACTGATGGCATCGAAAACAAACTTTCGGGGTGATTTCGGACTACGGCGTTGAGGGGATGCAGGCGTATGACCGCTGAGAAACCCGCAGGAAGGTGAGTCCATAGAATTTTCATTTGAGGACATGCCCTTCGGCGTCTGATAGTAGGAGGGTGTCGATGAGGTATCGTCGCAACTGTCATTGGCGTAAGTGGTGGTGATCTGGGGACTACGTGGCGGATTATCGTAACGGCCACGACTTACAACCGAAGGGTCGGAGTAATTGCTATGGCTGCTGTAACCACTGCGCACCGAAGGACTGCGAGGGGGTGGCGGCGAGTCATATGGACTGGTCGTTTGCACATTGAAATTCCTGAGAGGATGACATTAATGGCCAAGCTATAAAATGAAATTGAGTTGAACTAGGGAAAGTACCTTGGTGATTTGGGACACTTGTATGGCAAGGGAGAGGATGCTGTTCTGGTGGCTACTTTAACATTTGGCAAATTGTGCTGAAAACCAGACACCGATGAAGAAGCCGCTTCATCCCAGCTGTGATGTTGATCCATTTTCGGTGGGAAGCGTGGACTTGTGGGGGAATTGCGTGCACCGGACATTGTGCTGACCTCTCCGATGAATTTGTAAGTTCATGCTTTCAATGGCTTTGCTGCAAATGGAAACGCAAAAGTCGAACAAGTTACAACCGCTGCCCCAACGAAACGTTACCTTCCTAAGGTAAACACAATTTATGGTTTTATGAAATTTTTATAAGTCAATAAAACTAAAATAAAAAAAGTTTCCCCAGGCCGAAATGGTACGCTCCAAACTTTGCACTGGTCAACATAAGTTTCTCCATAAAAAGGTTACGGCCGCAACTTTCTTGCTTGTAAGACCCGAAAAGTTATGACAGCAAACGAGATGAGGCTAGTTTTTCGGTATTTAATTTAGGTAAATATTGTAGTAGAAATCTATTTTAAAAAAGGGAATTGTGAATTTTAAGAAATGCACTCATATTTTTTAGTTTCCAATTTATTCCGGGGATACTGAAATCAAAAGTGTTTTTAAAGAGTTCATGCAAACGTAATCTAGCAATTTGTTTTTTTATTATGAAGCAACGGTCAACTGCACAACTTGTTGCTTACTTTATTATTTGTTTTTCATATATAAATGCAAATTGATAGATTACGACTAATGTTAACATTCCGAAGAAACCAAATTCAATTAATCGATTCTGAGCTTCTTCTGTTTTAAGCATCAAAGTATACTATTTTGTAAACCGGTGTAATTGACAAAGGAAACGATGAGTACGAAGAAGAGTCCTACGTGTAGCTGTATGTTTGTTTACGTAAGGACTTTAACATCTCTACGCGTAACTGCACGCGTTGGAAAATATCAGGTACTTAAAGCTATTTGCATTTGATATACATACATACGGTGTGTACATTTCGCCTACAATATCGCACTACATACTACATACTTACACAACTGCCGCTGGCTGTGTGTATGTACGTGTTGTATATGTGTTCTTGGTAATGCTACGGAACATTAGGGTCCTTGTGTATGTCTGTATTGTACCTGTTGGTTTTTGCGAACCTGCACGAACTGTTGCTGTCACGGCCACAGATACAGACATGAAAACTATTGGCAAAGTATCGGAAGACCATTTCGCATAAAATTGTGTTGAACTTCGTACATTCCCGAGTTGCACTGGAGTAGTACACATACAACCGCCCAACAGGAAGTTAAGGTGTGCAGTGCTCGTCAAGGACTTCATCTGATTTCCAATCAGACTGATACATGCAAATCGCACATCCATTCACCCGCCCCCAGCCCCTCTCACATATCGGCGAGTGCCACCGACAAACACTAAAGGTCAGCTTTATTGATTTTGTGCGTGGCTTCGTTGTAAATCTTATGTAAATTTATGCAGGTCTCTGCTGTCTGCAGCACTTAATGAGCGGTCGTGGCACTTGTCAAGCAAACAAAACCACCCGGGAAATACCTCTATCAGCCAGTTAGCGCCAGGGCGCGCAACAAGTGTCGTTCCACATTGTAATCCTTTCATTTCGATGTGCCCTTCCCATTCCACCTTATCACCTTAGCAGTCTTAATGTGTGCTTAATTGTTTTATTTACCATTGTCCCGAAATGAGGTTTTAATTGAAGCGTAGCACACGTCGAGCACTCTGGATAGAGAACACAGTTTTCTTTCTTCAACGCACCTCCACTGCGAATAGACGCGTTCAGGTAGGTCGCTAAAGCGTTTAGACCGTGTCTGTAGCGCTGTTTAAGCGAAACTGCAAATATTTGCCGATTTCTTGACTATTTGAATGCAAAAATCTGGGGGTTGAATGAGGCTGCGCTGAGCTTTAGAGAGTAGTCAAAGCTCGTGTGTATTAAGAGAACATTCACTCTTCAAAACATTCCAGTGTACTGCTAAGGGATGCGAAACGGTATTTGGGGTTTTGCAGTTCCAGCGAGTGCGCGAATTTCCCAGATTATACCAAACATTTTCAAATAATTTTGTCACAACATTACATTTATTTGAAAAAATGTCAGTTGAGCTTGTATTGTAGAGTGGATCAAAAAAAAGACAATAATTTATTTCTTTAGCCTAAAGAAAATTGTTGTGGCAACGTGATTATACTCTGGAGTGAAAGTAAATAAATTCGATTTTAAATTAATTTTATGGCACTCTTTTTATTAGTTTTCTTGTCTTTCTCTAAATTATTTTAAGCATTTTTTCTTAAAGCTAGTATAAAAACTTTTACAATTAATACTTAGGAAATATGTTTATCTAAAACGTAAATAATTTTATAATAAATAATTTTTGCATAAACGGGAATTATATAAGGAGGAGTCCATGCAAACAGGTATCATTCTTAATATATGAAGTAGTTGTTGTTGTAAATTCTTAAATAGCTGCAATTCTTTGCTGAAGCATCTGCAGCTCGGCATAAATCTCGCTGGGCATATCGGCACCGATCTGTGATTCGAAGTAGTGGCGAATATCGTTGACCTCTTGTGTCCAAAAGTCCTTTGGCAGTGAGAATAACTCATCTAAATCAACATGCTCGCTCATGCCCTGCAAGTTCAATTGGCCCTTTGCTGGAATTTGACCAATTGGTGATTCCTCGTAGCATTGTTCACCATTGACGCGGCGCAAGACCCAGTCGAGTACACGAGAGTTTTCACCATATCCGGGCCACATGAATTTGCCATTGGCACCCTTACGGAACCAATTAATATGGAAGATCTTGGGTACATTGCCGCGACTCTCCATGCTCAGCCAGTGCTGTACATAGTCTCCGAAATTGTATCCGAAGAACGGGCGCATGGCAAAGGGATCGTGCATGATCACCTTGCCCGTGTGTTCTGCAGCGGCAGTGGACTCACTGCGCATAGCAGCCCCCATGAAGACGCCGTGAGTCCAGTTTCGTGCTTCGTAGATAAGTGGAACTCCAGCCGGGCGACGGCCTCCGAATAATATGGCGCTGATGGGTACACCTGCGGCATCTTCCCAAGCAGAATCAATAATTGGACATTGAGCAGCTGGGGTGCAGAAGCGTGAATTGGGGTGCGCAGCTGGCTTGCCAGATTCCTTGGTCCATGGGTTGCCCAACCAATCGGTTATTTGTACACCTTCGGTCAAGCTGCTCTCCATGCCTTCCCAGAAAACACCGCCATCATCAGTTGAGGCCACATTGGTGAAGATGGTGTTCTTGAAGACTGTGTTCATGGCAATGGGATTAGTCTCCATTGAGGTTCCTGGGGCAACGCCAAAGAAGCCATTCTCAGGGTTAATAGCACGTAGGTCACCATTGCTGTCAAACTTCATCCATGCGATGTCATCGCCCACGCACTCTACCTTGTAGCCGGACAGTGTTGGATTGAGCATGGCCAAGTTTGTCTTACCACAAGCCGATGGGAATGCAGCAGTGATGTACTTCTTTACGCCATTAGGATCCGTGATGCCCAGGATCAGCATGTGTTCGGCCAACCAACCCTCCTTTTTGGCGATTGTGCTGCCAATGCGCAGGGCGAAACACTTTTTGCCCAGTAGAGAGTTACCACCATAGCCGGAGCCATAGGAAACAATTAAATTAGCAGCGGGCTTGTGTAAAATGATGGTGCGCTCCGGATCACAGGGCCAAGCAGTGCGTTCTAAAATACCACTGGCGGGTGTGCCCACCGAATGCAGAGCTTTGACGAATTCTTCATGCTTGCGCAATTGCTCCAAAACGGGTGCACCTATTCTGGTCATAATACGCATAGAAGCTACCACATATGCGGAGTCGGTGATTTCAATACCGATCTTGGACAGTGGTGAGCCAACGGGGCCCATGCTAAAGGGCACAACGTACATGGTGCGTCCTTTCATACAGCCAGGGAAACGCTCTTGCACAGCCTTGTCCATGCCAGAGGGCGAAATCCAATTGCCTAGAGAGCCTTTAATTCCTTCTTGTGGTGTTGGAATGGTTTCCTCCTTGCGATCGGTACAAATAAAAGTTTTCGATTCAACACGCGCCACATCAGCTGGATTCGTGCGAGCCAACCAACAGTTCTCATATTTGGGCAAAGGCACAATGGTGCCAGCCTCGAGCATGACCTTAAGCAGCATCTTGTTCTCCATGTCAGAGCCATCGCAAATATGTACCTGGTCGGGCTGACAGAGGGCAACCGATTCCTCAACGAACACCTTGACGGCAGGGGTCAAATTGTCAACATCACCGAAGGAGACATTCGTGCCGCGAATGTGACTGTATAGGCCGCAATTGGTTTGCTGGTTCTTGTGCTGCTTTGGCAGACACGCAGAAGCAGAACTAAAACGAAAAAGGAAACTGGGTATAAGTAACGGAACTCACAACTGCAAAAGTGTAAAGTATTTTGGTATCGTATTTGTTCGGTTGGACAGGATGTCGTAAGAGTACTTACATTTGCTTGGTTTGTTCAATGAGCTCAGGCATTTTTAGAGTTTTTATTCAACGAATTGAGCGAGGAAATTTTCAAATAACTGTACACAATTTATTTACCGAATTGGTTTTGATCACAATTAAAATATCACAATTTACTTTTTTTTTGTTCTTCTAATGATTTCTGTTCATATGTTCTTCCAGAGTTTTTTGTCAAAAATTATTTTTGTTTTTAGACCACTGAGTTGCTCACTTGATCTTTCCATCTACTCAAAGCACGAGTAACTGATGCCTTGCTCAGTGCTGTTCCCGTTTTTATATGCGAATCAGCCGGTTAGCAGGCAGACATGACAGACTAGCTGCTAGAACTTGCTCGTGCTGTCGATGGATCGTTCGGTTGTTTGTTTTTTCCTGCGACCGCTCCCCGCACACCGTTTGATCGTGAATATCGCCGAGGGTCGTTATCTGCGCTCATTGGTCGAAGTGCGGAGGCTCGTCAGCTCACTGTTGTTGTTTGTATTTTGGTTGCGCGGCAATTGTATAGCAACAGCCGAAATTGAATTTCGACCGCAGCCCGCGTCCATAAAAAGTTTAGATATTTTTCTGCGGGTTGTTGAACAATTTTACTACCGAACGTTGGTTTTGTTATTATGGTGGTGGAGGCGCTTTGGGTTCGTTGTTTTGCTCTACGATATTTTCAGCGATAAGATTTCTTTGTTACACTTTTTTGTTTTCGTGTTTTATTATGGATTTATTAACATTTATAAATATAAATTAATTGCACACACAGAAACATACACACAAATTACATTTACTCAATTTTAGTTATTTTCAAATTCATGGGTAAACAACCAAAGCGCTTTAGATTAAAATTTGAACATCTATAGTTTTTCTTTGGGTGTATGAACGCCCATTTCATATCAAAAATGTTAAAATTCAAATTCGGTAGAGAAAAAACCGAAAAAATTAACACACAAAACTTGTTATTGCCGATGTTTTTGTATTTGGGTGGTGTGTGTCCGCCATGGAGTCGTGAATTATAAATTCCACAAACAATAAAAGGTTTCTACCTTTTATCAGGTGATTTGAAAGTCAAAGCGATTTTATGGCCCCAGCCATTTGTTGTTTCGTTCAATATTTTCCTCCAACAATTCAAAGGAGAATTTGCCTAAAATTGTTTCTACATTTCGCGTGAAAAACAGATTGGCAGCAGCCCAAGCCACGCGCACCTTCCACTTTAGTATATGCTATGTAGTATATAACTTTTTAATAGTCGGCATGAGTTTTTTCGGAAAATCACATGCATTTTCATTATTTCATCATCACCGTTTGTTTGCCACACTGCCAGAATAGACGCCCACGCACAAAATTGTCAACTGATGGCGTGGTCATGTTAAACATTTTGCTGATACATAAATTATATAGGGTGTATGATTCGCATCATAGAAGCGAGACGTCCTCTTCATCAACCGAAGACTGTGTGCACTTTGTGACTCTGAATTTTATACTATTCTACCAACAGTCACCCTGGTTGGGTCATACATTTGACCATATGAAATTTTTTTTTTAAATTGCTGCAGTCTATTTTGTGCTCTTCACGCCCCTTTCCGTTTCTTCCATCCGATGATATTAAGTAAAGACAATTTTCTTGTTAAAATCTGCTCTGCAATACCTAATCACCTTGAATTTTTGCGTAAGAATCTGTTTTTATTAATTTTTGTTTTGTAAACTGACCTGTTTTTCTAGTTAATCCCCCCTGCACCAACTGATAACAGATTGTATACTAATTAACTGAAATTAGTAAAGTTTGTTTTCAGTCGAATTAGCTTAAATTTTGCATTTACGTCAGTGTTTGATTTTCAATTAAACACAAACATTAATGATGAAATATTAATGGTGAAGAACGTCGTCTTAAGTATTTGAAGAATATTAAATGAACATCAACTTTAGTAACTTTATTGAATGTTTCCAATTTTTTGTGAAAGGGGTAATTCAATTGATTCTGTTCGCAAAGTCTATTATCAATGCTTAACAACAGCGAACGAAAATATTTTTAATCCGTGATAAAAAAAATGTTTCTTGATAATTTCTATTTGTGTTTATAATCTACCATAAATTTCCCATATATTATGGCGATATGTACAGCACCTGGACTGTAGGAATGTAGTCGAATTCACAAAAGAACACTCGAATTGGATTTTTTTGTAATCCTTGGAAGAGTCTAGACTGGTACTCGTTTACTTGAAAAAGGTTTTCACAACAATTCACCTGTTTCCATATCCATAAAAAAGTCAACCACAAAAAATATAAAATAAAATAATTTTATTTGAAAAAAAAAAATAATTATCAAATTTATTTTTTTAAATATTTACAATTTCATTACGTCATACACACTTCACATTTTCGCTACGCGCTCTTTCAGACCCTCCAGTTCACGTGCCACTTCCTGCGGGAGGTGCTGGCCGACCTGTGCCTTAAAATATTTCTCAATGTCCGCTACTTCCTGTATCCAGAAATCCTTTGGCAAGTCAAAAAGTTGATTCAGATCCACCTCAGTCTTAAGTTCATCCGTGTTCAGAGCGCCGCGAATAGGCAACCGTCCGATTGGCGATTCCTCGAAGCACTGCTCACCTTTCACGCGTCTAAAAATCCAGTCCAGAACACGTGAATTATCGCCATAGCCTGGCCAAAGAAATTTGCCATCGGCGCTTTTGCGGAACCAATTAACATGGAAAATTTGGGGCACCTTTCGGTCGCTTTGCTCCATGCTTATCCAATGGCGCAAGTAGTCACCGAAGTTGTAGCCAAAGAATGGGCGCATAGCGAATGGGTCGTGCATGATCACTTTACCTGTGTGCTCAGCAGCGGCGGTTGACTCACTACGCATAGCGGCACCCATGAAGACACCATGAGCCCAGTTACGTGCCTCGTACACAAGTGGTACACCAGCCGGACGGCGTCCACCAAAGAGTATGGCACTAATGGGCACTCCTGCAGAATCTTCCCAGGCAGGATCGATAATGGGACATTGTGCAGCTGGGGTGCAGAAGCGTGAATTGGGATGTGCAGCTGGTTTGCCAGATTCCTTGGTCCATGGTTTGCCTAGCCAGTCGGTGACCTGAACACCTTCAATATTGGACTCCTCCATACCTTCCCAATAGACACCCCCATCGGAGGTCGAAGCGACATTTGTAAACAAGGAATTGCGGAAGACTGTATTCATGGCAATGGGATTCGTAGACATTGAAGTACCCGGGGCCACACCAAAGAATCCGTTCTCCGGATTGATGGCACGTAACACGCCCTGCTCGTCAAACTTCATCCAAGCGATATCGTCGCCCACGCACTCCACTTTGTAACCCGGCAGGGTAGGCGTCATCATAGCCAAGTTTGTCTTGCCACATGCCGAGGGGAAAGCAGCCGCTATATAGATTTTCTCGCCCTGTTTATTCGTGATGCCCAGGATCAGCATGTGTTCGGCCAACCAACCCTCACGCTTGGCAATTGTACTGCCGATGCGCAGAGCGAAACACTTTTTGCCCAGCAGTGAGTTGCCACCATATCCCGAACCATATGAAACGATTTCATTATTTGCTGGCTTGTGCAATATGATAGTTCGTTCAGGATCACATGGCCAAGAAGGCACATCAACGACGCCATTGTTTGGTGTACCCACCGAATGCAAGCATTTCACAAACTGTTCACCTCCTGTGCGCAGCTCAGCGAGTACTTCCGAACCGGCGCGCGTCATAACCTTCATGGATTCCACCACATACGGCGAATCAGTGATTTCGATACCGATTTTCGAGAGCGGCGACCCAACTGGACCCATCGAAAACGGTATAACATACATAGTTCGTCCTCGCATACTTTTTGGAAAACGTTCTCTGATCGCTTTTTGCATATCTTCGGGTGAAATCCAGTTGCCCAGGGTGCCTTTAACGCCATCTCGTGGTGTGGGAATCGTCTCCTCCTGTCGTTCGGTGCAGATAAATGTCTTCGATTCGACGCGCGCTACATCGGCTGGGTTGGTGCGCGCTAACCAGCAGTTGTCATACTTGGGCAAAGGCACAATTGTGCCCTGCTTTTGCATTAATCCTTGCAACAGGCGACTTTCCTGAACGGTACCATCGCAAATGTGGATCTTTTCGGGCTGGCATAGTTGAACACACTCCTCCACATATGATTTCGCTGCTGGTGTAAGTTGAGCCGCATCACCATAGTAAACAGAAAGGGAACGGTGCGCCAGTCGAAAATTCAAGTTGGCAGGCTTGAGTGCTGCCGATCGGCAGCTGCAAAAGGAGAAAAACAAATAAAAATTATTAACAAATCTTCAGAACGTGGCGTGTTTCTAAGGCTATTTTTAAGTCGATTGGGACAACAACTTGTTTACGGCTAGAGTTGGTAACACAACAATTGCTCCACGCTATCGTTCCGATCAAAACAACTTGATAAGTCTCAACCACAGCAAAACATTGTAAATATTGTTTGAAATAAAAACATAAAAAAGAAAGAGAGGGAAAGTAAGAAACTGTACAGTCTGCAAGCGTAGAAAACACACTTTTTATACCCAAAAACGAACACAAGAACCAATCAAACTGAAAAGAGGCCATTACGAAGAAAAAGCGCGATCATTCCACCATGGTCACCGAGTGAGCAGAAAAAACACGATCAGCTGTTGTTGTTGATAGAAATGTTGAGAGGCATATAAAAAAAGAAAGATACGCCAAAGGGGATCGTCCGTTCACCATGCGCGATATCTACAAAAAAAATATCAAACCGATTTAGTGGATTGCAACGCACCGCACCGCAGCAATGGCGAGGGCTTCTCGGCGTCCAAGTAAAAATAATGGTTGTATCTCTTAATCAGTCATGTATTTGTTGTAGTAGCGACGTAGTAGCGAATGAATGATGCAATGTTTCATCATTTCAGCTTGGAAACAAGCCGAAAAACGCATTGCAGTATCTAGAAGATATTTTTGGTCGCACAGATGTGGAGTCGTGATTTTGCGTTTGTATAAAGTACAATGCTCCCGTATATGCATTGAGCATGTGGAACGGTTACAGATTCTGCTTGATTTGGTAGATTAGTCCCAGTGAGTTTAGGATAAATATAAAGCCGAAAGTCCTTTTCAGTGATACCATGAAATGTTGCTGTGAGCCACTGTACAAAAAAATAGGATGTATACATATGTATATCAATCAAAATACCGTGTACCGGCTGTGCTCGTTCCATCTGGTTTTTTGTCGTTTTGCGTCTTATAATAAAATCACGGTCTTTTTATTTTCAGTACAACGTAGTTTCAGTCAATTAAAATGTTGGGCCACAAAGAAAAAACTACGCATTTTTACTATTTTGAATTTATTAATAGCTTATGTGTTTAATTTAATTTGACAGAGTCGATGTAAAGTACCTTCCAAAAAAAAAACGAAAATCCATCGATGTAAATTTCCGAAGGGTGTGTAATGAAATGTAAATAATAGGTTTGTTATCAGTGAGGTTGTCTGAAGTGCTTATCAAAAATTAAACAAATTTTATTTACACCCTCATCCCTGTAGGATTCCAAATCTTTGTAAAATAAAATCGGAAGAACTGTTGTTGGTTATGATGTTTTGCCGGGAAGATGTGCATATATGATGGTATATTCTTATACCAGGTAGGTTAAGTCCATGTGTGAAATAAAAATGACAATTCACTAAGTACATAATAATATGTAGGTTTTCTTAATTTACAAAGGTTCAAAACAGACTATGCCTCATACACCGGATACGGCGCACTATCTATCAAATTCAGTTTAAAAACTAGAGAGTGGACTATCTTCGGCTATACCGAAGTTGAAATACCCCCACACAGTAGGAAGAAGTACCTCGAACATATAAAAATGTGGTCTCAAGACCCTATTTTGAGCCAATTATAGGTGGTTTTGGAGCCCGGACCATGTCCAAAATCCATTTCTAAAAATATCCAATTAAATCCACAAAAAAAAAAAAATTGGTCTCAAGACCCCATTTAGACCCTTATATATGTGGCTTCGGAACCTCGGACCATGTCAAAAATACGTTTCTAAACATTTCCAATCGAATACAACAATAAAAAATTTTTACCTTTTTTTTCGGTGTATGGGAGCCACGCCCAGTTTTTGTCCGATTTGGCTGATTCTCGAACTTGATCTCAGTATTCACGAGAAAAACATGTAAAAAAAGTTTCAAGTCGATATCTCCAAAACTGCGACCGCTATCGTGCGGACGGACAGACGGACAGACGGACAGACGGACAGACAGACGGACATCGCTAAATCGACTCAGGAGGTGATACTGATCAAGAATATATATACTTTTCCATACCGGACACGATTCCTTATGTGCGTTACAAACGTTGTGACAAAGTGAGTATACCCTGCCACAGTGAGTGTGGGGGTATAAAAATATAGCAGTAAAATGAAAAAAGAAGAGAAGCAATATCACTTCAGTCGCTTGTTGACATTTCCAAATGACAAACTAATTGTCGAATCAAATTGAAAGTGTGAGTGTGAGTGAGTGTTGCTGCTGCTTCTTTTTTGTGGCATTAATTTAGTGTTAATTTTACTTCATTTCTACAAATTGAACGCATACAAAGTTCAGTAGACACACGCTTTCACAGTACGTAGTATTTCACATTTGTTTTGGCAAAAACTAATTAAAACTAGACTGTGAACAATGTTCTGCAATGCCGAATCTAAAATACCCTCGCGCAATATGGTCATTCGGAAGAACATCGGAGATACAAAAATTTGGTCACTGACAGACCGACAGACGGCGTGGCTGGTTCGGTTCAGTTTTCGATGAAAATCAAGAAAATATATATTTTTCCATACCGGGCATATTTCTTTATGCGAGTTGCGAACGTTGTGTCAAAGCGAATATACCCTGCCACAGTAGTACGTGAAGGTATAAAAATTACTGATAAGAAGTCAAAATGAGAGCAATGTATGAGTTCGTCGACTAATTTTACCCGACTTCAAGATATTTTAAGAAAATCTTAGGACAATCCTATAACATATTCTATTTTAAGTTATTATCACTTGGAAACACTGTTGCTGTCCGACAATACTGTTTTAATTTTAATTTTAAATGTTTTGGTTTTTCTTATGTGTATTATTTAAACTAATTGAGTTCACGCTTTATTCAGTGGTAGTGGTCACTGGCCACATCAACGACGACTAGACAACAAGTCGTCGTTGTTATTTTTTGTTTATATATTGAATTTTTAATATAATCTAAAATATATAGTCTGATTTATTTTGGTTTACTTCATATCCATTCGGGCTAAAGATTTCCAAAATCGGATTTTTTTTCAAAAAATATTTAATCGATGAAAAGCCGATATTGGTTTTGAGTCAACAACAACTTCATTTGAGAAGCTTTGCCAATTCCATTAGCACTTTATTTTTAGTGTAACATTGGACAATATTATTTAAACTATATTCTGGAAACTGTACTTGTTTCGTAAAAACGAGAGCGTATACAAAAATACAAACAAAATTGTACTGGTTGTGTGCGATAGCAGAGATGGAAAAGAGTGAAACATGTTTAACCTTGGCCCATGAAAAAAGTGGTTTTCGTATAAGAAAAGGGCAGGTTTTATTCAACTTCTGAGTTTTAGGCTCAACGTACAGCGATAACAGAGTAATGGAAACGGCATGGAAATAATCACTCCATTGCGGAAGTCATTTGTCATTTACTCGACTGTCGTTGGTTTTATTTACTCAGAATTTCATTTGGCCGATTTTAGATATTTGCTGAATATCTTCTTCAAACAAATTGTTTTCTGTGCGCATTTAACTTTTGTTCCAAATGAAATTCTGAGTTAAAAAAAATAACGACGAAGAATAATTTTGATTTCCTTACTTAAGGGACAGCCAATTTGGTTCGTAATTAAGAGTATAAATTCGTATCCAATGTCGCTCAACCAGTTGATGCCCTCATGAAATCAGCATAAAATGCGTCTTAGAATCAGAGCTCACTAAAAGCTGACAAAATGTTCGGCCTAATATTTGTATACCCTACATCTCATGAGGTATGGGTATATTCACTTCGATCAGAAGTTTGTAATGCCAAGAATGAGGCGTGAGCGGTATGGAAAAGTATACATATTCTTGATCAACACACCACCTGAGTTGATTTAGCACTGTCCGTCCTTTTTATTGGTGAGCACGATTGCAGGAGCTAGAAGTAAGCTAGGCGGTCCAAACTGTGTATTTCTCTTTGGTCCCAGAAGGAGTTGTTATTGGAAATGGGCGGAATCGGTCAACTGCCACGCTACCTCGCATTCAATTGAAAGATTTGCGACACGATTTCGCTGAAATAAAACTAGATAAGAGGGATTTCGGGATTTCAAATTTGATGAAGAACTTTCTAAATTCAAGATGGTGGATCCAATATGGTGCAGTAGGTTTAGGATATATATATAAATAGGATTTGACCGACTGAAACTTACTCATTTGTTATACTTTTAACAAGTGACCGATTTGTGTTGGTTAGGCGGAACCAATAAACAACTTCATTTTTGTCTATTGGTTCGGTTAAATATTTTACAATTGGTTCTAAATACACAATCGAGTTCAGAGCTTAGATTGTGATGATAATTATAACAGCGTAAAGTATAATATAATTTAGGTTTCCCATCAAAAATGAAATTTAATCAAACGCTTTATAGAATCGTACACATTCCACGTAGAATTGGAATGGACTTTAAATCATTTCGAAACACATTTAACCTGTGGGTGTAGGGCACTGGACAACTAGAACAAAAAGCAGTCGTGTCTCAAAGTACAACCCGATCATTGCTTTGTAATTGCCACAATCAGTTGATAAGGAAATCAGCGTCGATCGACGTCCATGTTTTCCGGCAAAAAACACAATAATAATAACAATTCGTAGAACAACAAAGTAACTTTTGGAACGTCGCTTTGATAACAGCTGGAAAACATTAATTTACAGCCCTCGTAATTAGGGAAGGCAAACAAATTTTTGCAAAAATCTACGTGTTGACATTTGATCGATTTGTTTTTAAAACTGGGACAGGGTTGATAAATGGACACGGGAGGCGTCATACAACTTCCAATTGATTTGATTACGGCGCGTGTCCTCGAAAAAATTAAATGTTTTGCTAATAGAAAATAGATGTTGTTATTACTTTTGGTAATTGCATAAAAATAACTATCGGCAACTACAAGTACAGGCTTTTTCATACATATGTGTGTATCAAAACAAATAAAATGCAAAAACAAGTTGACACGAATATAACGACACCAGCCAGCATAAAGTCGTTTTCAAGCGAGTACGAAGTCGATTTAAATATAACATGTACGTTGGAATGTTTTCGTTATTTGTATTGTTGTTGTTGTTGACTGGTTTCAAAACAAGCCAGAGAGGGGCTCGTCTCCAGTGCTCGTCTGTTCGAGGTTATCACATTGACTTGGCTGGCAAAATGGCAAAACACACACAGCCGATAACCGACCGCGCCCCAAAAACAATAACAAATAAAAAATCTTACAAAAATAAATGTTCATTTAACGGCATCGATAATTAAGTCTATCACATACATACACTTTTGTATCTCTGTGGTAGTACTTAAATGTGTACATCTGTATGTGGCGCTTTAAATGTCAAACAAAGAAGTGGTAGCGAAACGGACAAAACTAGATCAGTCACAAAATACACGATCACTCGATGCGAATTCCCCCCAAAAAAGCGACTCATACACACAAACCAATGGAATTATTTCGAATTCAAAAACTTAAATATAGCTACAGCCGCAGATAGACCCCAAGCTAATTTCAGTACATACAACAAACAAGGAATCGAAACAACAATGAAAAACGAGTTGCTGTTGCTACGCGGCCATGTTCTTTGTATTGCAGTGTATTGTTGGAGAGGCCACAATTGCTTCGCCACGATTCAATGCCAGTCAGAAACACGAAACAAATACGAAATATCAAAACAAAACTATGTAGGAGTCGTTCTAGGCGGACTTATTCACACGCTACACCCAGATTTCCTATAAAATTAGGTTCGAATTTCGAAGTAGGTACTTTATAGTACCTACTTTATCAAAACGTCAGTGGGAATTGGAATGTATCAGCAAAAATCATGAGTGCTTCGTGTATATAGTGGCTTAAACATATGAGGAAAGGTAGTTCCTAATTACTGCTGAGTACATATAGCAGGGAGTCCTGCTGGCATTAAAATGTATTGTTGTAAGAATTCGCTTCTTAAATTAATTTAAGTTCCACTTAAACTTGTGGATTCATTTTTTAAGTTTCAATTAATGTTTGTCAAAAATTAAAGTGTACGATCTCTATGTAGGGTGCAAACACAATAGATGTTGAGTATTTTTAAATACGTAAACAAGGGCGATAAGAACTGGAAATGTTTGATTGCACGACTTAACCCCTTTTGCTGCATACTTTCGGGGTTATTTAACATATGTATGGATGTATTTTGATGTTGCCAATACAATAAGGGTATTCGCTTAATGTGTTAAATCCTGCAAAACACGATATTGCTGCTAGATTCAACACTTAGCAGTTTTTAAAAAATAATTTTGAAATTAATCATTTCTTTAACTTTCTGGTTGAACAAAACCCAGAAATTTGCCAAAATCACTATTTGTTTTTTCCAGATTCAATCAATGTAATTGCCAGGTAATCATTACCGAACTAACTCACAAATGATGTAACTGATATCAAAGATATTTTGTATTTATTGCATGTCGATGGTCATACGTTGATACCTCCTAAGAACATTTTTTTTCTTTGAGTTATCGTCAAAAAATGTTAGTTACGAGGTGTCAACGTATGACCATCGATATCAAATGTAGCCATACCCTGTAGTTGTACTACCAAAAAAATTCATAAAAATCCAATTTCAATTCGCACACAACATTTACAAAATAAAAATAGTTGCGCCTACAAGTAGGCAACCTATTTTGTCACATCCAGATTTAAGTCAATAACAAGCAACACTGAAAATGATAGCTTATCATACCGACTCCGACATGACGCACATAAGTCGTTAAACAACTTTTACTTTTACACAATAAACAAAAGTTGAGTGAGTTTTGAGTTTGTTTATAAACACAGACAGCTGCGCACGAAACGGTAGCGAACGGATATGAACGATAATATTAGGGGACATTGTTGCCACCTTGTCAACACGATTTGCAAGAGATTTAAAGTTGGATGCGAAAATATATCCTCGCCCGATGGGAAGCGCTCACGGAAACCCAACGATTTCGGTAAAGTATGTACATTTTACAGGAGAGCCGAAAATGGTATATCTTAGAAATCAGCTTGAGCTCTAGAAACTGCGTCCTATACATGAGGCGTTCGGTTCCATAGTGGATTATGTCCATAAAAAACCAAATGCTGCGAAATGTTGAGTTAAAGTTAGCTTTACCCATAGCGGTCATATGGAGGTCATTGCCGGTTTTAGCCTCCCTGTGGTACTTCGACACTATGTAACTGGGTGCTTCATATTATAACCCCTCATTTGACTGAATAAAATAATTTCCTTAAGATATAGGTACTTGAATTTATTATATTTTTCAGAAATGGAGACAGTGCTCTCAACCCGAAATCAATAACGCCTAAGCCGATACCAACATTAAGGCTCTGTATAGATTCTCAAATACATTCTTTTACCTCAAAAGTATTATTTTGATTCATACCGCATAAATTTCAGAAAAAAGTCTCACGAGCGACACTTGCATTCATTGTATTCCAGGCATAAATCACAATAATTTCAAAAAAACGCATCCTGTGAAATTGAAGATAAGACTTCGCCCGCCTTGTATGGAAGCTGTTATTCGAAATAGAGTTAGGATCTTCCCAATGAGTTTTAGGGTTTTGGGATGCTGGAATGTTTTTTAAAGGTGGCAGCCCCGGCTCACAAGCACATTCACATACACCACAAAAAATCAAACCGATTTAGATCTTCTTTATCTCTGAGATACATATATGTGTAATTTTTGCAATGCACATACCGGGCGTTGAACAGCTGAATTGATTTGATAAGCATAGTTCTATGTACTTCCTAATCGCTTTAATTTAGAATTGTTTGTTGATATCTTTTACGTCAATTTATTTATGTACTTTAGCTGTCGCCAAAGAGAATTGCACTTTTCAGTTAATTTTCGCTTTCAACTTGCTCCCGAACAAAATTAAAAAAGACAAACGGCTCAAATTGAACTAGCTGCGATCGAGCAACATTTGCTACTAAAAATCTTTACTTTGCGCTTAAGTAACATTTCTTATTCCAACTGTTGTTTTTGGTTTTTTTTTTTTTAATTATTCTGTTATTTTTGGTTTCTATATAGTTGCGATAAGATAAGTCGTCCGTCCGTCCATTTGCCGCGGAGTCCACTTTGCACTGAACGCGTTCGCGCTAAAATGTCACTAGCTGAAACATGTTGTGCGTGGCGTACGCTCACGCCGATAAAGTGTCTTTAGCATTTCAGATATGAGCGCTCTCACAGCTGATTCAAGTTTTGAGTTGGTTGGGAGATTTAGTTTCAGGTTGAGTCTGTCTGCTGCACAGACCAAATGGCACTATTAAAACCAGCTGGTCCAGCCGGTAGAGCGCCACTAAACGGAGGTGTGCTCCCCCGCGCGCTTACTCCCTCACAAAGACACAAACAAGCTTGTGGTCTATCTGGCATACATTTTTGTTCTGATAAGGTGCCTCTAAAGTGTTATGATGCTCTTCAGATTATTATAATTTTTGGCTGCTCACTTCCTTATCATGTAGATATGTACACTGTACATACATGTGTGTTTATCGAAGAATGTTTGGTTTTTTTTCGTTATCTGATTGTGTTTTAGTTTTCAATTATGTTATTGAAAAATTAAGCAATAATTGAAAAGAATACAAAGTTTAACAAATATTTTTTAGTGAATTTTTATTTTTAATTAAAGAGTGAACAATCTCAAAACTCCACTGCAACAATTTACAAATGTAGAAACAATGGCGTGGGCCGAACACATCCATTTGTATTTGCCAAAGGCACTATTCCGGGGAAATTCTTGTTTTTCGGCCCACCCTAAAGGCCGATGTACGCTTTTTCATTGTTTTGAAAATTGTGTTGACGTATATAACCGTTGAAACAAAAGTTTATTTCCAGAATTTCGATAAGATATCTTCCAATCGTTAAAAAAGAATATCCAAGACCCCCAAGTGCTCGAGCAGTATAGGTTTTATTTCCACAAATGGCATTTGTAGCTTTCTAATGGTTTATGCCGCCATTACCTAACGTGGGTCTATAAATTATTTGTTTTAAATTAAATAGTGTTGATAAAAACACCCCGAGTTTCTTGCCACAATCAAATTTATCATTGTTGGATTATTCAATTTTGTTGCAATGTTTTCAAGTAAACGTTCTGATAAGCTAATCATTGAGGCACGTTTAAAAAAAAAGAAGTTCATTCGTAATTTTGTTTTTATTTTTTTGCTATTATTTTGAGACTAATCAGGGAATGTTTTTTTTCTTTGCATTTAATTCATTGTGGTCAAAGTATAAAAGTACACTGAACCCCATACGCGCTGCTCTTCGCGCCGAAGGAATACACTTGCCGGATTCCCAGCGCGTCTAAAGCAGATTAGACGTGATCCAACCACACCAAAGTGCATTTTTGCTGCAGCACGTAGACATTCCTCTAAGTAAGTGGCTGAACAGACTTGTCTAAATAAAACAACTAAGCACTTCCTTCCAACTTAACGAGCTATTTGAATTGTTTATTTTTTAATAATAATATTAATAGTTCATAATATTACAATACATACTTTACACAAATCATTGCAATAGGTTCACTTTGTTGTTGTGGTTTGTTGTATATTCAATAAATGTAAATTTCAGTAGTTGCCTAAAACTGCAACGGAATTTCCTTGTTGATTTCTATTTTTTTGTAATGTATGGTCGAGACAGCACAGGTTCGGATCAATTGCTGACTCTCAACTTTTTGAACAGAAGTAGGAAAAGAAATATCACATAATTTATAATAAGTTAATGCAATCTCCATGGAAATGTGAAATACAATAACAAGTTTAACAAAAGTTGTATCATAGCTCAGTTCTCCTGTTCCGGTTTTTGGGGATGATGCATAATTATGATCTGATTTGATCTGAACTTTTCACATATTTTTGTTGGTTTGGTTTGAAGGCCTGAACTTAGAGGTGGTATAACAGAACAAAGTGATGCAATTGTTTGTGGTTTTCTTAACTCGATTTAAAAGAAATTTTGTTTAACAATAATATCCATAATTAACGGCTAAGCTTAAGTTGTATTTGAATACGAGACAGCATATGTCGACCTGTTTTAAAATTATTATATTTTATTTTTTTGTTATTATTTTAAGGTACATTAACGTCTGCACTTAATTCTGGCGTTCAAATTTTCAAATTGAAATTTTTTGATTTATTTAATTTATACTTATTATATCTTTTTAAATGACCAAAAACAAATTGTGTTTATGAATGATGATCTTATTTGTTAAATGTTTACAAAATTCTAGTAAAAACGCCTGCTACCGATGATACACCAGCCACAATGATGTTAGGCATGACAGGTAATTTCGGTGAAAACTATGCAGCATGTCTAACATTGTGTGGCGGTGTTCGCAATTTAAAATTAGTTTCGTTTACAATTCTGTTTGTTTGTTATTGTCTTCATCGAATATAATTTTCGCTTTCGTTTCATTTTTGGAATATAATTTCGAAAGTGTGTAAAAGCCAAATTCAAACGCTAAAAGATACATTTCTATACTGACGCTACAAGTAACTCACGAAATTCAACTGCTAACTGCGGGTCCGTGCCATTCGACCGATGGCCATAATTCCAACTGCCACAAGGCTGCTATGTTTGTCGGTCATCATGTCAAATTCCCTTTGGTTTCGTCTTCATTTTCAGTCGAAATCATTGAGCAACATGTGGAATTATGACTTTTTGTCTTGTGACACTGCGGCTCCGCCTTAAGAATGAGTATTTTCATTTAATTCTTTTTGGGGGGTAAAATGATTTTGTTTTTTTTTACAAACATACATACATTAGGTAAAGAAAGTACTAGAAATCATAGAAATCATAGAATAAAGAAATAAAATAATCTGTTTCGTTTCTAAAGTAGTTTTTATTATCTTAAAAACTATATTGAAAACTTTACAACCACTAAAAACTATTCACAGCAGTGTTTACATACGAAATACTTTTGTTGGAATAAACATTTTAATATACACCGGCAATGAAACTAAATTCAAAAGTATAGTTTTTCGGCTTGAAGCTGAACAATTGCTCGCTAAGAAACGCCGTGAATTCAATTGTTAAGTTAAATAAAATTATAAAAGCACTGCAATAAAAACGTCATATATGTATATCTTCATTGTGGAAATATGCTTTGACATTTTCCCAGAAACGGCAAGGGACTCTAAACCTCTTCTTAGATTTTATTCGAAATATATGAGTATAATTTATTACAGATCAAATACACGAACTCAACTGAAAAATGTAGCTTCACCAAATTTTTGACCATGGTTTCCATTCCAAATTGTTTATATCTTCTTGAATTTCCAACTTTTTGCTCAACAAACTCCCAAATTAGATATTTTACAATAAAATGGAAACGAAGGGATGTAAACTATAAAAAGACAATTTCAAATTGTGCTGCAATTTATAAAATTTGAAGTATACTTCAATTCTTCTATAGTTGTTAGTATTTTGGTTTGTTTTAAACTACTTAAGAATTGTTGCTAAGTTTTCATTGAGTGCGCTTTTGGGGGTTTTATTTGTCAAATAAAACATTTCATATTTACTTGTTAATTAGTTAATTAGTTAATTAATTAGTTTACGCTTAAGAATACATTTAGAGGATATTAGGTAATATCACACACTTTTATTTGTTTTGTATAAATCTAATATTTATAGTACGTTGGGGGCAATTTGTTCTCTCTTTTTGGTTTTGATAGCAATCATAATCGTAAAAATAATTGCTATGATAGAAGCAAAACATGCATTTGTTAACAGATTAAAATTATTTCTTTTCTAAAAACTACAAAACATTAAATCATAAACGGAAGAGTTGAACTCTTGGAAATGCGACTTGTCAAACTATATAAAGCGGTCATTTTTTTTTAAATGAAAAAGGATCAAAATAAATTTCTTTTTACCAAACAAGGGTATCCAGACACGAAATTTGCAGGACAAAACTTTTCGAAAATGTCATCTGATCTCAATTCAAAAAATATATACAAAATTTCGAACATTTCTTGTACTGTAGTCGTCGAAGTCGGAATTTTTCTACAACATTTAGGGCGAGTTTCACAGTCATCATTTAAGAGTGAAATGGCCACCAACACCGACCATTTAAAGTGCAATTTTCTATGGGGAAAACGTATTTTGTAAGTAGCAATCGCTCTTAAATGATGACTGTGAAACTTGCTCTTACTACTTGATTATGTCACACTAAGTGTATTCTATGTACTTTACTTTTTGATAACTAAGATCTTCCCTAGCCTCCGTGTCCTCTCCCTTGCACATGACGAACAAAATTTATCTTTTAAGGAAGGTCTTCTAATGGCCTCAAATATCTTTAAAATGTCAAAGCCTTATTTATCCTTAAGCTTGATTCGGGATTGATTTATTCAACTTACGTTTAAGATATTTATTTTGTTTATAAATGTAGTAACATTTTTGCTACACTTAATTCCTACCATTAAAATCTTTTTCGGTGAAACAGGTTCGTAGTTGCTTTTAAAATCCTCTTTGAATCCGTAAAACTAGAACATTTCATATAAGCTACACATTTTTTCTGTACTTTACAAATACATTATGAATTTACAAATTCCATTTTTGTATTTTTTAAATTCAGTTTTTAAAACTTATCATACATAAATTTAGGACTTTTGTAATTTTAAATTTTCTTTAAATTACATTTTTAAATAAATTTGTATGCACTCTTGAATGTTCCTACAAATCGAAAACTTCCATTTTAAACGGCTTCTTGCTTGTTGGCACATTTAGATGATTTCCGGCTGAACGCACGCCCATACTACGCATGGTAACGGGCTTGTCGTCATCGTCGTCATCGTAATCTGAATAATCGCTTTGCATTTTCACATGCCCTCCCAGTGCAGGACCACTAAAGTCATCTTCGTCATCATCCTGAAAATAGTTTGGCATATGAACAGTTACTAATTCGGTTTTACGGATAGGCAACATTTGAAAATGGCATGCAACAACTTCTGAATATTTAAATTTTTTAAAAGCACTAGATTATTTAAGTAATTAACTTAAGTCGAAAAACGCCATTCTAGACATTCACCATTTTGTAAAAATGTGTGTATGGTGTTTCAGAAAAGTAACTTTTTTCTAGATTTTTTTTTTATTTTAAATTCATGTTAGACAAGAAAAGTTGCGTATTTTTAACTAGAATATCGTAAAGGGTCTAACTGAAATACTGTTTAAGTCGACTAAAGTGATTATTGCTTGTGGGCAAAGACATTATTCGGGGAAAATGGAAGACCTTGTTCTTAAGAGGTAACTGAGAAAAACTTTAAAATGTCGAAGCACATACATATCTAGGCTTTTTTTTTAAAGATGACGCCCAAAACGATGATTCAAGAAAATAAGGTTTAACGAGTCGCTCTTTCGGGAGAGGATCATATGTTCAAAACACACAGCACTTGTAAATTTTAGTGAGAGTGCTCTAACCTCTAAATTCTTGAATCATGCCCAAAACCTATATATTTCTGAAATTTATGTTTTGAAAATTAAAATTATTTTAATGGTTGTTTTTGGACTGTGTTTGTCGTTTGCTGTTTACTAAAAGATGACAATTTTACAGACAAATCGCGGTAAAAGTGCTAACCCAGCCTGCAATACTTTTGGGAATTTTTTTATTTATAACCCTCAGTGCTCAGAGTCCACAGAGTCGAGAACTAATGTTTTCTTCCAGTTCCCACTACGGTCTTGAGATCAATTCCAACCAAATACAAAAAACGGAGGCCATTATGTATGGGAGGTGGGCGTGGTTTTTATCCGATGTGGCCCATTTGTTATCGTGAGAAATACATTATATACAGTCGAACAGATATGTGCTTTTCCCATACCTAACACAAAGACAATATACCCTTGAATACTTGTGTGCAGGGGTATAAATAAACTTTAAAATAAAAATACTTAAAATTCTACATACATATATGTATAACTTGCATTTAAATGGTATTATACCAAACAAACCTTTCAAAACCATAATAATTTACTACGTTTTTGAGAAACAATAAATATTCATATGTACAAATGTTAAAATAATAGTAAAATCTTTCGAAAAATATGCCAGTTTACATACATTGCGGTGCACATGTACAACCAACATAAATCGGGAATAGTATGTAGCAGAAATTACCTTTTTGATTTCTTGCGTTAGTTAATTTGCATCTCATTCTCAAATCTCAAACTATAGTAAAACTATGAAAGCCGCCGAACTGCACCGTCACTCAAATTGCCAACTTTTTGTTTTCGTATGTAGTAATTGTATGCGTGTTCTTACTTAACCTCTCGTTCGAATCTCTTTATTGAAATTTTTCAGTTGACAAACACTACAAAATCTTGTAGTGAGCCATCGTCGTTTTGGAAAAACTTATATACAAAATGTGTTTATAATTTGAGCCTCCTTTAAATAGTTAATATTAATTGTTTTTTTTTTTTTTGTTGCGAAATTTATCATTAGACATACACGAGCACTTTTGCCAAAATGAGTGAAGTTTAGTGTAGGACGCGTACGTTAGCCTATGCTTAGTTTATGGTTAAGTTAAAGGTTAGTTACGACGAGTGACGTTTACTTGCGTGTAAATAATTGTTGTTAATATCTCGCTAGTAGTAATTTTTGGTTGTTCTTTCTTTTTTGAATGTTTACGAAGAAGGCGCAGTTTTTCTTACGTTTAGATTTCTTAGTTAATTGCTTCATGGTGAAATTTTAGCACTTTTTGTGTGAGTTGAGCGATGATGTATTTCAATGTTTTAGGTGACTGGGTAAGATAGGTGAATGGATTATATTTTTCTTATTTTTTTCTCTAAATAAAAAGTCCATCGATGTGAGTAGTATTTTTGAGTAGTTGAATTGTGAAAGATCATTCCTCGTTAATTTGATTTTGAATATATTCATGCATAGTTATAGGAGGTATATACTTTTCTTTAAACAGCTGTTTAGTCGTTCTCATTTGTCGTTTTAGTGGCTTTAGTTGTTTGAATTTCGGTTTTAATTCTGTACAAATATCGACATGGGAACACAAAAATTCACATTGAATTAGTTAAAGATAATTTTTGTTTTGTATTCGAATGCTGCCGGCTATCTCTTTTTATATCCTTTTTTTATAACAATATTTGAATATGTTCTCTTATAGTAAGTAATCGACTGAATTTGAAGTTTGCGTTATTGTGCTAAGATTGTGGTACCAATTGGAAAATATTTCAATAGAAGTTTCCTTGTTAAAATAAAATCAACGAACATTTTATAAATAATACCATATATTCTGGTAGCAGCGAAACATGTATTAAATGATCCTTGGCTTGATGGACAAAATTTTGTATTAAATATTATTATGTTGGTATATGCTAACGTTCCGGCACTGTCTGGCACTGAATGGCAGGAGAATGTATTATTTAAACATCTTAAAAGTGGTTACACGAATAAGAGCTTTAAATTCTCTTATCTCTCCCTTGCGAGGATAATCTTTTCAAAAAGGATACAAAATTTGAAACAGCCGCAATTGAATGTCTTTATGTGAATGAACAAGAAATGAAAATCGAAACCAAAACAAACAAAAAAGGAAAGGGAAATGAAAAAGCTTTCTAAAACTTACTTCGAAATCTCCGATTGTAAAGCGTGTCGCCGCTAATGAATCTTGAGGTGGCATGTCCGGGCTCATGACCTGGTATTTTATGGTTTAATGGTCATTACGGAAGCGTTAGGAAGAACAAGTGTGATTGTGTGTGAGTGAGTTAGCATATACATACATACATTTATGTAATGTTAACGAAATATTTTGTCACCAGCTTTTAGTTTTTTCAAAAAGTTCAACTTAAAACACTAAGAAACGTATAAAGCTTTAAAAATACACTAATACCCGTAATTTCAACAAATAGATATCTATCAGTATATGGGTAAAGGCAGTGTAGTTCACACCTCATATGTATAAACACTGGCAGATATTTAACCGTAGAAATAACGGGCATTCGAATTGGTGTTCTTTTCACAAAATATACAGTAATAACTTAAATCAAAATAACACTTGACACAAACCTTATTATCTTTAAAATCTTTAACCCATCTATACGATGTAAGCTGAAGCGTTGTAGAGAGTATTTTGTACTTACGTCATCATCATTGTCAATCATTTCCTTGGTGGACGCTGTTGTCTCATTTCGTCGAATTGAACCCTGATGAATGTCCAAATCGACCTTAAGACACTGGAAGCTGCGCATTAGGAACACGATTGGCATTGGCAAAACTCCAGCAAGTATCATGCACAATGCAATGCCCATAACCCAATTGGGATAATCTGATTTTTCAACAATACCCTGTGAATACAAAAAAAAAACAGTTAAATAAATTATTTCCTACGAAAAGAATTCACAAACCAATTCTCCATTCCAGGCGCTATAGGTTGGATTCTTAATAATCATGAATACCACCGAAGAGACCAGAATGCACACCATTATCGCTGGTCCGATATAACGCCATGTTAGCTGCCAATACAGACCCGGTCTGTAGCCAGTCATTTGATAAATGTCTTCCGTGAATCTATGAGAAATTCCAATGTTAAGTCATACATACAAATATGTACATCTGCGTGGTCCAAATATGTGTGTACTAATCCCGCCACTTTATGCTTTCCTGCGAATTTTGAAAGAAATTTTTCGAAACTCTATTTTTTGGGAACTTTTTCTCCTGAAATGGGGGGTACGTGGATTTTTAAACAGAAACATTTCCCCCATACGATTCGGACCACGCTAATATACATACATCTGCGGAAATCGCCATTAAGAATTTTGTTACTCATACCTCGCATGGCCGTAAACATAAACGACGGCAATCATTTCCATTAAAGCAACGACAACCAAGCCGATCGTACCGGCAAATGAATCGAACATCTTGAGCCAATACTCGCCCGCACCTGTACAGAAGATGAAACCGACAATGAAGCAGAAAAGACACACCACCCCAGTCACATGTTGTTTCTTAACCCGCTTTATAATGTCAATATCGAACAGGGTGCACAGCATGCCTTCCAATATGCCGATCTGCGAGCCCAAACCGAGTGATAGCAACATGGTAAAGAAGAGCACCGCCCAGAATGGTGCACCGGGCAGTTCCACAATGGCTTGCGTGAAAACGATGAAGGCGAGACCAGTGCCTTCGGCGGCCTGTAAATAAACCGATTAGCATTAACACAAACCCACCAGTTGTAATAATCATTGACTTACGTTATCCAATTGTGTGGATAAGCTGCACTCTTCCAGTTCGAATAGTTTGGACTCAGTTGAATTGACTGTGGCCATGGCAGCTTCGTATTCTTCCAAGGTGGCATTTTTAAAAGGCAAGATGGCATGCCTTACAAGTATATCTTTGTTGCTATATTATAGAAAAGTGATGCATTAATGTGATTATATCTTTGGTGAAGGTCGGTAACTTCGAATTGAAATCATGTGCTGTGATGGCAATTGCATCGGAAGTTCGAGTGTGTTCTAATAACTCTAAGTCGTTCAATCTAACTTCGTGGCTCCGGCCCACTGGACGTATGAGTTATTTTGAATTTTTAATAACATTTTCCATTGTCCACGCCATTGGTTCGCTTCAACAGTTACATTACAACAACAACCAAATCAGAGCGAAAGTTGTTGTCTGAAATCATCAATTCGCAATTGCAACCAGTTTAATTGAGCAATAAATGATGATACAATTGATTTTCTCCCGTCATGGCTGCGCACAAACGCACACTGAAGCAGATTGACAAATTGATGAACTTGTATTGTGTCGGCGATGAAGGATACCAATCAAATATTAAATTGAACTTGCGAAACGATGCCCATGAATTCATCAATTGCATTCACAGCGTCCGTCCGTCCGTCCATTCTTGTATACTTACAGTTCGATGCAGCGATCCACATTAACGGTGGCCTTAAATCCAAGTATGGCAAAAATGACCACACTGGCATAAATCGCCGTTACCGCATTGCACACCGACACTAGGAGTACATCACGCACGCAATTATTCTTGGGTGTATTGTAGCTACCAAAGGCAATCAGAGATCCAAAAGCCAAACCGAATGAATAGAAGACCTGTGTGGCGGCGTCCAGCCACACTGTCGGATCGGCCAATTTCTCAACTTTTGGCGTATACATGTGTATCAGACCGGCACTGGCGCCTCGCAACGTAATGCCGCGTATGAAGAAAATCGTCAACACCACATAGGGGAACAGCGATGTGAAGTAGACCACTTTACCCGAGCTCTGGATGCCTTTCATTACAATGAAAAAAACAACGGTCCAGGACAGCATCAGGCACAGTACAATCCACCACTTGAGGCCGCCGGGCTCATCCATTGATGGGGCAGCATCTAACGTGGTGCGGTACCAGAAGTAAGCAGTCTCTGAGGAACGCGCACACTCCTCGAGGACTACGGTGCCATTGGTGGGACATGACGCCCATGGTAATGGATACTGCACACGAAAAATCATACATTAACAATTGAATATGCACTTTTCAAAGAGAATCATTGAGGAGGTTAGCAACTTACCCGAAAACTATTGAACAAATAGAAGAAAACCCACGTGATGATGACATTGTAGTACAATGCCACAAAAAGCGTAACTATGCACGACGAAATGCCGATGCCACCCAGCCAGGGGTGTATGGTATTCCAAACGCCCAGCGCACCCAGACGCATGCGCTGTCCGATGCCCAATTCAATAAGAAAGAGCGGTATGCCCTCCAGTATTAACATCACCATGAACGGTATCAAAAAAGCACCTGCAAAAAACAACGAGAGCAGCAAAATCGTAATTGATTTTATTTCGATTATATATATTATAATTGTGTGAATGTGATTGTGTGTGTGTGAATTGAGACATCATTTAAGTAGGAGTGACATAAAATCAATTTTATAGGACTTAGGAATTTGCATTTATTTTTTATTAGATATCACGTTGGGTATTAGGTATGCTCAATATTACATTTTTGGTGACTAGATGCAACTATTTTAATTCATATTACCTGAACAATAAGCCACTTGCCACTGATCAAGAATATACAAATGTTCTGGGTTCAAATACTCGAGCGAAGGCGGGTGCATCAGTTTGTATATGTATATATCGTCATTTTAATATTTAGTACATGGACCATGATAAACACCACCCTGCATATTCAATTCAACAATCTGCTGTACTAATTACCTTATCACATACTGCTCGGGCGGGCACTGATTGCCAGTAAAAATACTTTGCCGCCATTCATTTATAAAAAAGAACACAAAAAATAACAAAACACACAATTACCATAAGCGAGGGGCATTGGGTTTCGTCGCAATTTATTGCATTTCTATAGAGCACAAGTTCAAGGTGCAGTCTATAGGGCTCACATTACGCAGCGTAGTAGCGGAATTTTTTTTGCAAATATGATCCGCAACTTGGAATTTATTGCAAGTTACTTTGGAATATATTTTGTAATTTATGAGAAAGGAAACCAAAAAGCTAGTAATACAATCTTCGGTCCGATCGTACAAACGAGTACGATATCTTCTTCCAATATTTTTCGTTATTATGACGATCACTTTTCGATGTTTTTCGATCATTTCCACTTCATTCCCTATCAATTTAAAAATTTTACAATCGAAAATACAAAATTATTGCTAGCAAGGTATTCGCTCCGATATCAAACTATAGGTCCCTGCAATTCACAGAGACATTGTCGTTTCATTTGCCCCAAACCCTGCTATCGACTTCAACAATATAAAAATACCCCATCTGATAACCAGCAAGTTCATTCAATCAAATCACAAACGAATGCCAGCCAGTCTAATCCTCCTGGCTATTAATGCAATTAAAACTTTACATGTAGCATGTGACCGACGACGTCGATGACGATGGAAAAAGTGCAGTTAATTACTTTTAATACCGATTCCCCTCCTTCATTCCAATTAGTGATAAGCTTATGTCATTATGTCTGTACTCACCTCCACCGTTTTGCTGACATAAATACGGGAATCGCCAAATGTTGCCCAGGCCCACCGAGTATCCTATAATACTGAGAAAGAATTGCATTTTGCCAGACCATGCTGCACGTTCCGGATCACCGCCGGGAATCTCCACCGAACTGACCGAATTGCGCTGCGGTGCGGTAAGTACAATGGTCACGCCGTGGGTGCCATCGCCGCGTGCGCGCGTATTCAGGGGCGCCATTTCGTGGCCATTGCGCGGCGCATCTATTATTTTAGTAGCAGCCATCAACAATTGAAATTGTCCAATAAAGTGTTAATGTTTTTATAGCTTTCGGGCTACTTGTTTGTTTTTTTTCTCTATTGTATTACTTTTAATACAATTTCGGTTATATTAGAGTCTATGAAAAATTTGTTCGCTGCAAATTTAGAACTATAGTTCTTAAAATCTTAATTATATCAAAATCACAAAATTCACTTTCAAAAATCCTAAAATGGTTGCTTGTTTGGTTTAATCTTTCACTTTAATTTTTTGCGCACTCATTATCCGCTTTTGTCTTTTAATCAACGTACTTCATTTTGTTTGATCAATATCCTTTATCGAATATGTAAATGGGCTCTAGTACAAGGACATTTGCAATTTCTCATATTGAACGGAATAATTCTCAGTTAATTGTATGCCATTAGCAGTGGAAAAAAACAGGGAAATATTACAACGCAACGCTTTGCTGGAATGGAAAATTTGGTTTAGCCCGACATAATTGGTAAAGCTTAGCAATTCATATGCATTAACTAAATGGCAACATATTGAGGTGTAAGGAGTCTGAAAGTTACTTTTAGCTTTTCATCTTTATGCTTCTAACTTACACATCATATTTTGGAAAACGCATATCAAGAATCTTTACGTAAAATAAACAACCTCTAAATTATTGTGGGTGTGCAAAGGTCCCGTAAACATTTGCCAAATGACGCAACGAAAAAGATGTTGGGTATTTGTTTCCAAATCTTAAGGTAGACCGAGAATTGAAGTTTAGTTTAAGGGATGAAACCTCACTTCACCATAAAGTTTTTATGGCGTGAGGCAAAAGCAAACATGTATATAAACGTTATATAAAGTGAAATGAGTCCAAGAAAACGATCTTAAATTGAGTTAATCCAATTTAAGTGACGAAATGTAAAGAAAATATGAAGCAGGTAAATAGGATACGTCAAAATAATATCCATTTATCTTTTATGATCTCTTTTGTTCCATTTCCTGAGCTCAGAACCAGTTTGTCAGAACAAACAAGCATTGATTATTCAGTAGAATTGAAGAGCTTGGGACAAATGTGAATGATGAGCATGCCCAAAAAATGTAACTAGTGACAGTGAGTAAACAATTTCTCAACATACGCAAAAGACACAAAAGGATCCTAAGTAAATAGTTTATTTATAAATTATTAGATAAGTACTGTATAAAGCTTTCAAAAGCACTACTACACTGGAGTGTTGCATGAAATACTACATTTGAAATACATGACCAAATGAGTGACTGTCACTTTGGAAGACTGATCCGCGGGTGGTGGAAGCAGAGGAGGACATTCAAACCACACTATTAAGGAAATACTTAGCCATGGTGGAGGCTCGACCGTTGACGTAGTTTTACATAAACATACCCACATGTACATAGGACAATACATATACACGAGTGATTCAAATCACTATTAAGTTCTATTCTATATATAGTGTGAAGGTGTATATGTTACATGCTCACACGAGAGAACAGCACGAGGACATTTGTGACGCCACGCGGTACAAGAAGCAGCTGTGCTGTCTGTGTATTGAACGTGCACATGAGTGACAAGGTTGCCATTTCGTACTAAGTGTGGCTAATATTTTGGATTTTGAAGATGTGCGACTGTCTCTGAATTTGGTCATGCATTTTCAAGTAGTTGTATTCAGAAATGTGCCGTTGCTTAGTTTTATTTACTGCTTCCATTTTATTAGAATCTGAAATTGGTACAAATATTTTGAATGAAATTGATTGGAATTTTAGTGGCAACCTTCTCTTTTTGTATACATGGGCATTTGTGTATACAACAAAAATGGAACAGAGTGGAATTAAACGAAAGTATTTTCTGCAATTCACCACGCGGCGCGCACTTTAAAGCTTCTATTCGGTTCCTCCTAGAAAATTTCGGGAATGGAATTGTCATAAAGAACAGAGAGAACGGGCCGTGAGCGAACACTATAAATACACGCACACACACACACACATATTCAACGGAAGAGTCCTTTTCGTAGACTGTGGTGGTGGAGACGGCGGCGTATACGTAATTGAATGACGTCTTTCGCTAGAGCCGCTGGCTGTTACTGCCGATGCCGTTGATTCTGCAAAAAATTCTGCTCTTTTCAATTTGTAGTCAAGTTAATTATTAATTTCCAAAAGCGCGCTGGGTCAATTTAAAAATGCAGACGACACACATCAAGTTTAGATTGAAAATCGAATCATTTTATTTTTCCATAGAATGTATACAAATGCAGGCTGTTTATTCACAATTCAATTTTATACAATCAAAGTGTATGCACTTACACATCCGAATTCATTCATACACTGACGCGTCTACACACAGAAACCAATAAAATAAGTAATTTTTGCAGTAAATTGAATAGATTTTTTCCATTTTTTTTTTGTTTTTTTTTTTTGCAAAATTCCTCATATGTTTCACCCATCACACCTCATTGCAATGCGCACGTTCATAAGCAAACAAAATATTAATACGCCGCGCATTTGTTTGTTTTTGTTGTTTGTTTGGTTACACAACATTGTTCGGGTTACGTAAACCTTAAAAGGACCGTGCTGAGGCTATACAATTCTGCCGTCTTCACCGCCTGCTACTACTGCTGTTTGTTTGCATATCGATGTATGAATTAATAAATTCCGTAATATAAAAACTATATAAATGCCTGGGAAGGTTGGCGCATCTGAACGATTTCGATTTCGATTACTTTTGAGTAATTCAACGAAACGTTTAACGAATTCTCGAAATGTCCAGTAATTGTAGTTGGTTCATATACGGGGGTCAATATGACACAAATGGGAAAAACTTCATCAAATTGTCATTGAACGCATTCTACTATCATTGAAGAAGACACACCTTAATTGTTATCTTTGCGGCAAACTATCGAGATCTGCCAACGATAATATATTGCGAGGATGCAACAAACCGTCAACATTGTAGTCATATATCTCTAAGACTGTGTTCCCATTTTACCACATAGACTTAAAATATAACTTAAATATTTGAAAACGGATGTGGGTGTGTGGAAATAATGTTGCCACCATCAACGATGGATTTTTTTTTCGCTCATGATTCGCTCTTGTTTAGGGCTTTTAATTTTCTCTGTGAGACACTACCAAGATTTTTGGGGGTTTCAATCAACTTTGTAGAAATAATAGATTCTTTCACAAAACAGATAATCCTTGAATGTGTTTCTTTTGTGCTAAAACATTGTACTTTCAAAAATTCTGGCAAGGCCGTCAATACACACACACACACACATTTTTACACGCAACGGTATTGCGACGCAAATTAATTTCCGAAATTTTCTGCCTTCATCATCCCCTTGAAAGGGATGAAAGGCTACAATGAATAACGGAAAACGTGATGCGGTGGCCACTTTCACCATTTTTAGACACCGGAAATTTTCCATGAATTTCACAATTTTAGAAAGCACAAATAATGCAGAGCACACATTAATTTATTTTGAGAACGAAAAGATAGGAAAATGTGAAATTTTCGGCAGCTATCTGCTCTTTGCAATTGAATGTCACAATTGGATCGATATTCGAGTTCATGTGAGCGCAACGTGGCTCCTCTTCCTACATTCCACTTTTCCTTCAACTACTACAAAACAAATTAAATTTTTTAAATTTTTTGTTTATGGCCTTAAAAAAACAGATTTAAAAAAATCAATTAGCATCCGAGGGGTATCCTCACCGCACCAACGCTAATCCAAACAAACCGAGCACTACGGTCAATAAATAACTAAAAGTACTCAAATTTTGTTATTTTTTTGTTGTTGGTTTGGAAAAATTTTGATATCTTCGCCATTGTAGCAAAACCAAAGCAATTATAGCTTTTTCATTCTTGTTTGCTATTTGCTCATATTAATAGTGAGCTATTTTTTCTAATTTATGTTTTCAAAACATTGCGGAAAACAAATCAAATCAAACTGTTCAACAAATACAATTAACGCGTAATGGATTTTCGATAATATCGAAGCGGTTAGGTCGGCGGGGTGGGCAAACGAATTTATAGAATGGGTAAAGTTGCATGGACAAGAAGGTTCCTTTGGGGAAATGTCATGGACTTAATATGCATGATGATGTCGCTTGTATTCATTGCTTAATGCAATATAGCCGCAGTCTATATGCGGACAAAATTTCATTTCCTTAAACTAGTTCCAAATATTCATGTCGAGTATTTAAAATTTAATGTTAGGGAATTTTTTCATCCGAAGCGATTTCCCTGCGTCAGAAACCAAACATACACACACTTTTGTGTAATAGTTTTGCATAATTTCCGTGTAGTTCAAATACAAAATTCAAGAGCGCAAAAATGCATCAAAATATTTAGAATTTTACATTTTTGTTACAAAAATAGCAAATATTAATGACGTGCGCATATATTTCGGTACGTTTATTTATTTGTTCTTTTTTCTCCTCATTTCGTTCTACGTGCAATTTTGCAATAATATTGTTGACTATTTTTTTTTGCATTGCATATTGAAAAAATTCAAAACCTCAGCAGAAACAAAAACAAAAAAGGTGAAAAACGCTTTTAAAACTTTTTGAAGGTGAAATTTGGTGATTTATGATTATTGGTTTGGATTTTCATCTCTTTTCATATACATATGTACATTTGCAAAAGTATACAATGCTCTTTTGTGTGATTGTACGAGAATGTATGTGTCAGTTCGTGTGTCTGGCTGTGTGTGAAGTTAAGGATTGGTTCTTCCTGATTTTTCCATTTAACTTCAAGCAAATGGTTAAAAATGGTTAAAAAACTAGACAAATCGTCGGTTTGGAGGTAAAAGTCACTGGCTGCTTAAAGAAATCTATGTACTCAGTGACTTTTACCTCTGGATCGACGAAATTACATATCGTTTATTTTGCAAATTTGTTAAATTCACTTTGAATCAACTAATAAGTTTGTATAGTTCAATAAAAAAAAAACTTGATTATTTGAGGTATTAAAAATCCTGTGAAGAGAATTTAAAAAAAAAAAATTGTTCCTATTTATCACATTTAGGGGAGGTTTTCGGCTTTGCTGCACGGTTATATCCGTTTTTCACTGTATTTTTCCTAGGTTTTTTTTTTATTTCAAACTAAATGTTGCTTTGGCTTTATAGTATTTCGACCACGACCAGCGGTTAGAACTTTCCGTTGTAAACTGAAACAGAACAAGAAAATGCGCTCGTTCGCCAGGAGCGCGTAGAACTTTTACCGCTGCTAAGGGAACGAATAGAAACGAAATGTATAAGTTTTTGCGACCGCGCACTTTTCGAATATGGTGAATCCGCATTTGTACGGAGTGCGGTGAAAAGGTTTTGGCATATTATTTGGCACATAGAATTTTACCTAAAAGACAAATATCCAAAAACTCTTCTGGCTCTTTTTTGGTCTGGCCGAAGCTTTATATTAAAGCATATCGGTACTCAGAGCATTGGTTTCTCATATTGCTGTATAATAATTATATTATCAAAACCAAAATTCAAATCCGAGTTAAACCTCAATTCCTGAGCTGCGCCCACACATACTAGAAATGAGCCTGATAATTTAATTTAGCTTTCGCCAGGGATTAGTCAAAGGGGTGGGAACCACGCCCATTTTCCAAGTCTTTCTCATCATTAGCCCCGCCTCATGAAGCCTCTTACAAAATTTCAACCTTCTATCTCATCGGGAAGTATAAAAAAAACCACTGGATGGGCATTCATCACCCACCACAAACACAGGGATTTTAGAATATAGTGATTTATATTACATTTTTTGACTATGTAATTCCTGTTTGTACCTCCAATACATTCCACTATCCCTAATACTTACACCTAGATAAAAAAAAACAATTTTAAAAAATTCTGAAAATTTTAGTATTTTTTTATTCATTGTATCATATTTCATCCTTTAATTAAATTAATAATTTTTTCTCAAAAAAACCTCAAAAAGAAACTACATTTACATTTTTTATTTCTACATAATACATTTCCTTTTGAGAAGAGACCGCCAAGAACCAGTTCCGGAACTGTTATATTTTATCGATATTATTTTCGGTTCCAGTCCCTGCAGTACCTACAGTGGGAACAATAACTATTCGTACACATGATTTACGGTGGTTCACAGACACATTTTTTTAATATCGATATTGGTATCAATGGAAAGGTCTCTTCCATTGCAGAAAGTTGCGCACAAGCAACTTTGCGGCTTAAGTGAAGCGCTTCAGCCAATCCCCGAGTTTCTTAAATTTTTAGAGTAGTATTTGACCTCCTAAAACCGAATCTGCAAAAATTTTGATGCGCTAATGTCTACTTGCACATAGTTTGGAAAAATTGGAATTGAACCCACCTTTTCAAATGTTACCACCACAACAAAAAGTCAGTGAACAATACACCAAAATAGTGCGCATTTCGTATGGGAAAATTCGTAACTTTAAAATGAAATATATCGGAAACTAGACATTTGCGCATCAAAATTTTTGCAGATTCGGTTTAAGGGGGTAAAACCCCACTCACTTGTTCCAGATTTTTAAAATTTTGTATGAGATTTTTTGTGAGATATTTATTCGGAAATCCAATCGGAAATTGTGAATGTGTTCAAAATATGATTGTGAATAGCTACTATAAAAAAAAGAAGAAAAAATATACTCGAACGAGAAGTTAAAAAAGACAAACCAGAAAAAATTAATTCCAAAGAACTGACTTTTGAACAAACTCGGCCCTGAAAGTGCAAGCTGTAGGCGGAGGAGCGACTAAGCCAACGAGTTTGCTGTTTGCTTCCTGTCTCTGCAACATTTGAATTCGTCGGCGCCACAGCGCCCCTTATAGAATTTGTAATTTGCGCAGCAAATTTTTGAAACGGGGGAAGACAGGACCCAAAATACAGAAACTAAACAGAAGGGGCGTGGCAGCGAGCAGAATATGAATATTGAAGATAATCGTTTGCGTTCATTCGACATTTGGCCAGCAAACGTACCTGTCGATACTCATCAATTGGCACGTTGTGGCTTTTATGCCACTGGCTGCTTTCTGGAAGCTGAATGCAACTGGTGCCATCGTCGTATTTGCGAGTGGCAACAACAAGGCACGGACGACCAGGCAAGTGTGTTCGATACTCTCCAAAGACAATAATGCAATCATTGCTATTACAGATCGTGCAGCGGCACCGTCCAGTATGCGCCTTCATTGTCAACTATACTAGTTGCGGTAACGTACCTATTGGCTCGTACGTGGAACAGCAGGTGGCGACTACTTCAAATGTTCCTGCGTGCTCTGCAAACCCAGTTCCAGTACAGACCCAGACTATACAGCTGCCCATAGATTTGCTTGTGGAAGCCAATCGTTTGGCTACATTCAAAAATTGGCCTGTACGAGCGAGATTCGGCACAGAGTGTTGTCCAAGCCATTATAAAAAGTTTATTTTTTGCAGAACCCAAATATATCGCCGCAGTCCTTGGCCAAGGCTGGCTTTTTCTATTTGAATCGTTCCGATGAGGTAAAATGTGCCTGGTGCAAGGGCGTCATTGCGAAGTGGGAGAAGCAAGACAATGCTTTCGAGGAGCATCAGCGATTCTTTCCCGACTGTCCGCGGGTCCAGCTCGGTCCGCTAATCGAAATAGCCAGCGAAGGTATTCGAGACTTGGGCATTCAGCAAATTTCTCCGCCAAAGAAACCCAAATTCTCGTCGCTCGATGCTCGTTTGCGTACATATACAAACTGGCCCATAAGCGAAATACAGCGGCCTGAAGCTCTTGCTACAGCTGGACTCTACTACCAGGACGTTGGTGATCAAGTGCGCTGTTTCCACTGCAGCATAGGACTGCGTTCGTGGCAGAAGGAAGACGATCCCTGGTTCGAGCATGCCAAGTGGTGAGTTTGGGCCACTCTGCGGTTTTGTAAATTATCCTTACTCAATGCTGTTCGTAGGTACCCGCAATGCCCGTTCGTGCGATTGGTAAAGGGTCTAAATTACGTACAGGATGTCTTGCGGAAGTCGGCACAACAGCAGCCACTACCAACCGATTGTCCTGTTATGAGTATCGACGAAGCTATGGCCACGCCGCCGGTACGGCAAGCCTTAGAAATTGGCATTGACGGCGGCTCGATACGCAATGCGACGCAGCGGCAACTGTTGACTTCAGGACGACCTTATGATACGGTGGAGGATCTCGTCAAAGCCGTTTTCGGTGATCGAGAGGAGGAGGCAACCGCGCACCATGACATCGCACGAGATAGTGGTAATGGAACTGGTGTCTCCATTGTACGCGAATTCTCACGTATCATAGACAACATATTTGGTGCGACGGATGGCGAGAACGTGGCCTCGAGTTCTGCGACTGCAACGTTGACACAGGCAGAAAACGAGTCATGTCAGGGCGGCGATGTCATGCCCTCCTCAACACCAATGCCAGTGGCAATTGCAGCTGGGGAAGCGGGCGCTATAACTTCTACGGATACGCCTTACTCAGTGGCAACAGCTTGTGCCACGACTGTGGGGAACGAATCGCTGTCGACCTCGCCCGGCAGAAATTTGTCGTTGGAAGAGGAGAATCGAAAGCTAAAAGACGCCCGTCTCTGCAAAGTGTGCTTGGACGAAGAGGTCGGAGTGGTATTCCTGCCCTGTGGACATTTAGGTATACATGGTTTCTTTTCACTCGCCTAGTTTCTACAACATTCCGTTCTTCTTTTTTGTAGTTACTTGCGTGCAGTGTGCTCCCGGCGTTAATCAGTGTCCCATGTGCCGTACGGCCATCAAAGGTTTCGTTCGTACCTATCTCTCCTAAGCAAAGTTAATATTTAGCGAATCTCACATTCAGGATTGCAGTAATTATTTTAGTGTGGCCTCAGTTGGCGCCATCATCAACTGCATAGCTAGTGTAAGTGCACGCAGGGTGTAGGGATATTGTTAAAGTGACAAAAATAAATGTTCATTTATTTTTCAACTTCCACATTTCATTGTGTAACATTTAAATAACTGATTTACCTACTAACTGGCAACTTTTGCAAATGACAGAAATAATCTTGGAGGGGGTTGGCTACGAAATATCAAAACCAAAATCTCCAAACAAAAACACCGAATTATAAAATCTCCAAACTCGAAAAAGCAAATTCAAAATATATCCCAAAGAACTAAGAAAATGTTAACTTCTTTGATTTTGTATTGCTTTCTACTTATTCGTAAGAAGAATGTGAGAGTAACATTTTTAGTGCTCAAGCACGTTTTTAAATTTGTATTTGGGGATCTTGTATATGAAGGAGATGTTGAAACATGAGTATTTTGTGGTGCTCCCATAATCTTATGCAGTACTGAGTACTGTGAGAAACTAAACATAACGAATCGGCGAAGTGTATTAAATGTGACTAAAGTTAATTTAGACTTGTGTTGAAATAGTTAAATAATTTTGTTGTTTATTTAATTTTAAATTTTAAAAATAAAACTTTAAATTTGAAACGTTCAATTTATTTAAGGTAATGTTCAAGTGCAGCATCGATAAGCAAAATTGATAATCGATATAAGTAGAGAGATCCATGTAGCATCTGGCACCACCGAAATATAGGAGTTGAGTTGATAGCAGAGAGAGCTAAGTGCAACTTTAGCGACGAGAAAAATTTTGATTTAAAAAAAAATTTGTATTCTAATAAAATTTGGAAGAATGGGATTGTATGTAATCAAAACTCTGGATTAGCGTTGTTGTAGAAGAATTATTCCATCAACTTTTGCGATTATTTCGTCATTTTTGTGACGGAGTACCCAAGAGAAATTTAAAATTCGTGAAGGAAAGACATTCCGTCTGATATCAACTCAATTTCAGTGATGCCAGATGCTAGTCTCCGTAAAATGTATGTCATCTAAGATGATTCATCTCCTTAGGATGATCTCCACTTACTTCACTGAGCGTCCATTGAGTTTGTATTTGACAAACAGGTGTTTTGCTAAATCAACTCCCATCTTCAATAGAGAATCTATCTAGCATCAATGCAATCTATAAATTTCACGAAGAACTGTGGTGAATTCCGCACAAAAACTCTCCGGCTGCTTCTCACACTCTCCAAACTTACGACTAGTCAGCCAACTCTGCAGTCTTTCTAGTACCTAAGCAACTTGTTTTGTGTGGGCCTCTCAGTTTGGAATCATTCGTCGCAACGAACGCACCAACCAAGGAGGCAAGATCGCGGGCAATTCGTGCGTTCCCATTCGAATTTGGAAGAGCTGTGCAGCAAATAAAGATAAATTTAGAAAAAGAAAAAGAAAACCAACCCAAAACGAACTGTTCTAAAAGTGAAGTGAAGAAACAATTTCAAAAGAAATAAGAAATACAAAAACAAAAACAAAAAGAACTGCGGAAACTGAGCGCTCGGCTAAGTTGGATTTCTGCAGCAGCTGAAGCAGTCTTCTTCTACATCAATAGTGGTCTGGCCACAAAGAATAGTCTACCCATGTTAAGTGAGTGCATATCGTAGCGTAGCGTGTGTGGCACATTCGTTTTTATTAGTTTTCTTTATTTTGTTGTTGTAATTTTTCGATTTTTCAATTTTTTGTGAAAACACACTCGTTTTTCACTCCGCACACTCCGACTGGAACACAAAGGCGTTGCTCGCATATCTTGTATCTGTGCTTTGTGCTAAAATTGAATTGATTTCGAAATATCTGCATAAACGTAGCCGCAGTGAACGAAATTAAATCTAATGAAAATGGTGTGCCAGAATTGAGCAGAAGAAGTACAAAAATGAATGGGGCTGTTTCGAAATCAGCGTCGAAATGGATGAAACTTTCCTGATTGATTCGGCTGTGCTGTTGTTGTAAAGCCGCGAAGTGGAGCAGCGAAAATAAAAAATTCTGAATAAATTTTGTAGCAAGCGAAGAGCCCAAAATGCATTTGATTGGGTTACAGTGAGTTTCGTTGTGAAACGTACAAGTATCCATAACAACACAGGCGTGAAGCGACCATATGAACGAACGGGGCTTTTGCCGTATGGCAAAAATAAAACCGATGGTGGATGGTGAATCAGCCAGGTAGCTCATAGCTGAGCTGTTTGTGCTGTTTGTTTGTTGTATATCCGTATCCATAAACTGTTTGTACTCGTACCTCGCCGTATTTATGGTATTGTTGTCTGCTTAATCGGTCGGTCGTTGGTTTTCGTACACTCGTTTACAGAGATTGAACAATGTTGAAATACGAATTGAATTTGTATTCGAACTGAAGTGAATCTGAGTCTCGTGTTGCAAGCAGCTATACAGTACATGTAATAGCAAAAAAAACATTTCGGTGTGATTGAACGATGTTTCGAATCTAAAGCTTTCGTAAAAGTGCAGCCGCAATAGTTACTCCTCCGCACATTGAATGTTTACGTCTTCTGCTCGGAAAGTGGGTTCATTCACTCGTTAGATATATATGTACCAACAATCAGGCAAACACAATCCATGGAAACGAGTGTCCAAACACACAACGCCGCCTGCCGCCTGCATGCATGAGCTTAGCTTCCACTTGATTAAATGCAACTTGACTTTGCCAAGACTGGTTTCGGTTTCACCGCACATACAACTGTCCATCAACAGACACAAACATTCGCACATACAAAGATAAACCCAGCAAACATTTCCTATCGCGGAAGAAACCCCAAAGAAACCCCCTACTAGATGAAGCAAACAATTGTAAAAAAAACAAATGTTAACGTTTCGCCGTTCGTTTTTTCTCAAAAATTTAACGTGCAAGCAAAATGTCTCCTGGCTACAGAAGATAAAAAGGCGACGAATGGCTCTTCTAAATGTTCGCTGGGTACAAACACGCACACACAGTAAAGCTAACCGCGACCGCGATCATATCTCCGCTTTTATGTATCTACATTTCTTCAGCGAATGTCAATTTCATTGCAAAAACAAACATAAATGCTTGTGAAACTAGTTATAGCCAATCAATATAATAAGTATTCATACAATTCAGTCTCTAAGCCACATTTACATGTAGAGGAAGTTGAACCGGTGAGGCTTCTGCCTACTTGTTGACAGTTACTCCATGCGAAGGTCAGGCTTTGCAGACGGCACAAAAATCGTTTATATTGTAGGTGGCACCGATTCCAATACCATTAAGAATGTTTTCGCCCGAGCAGGCCATCAAATAATTGACGCGTTCAATTCCAGTTATCCACTGTCCAGAAAACAAAATTCTGAGAAATATGGAATTTTTCCCTTAGAATTTCAGAGTTTTGACACCGAAAAGATGACCAATCAGAGAGTTGGGACTCACATCAAACTGAGTTTGAGAAAAATGTGAACTTAATCCACTATGGAACTGTGCGCCTCAATTTCGGCTTGTTAAGTAAATAATTAGATATAAATGCCAAATAAACAAATAGGTATGCACCTAATCGAAAAGATACTCCGTGTTCCGTTCTATCACACCTGTAATTGTTTTTTTTTTCTCGAATTCTGGTATTCTGGCATGATCTTTGTGGTCGCACGGGTGATCTAATTGTGTTGTTTTCATTCATCTTCAGTTCATAATAGTATAAAACGTTCGATTGCCTTCTGGTATGTGTCATGGCTCTGCGCATTTTCGCTAAATAATTCGACCTTTATGTCGATTCAATACGAATACGATTCGCAACTATTAAGCCCGCACTTCGAAAGTTAGCGCTCTGTGTAATTAGTGGATGCCATTTTCCTCAAGTATTGGCCCATTCTAAGGCTTTCATAGTTTCATGCAGCATTTCAGTTTGTTATTTAGACAAATAAAATACAAACAGAAGGCCACCGTGGTCTTAAATTGACAACATGCTAATTAGTTCTTGATTTCGGCATGGAAATAACAATTAAAAATAGTGCAGAGTTGATAAATAAACAGAATTCAGAAAATACAATAATAACAACAACAGCAGAAAAAACAACATGAATCAGCTTAAGCACTTCTCACGTGCGAACTCGTCATAAGTGCTTTCGTTACATTTAATATTTTGAGCTTACCGTGCATTAAACGGTAAATGTCCAAGGTGAGCCGTGAAAACTTGACCTGCGACAACAAGCGATGTGTGTCCGTTGATGAGATTCCATAATATCGGTTGGCAGTAATACGCAACTAGGAAACGATTCGAAATAAAACGATTTTGTTATTATATTTCAGTGCCACGATTCGCATGTTAAAAGAAAAGGAACGCAGTTATGAAACCTGAGGGAACTGTCATTTGCACACCATTAGCAGACAATGTAAGAGCGACGACCAAGCCGATTCTACCTGAATTTCGCAGAAGTTCCAATGAATACTCCAGCCTACCCAGTCACTACGGAAAAGCCGATTCAGAAAAAAAATCCCAAGCCGATGTCTGCGAGACTGCAACAAAAGAATCCGCTTACTGCACGGGCAGGAAGAGAAGACAATTTTCGAATCGAAATCAAAGTAGAGAATCTTCAAACAATGGTCAGCAGACGACAGTTCAATCCTATGGTGTCTTAGATGAGTCCCTTAGTGATGCAGATCATTCGTTTGGTTTGTCCAACAATCTATCCACCGAATCTATACGAAATGCGTGTGGCTATTATGACGACAGTATCAGCGATGATGACCTTATTGAAGTTCAAATCACACCCGAATGCTTTCAAAAACAACCGAATGTTCGAAGGTCCTTTAAGGCCAATTGCTTCAACATTGAACTCCGTAAAAAGTGCAAAACTTCCGAAGAAAATCCCCTCTGTGCTTTATCAGGCAAAAACAATGATGAAAAATCGTGTACAAACGGAACGGAAGCATCACTTTGCGCCCCAGAAACTGATGACTACTGTCAACCAGTCGAAGATGTGCTCAACGAGTTGGACGTTATTCTAGACATTCATAGTGCAGTATCGCCGTTGGATACGTCAAGTACTTCGACCTATGAAATGGAAACCAAAATTCAAGACTGTCTTCTGGACTTAGACAATTATTTGGAGGAAATGGACGACTGCAGTGTGGCTAACTACGATAATGATGCTGAATCATTGACGATTCGAACTCTGCAGAAAAATCATGTACGCAATCACCACAGAAATAGGACACTCCCGTTAAATAGAAATAGAAAAACGTTTCCCATGACAGATGATTCGGCTGGAATAAGTTCAATGAAACACGTTGATCAAACGTCTTGTAGTGAATTGCAACGTGGGCATGGTTTCAGGAAAACTATAAGCTGCTCTTCGGAAAGTAGGTGTACAGGTAATTGTTACTCAAAGGATTTTTAGTATATCGAAAAAAGTAATGTATTCTTTCAACTTCAGAGCCATTGTCGGTGACACCACAGCATCAGATGACAACTGAAGACGACGCTTCAAAAATATGGCGTCGCAATTCCATGCGCAGAACAGCTCGCCTTATGCTTCCTGACGATTTAAACTCCACGACAGGCAATGCAACATGTTTACAGGAAGGAACCGACAACTGTGACGAATTAATTCCCACTGCAGATAGCTCCGAGGAACGTAATAGCTTAAGCACCTTCAGTGTTACCAACGCACCAACATCACATTCATCACTCAGGGGTGAACTTAGAAGATGTTTTTCTCAAAGCGATTTTTCAGCGCGAATTGCCTCAGCCAGTTCAAATGAAATTCTCACTCAAGACAATATATTTGAAAATCTTGTGCAAAACGGCTCTAGCCACATAATAGAGGATCGGCCAAGGCAGTTCGGCAGACGAGCAGAAGGTCATCCCCGAATATTGTCAATAAGATCCGATATGGCAGCCGGATCAAGTAACTGCACCATTGTTAATCACGACCAGAGACCAATGAGCGCTCCTGCTGCTGCTAATGGATATACAAGCGAAGGTGTCGTACACCCCGAAAGTCATTCTGCAATGTACATTGGCTCTGAAGCAAGTTCTGTACGATCGTCCCGAAATCCCAGCCCCGTTTCCATTGTATCCAGCTCAGATTACAGCTCGACAGCTGCTTCAACGAGCGGCAATATTGAGACAAATTTAGTAGCAAATGATAATCTTCAAACTCGTAACTCACCACTGGATCCAGAAAACACACAATTGAGAGTGACGCCCGGATTCAATAGCGAGTGGCCACATAGCTTTAGTAGAACTCTAGCGTTGATTTGCTGCACTTTGGGACTATTTAATACATGCCGTTTCGCCGTGCTAACCGTCCACTATGGAGGGAACTTTATACTTCAGTTTATTTTGCTGTCCATCATTTTTGGAATTCCCTTGTTCTGGTTACAGATGTGTTTGGGTGCTAAAATTAAATCTGGACCAGTATCCATGTGGAAAATAAGCCCCATTTGTCGGGGCATTGGTATCGCCTTAGTTGTGGTGCAATGCCTTATTGCCATCTACTCGACCGTGGCGATTTCTTGGGTCTTGGTGTATCTACGAGACTCCTTTCCGAGCGCTTCGCATCCCGCATATCGGTGGCAGGATCAGATATATTCATACCGACCTTCATCAAATGCCACTAGCAACCTCACAGAGAGCCTTGCTGACTACTTCAACGTGAATGTTTTGCAGCGCCTTCAATTTGCAAAACGAGGAGATGGCCGCGATGTGAGGTTTCGCGTTAACGATCGGGTAGGCTTGAATTTTCCAACAAATGTGATTTTAATAAAACTTACTCCTCTTAAATCTTCAAGCAGCTGGCTTTCTATTTGGCTATCTTGTGGTCCGCAGTGTTTCTAATTTTATGCAAAGGTCTCAAATCCTTTGGTAAAGTTATTTTTGTACTTTCAATTTTGCCTTTGATTACTTTGGCCGTTGTTGTTGCCAAACTGATTTATATTGCAGATCCCTCGAAACTACAGGTGAGTGCGAATATTCCATGAACCGTGTTAAGTGCAATTTTTTTGACTTTATTTCGTTCATAGAATATTTTTTCGGCTGCTGACTTCGATGATTTCCTGATAAACTCCAAGACATGGACTGCAGCTGCACAGGAAGCATTTCTAACATGGGGACTTTTGGGCTCATCGGTAATAGCCATTACGAGTCGCATTCATGTCAATAGCAACAGTAAGACCACACTTCGAAGAGACGCCATCCTAGTAGTGTTGGTTACTTTCCTGGGCCTTTCGATTGCTGCACTGATGGGACTTTCTTGTATTCAAATACTGAATCAACAGAATTACATTTATGTGCCCGGATCTTTTGGTAATACTCAACACTTCCCATATAACAACATTGAGTACAAGCTCATCGTGAATATGTCACATTTCAGAACACCCAGAAAGTTATACAGCCGTATATTCGTTGAAGGCCCCACTGAATACTGACTTATTGTCATTTCCCCCGAAATGGGTCCCACACTATTCCAGTTTCATAGGCGAAACATACAGGCGTCCAGCAACTGTACCTCATCGCGAGAGCGGATTTCAGGCGTTACGATTCATCAGCGAGCTTTTTCCAGCGGTAGTAGCCTTGTCCAGTGACTCCATCTCTTGGGTGTGGGCAGCAATTGCATTTGCAATGTTCAGCTTGTTGGGATTAGCTCAGTTGTGCGTTATGTGGAAGCCAATTTCGAGTGCCCTTGGGAACTCAACTAGCTCCGTACTGTTGAGCTGTGTCACCGGTCTGCTGCTTAGCATTCCCTTTGCAACCGAAATGGGCATTTCAATCATTCATTACATGGATTTGCTGCTGGGTGGATCTTGGTTTATACCCATACTATGGGCAGCTCAAATCTTTGGCGTATTTCTGATACGTGGACGGCCGTACAACGGCGACGATCTCGTAAATCTCGTAAGAATGTCTGGATCAATGTCGGCATTCTTGGCGTTGTCTTGGAATGTTCTCCTACCAATTGGTTTAATTACTTTGGCCATTATCGATTACAAATCGTCGCTGTCCAATCAGTTTTACTACTGGCGTGGAAAGTCATACTTTAGTTACTGGGCACGAAAAGTGGCTGGACTCACACAGATTGGATTTTTATTGTTGGTTCCAATTACGGCAATTGTGCAGATATATCGTTATTTGACTAATGGACCCCCGGATATCCTAGAAGTAAGTGAGTTTTCTAAGCATGATTTCATTTAATTTACTGATTTGTTTTTTAGAGAATTCAACTGCTCTACCGTCCATCAGAGAATGCATCGGAGAATAGGAGGGCTATGAATCTGGGAACGAATCGAGGAGGTAATAACAATGGACGACAACAAAGTCTCAACAATACTGATACTAATCTCGAAATACGCAATTCGAATGATGATGCGCCTCCAAAGTATACTCCTCCGCCATCTTACACCACTGCTACTGGAGCTCGTTTGGCGAAAATTCTGCGCCAAAGTATAAGACGCAGTGTCAGACGGTAATTAATATTAGATACGAGATGATAAGGAGTGCGTTGTGGCACTAGGGGTATAACCAATGTTCTGAGAAATATTTACTTAAGGCGCCCAAATCTCTTCGTGTCTTCGGGTGACCTTTGTAGTCGGTACAATTGAGTTTTTTTGTTATTCTGAAATAAGAAATTTCAGAATAACAACATGCAAAAGAAAATTTCGTAGTAAAAAATGGTACTGAATTTAAAAAGTTTTTTTTCAAATTTTTTTTTTTTTTTTGGTACTTTTAACTCTTTAAATTATGATGGGGATTACTAGAGAATGTTCATGTTTTCATGTTATGGAAAAACATGATCTTGATAATAAAAAATCTCTTTCAGCTCTTTGAAATCTGAATTCTTTCAATAATTAATATATTTTGAACCTAACAGGATTTTAGGAGAACCTGGTAGATCCAGACCGATTCTTCCAATTGACACGGAAATGAACCAGCAAAGCCTTCCCCCTGATTACGCCACTGTGCTAACAAATCCTTCCGGCTCAACTGACACAACTGATGGTAGTAACCGGACAGTGAGTGAAACAACTGAAATTGGCCAACGTTCCTCATCGAATACGTCCGCGCAACGGTCGTCGTCGCTAGGACGGAATGTGTTATCATCACAGAAGCGAAGCATGGACATAGGTTCCAATACACAGCGTCCGTACACAGCTGAAGATGTAGTCACCATTCTAAGATCATCAACAAGGATACGTCAGGATAGGAGGTCTTCATCGACGCGGAATCTGCCCATCATACATTCACAAAATGACAACTCTTTTCGATCAATTGAAAATTTAGTTCTGAATGCTGAGCCCCTTGGTCAAAGTCCTGCTGTCGGGATGGGTGACACCGATGAAGCCGGAATATATAATGAGCAAAACAATGCATCTGTGATTTAACTTAATATAACGTACATTTTAAATTAAATACTGTAGAATTTAATAAAAAATAACATTGAAAATTATTATTCCAATTAAATAGGAATTTATTATGTATTATTTAGGTATTTAGGTGCACAAAAACGTAGATAGATCATTGCCGAAAATAAAAAAAATTAGCGTTCATTTTCTATTTGAGGTAGACGTTTCTCATATCCGATCTTCCCCATTTTCAACACCAAACCAAACACAAGCGAATGCCAAAATTTTGAATCGGTAGATAGAAAATAGACCTGTTAGAAAGTCTGTTGTCATGTTCGTATTCTTTTATTGCCAATTGCAATCAATTGATTGGTTTTTAAAAGTGAATACACAGAAAAAAAAGTTCGGTAAAACTAACCAAAAAAAGTTGTTAATGTACAAAATTTCAAAATGTATAAAAAACTTGAACCGAAAAAATTTAAAATAAATCTTCAACATTTGACATTCAAATATTGGAAAAGTTTTATTCTTTTACTGCAATTTTTGGTTAATTGTGAATTTTTCACAAATTCACTGATAAATGTATGACATAACCGTGAAAGAAATGTTGCAATAAATTTACCATCTCTTTTCGGTTTATAGCGTTTTTAACCGTTCGGTTAAATTTGCCAACTTTTGTTTTTGTGTGTACTAACTATCTTATGTCCATATGTATATGAACTTACACCCTTATTCTAGCCAACCTGACAATGACAATACAATGACAAGAGTGTGGTGGGTTTAGTGTAAGTCATTTGAATTGTTTCAATAGGAGGTGACAAGTCTTGTCATTGACTAGGCATTGTCACTCATTGCTACTTATAGAATAAGGATGTTAATTCATCATAAAAAATGTCTTGAAAAATTTCAGCAATTTCTTAACATCTATGAATTAGTACAAATTTTAGAATAACATTAAATTACAGAATTGACCCTGTTTAACGAAATTCACCATTAAAAAAGAAAAATGTATAAAAAAAACTAGGGTTCGCGAGTAAATCTAAATCATTTGTTATATGCACGTACGAATTCGTGCGAACGCATTTTTTAATCGTTTTAAATCGTTTTCTGGACAATAAAAAATTACGTTTGCACGCATTATGGTTATATTCTTTGAATGCAGTCTTATGTTTTGATATACATATGTACGTGTAATGTCGTATATGTTACAATTCGGTAATCCGATTAGAGAATATTCCAAAAAAATAATAAGAAACGGAAATCGAAATGACTGGGTATGTGACGGAGCCCAATTTGAATTTTGAGAGAATCTTATGAGGGTGTCTTGCGGATGCTCCGTCATATCCCGAGAAATGACCATAAGATAGGGATATGCATTTTCGTCGTTTGGACAATGTTTATGGATTTTATCACCGGTCTCCGTTGGTTGTTATTCATTAGTTTACCATTTATCTTTTGTTTTTGTAAAATTATCGAACTGTCAGGGGCCTGTCTGAATACCACTACATATTCCATTACAAAATAGCTTTCCGAACACTTCCATTTTGTTTTTGTATGTGTGATTTGTGTGATTTGTGGAGAGACAATACCTTTTAACTGTATTTTTATGGTATTCCTTTTTTTTATAATTTCAAACGATTCTCAGAAGTGTATCTTTTTTTCGAAATTAAAAACTATTTTAATTTATCTTTAAACATTTAATAAAACATTCTACGATATTTTCTTACGTCTACGGAAGTATTATAAAATCATTTAGAAACCAAAAAATGCATTTTACTTTGAATATATAGAAATGATTTTAATCCTAAATACATTTTCAAAATCACGTATTATTCTTTTCTTTTTAGACTTTTGTCCAAATTGTGAATATGCTGTTATGGCATTTCATAAAGGCGAAACAGGGATGCCAGATGCAGTTTTGAAAATAATTCCCTGACCACTACCTGGTAATCGAAAAATATCGGATCTATCACCGGGGCAAGCAGAATAAATTTGGCCTTGATCAGAGATGCATTCAAGTATATATGTATCTCGATTTTTATATTTGCTTCGCGTATTTCTCCACTGTAATATGTTGAGAAACAAGTTAAAATGACATCTAAAATCGTGCCGGGCTGCTACTATCGAAAGTTCAAAAACAATCGAAATAAGTGAACCAAAAAGTTTGTCTACAATAGCGATTTCGTATATGAGTATCGAGATACGCGATTGCACTGATGCTTTAATTCGCAGTTCAGAAAAAGTTCGAGAAACGTGTGTACTAAAATTCCCCACAAAATAAGTATTTCTCAGCATCTGGCATCACTGCACACAATACCACCTTGCTGCTACGTCGTATCTACGAGTAGCGTTTACCAAACTTGAATTTGTGATTCAGTTTACTCTGAGACTTCGTGCGTGTTGCAGGATACGGATACGGGTGCGTTCGATCGCCATTATTTGACAAACCTGAATTTGTAGTAGGAAAAAGTCTTTACATGAAATTTTTTTAATAAAATTTGTGCGGAAAAGAGATAAAAAAATTATTCGTTGATGGATAAAACCCAAAAAGTCTAACAAAATCTACTCCAGTACACTAATCGAATGCGAAATATACAAATTTGAATTAAACAAAACTTATATTTGGAAATTCTTTATTGCTGCTGTGCTCAAACAAGATTTCCCACTTTGAATTCCTGAAATCAGTAGTGGTATACGAAAACAAAATTGAAAATTGAAAGGAAAAAAATTGGCGTAGTGAGTAAAGTGAGTGAAGTGAGAAGTGAATAACGAAATATTGGGTAAAGTGCATTTCCATTAGCAAATCATCAGGAAACACACACGCCCCTCTGTAATTGGATTAAATAAATGTGAAATACAAAAAGGATATTCTGGACAATAGGTACATCTTCTTCTGGATACACTTCACTTAGTTCGATACAATGGAGTTTTGAAGTCGGAAGGTGAGTGAGTTTGCAGGAATTTTTAATGCGCTTTTTTATACTCGTATATCTCGTATATGTACATTTTCGAGGGTGGTTACCGTTCAGCACCAGACTGAATTCAATTCAATACAATTGTGAGTTAAAATCCGGAGCTGGTGTTGGTGCTGGATGCTGGAACTATAGACAGTTTTGTCATTCCTGAGCAAATACTCGATGCAGTTACTTAACTGAATTAAACAAGTCCAGGCGGCCAGCCAGCATCACGTTTTAGTGCAATCGAAATGAAATTTTTATTTACTTTTTCATTTTGTGCAAACACTTTGCAACGTCTTTATTAGGAATTTGTTTTCGGTTTCGCCCGTTCACCCGCTCGTTCGTTTGCTTCTGCCATCCTCGCTTCCTTCATTTCTTCCTTGCGCACTATATATTTACACATAGGATTTGGCTACCAGGACACCCCTCGCCAACTCGAGTCCTATGTTTGCTTGTCGTGTTTTTATGTACTTTCCGAAATTCTGTTGTTGTCGCTGCTGTCGTTGTTCCGAATGCGAGTGCGGTGCCGTTGTGCTGCTACTGTATTCCGACGCCAAATGTCGATGTATTGAAGTGTGTGTAATTGTATTGGTGTGTATGGAAGAGTGTGTGTGTGTGTGTGTGTATGTTTGGCTTTTTTCTTGAATTGTTGTATGGTTCTGCCATCGCGCAGTAAAATGAATTCGCAATAAATATGCTGATGCCAAATAAAGGGCGATGAGGGCTATCCTCAAGGGGCCAAATACGTATTTTGACTAATTCTGCAAAAAAAAACTTGATGTCTTATTGCGAAGTTATTTAACTCAAATCGGAGCTACTGTCAATTGGAATAAGTGAATATACATACATACATACATATATGACAAAATTTGTATTTCAAATATAGTGACACCATTTTAATCTATTTGCCTCTTCTAATGCCATTACCTTAATTTTTGAAGGTTTGTGCTTTTGATTCTGTGGACTTCTTTTTGAAAACCAATACTAGTAGATTGCAATTATAATAATTAATTTGATGATCTTTAAAGTATCCCTAATATGCACTTGACTAAAACATTTTTTCTTTTTAGAAAATGTTTTTCGGCTTATAAGAGTAAACTTTCCTTCATATATCTAGTTTGAAAATCTTATAAAATAAAGGTAAAGACTCAAATAAACAATTCCTCGACATACATACATTACAACCACTGTACCTCTTGGCATACTCAACCTAGACTTCTTTTGCTGACATTATGTCAATTCTAACATTTACAATTTTTCCGTTAGCCTTTTCAAGCGTCTACACACTAATCTCTGGTAAAAATAATATATGAAGTGTGTAAATAAACAGAAATGCATATGCACCAAGGCCAGTTTCGGTTTTGATACTTTTGACGACTGCTGCTTGTGTTATCGTAAAAGTAAAGTAAAATAGAATAAAATAAAAAAAAAAAGTGAAGCAGTAAGTACCTTAAGTGTCTACATGTTTCGGTTTCTTTTTTTTATTTGGTAGAGTACATCCCGTGCTTTTGAGTAAGAAACTCGAAATTTTATGTAATTTTATCACTTAATTTCGTAGCGGAGTTGAATGGATCTTAATTGTGAAAAACACTGATAAGTGAAGTGAAGTTGTTGTATTTTGATTAAATCGTTTTCAAATCATAAAAACCAAAACACTCGGCATTAAAAGTAAAAGTACATTAATGAAGCATAAAATTAGTGCATAGACGAACTTCGATGTGTGAGTGACTATTCGATTCGACGATTTCGGTTCCACTTCAAACCGGAAGTGAAATTTACAATTTACGAAAACAAATGCCAACACATTTTCTTATTCATCGAAATAAGTAGTAACTATGTTCATTCACATAATGAATGCCAACAAGTACTTATGTATTCAGATTCAAAAGTAAGAATTCGGAGAGGGATAGTCCGAATAGTTGAAGTTGCCGTTGTCATGGGGTCAGGGCAAGGAAATGTGTTTTTGTAGTTCGTCCCTTTGTCAGTGTTGCTAATAGTGTCATGCATCAAAGAATACAGAAGATCTGGAAATCATCAGTGGCAATCGACTATTTTGCCGCCGCCAGTCATTGCCATAGAATGTGATGGTCAGTCAAGTGAATGCTGACGATAATTGTTAGCTTGTCATAGCCATTTTAAAGGGGTGAATTGTTTGTTAGTAATTTTGTCTTGGCATAATAATAATTCAGCGGTTTTATGGTTTATCTGAGATCCTCAATCTATTTAATTGACTTTACCTGAGTTTTCTTCATTTTTCTGCAATTACCGATGGATTTTTTTTAAGATAAAAGTCCGTAAATACACTCGGTTGTAATGATTTCGCATAAATCGTGACTTCTCGCAAAATGAAAGGCGAGAATTTACACTGCCTTTTAACAACGACAGCAACAACTACAACAACATCAACATCAACAGTTAAAAACGCCAATGCCCCTCTACCAATACACGGATAAAAATGCTTCTTTCATTTGCGATTACATCTCGCAATCAGCGGTCGCTCTTTCGAAAACCTGTATCGCTTTGAAAACGCGGAGAAGCTGCATGGGATTTTTGTTCGTTTGGAAAAACGGCAACGTTTTTTTCTTTGTGGGGCTTGTGTTGGTGCTAAAATGTTAACTCACTAACAAAACAGAAAATTTAAAGTTTAAAACCTCGATATTTATTTGATTGTTGGTGATTTGTTCAACTCCATCTTGTTTGTCATGGAGCTTCTTAACGGCTGCAGTATTTAAATTGAGCGCAACCAAGCATGAAACTTGCTTACTTTGCTTACTTAGAGATTTTTCTGTAGTTTTTGTTGCTGTCCAAGCAGTTTTTAAGTAATCAACGACTTCGTATAGTTTGTTATTTACTCGTAGAATGTGTGTTTGTTTTGCAGTTTATATTTTTTTGTGACCACTCCCTCATGTTAAATTATTCAATTGGTCTTTTGGTAGTTGAAGTTCCCATTATTTCTCTGTTCGCATTCGAAAATCTTCCCATAATTAACGTTGCCGCAGTCGAATTCATTTTGGTGATTTTTTATTCACGCAAACGAACGAGAGTCGTGAATGAAAATGCATTTGAGTAACTATTGTTATTGTGCGGGGGGAGGGGGGTTGGGTGCTGTTATTGCTGCATCAACGTTGTTTGTGTTGCTTCTTTGACGATTTTCGAGTGCAGAAGCTCTTAAAAATTTGTCATTTTTCGAGAGCCCAAAGCAGCCGAACAATGAAACTGGAAACTCACGGAATGAAATTAAAGAAAAGATAGAAAGAAAAAAAGATACAAGTAAAGAAAAGATGCAGCGTCCCATTCAGTATGCAGCAACAAAAAGAAAACATGCCCATCCAAACACCTTTCTCGTTCGAGCCGCGCCATTCGTATAAATTTAGACTTAAGCATCCGGTAGGCGTGAGACTGCAATAAACTTCTTGCGTTTATTTCCTTCCATATTGTAGAATCTATTGTAACAATGGAACAAAAACACCCGCGAACCAACATACAAATATATCAAAAACAACTATTAACGGTTACGGCTGAATGACGGACGGTAGTCTAGAAGGGCCAAAGATACTCCAGTCGAGACGCAAAAGCATTTAGGCAATGCTTAGAGTTCGAGTTCGAGTTGGAGTCGATTTGTTTTCGCTTTTCAGATTTTCTGTTATTTCAGAAATTGAAGTCTAATTTATGATGGCCCATTTCGGGCTTAAATGGAGCACGATCACTGTTCTCTGTTGTTCGTTGTCTGCGACTGCTGTGATCTGCGCGTAAAGCAGATAGGCACCACTCCTTATTAGCCCACAACTTTCATTTGGAATTTAATTAAGAAAACTTTTCCATGTTACCATTTGCATTTGGACACACTCAAAGGTGGCTTATAATAACAACAACAATTAAATGAATTCGAATTGTACATCAATGTAACCCCGAACATAAATAACACAGCGATGTTCGTAGCAGTAATCGCAGTAGTGTTGTTATTAACATCCGTCTTGAGATAAACCCGAACCAGAAGGCCAAGGAGCTAACGTGGAATTCGATTTGAAATCTCCAAGCCTTCTTTCGACTAATCCGTTCACCTGACACCATAAGGGTGAAATTGGATACGTCCTTTTTTGATTCATTATGATTTGTGGCCACATACACACAGACATGAATACAAATTTTAAAAAATGTATTAAAAAGCTTTCATTGCGACACATGCTGATTTTCCAAGAATTCAATTGAAATTTGACTATGTGGCCATGTGCCCATTGATGTGCTGCTCTTCCATTGCCTGCGTAATCTTGTTTTCAACTTAAGCCGATTGTGTTTCCATGCCGTCCATCAAATGCTTACAATTATTAATTGTGTGGTTCTTTAGTTGTAAAGAAAAGAACAAATTATTATTGATTTGTATTTTTTACGGGTATTTTTTACGTCGAATTTTTGCATGTAAAGCCGATGTAGTCAAATCCCCAAAATAGTTCAAAAAGATTTATGTATAAAATAGTTACACTTTTTTGAATCAATAAATTAATGTTTGTAAGGTCCAATTTCACAGTCACCATTTAACTAGGAGACGTTTTCCCATATAAAATGTACTTTAAATGGCCAACCTCGGGCATTTAAAGTCCTTTTTAGTCACTGTAAAACTGACCCTATAAAAATGCTTTTGATTTTTTATAACTTGCGAATGGTCAAATGATCTAAATTACCTAAGTCAAATTTTCATATTAAGCATTTGCACACCTTAAACGAAATTGTCTGCATTTTATACTATAAATTATCATTGCATGCATGTATGTAAAAGTGCAGTGTTAATTTTTGTGTATTTTCGTTCAGGGACTAGCATACAGTAGCTGCTGTACTGCAGCACACAATTTTTTACATAAACATCACCCTAATATTCGGCTTTGCTAAAGACGACACTTTTGAGCAACGTTTTATAGTATTAGCAGTCAGTCAGCTACGTTGTAGCCCTTTTCATTGGAGTAGTAATATTTGTGTGCTTGGAGCTGCAATGTGCCCGCATTATGGCAGTGGCTGCGGCTGTAAAGCTTTATCGCACTCTCTGCGCCGGTCACGATTTCTTCGTCTTTATGTTGAGTTCAGTCTTCTACATGGTTCGTTCGTCCCTTGGTCCACAGCAATGCAACAATTTGATTTGTTCGGGATGGCGGCTTGTTATAATACATACTAGCCTAGCGTCACAATGTGTGGCAACCACACAACACATATGGCAGTTGAATATAAATAATCGCATTAAACATTTAACCGTCACATTCATTAGATGTGAAATTAGTTACAAAGAATTTAAAAATTGATGCGATTACGTGTACAAATCAGTTGCAATGTGTACAAAATAGTGGCTGCAAATGACCAAAAATTTCAGTTTATCAGTGAGAAGGTTTTTGTTTACGTCGAAATTAATGTAGTTATGGAATAACTGCAATTAATAATTTTTACAACGTTCTGAAGACATACTTGTGTATGTGTCGTACTTTATCTTATCTGATCAAATTTATATCGAATTATTGACACTCTGCACACAAGTAACGATTCGAAAAACAACTTTTACCATTTTGTAAATTTCATAATTTAAATATTGTCAAGGCAAGTTCAGAAACCATAAACAATGGACTAAAATTTAATACACAAAAAACGTTGATAGCTCAGCCAAATTACAAAATTAATTAAATTTTCCAAGTTTCTGCTGCAATTGAATACTTGGCAACACCACCCAACAACATCGCTCGGTGCGGTTCGGGTCGGTTGGGTCTGCAGGAGTGCGGCTGTGGTAGGTGGTTTGCATTAAAAGTTTTAACATTTTCCCAACATGCAAGTGACAAGGCAATATCCGTCACGCAACAACACACAACATCGACGGACCCCATCCCTGTGAGTTCTCCTTGCTCGAAAATCGAACAAGTCGACGAGCGAACGACTACTACCGCAGAGGGGAACTAACGGACGGACGGACGGACCGACGTACATACCAACTGACTGACTGACTCCTTTCTGACAGCATCTGATGGAGAAATTATTATTCATCGCTTGTTTCGCCTGCGCTGCCGCCACTCCGCTACATTGCCTTGTGCCATCACCGTTCGCCGTCACCATTCGAGTTAATTACGGACCATTAGACTTCATAAGGGGTGTTTATTACTACATCAGTGGGGCCGACCACGTGAATATTTCATACGCGTCCTTGCGGCTCGCTCTTTGCTCAAAGCATGAAACCAGTTAGAAAATCGGCTTCGCGCTTATGCAAAATCAAGTGTAAAATGTTGCAACACTTTGTGTCGCTGTTGACAAACAAAACAATAACCGCTTGATTGTTGAACAATCCAACGACACGTAAAGAGAGCATCGACTCGAATCCAGTAGGTATATGTATTTTGACACCAAAAATAAAAATAAAACTATGTTTTTTTTAAAAAAAACGGGACAAGCCTTTGACGCACTAATTACTCTTATACTATGAATCGTAGCACTAGAGCAGCAGCGGAAACAAGAATAAATAACTACCACCAACAATCAAATCATTTGCTGGAATGCACAGAAAAGCCAACTCCTAAGCTATGTGCGAGAGCATGGCCAAGGATTTGTCAGCACAATCAGCCTCGTTCGTGGCTCTTGTTCTGGCAGTGGTTTCCCGCAGTAAATACGTTATTAAAATATTACGCAAGGTTGGGCCCATTCTGTTGCATTCACTTTTAAAGAAAATTCCAACAAACCGGAAATTGTGGAACACACCAGCGATTTTCTTGTCCCTTCAAAAAAAAAAGAAAATAGGCGCCCTTAATTAAAAAGTCAGTAGAAATTTGCATAACAACGGCGATTAACATACTCGAATAAATTTTTGTTGAAAATTTCTAAAATGTCCAAATTAGAGACCTACAGGACTTTCAGCAATTCACATTCAAATTTGACAAATTGTTATTTAAATACATACTCAAGTGTACACTGCATTGTGTGATGCGAATGAAAGGAGAATATTTTCTATGTATTATTCGAAAAATAAATATTTTTGCGTTCTTGTTCCTGAATATTCAAAAAAGTTTGTCTTAATTTCAGCCGTAAATTGTATGACACCCAAAAGTTTAAAGCTCTTGGATAACTGCCATTCACAAAAGCCATTTATCTGGGGCAGGGGGCGAAGGAGAGAAGGGAAAACAAATTTTCTATGTATTTTATTCTGTATTGAGAATAGTGATTCTAGGCAAATATTTGCCCAAATACACTCTGGTATTTCTAAAATCAAATACAATCGTATGTGACTGGAAAAATATATTCATTTTCTGATCGTATTTTACATATATTTGGGGCTTTACAGAGAAATCGTAATCACGAACCAGAGGTCAATTTTTAGATTAAATAAACAAATACCAATTTTTAACAAGTAATGCAAACTCATCCTTTCTCGCAAGTTTTTTAATCACAGGTTGTTTAGTAGATTTCTAACTTGGGCATCCCTAGATCGAATGTACGAGTAATTGGAAATCTTTAATTAATCAAAATCATAAAATTTAGGCTCACATCCTCTTTTTCTGAATTCATTGAATTCTCGTTACCGAGAATCGCTTCGATTCCAGTGACTAACATAGAGCTTTCTAGTGTGAAAAGCTAAAGTAAACTGCATGAGCTGCACTGCATCCCCAGGAAGGCATTTTATACTAACTATTGTATACAAAAATTATATTGTAAATTGCTTTATTTTGGAATTGCAGATGAACAAAAAAAGCAAAGCGAAAGTGCTGAACTGATATAAACAAACCAATTAATCGTAACGCAATTGGCGGCAGCAGGCAGCACCGCTCGCAATAAGTGAATAAAATTGCAATTTGCATTTTCCGCGTGTCCCGAACCGACTGCCACAAATAAACAAGCGGCACGGCGCTAATTGGATGCGTGTTTATTGTTCATTGACCGCAAGATTCTTTTCGCTCCGGATTCCATCCCGTATTTGTCAGATTGTTTCGTCGGCTTCAAGATTGGGTGGGAGAATGCAGCAATGGCAGCGGAACCGTTTTCAAAATCCAGACATTGTTAGATTAGATCTTTTAGTACTAAATTTTTGGAAAAGAAATTATTCTTATTAAACAAATCTGCACACCGGCAGATGTGCATAGAATTTTGTAAAAAAATATTCGTCTGAATAAAGCCAGATTCTTGATGGTCCGCATGGCGTCAGCTTCACACATTGCTAAATTCCAAAATCTTACTCCGCCATAACAAAACATAAATTCCAATGAAAAAGTTGATTTATGCTCTGCCATGCGCTGACAACACTACCGCATCACCGACGGTGCAGACCGGCGAGCAGCTCGTGACGGAGTTCATCATATGGCAGCTTTAGCAAGACCCACCATAATATTCCATATTTCTCCCTATAGTAAATATAAAAGTATAAATAAATTTCTAGCGCGAAGTAGTTTCTTTTTACTTTACGGCCGCGCAGGCACTGACGTTGCAAGTTGTTGATTGAATTATTTCCTACACCCAAAGAATAAAAATCATAAAAAAGTATGCAACAAATAAATCAGCTAAAAAAATGCGAACGAAATATTTGAAATTATCTTCAGAAACGAGTAGAGGCTATAAAGGAGTCGTTCTCATACGGAATCTTTAGTCACTCCTCTAGAATTTCCACTTATCTTGGCTCTCCTATTAATTTGTTGTATGTATAAGGCGAACTCTACCCTCGATAAAGGACATTAAACGTAAGCACCATGAATTATTTACTCTTTTAATTTGTATCGCAGTATTTTTCAAAGTGTTGGTCCTTTTTCCCTAAAAATGATATGTCCATCCTCTATATTTGTAATCACAATTGCTGGAACCAGAATTAAGCTAGGCGGTCCAAACTTTGGACTGTCTTAGGTCCTATTGAAAATGGGCGGAATCGGTGAAAATTGTGTTTTGTAGCCTAATTTCGCTGAAACAGTACAACACTTGATACGAGGGGTTCAAGAAAGCGAAGTCGGCTTAGACCGGCAGAAACGTACTCACTTGTTTTATTTACGATGGTCGTATCAAAAAACTGTAAAATAAAAAAGTTACAAAAAAAATTTGAATTAAAAAAAAATTATTCCCCCGGGGTACAAACGCGGAAATCGACGGATGTTGTACTGGACTTTAATCCGACTTTGGCATCTTGAATCAAAAAATGGTGAGGTTTCCACTGGTCCGAGTTGGATGATTATTGGGACAATCATTTTTGGGCCAATGGCAACATTTTAGGGAATCCCCAATTTGAAATTTCCTCTTACAAAGCTTGGGCTATGCTAATGTACACTTATTTTTTTTTGTCTAATTAAAATTTTAAGAATTTGGCCCAAACCATTTAATTAACCCCAAATCATGTCGAAACATCAAAAGTGTTGTGAAATATGATGATAAATTTTAAAGTGATGACGATATGAAAACTGTATGGGCTGGTTGTCTGGCGGCGCATCTGTTTTACGAAACACTGCTGCTTGTTCCCTTCCATCCAATATCTGCACGAACAAATGCTGCGGTTTCAAGTGATCGAGAAGCGTTTGTCTTAGTCACTGCTTCTGGATTTGGTTGTTGTCTGAAATTTGTATGTGTTGGTATTTTTAATTGTATTTTCATTTCCATTTTGACTTCATTCCTTTCGAAGGTGTTGGAAATATCCAATAACATGAGAGTATTTCAAATATATTTTATGTTCTTCGTCGGATTCTCAAAAAAGATACCATGGTGCGATAAATTATTCTATTCAGGTTGGCACGTAACTAGTAATTGACGAGTGGTAAACGAAAATGCTGCATGCTTTGCTAGTACTATGCACCTGCATGATAAGATAAGTTTGCCATGCCGCAAAAAAGAGCCGACTCACTTGTATGCCTTGTCAATTTATTTTCAAACATACTCATAACTATAATGTGATAGCCACACACATGCAGACTCTACACACACATTGCAACCGCATGTAGTGTAGTTATGCAGTTAATTAAAATATAAAATATTGCATTATTGGCAAATGAATACCCCCAATCGTATCGAAAGCCTTGCATTGCAAAGTATAACTTCTTCTCGTGAAGCTTCATAGCAGCCGAAAACCTCATAAATTCGAATTATTGAAACTGCATGGTGGTACATAATACGGAAAGTGCACGAAACTGTGTATTTGCTTAGTCGGGCAAACGACCGATTATGCCCTAATTTATCGATTTTATCACCTATAATGTTCGGTGTCGCCAACTGCAATAAACCGTTTTTCTGATTGTTGACGAGGTTGACGCCGAACACCACAGGAACCACGGAACGATTTAATATCGTGCGAGCTTAACTGAGTCGAGTCGAGTTGAGCTGCCTACCGTATCCGTTCAGACATATTTGGTTGGAACGCCCATTATTTGTACAATTTGGTAAATTAAAGTACACCTCATCCCATGCTGCTGCAAGAGCAATGTTTGTTACTTTCCTCCCTTAACAATGGGATATGGTGCCTGAGATTCAAGGCATCAGACACACATACACTCGGGCACAAATCAAATTCTATCCTATCCAGAGGGGGAATCGCAAATTACAAAAACCTTGTCCAAAGCAAATTTCACAATGTGTAGAGGAAAGCAGACAAATCAAAATATATGGCCTAGCGTCTTTGTTTGCTGCGTTTTTAATATGTTTTTCCGTATTTGGTGGTGAATGCGACGGGCGACAGATTGTTTCTGGTAAATGTGTATGTCTCAGAAAAAGCCACCAAAGGTTTTCACGTATTCATCCCGTGGTCGGGCTCAGTAATTCTCAACTCGCGTGCGGGAAAGGTTTTGAAATTATTTTCAATTAAATATGATCAACAATTCGCACACTTAAAATTGTTTTAATTGTAAGGCAGAAGAATACTGCACCCCGTGCCCTTCGTCTAGTATTAGAAATCGTGTGTGTTTATTCATAAATAAATTCGATACTCGGTGCCACAGACTAAATTAATGAGCAGAAGGCTCAGCGGAAAGGCGACTCATAGACCCGTCGCTTTTCGTTGCCGGAACATTTGACACCACGAGAACGAATGTTGTTGCATTACTTTATGTTGCGCCAGCGACGGCGACTGTTGCTGGTACTTATTACTTTTGATTGAGTGACAATTGCTGTTTGGGAACTAATGAGACATCTAATGCGATATCCATTTTCAGTATTTCATAAATCTAGCTTTGCTGGCGAACTGTGTGTTTCAATTGGGGTTGAAATGGGCGATGTTTGTGATGTGTGTGATCTTTGAATAGAATAAAACTTTGTAACTATGGAGTACAATACAGGTTTTAAGCGGGCTTAAAAGTAACAAAGAGTGAAAAGGCCCGGCCCTTAGTCATTGGTTGAGTATTTCAAAAAGAGATATAAATATTCGTCAAATAGCTACTTCAAACAAATTTTTTACTTAATCGACGTTCTTTCTGCCAACCCTGTATACTCACAATGGAATATTTTAGTTTTATTTTTGGTTCGTCCATTCCTCTTCATAAACACATATATGAAACCTGTGGCGTTTCCAGAAAAACGCAATACTTAAGTGGCAAACGACGAAGAACAATAAAATTGTTGATTTGAAAATATATTTTTGAGGTACGACGAGGAACGCATTGACTCATCACTCGCACTTATTCCGGTTCTTGATTCCCTGCGGTGCGAAATCAATAAGGACAATACTAAATGGGTAAATGACTTTCAGCGACGCTGTCAACAGCACACTTTTTTGTAGTACTCTTGGAAGTTCATGAAGTAACCTGATATTGTTCGTGTGCGTCAGTGTTTAAATGTACGCGTACTCTCATACCTACTCATTGGTTTTAGTTCCTTTTTTGCCTTTCTTTGGTTTTTAGTAAGGGAAATCTATATTTTTTATGAACAAAGCTATAATTTCCACATAAAATAATTGGTCGACTCTAGCATATTTTGCCAAATATGACAAGTTTCTCCACATGTGAGGTGGAAGTGATGGTGGGCCTGTTATCCTCCACAACAAACGTCCAATTATTGATTTTTCAAAGTTCACCATTGGACGTATTTTAAGGTTAAGGTTTGCATGGAAGCAAACATTTACATTTGATTGTTTCACTTCGATTGCATCCCACGCTTGGATACTCAAATACACATGAACTCACATTTCGTATGTATTGATACAAAAATCAATCAATTGTTGCTTGCTTTCGAGCCTCACGGCAAGTGCCACCTAACGAGTACTTGTCAAAATCTACATTTTACGACTTTTATTGTTCGTTCAGCCCCATCACCGGGCGACGCTAAATTAAGGAATTTTTTCGTTTCTTGTTTTTTTTTTGACATTTCCACTTAGTTTTATTTGTTGTTGAGCCAATGAGTAGGAATTGTGTATATCGATCGAGCGGACAACGGCCGGACCATGGTGGGTAAAAGTAACAGCAAAAACTTTATGACATGACAGAAGTAGGCGTTTATATGAACATACGTACAAACGTACGCATGTAAGAACGACACCGTGCTATACATTTCAAATGGACGAATAAGCCGAGTAGTGTTGAGTATTTCGAATGTGCTGAACGAAATACTCCGAACACAGTATTTTCACAAACCTTGGGACAAAGAGTACCTGAGCGCCCTTTAGGGAAAACCATGAGAAAAGAAAATGGTACCAACCTGTTTGCGCTCAGGTGTTGTGATCGGCACCCTAACAGAGGTACATTTTATTTACCTGACTGAGTTTAGTTAGCTTCTTTTTTGGCTGCAATTTCCTTGCCACTATTTTGGAAAGATGCCTGCCATTCCATTTGATCAATTATTTTTTGATTACTCAAAATACTACATAAGTGCACACAAATGTATATTCACAATATGTACATATGTACTTAAGCCATATGCTCTTGAATTTGTATGCTATTCAAAATTAACGCGTACAGTTAAGTGTAAGAAGCTTTTCGAGTGCTTAATATAAGTGAGCAGTTTATATTTATGGACGACGCTCCGATCAAATCTCTGTGGTGTACAAATTGAATTTGATTGTTCAAGTTGAGTTGTATTTGCCTTCGCCGTCGCCTCCGTAATCCAAACGCACATCGGCTTCATCTCCATCCGAACGCATGCCTCGTAATTCACTTACTCCCAAAAAAAAATTAAATATAAAAGCCAGCCTCTCGCCGGTCGTCATCTTGAAGCGATTATTGTCAGTTCAAATTCGTGGCTCGTTCATAGGCAAACAAGCATCATTTCAAAATGATTTTGAACTTATCAAAATAAAATTCGAATTCTACAACAGCATTTCCCCGCTTCATTCGAGGTAGTGTAGTAGTAGCACTTGTAAGATTAAGTGACGTACGAGTAGATAATAAATAAAACTGATGCCAGTGCACAGCAATAAATTATAAATTATGTTTTCTGTTGTGTGTGTTGTGTGTGTTTGAGTTGCGGTTCGCTTTTCTCGGTGCAAGAAGAAGGTATTCCGAAGGGCACAATTCAACAATTCGACGATGAACGATTCCCTCAGGATGGCCTTCATGCGTTGTGTTCGGTTCTGTTCTGTTGTACCTCACGCACGTATTGTATGTGCTTCATCAGCATATTTAATTTACGAAATTTAGTGATACGGACGAATTCTTCTATGACGCATGTATGTACTTCCGGGTACATTATTTTGGTCTTTCATTTCGAAGTAGGCATACTTCGGCTGAAATGTCCACTTGCAGTGCCAATATTTATTATTTTTTGGATATTCTACCAATCTCAGCCTTCACACATTTCAAGCCAGTCACATTTTTATTACGTTCTAGTCGGCCCTCGAGATTCTGCGAGATATACGCATTTGTTTACTAATTGTAAGAATAATCTTTCAACATTTGTTTTAATTGACAAAGTGGCATGTAATAAAAGCTTTTTGACTTTTTCCCATCCACGTACATTTTTCTACTTGCTTGAAGTTGTGTCTTGGTCGGTCGGATCGGTCCCTACACTTCACCGCCGCCGTACACATTCCAACGCAGCATCAATCTGTTCGTATTATTCTCGCTATTTGAATAGTTTTACGTCTGTTTGCCCGCCTGTCATTCCGCCGTTCGTTATCTTAATCTGTTGTTCTGGAGCAGCCATTGTTTGGCATTTCATCCTCGCGTTTGGCATCGTTTTCTACCCTTTTTCGTTCCTCCTTTGCAAAGGAGTTATTGGAATGAATTGAATTTGTTTTGGAATTTTCGTTTCACTTGGTATGTATAGAATTTCACTGATTTGTATCTGGTGACAAAGCATTGATTACTTCTTTATATCTATTTTGAACACCCTACACCCACGTTATGCTACACCATACCACAATGTACATGCGTTAGAGATAGTGAGCTTTTGTGTGAATTTAAATGTCTGATTGCTTTCATTTCAAATTAAATTTCCACTAGAATTTAAAACAAGTTTTCGGCAGTGTGGGCCTAAAAACATAAACATCATATCAAAATCAATATCATCCATATTTAAAGAAAATTCCTGTTACAACGATAAGCTTATAAAAGCTCATTGCTTCGCCCTAAGTATTTTCTAAAATAATTTCGTAATAACCAAATTAAAATGTCTAGGCACTGATTGGAATGTTGATTTGTTGAGCTGTCAAATTCCGCCTCGTTAGGCTCATCTTAAATGAGTGCTTAACAAGGCAGTTTGGACTTCTTCCATTTTGTCATCGAACAGATTTGACGTTGGATGCTGTCAACATGCCAGTCATCAAAATGTCAATTTAAGCAATTAATTTCATATTCAAGATCACATGGACGGCAATTGTCGATCGCTTGGCCCGTCTGCTTTAGTCTATAACCGTTCCATTGTCAATTTGCAAATTAAGTCTTTAGCTTCATTTAAATTGGACCACCCTCGGAAATGTTGGGATTTAATTGTATGAGATGAATAGTCATCAACAAAACCAAAATGAAAGAATGCCTCCGACGAATGTCGCTGCCTCGCGACAAACTTCAAATATTTGCCCATCGTCAGACCTGTCATGCTTTAGTTTCGTATCAGTTACCAATATCTCCAGTATAATATAAAACAGTATCTCAGTACATGGTTACTTACAAATTGTTCTTGTTCTCATTGCAGATGCTCACTGAAAATTTCACCCGAAGCAGCAGACCGACCAGAATCTCATCAGCGGCCAAGTGCACCGGATAACCAAACGTACAGAACAATATCTCAAAAAGATACAACAAAAGCAAACGCATTTCCGCTACCTACTCCTCTGCCAGATATCTCTGATTTCTCTGCTGCTCTCTTTCTCTCTCTAATATACATTGTAGAGTTGTGGACGACCCGCCGCCAGTCTGTCAGACAGACATAGCCCAGAGCACCGTCAGTGTCCATAAAGTGCGTAAGTGCGTCGGTTGTGGTGGTGCTTCGTCGTTCTGTTAGTGAGTGTAAAATCGCGTCGGGAATAGTGAAAACGCGCAGCTGTGTTGTGTGTTTACCGTGAAAACCACTGATAAAAACCCTTCGTTCGGCCCATCGTAAACAGAAATCGTTTAATGTCGCTAACATGTGATCCGGTTGAATTGCAAAGACTGCTGTTATAAGCGCGCAAGTTCACATCAACCAACTGCAGCCGCATCGTTGCGCGCAGTCATTAATCGTTGCTCAGGATTGCCGCTGAGTGTGATTTAAGTGCAGCAGCAGCAGAAACAGGCACTGCTGTCCTGCCAAGTGAACTGAAGTGAACGATACTTTTGTGCATACCACTTGATATTTATTTCACTGTGATTGCCGTTGACAAAGTGCTGTTGGCGTCGTCGTCGTCGTCGTAGTCGTCGTAGCGACTCTTCCCTACAACTTTCCCCTATTGTCATTGAGCGGGCTTTCAATTAGGCACATCGCTTTAATGTGCCAACATGACGTACTTCCAACCCCCAATGCGGTGTAAAGGAGGAACATGGGCGGCAGGGCCACCCCGTATCGCGCGCCCATTTCGCCTGCTTCTGTGGTCGATTATCGCCTGGACGATATTCTCTGGCGCCGGCAACGAGGTGGCAGCTGAGCCTTATGGCGGCGGTTCGGTGGGAATTCATATTCCCGGCGGCAGTGTGGGCGTGATCAGCGAGTCGCGTTGCCCCCGAGTGTGCTCGTGCAACGGATTAACTGTGGACTGCTCGCATCGCGGATTAACACAGGTTCCCAGGAAAATATCCGCGGATGTTGAAAGACTGTAAGTACCTGAGCGCATTTGCTAACCATATCCGTACCCATTGTAGTGCTATGTGATGCGAGTGAATACACTCGTGCATTTAAAATTTATTCAATTTTCATTGTTTGTTTTCATGGCCTGAGTGCGGCTTGTTTGGCGCTACATTTGCGTTAAGTTGCATGCAACAAACTCGTCCTAGTGTGTGGCGTTTCGTATCGGGTCGGCACGAACATTAAAACGTCATTATATTTATTAATTGTCGCAGGAATATCGAAAAAGTGAAAATGCCAACAAAGAAAGAATCACTCACAGCCGGATAGCGGCTGACGGTGCATTTTCACGATTGCAATAATGCATTTACAGCATAACATTGGGCAGTACCGCCAGCACCACCACTGGTGGCAAGTGCATTAAGTGTCTGCAGCGATCCCATAAATTAACGCTCAGGCAATTAGCATCAGTATGCAAAATGCTGTAATGGTCTTGCGACCTCAAAAGCTTCACATGCTCGTACATATTCGTACATGTGCCCATGCATATTTTTACATAAATTAATATCAGATGCCAGTCAACAGCTCAGGGACACTCTTTTCAACTACCAGCCGAACGTATCTATTGGCCGTTTCTGTAGTTAATTTGAGTGCCAGTGGACTTGCCAGAACTTTTTATTTATGCCGATAAAATGTTTGTTTTATTTTTTAAAATAGAATTAAAGTGAATATGCGCATTCTGGAAAATTAGCTCAATGCAGACTGCTGATTCGGACCTTAGCCATTACAGTAGGAAGTCAGTCGCAACCTTTCAAAATACGTCACTCTGCTGTTTAAATTTCAGTATCAATTCGTGTAGAAATTCGATTAAAAAAATAATCAAGACCGACATATTCGACGGGGTCCGGATACACACTCGACTGACAGACATCAACTGACAAGCTAATAATTTGTATCTCATAAAATTATTGGCCTGTCAGTTTCAATATCCTTCCGCCCTCAGATGTCTATACAATCTTACTGTCACTTTAGATAAATAAAATATATTTTAGTGAGGAAAATGTCATTAACACAATTGAAACTTTTTGGCAATACCTCATTCGTAACGGCCTATTCTGATGGTCTTTCCCAATGACGATTATTGTGTTTCGTAGTTCGCCTTCTTCTCCGATTGGCAAGCGAATATGACCGTTTTTGGCACGTTTTTCGTCAGATGAGCAGTTGCCTAGGCAATGCTTTAATTAATAGAATTTCTGTTAGTTCTGTAGTTAACTCAATTCGTTTTCGTTCAGTGCCACAATGCTGACATTCCGTTTCTTTGAATTCGCTTCGGTGAACCGACAAAAACAATTTACAGTTTTGTTCCATTTTCTTCCCATCAAAGGAACCTAGCAGCACTTGAGCAGCATTTAATTGGCATTCCAGTTTCTGAATTACAAATTCTTTAAAAATTTAAATAAGAAAAAAATGCAAATCGAAATAGAGGTACTCACATCACCGCATAAATTCCTTCAATTGAGGTTAGCAACAAAGTGCAAGAATGTATGAAAAAGCCTTTGTAAGGTCCTTTCAACAGTTTGGGACACTTAAAACTTGGTATTTTTTTATTGCATACCAAACGTAAATATTTACAAAACTTGTAGAAGGTATACGAAAATGTACAATATCGTCCTGTGAGTGACGGTAATTTCCTCATTCTAACTAAATTAGTTTGTTACCACGACTAAAGTATGTCTGATGGCAATCCATTTCACCCTTATAATGGAAATGAAAAATATTTGCGATATCTACTCATTCATTCATTCATTCATTCAGTAATTTATTGGTCAAGGTCAAGCGACGAAATTTTGCAGCCCTCTAGTAATGGTTTTAATTGCGAAAGTTCTATTATGCCTGGTTTCCACTGTCATATTTGCTGGCAACATAATCTGTCAACTACTGGCGACAATCCGAAAATCTACTGATGCCAAGAAATTTATTAATATGCTTGCATATATCGCCATACATATGTCTGTCCGTCTGTCTGACGTCGTTTTTTGCATTTGATTGGAAATTATGCCGGGAATAGAATAGAAATGGAGTTGGAACGGAATGGAGTGGAAATGAAAATGGACCGGAACAAAACGGAAATTGAACAACATTTTTCAATTGTTCATAAAATTACAGAAAAATTTGCTACTAGTAAATAATATCCCATCCGAGCATAAAGTATTTTAGTTGCAATCCAATAAAATTTTCATTCCTATTTTTCAAATGTTCAAAAAGATAAATTCAATACTTTGCCGAAATATTCCAAAATATCTAACTGCTTTATTTTTCTTAAATAAAGTGTCTGTACTGCATAGTCTTAAACGTGTTTTTGTTGTTTAGAAACTGAGTTTCTTATAAGTTATAACTAATGCTTATATTTTCTTTGCAATTTATTATATATGTAGGTATGTATATTATCGTGGTCCAAAATCGTACGGAGAACATTTTTTAGCCGCAAATCCCAAAAAATAGTTCCATTGGACGAGACAAAAATTCACAAGCAAATTTGAGCCTCCTAGGTATACATTAACACGTGCCATCGGATTTTCCCATACATATAAACTGTAGTTATGGGAAAAACTGGAGAACAAATCCGAAAAATAAACCAATAGACCTTTTCAAATTACAACAAATTACGACAACAACATTACAACAACAACATTACAACAACAACATTTCAACAACAAAATACGAACATTACAACAATAATAATAATAATAACAACATCAGGGATACTTGAACTGTATAGTTGTTGTTATTGAATAGTCGGATTTATCTTGTGATATATTTTATGAAATATCATTCGGATTTGTTCACGCAATATGTCATTTGAATCAAAATACCTTTCAAAAGTATTCAGAAACTCCGAAGATATCGAATATTTTAAATGCAATTTATCAAACTTCGACCTTCTGTAATATTTAAGCCAAAAGAGGGCGACCATTTTTTTTTAGAATTCGTTTTTGAGGGTAAAAATGCAAAAAAGTTTATGGGTCGTAAGCTAGACTTATACCTAGATTTATACCGACCTCAAATGAGTTCAAAAAGTGTCAGGAGTCCGAATCAACTAAATCGCACCAAAATTAAGGAGGCTCCCACACATAATGACAAGAAAAAGAAGCGAAGCTTTTTAAAGTTTTTTGAATTTTTCTTAGCTTTATTCGAAAAAAAATGTTTGGTAACACATTTTCCATCTTGTGCATCACCCATTATAGGTCGCTTGGAACCTTCTACTTGTTACTATTGACCAAAGAGGCCCACCTTTTTTTCTGGATTTGTTTTCCAAAAATGGAATTGTTTTATGCGGATTCAGTTTATTTTGGATCACGCTAATGTACATACATATATCTCAACAAAATTTTACAGAAACTCTTCAAAAATTCCACAGCAATTAAAATGTTTTTGTTTTAATAATTTTGTTTTGACTATTTTCGTATTGTTGTTGTTGTACATAATGTATTACACACTTGTATGGTGATCTTACGGAGATGTTTGTAATCAGTAAAATCTAAGATTCCCTTAAAACATAAACTTAACTGCTCATTATGAAATCAAAAAAAAATTTACCGCGACGAGATTCATTAAGCCGTAATCTGAGAAATATGTTTCTGTCTGTCGGTCTGTATATGCATATCTGTATGTATGTGGCACTCTGCTGCTGGTATGTCTTCTGATTTCCGTCATTTTACCTGCTGGTTTGGTTTGGTTTAGTTGCGTTCGTTTAGATGCTCAGATGTAAGTTCCACTAGCAACCAGCAGCTGCTGACTTTTCTGATCTTCGTGTCCAATGGTATTTGTGTGTTGGGATCACATTTAATTTGTGTACAATATCTTTGGTACGTTTGTGCGACGACCCATTGTTATAACTTATAACATTTGGCAGGTAAAATTTCGAGTTCAACATTTAGTTTGTAATTGTTGATGTTCCTGTGCAAGATAATTAAATATCAGAGTTTTGGCTATTGCAGCTCCTAGTTGGTTGCATGATCTTAATTGAAACTCAAAAATAGGATATTTTTATAGAGTTTTGTTATTATGTATTTTCAACCAAACATGTTTTTGTCTTTCAGGGATCTTCAAGGCAATAATATTACCGTGATTTTCGAATCTGACTTTCAACGATTGACCAAACTGAGAATATTGTAAGTATCTCTTAATTTTAAAAAAATTACTGGTATTATAAACAATTTCGGTGTTTAAGTGATAGATGTAGTAAGTGTAGTACGGGTCACTGATCAAGTCGCTGATCCGTGGTCCGAAAAATTAAGGACCCAATTTTTTCAGATTTATAAAAAGATTTCAAAGAGAAAAATAATTTTTACTGATGAAATGTATTTCTGAAAAAAAAATTATTTTTAATATCTTTGAAATTCAGTATTTTAGTTTGTTTGGTTTTCCAAACCTCCCTCCTTACAAATACTAAAAATAATTCAAATACTCAAAAATGATTTAAATTTAATATTGACGTTGATAATTTTCCAGGCAATTGACCGACAACCAAATCCATACGATTGAAAAGGGTGCGTTTCAGGATTTGGTATCATTGGAAAGGCTGTAAGTAAACCATCCTTTATTTTACTCTTTGCATGCTTTGGCAGAAAATATACAACGAAGTGATTCAAGTAGTATTTGGTTATTATTTCGGTAAAAACTAAATAAATTAACCGACTTTCTTCTAATTTTACCAATGATGATTTCTAATTTAGTTGTTTGTTCTTTTTACATTTGTTTACTTCTTTTGATTTTCGTTTATTTTGTTTTTTGTATGTTAAATTTGGACGATTTGGAATTTCTGCACGCAATCATTGCATCTTTTACCACTCTACAGACGCCTTAACAACAATCGACTAAAGGCAATCCCTGAAAACTTTGTGACAAGTTCAGCGAGTCTTTTGCGATTGTAAGTAGAAGTCGAGTGATTTGCTTATTTATTTATATAGAATTTCAATGAATCTAGTATACGATAAGTATATATTTTAAGTTTACCAGTAGCATTAAGTAGCGTAGAGATTGAGATAATTCGTTATACTTAATTAGTTTCCATCAATCTTGACTAAATGACCTTATTGAAGAATGGCTGCTGTATTGATTTCCTCTTTGTTAGGGACATTTCGCACAATGCCGTTTCCACGGTGGGTCGTCGGGTTTTCAAGGGAGCACAATCGTTGCGTAGTCTGCAGATGGACAACAATCAAATCACCTGTATGGACGAGCACGCGTTCAAGGGGCTCATTGACTTGGAGATACTGTGAGTATGCCGGCTTAGTGAAGATCATGTATTCACAACGTATGAATAGATACACATACTCTTAATACAATATGTCGTGATTTAACACAGGCCAATTGTCAATTTGCAATTGCATCCAGGCGAAAGAAAGCCCATCAATAATTCATTTGAATTCGTATTTCGGGATCGTTGCATTACTTGCATTTCTTTCATTTTATTTGCAGCACGCTCAACAATAACAATTTGACATCACTGCCTCACAATGCATTCAGTGGTCTGGGACGTTTACGCGCACTCCGCCTATCAGACAATCCATTCTCCTGCGATTGTCATTTATCCTGGCTGTCGCGTTACCTACGCAGTGCTCCGCGACTCGCCCCTTATACACGCTGCCAGTCGCCGTCACAGCTAAAGGGCCAAAACGTGGCAGACCTGCACGATCAAGAGTTCAAATGTTCAGGTAGGTTCGGTTCAATTTTATTTGGTTTGGCTTAGTTTGTGGCTTAGTGAATCGGGTTCGGGAATGGGAATGGGATCGGATACGACAACAACGTTTTCAGTGCAATTGCAACAACGATGATTAGCCAAAAAAAGACAAATAGCCAGCAGCAAACTTTGCAAACTCTACCAAATACAAAACACAGACAAATCGTGAATTGGCTCTTGCACAGTATCGTGTGGTAATATTTGGCTGCATGGATAAAAAGAAAGGCACAGGCAGGCAATAACTTTAGCTAAGAAAAAGTGACTCATCTGGAATGATCAATCATGGCCAGAGCTTCACTTCTGTAGGTGGGTTGTGGGTTTTAATTAGTAGCGGCTTAAATTATAAAACCTGATACCAAGGGCCGAGCAACTCAAGCACGTCACGTATTTAAAACAATATTGATCTCAAAATCTGCTTGCACAGATCCTCACAGCGAGCCACCTTGGAATGCATGTCTTCGGAATAGATAGCTTAAAACTGCGAGCTTCAAGTGCTCTGCGTCAATTCGTGTTCGTCAGTGGAAACGAAACGAGTCTCCTTATTGTTTATGAAGATTCCATTTCGAGATTAGGTGCGCGCACTTTCAGATGGACGGACTTCGGCTTCACAGAGGAATACATTTTCTGTGGAAGGCGGTTTGATCATGGCAGGTTTCAGCGTATTTCCAGCCTCCACCAATCAAGTAAACTGAAGTCGACATAAGAAACAAAACTTTGGCTAAGATTTCATGTTCCCGTTTCGTTGTCTGTGTGTTTGCTCCAAGCGCGCGGAGTCAGTGGCGATCACTTGCACCTACATTTTAGTACATACAGATCGGCGTAGCGTAGTGGTTGATTAGAATTATGATGGTATAATTTCGACCCCGAGGTATACAATTTGGGTTAGAGAGTGGTGGGTCGATTAATGTTTGGAGAAACGCGGTGGCTGCCTCCATGCTCCACGGTAGCTGAAATCTTCAGTTTGGGGGTTTGCTTTTGCGCTAGCCTTGAAAGTTTATCACATCTGCATTGTTTCTTGTGTGTGTTTATGGTAGAGTATTTGGGTATAGGAGAATACTAAGCAACACATTCTAACGTGTTTTTCATAGCATTTGAACAAGTCCAGCAACCTTTGCATTGATATTTGCAGGGCTCACAGAACATGCACCCATGGAATGTGGCTTGGAAAACAGCTGTCCGCACCCCTGTCGCTGCGCAGATGGCATTGTTGATTGTCGTGAGAAGAGCTTGACGAGTGTTCCCGTGTCATTACCCGACGACACAACGGAACTGTAAGTACCAATAGGACTTCTGTGGAGTATTCGATATTAATTAAAAATTCATTTATGGCAGACGATTGGAGCAAAACTTCATCACGGAGCTCCCACCAAAGGCGTTTGCCAACTTTAGACGATTGCGTCGTATTGATTTGTCCAATAATAACATCTCACGAGTGGCGCACGACGCGCTGAGTGGCCTCAAGGCGCTCACCACACTGTAAGTATTTGGTTAAATGAACAACAAATTTCAGTGACAAAGAAAACGGGAAAAAAGAACATTGACGACAACAACAACAAAATTCTGTGGCGATTATGAACGAAGAAAAAACGGCTATGGCAATGGTAACAAATGAAGTGCACTCCTATTTTGCCGGTGGTGTATGACGATAATCGGCCAACGTTAACTGCTCCATGAGATATAATCTTACGTGACTCTTTTGTGTTGGCAAAGTGGCCACAAGTGCGAACTTCTCCCGCCAATCTTAATACCACATACGCTTGTGGCGTACTCCTCCGCTCCCAAACAGGTTTTCTCTTTTCTTTTATTTTTTTTTTTTTTTGTTATGTGCTGGTATTTGTAGTCATTATTTACGACGACTCGAAACTGTGAAAATATTTCGCATGCTGTTGCCTCGCAGTACTGCCACTCCTGTTGCACTTATTTTTTTTTTGTTTCGCCCACATACTTGTATATAACACGTTATTTTTTGTTGTTCAAATTTCAGCGTGCTCTATGGCAATAAAATAAAGGATTTACCCTCTGGAGTATTTAAAGGACTCAGTTCGCTGCAGCTACTGCTGTTGAACGCCAACGAGATCTCGTGCATACGCAAAGATGCCTTCCGTGATTTGCACAGCCTGAGTTTGCTATCGCTCTATGACAACAACATCCAGTCACTGGCGAATGGAACCTTCGATGCGATGAAGAGCATTCAGACACTGTAAGTAATTTAAATGCAAATTGTTCTCTACAAATGCTCTTCGCAGAAGCACCATTGACATCTTCGAACATTTATGAACAATGACAATTAGGTGATGTAATGTGAGGAAACTCTTGTCTTGGGTATTAATCCCCTCGAGAGCTTTTAGTCTTTTGTTATTATTCTTGTTTGTATACAAAACCAGGTCTCACCAGCAGACTAATGTGCAATGGAAGTCAGATAGTGACATCAAACGCACCACCTTCATAAAGAATCTCTAAATCAAATGTGTAGCTCCAGTTCCAGCCTTCCTCAGTCCCTCGTTGAAAATCTTTACCCCAGTATTCGAAAATTTTAGTTGAAAGAACTGAAGGCGTGGGAGCAACGGCGCCGCAAGTTGAGCATTATCCTTGGTTTGAACAGCATTTGTTTGGTGTAGTACGAGTTGAGCATTACTCGTATTAAGTCGCGAAAAGCGCCTCAAGAAGCACACATTTCGAAAGATGACTGTTTCGTGGCTTCTTGCTCTTTTGTGTCACAACGCACTTCGGCTACATATTTATTCTTAATTCTTTACAAATTCCTCGTTGCATTTCTGAAACTTCTTTGTGCTCTGTTACTCGCCCGCAGGCATCTGGCGAAAAATCCTTTCATTTGCGACTGTAATCTTCGCTGGTTGGCCGACTACTTGCACAAGAACCCCATCGAGACAAGTGGTGCCCGCTGCGAATCGCCGAAGCGGATGCATCGACGACGCATTGAATCGCTGCGCGAGGAGAAATTCAAATGTAAGTACTCGCCAAAGTTTGCAACGTCATAGTTTTTTGCGTCTTATGCAAAATCACTGATGGAATCCAAGAATCTTGAAAGAAAAATGCTTCTCCTCATTGTATTGAAACGACAACGACTATGTCGAAGAAAAAAAAGAAACTGCATTCAATGAACTTTTCTTTAACATTTCGTATATGTGATCTTTAGGCTCTTGGGATGAAATGCGCATGAAGCTGTCGAGCGAGTGTCGCATGGATACCGAGTGTCCCTCCATGTGCCAGTGTGAAGGCACAACTGTCGATTGTTCCGGACGCGGTTTGAAGGAAATTCCACGCGATATCCCCCTACACACCACGGAACTGTAAGTTGAGCGCTAGCCGCCTGTTGAAAGCCACTTCGATAAATAATTGTTTTTCAGTCTACTAAACGACAATGAATTGGGACGCATCAAATCCGATGGTCTTTTCGGTCGCTTGCCGCATCTGGAAAAACTAGATCTAAAACGCAATCGCATCTCTGGTATTGAACCGAACGCTTTTGAAGGAGCTTCGCACATACAGGATCTTCAACTAGCTGAAAATAAGATAAGCGAAGTCTCAAATAAAATGTTCCTTGGATTGCACCAACTAAAAACTTTGTAAGTTGCCCTACGACGAGAAAATTTGTGTGTGTGTGTTTCTAAAACCAAATATGCATTTTTAGGAATTTGTACGACAACCAAATCTCCTGCGTCATGCCTGGATCATTCGAATTTCTCTCATCACTTACCACTTTGTAAGTACACAAACAATTTTCCACTTTCTTTCAAATCAGACTACTATTACCATTGGAGCAGATACACAGTCGCCGAAAGATAACACTACGTTGCAGTGAAATAAAGCTTGGTTCATGTGGGAGAACCAGTCTAATGAAATAATTGCATACGAGTTTTTTCAAATAAACCCCCAAACTCTGAACATATATGTTCGGTCCTATAGGACCCAACAAAACCTATTATCAGCGGACAAACTAGTTTTTTAAACGATCAAGTGGGTCTCCGTACAAAATAACAAAAAGCGAAAAGGTTCCAAAACCACATATAAATGGGTCAAAGTGGCGTCCTGAGACCAAATTTGTTATGTTTGATGTCATATTGTGTGAGGGTACCCAGTTAAGCTTCGGCATAGCCGAAGATTGTTTACTGTCTAGTTTGGTCCTAAGTCCAGATTTTTTGGTGTATAAAAAATTCCTGGTATACAATTTTTTTTATTTTTCTAGGTCTACATTGTGCATTGTGTGTCGCACCAAGTTCTGGGATTTTACTTCTTTTTTTTTTGTAACGTGGTGTAATTTAAATTTTTTACTGGCCACGCTAGAAGCAATTAATTACTGTTTTATTGTATAAATTGAGTAGATTGCGTTCAGAAATAATTTTATCAGAAATGGGGTTAATGGGTTTGATTGTTGTAGTTGAACTGAGCTGTAAACAGTGGTGATGGCATCAGCAGTGGCTCTCTACACACTGGAATCAGTGGGCTCTCAAATCAAATTCAAAACATCACTAAAATGATTCAACTAATTTAATTGAACTCCAATTATGGAGAGTGCGAGAACGCGCGGGAACCGCTCTGCACAGGCATTAAGTGTCTTTGCAACGCAGGGCATGCTGCGATAACAATACCTTCTAAGTCGTCCCAATTCCAATTTACGAACATCCCCGCTACACGTATGTAGTTGTGTGTACGTGCATGTTTCCATTGGCTTCGATGATTTAATTAATTGAAATTGAGTTCAATAAAGAGAACGCTGAACACAAGCGATGCGGTGTGATGTGCCACCATGTAGTGGTATTAGTATACAACTTGTCCCTTATGTTGGAAAATATTTTTTTAAAAATGAATTTTGTTGGCAAAATACATTCTTGTTCTTGATACTGGTGTTTCATTCAACTTGTATAGTTTTGTGATTGAATAAAATTCCTGCACATTTTCCCAATGCAATGAATATGAGAGAATTTACGATGCTGCCGACATTGGCCAATGGAGAATGCTTTTGTTGAAGCGGCACAAAGACTTTTTCCGCATTTCTTATCATAAATATTCAAATTCAATAAGCTCGGCACCAGAGCTTGGCAGATAAATGAGGTTTTCATCACAGCACACAATGAATCAATTGCATTGCCATCGTTGCAGCGACAGTTACTGCTTGCTCCAGCTTTCCATGGTCCTTTGTAAGGTTTTGTATTCCTTCTAATTTGTAACATTCTGTTTTTCCATCTTTTTTACTACACAGAAATTTGGCTTCGAATCCGTTCAATTGCAATTGTCATCTGGCTTGGTTCTCGGAGTGGTTACGTAAAAAGGGTCTGATTGGCGGTGCGGCACGTTGCGCCTCACCATCCAAAGTACGTGACGTGCAAATCAAGGATTTGCCACACAACGAATTCAAATGCACGTCGGACAACAATGAGGGTTGCTTGGGCGATGGCTATTGTCCGCCAACATGCACATGTACTGGCACAGTCGTCCGCTGCTCACGCAACCAGCTAAAGGAAATTCCACGCGGTATACCAGCAGAGACATCGGAACTGTACCTTGAGTCTAACGAGATCACAATGATCCACTTGGATCGCATAAGGCATCTCAAGTCGCTGACCAGATTGTGAGTTGACTTTAATAGCTGGAATTTCCACTGGAATTTTAACTTAAATTTGTTTTGCTTTATTTCGCTTCCGCTCCGAAACAGGGATTTGAGCAACAACCAAATCACAATTCTTTCCAATCACACCTTTGCCAACCTCACAAAACTCTCCACACTGTAAGTATTAATGAGTGAATGCATGAATAATAAAAGGTATTTATTGGGGACAAGGGTCGCTTCAATTTTTGTGAACGTAGCAGTATTATGTGTGATAAATTTAACTCGTGAAACTGCAGTCATTTTTCAGCTTTGAGTGTTAAGAAAAAAGAGGAAATAACCAAACACTCGACACAATTTCTCCGGCAATATAATGATTTGTATGTTCAAAGAGATAATTCGTGTTTCTACACTAGTTCAATTACGACGACTGCGAATAGTAAAGGGTTAAATGTAATTTGATGTTGTGTGCATTTTCGTAGCTAAAGCAGATCACTTTGTCTTCAGTATTAGCATAACTTCTCTCTTTCGAATTCCATTCGAATAATGTTCTTTGTATTTTACAGTATAATTTCGTACAACAATCTGCAGTGTCTTCAGAGATATGCTCTGGCCGGTCTGCACAATCTTCGTGTGCTATCATTACATGGAAATCGTATTTCAATGCTGCCCGAGGGGTCGTTCGAGGACTTGAAATCTTTGACGCACATGTAAGTTTCTTTAGCATCGATTAAACAAATGGAGCTAAACTAAGACTTTTATGTGGACATTTTTAGTGCTCTTGGTAGTAATCCATTGTATTGTGACTGCTCATTGAAATGGTTCTCTGATTGGATCAAGCTGGACTACGTTGAGCCTGGCATTGCTCGCTGCGCCGAACCGGATTATATGAAAGACAAACTGATTCTATCGACGCCATCGCATAATTTCGTCTGCAAGGGAAAAGTGAGTAGTGAAATTCTGGCCAAGTGTGATGCTTGCTTCACACATCCCTGCCAAAACAATGCCAAGTGTATACCGTTGGCGCAGCGTGACTATCAATGCCTTTGCCAACCCGGTTACCACGGAAAACATTGCGAATTTATGATTGATGCATGCTATGGCAATCCATGTCGTAATAATGCCACTTGCACCGTACTCGAAGAAGGACGCTTCAGCTGCCAATGTGCTCCAGGTTATACAGGAGCTCGTTGTGAGACAAACATCGATGACTGCTTGGGAGAAATCAAGTGTCAAAATAATGCCACCTGCATTGATGGCGTTGAGTCGTACACATGCGAATGTCAGCCCGGATTTACTGGTAAGTGACGATTGAAAAACTCAATAGACGGGCCATTATATTAAGCACACATTTTTGTTGTAGGTGAATTTTGCGATACGAAAATAAATTTCTGCAGTGAAGACTTCAATCCGTGCTCGAATGGTGCAAAATGTCACGATCACTTTACTCATTATACCTGCGAATGTATGCCTGGCTTCCATGGGGTCAACTGTACGGACAACATTGACGATTGTCAAAATCACATTTGCCAAAATGGTGGCACCTGCATCGACGGCATTAACGATTATGTATGCAAATGTCCCGACGATTTCACTGGAAAATACTGTGAAGGTCACAACATGGTTTCAATGATGTACCCACAAACGTCGCCTTGCCAAAACCACGAATGTAAGCATGGTGTTTGCTTCCAACCAAATCCCTCGGGCTCGGATTACCTTTGCAAATGCCATCCAGGGTATACAGGCAAATGGTGTGAATATCTCACAAGCATTAGTTTTGTGCACAACAATTCATTCGTCGAAATGGAGCCTCTACGCACCAAGCCGGACGCGAATGTGACAATGGTATTTAGCAGTTCGGAGCAAAATGGGATACTCATGTATGACGGGCAAGATGCTCACTTGGCGGTGGAGTTGTTCAACGGGCGGATTCGAGTTAGCTACGACGTGGGCAACTATCCCGTGTCCACTATGTACAGTTTCGAAATGGTAGCCGACGGCAAGTACCACTGCGTTGAACTGCTCGCGATTAAGAAGAACTTCACTCTTCGCGTTGACCGTGGCCTAGCCAGATCGATAATCAACGAAGGATCGAATGATTACCTAAAATTGACGACCCCCATGTTCTTGGGTGGAATTCCTCCAGATCCGGGACAGCAAGCCTACAAGAACTGGCAAATTAGAAACCTCACCAGTTTCAAAGGCTGCATGAAAGAGGTTTGGATAAATCATAAGCTGGCAGATTTTGGAAATGCTGCTAGACAACAGAAAATAACACCAGGATGTGCTCTACTCGAGGGTGAAAATGCTGAAGACGATGAGCAAGATTTCATGGACGAGACACCGCACATCAAAGAAGTAAAGTGTTTTTAAACATTTGCAATGAGAGTATATATAATTTTATGTTTCCTTTCTTGGAACAGGTCGACCCTTGCGAAAACAACAAGTGTCGCCGTGGAAGTCGTTGTATACCTAATCCCAGCTCTAGAGATGGCTATCAATGTAAATGTAAGCAAGGCCACAAAGGCCGCTACTGCGATCAAGGTGAGGGCACTACAGAGCCCCCAGCAATTACTGGTATTGAAATCATTTTCTTCTATCATTCATTTTTATTCAAAACAATCTATTTAAGATAGGCATAATTTGCACTGAAAGCATCTAACCTACAAAGTAGACTTATCACCAATTATCTTCCTACAAAAGATTCGTATTTACCCCACAAGCCTTTTTTTAATTGAGAATTATTTCCCACCACTCTATTGAATCCACAACTACGTGCATACTTTATAATTTGTACATATCTACTATTATTGCATGTACATATATGTAGAATCCTTCAAATGTTTGATATATGCACGATACTCGATACTTCTGTAATTAGTGTCAACACTAACCTATAATTAAATTTTTTATAATTTATAGTGGCCTCTACTTGTCGTAAGGAGCAGGTTCGAGAGTATTACACAGAGCATGATTGTCGTTCGCGACAGCCTTTGAAGTACGCTAAGTGCGTTGGTGGTTGCGGAAACCAGTGCTGTGCGGCAAAGATTGTTCGAAGGAGGAAGGTGAGTTGAGTTGAAATAAAAAGATTCCGTGATGTCGACGTGACGTCGATGATGACGACAGAAAGCCACGTTTTTTAATTGGCTTAAAATGTTAAATGTACTATGTTTCGTTGCAGGTTCGCATGGTGTGTAGCAATAATAGGAAATACATCAAGAATCTTGATATTGTACGTAAATGTGGATGTACAAAGAAATGCTACTGACTGAAAGATGCGACTACCCAATTGCAGAATAGCAGCTTAGATGTAAATTTAGAACAACATAGTAATATCACCAATTTAAGTATATATTCTAGTAATATTAATTATAGAAATAATAGAAGTAGAAGTAGTTTAACAGACAAAACATTAAATGCTAATATTAGAGATAAGGAAACATTTGACCAGGAGAAGAAAGAAGGGGATAGTGACGATCATCCTGAAAGTGAAAGTGAAAGTGATACTAGTGCTAGATTCAGAATACAGCGCGAAGGAGGCGATAACGCAGACGAAGAACGAACGCTGGGCACCGATGATGACGCAGATACCGATTATGAGACTGACGAGTACAGGTCGGAGGAGGGAGGTACAGAGCGAATGCAATTAAATCCGAGTACGGATTTCTACGATGAATATGCGGAAGATGATGATGATGGATTTTATAATGAGGGAAATGACAAGGACAAGGACGAGGACAAGGACGAGGCGGATGCCGAATCTCTGCCTGAGGCAAAGAGTTTGGTTCAGCCAGTCGAGGAGGAGGAAGAAGATATGGGCTATGACGAGGATGACGAGCGCATCGCTATAGCCGTCGAACGGCCAAAAGAGTTGCGCCCGGCACATGCAGATGCAGATGACAAGGATTTCATGAATGAGGAGGGCAGTGGCAGCTACGGACGAACAGCATTAAATAGGTACAAAAGTAACGTTAATGATAATAGGTTTAGACTAGATTACCTACAAAAATATCATAAAAAACAACAGAAATTGTTGACAGAAAGCGCTAATACAGACGAAGTTGACTTGCGAGAAAGTAGCGGCAATTTTGCTAACGATGATGAAGATGATGATAATGACGATGAAGACGATGATGATAGCGAAAGCGATGAAGCTGGCGATGGCTTCTTTAATTCAAAACATAAATCCGGCAACCGTTACTTCCGAAAAAACACAAATGACGCTATTAAAATAATTTCAACCCCTTTGGGAAAAGTGGGTATTGTGTATCAGCAGACGCCAACGCAAGGTGATGACAAAAAGTCGGATAGCTCCGATAAAAAGTCCACCTCATTTACGGATTTTGATGCTTTGTCGCCAGATCCGGAAAGCAGTCATCGCTTAGCGTCTTCTCATCCGAAGATTACACCGGTCTTAACACCCGATGGCAAGGTTGCGCTGCTTTATCGCGGCGACTCCGAGAATTCAAAATATGAGCCAATTCGCAATCTGACACACAAGTTCAACAACAAAAACGACGCAACAGACAATAAAGCTAGTGCTAAAAACAATAAAGATACAAAATTAGATTCATTCGACAACGATAGGAGCGAAGACGACGATTCGACAGATTCAGAAGACGAAGAGGACACAGATACTCACTCGAACAATAGCAATAGTGACGTGCACGACAATACAAACACAAAGTCCAATAACGTAGAGTCTGGCTCAGTTCCCCACCACTTTCCTGCTGTAGCGTCCACTGAGAGTACTTTCATTGTCCGCCCAACGGATTCAGTACTGCCCATGATCAATCGGCCACTCTCCGAAGTCCTGGGCATCAAAAAGAACCAATTCAAGCAGTTCCGAATTAAAGACACTCCCACGACTACCACCACTGAAGCCAATCCAAGATCACTGGTGGGCGGTGCGGCCCTTGATAATTCAGACACAACGACACTGCACTTCCTTACAAAAGTCAATTTAGCCGATTATCCCACTTCCGCTCGTACACGAAATCTTGACTTCGATTTTAGTCGTGATAACACAATGCTGGACGAACGTACGCGGCATAAAGAGCAACAACAACTGCAGTCACAAAACGGCGGTGAGACCAGCGAAATGAATGAAAACAAAGTGAATACCATCGCTAACGAAGAGGTCCTCTCGAGAACGGAGGTCGTCAATCTGGCCATAATTCCTCACTTCGATGAGGAACTGGAGAGATTGCAACGCGAGAATCGGCGACACCACCGTCAGCGACATCGTCACAAACAAACCGAAGAGGACTTGTCGGGCGTTCATTGCATCATGCAGGCCATGATGGGCATTGCAGCCATATCGACCGTTTTCGGCATGTTGGGCACGTTCTTCAAACAGCGTATTCTCGACCAAATCCGACTGATGCACTGGTAGTACAACAAGGGTATTCGATTGTCCGGCGTCCGACTGCAATTGAATACCCCCCAGGGTCTAATACATCATTTCATGTTCATTTTCATAGGTCACATCTAATATTTATGCTCTATACTACTACATACATACTATATACAACAAGTACATACATATAACTAACTATACATACTTACTATAATTGTGTACTCTTATGCTGGAAGGCACAAAAGGTTTGACAACTACGAAATATATATAAACCTGCTAATCTCTAATATTTAGTGCAAGCTACCCAGGCGATATTTACGCGAAAGCGATAGTAGCATAGCCGTTCATAAATCTATTAAATATGGACTATCGAATTTAGTGTCATTTTCAAGAAATTACAAATTATCCAACTAACGAACTCCACTTCTCTTTCACGGGTCTCTTAAATTGAATGTCTATATCTGTACACAAACCAAAAGACTCCAATGAATGTCTGCCCTATTCGCTGTCCACGCATGCCAGCCCACCAATCCATTTGATGGTTATTCCCCTAGAAGTCATCATCGTAGTGTTTGGTTTGTCAGCAATAATCCATGCACACACTCGCACACACAAGAACAAAGATTTAAGCTTTAATTACTCGAGTTATATAGAACCCAATGTAATGTCATCGTCTCCCAATGCAGTCAAATTAGTCGCACTTCTTCTTTCCCCGCTCATTCCGTAGAGGCACACTATCCTGTAGTTGGCAATAGAACATGGTTTTTTTCCTGTAGATAGAAAGGAGGACGTCCTTGCCACGCCCCATTGTAGAACTTCTGGAATCGACTGTTTTAAACAAATGAATTCAACAAACAATAAGAATTGAACAAATTTTATGTAATAACATTTAATTTTTACACATAGTAAAGTAAGAGACCAAAATAAAACGAAATCGAAGAACCCAAATTTTTACTAGATTATAAACAAAAGCAAAAAGTATTTATTTAATTTTATATAAGAATGAACAAACAAACAAACGAATTTTTCAACAAAAAAGCGTTGCAAAATAATTAGATTTTAGCAAATTAAATGGTGAAACTAACATCTAAGCTGGGTAGTCGCATGTAAATCTAACATTAATACCAACTAAGTTAAACGTAAACCAATTGCATTTAAAACTACTAACGATACATATTTAAAATTTGAATTATGTGTAAAGTGTTTTAACTAATATATTTATAGTTTAAATGTCATTTATGATTTGTAAACAAATACCCTTTATGTATATTATGAACTAATTATTCCTTATAAATACTATATATTTGTTTTGTATCAATAAAAAAAAGAAACAATCACGAAATATTTATAAAATGTGTTCGAATATTGTTTTCAGCTGTTCAGTCCGTTACATAAATTATTTACGGATGTAATTTTTTATTTGGAAAAAGTTTGCTTTTTTTTTTAAAATATGTGCTTAGTTTTTTCCGAATTTCCATATATGTATGTATGTATAACAGCAGCTGCATTTATTTATATTAGGCAGTTATGTATTTACATAACTTATGGAAATTCGTGACCGACGCGACTAAAATTAAAAACAAATAACAGTTTTCTGAACAAGGAGAATTGCAAACCTTTCAAATGTGAGATGTGAGACGTAAGAGAAAATTTAAATATTAAATAAAATTTGATTGTATGTCGCTTATATTTAATAGAGTTTTATTTCTTAGTAAGAAAGGGCTGATTACAAGTAGTAAATTCAATTAGAACTGCCCACTCTGAACGTTAATTTCTTCCTGTGAGTTTGATGTCGATCCTCTCCTCGACAGCTAATAGGGTGTCGAATGTGTCATTTCAGTGACATATCAGGCAAACGTAACAACATTTCTGCTAATTTCACAAAACATTATCCTGGTATCAAGGAAGTTTATCTATCCATGCATCTCTTTCTTCCACACATGTTATTCGTTTCCTTTCGCATCCTTCTCGCTGGGTACTAACAATTTCACCAGTTTCAAAACATAAAATAATCTATACAACTCTGATAACTTGACATTTTATTGGAAATAGTGTTACCAACTTGGCATTTTTCCAAACCATCTGACTACAGACTATTAGGTTTGTTCGGGTACAGAAAATTATTAATAGTTATTAAAAATCTTGCAAAGGAGAGAGGGCACCCTGACATATCGACATTTTTTTGCAGTAAGGCCTGGTTTTCCTTATGTCATCAATGGCGTTTATTGTCAGTTAAGTGAAAACAGGTTGGTATTTCATTATAAATTTCACGAACTGCTGTAAAATATGAGAGAATGTATATCGCCATTGATTTTAACATAATGAAAACCACGCTTAAGACAAGAATTTTCCAATAACGGCGCGTTTGGCCATGTTTTTGTGCAAAGATCTATATCGTTTTTTTGGGTGTTTTTTCCATGGTAATTTCTCCAGCCATGGTTTTACATAAACTATCGTTTTTTAAAAGTTGGCAACGCTAAATATCAATTCAGTGCATTTTTCATTCTGCTTCGGTGGTTGTGTTTTGACAAAATAATAGTAAAATAATATGGAACAGTAAGAAAATGAAGAAATTAAAATATAAAAAATAAATTTTTGGTCCGTCAATTGATCAAAAGTAAAAAAATGGTGCTACAACATTTGCAAATTGAATCAGCTACATACGAAGAAGGACAATTTTAATTTTCATGGACTGTCGCTGTTTCAGGTGAACTTTTATTAAATAGATTTAAACAATCAGTGAAAACATAGTACAATATTGTTCTTTGTCCCGAAAGACAAGAACTGGTTAGATACAATAGTAGCATTCCTATGCACGCGAAGAAATGGAAACGCAAAATCGTTATTCTTCTCCTTTGTTCGTAGCTTCTATTGCGAAATTCTAATAAACTCAATTCCGGCAAAAACTCAATTGTGGCTTTATAATTGCACTAATAATTCTCAATTAGAACCCACCTTTGTTGTTCAAAGTAATATAAAACCGCAACAAAAAAATTTCGAAATTCTACACATGACTATTTTGTATTTTGAAAAAATCTCTATTTTCCAATCAAATATTTTCCTCATACTGAAATATTCATTCAAGGTCGAGGACCCAGCTCGATCTATTGTTTTCAATGGCAAAGAAAAAAAACTACTAATTTTAGAGACACTGCAAGTTAGATTTTCAAAGGATGGGTCCTCCAGTTGAGCTTCACAAAAGAAGGGTTCTAAATGCATACTTCTCAAATCTGTTGACCACTTTGGTGGTATTATGATTATAATTTCAATTTAGAACAAAATAACAAATTATCTTCTCTTTTCACTAAAAATAGGCAAAAACCTGCAAAACAACCACAAGAACACTACAACGAGTACATTCGTCAAGAGTCCAGAGTTTATTGCACCAAAGAATTCCACCCGGAGCAGTGAGCGCATTTGCAAATCTGAAACAAAGAAGAAGCACGCCACCATGATCAGTGCTTTATTTTCGCGGCTAATAATGTGAGTACCATTCTTTTGCTATGCTTAGGTAGTAACAATCACAGAAAAGGTTTGCGTTTGAGCAGTTTAATTTGAATCACTGGCCTCCAAAAAATTTGGTTTTCTTCATTTTGTTTGCGGCTGTTGAGTTTAAGTTATCATTGAATCTGGCTGGCTACTTCCTACTTTCTGTTGCTTATTCGAATAGAAGTGAGGTGGCCTCTTGACTGACAACATGAACAACGTTTGCTATATGACTTTGCTATTTTGTGTGACTCAAATATCGCTACTGCTGCCGCGCTTTGGCAATGAATCAAGTACTGTTATGCGCGTTAATTAAACCCGAACTTTTGTCCAATTTGGCGAAACAACTTTGCCTTTTTAATGCACGCATTAAACTTATTGTGGCCGTGTTGTACCCAACTATTCGTTGTATTTGCTCCCATTTACAGTCGACATATTTGGTCACAAGAAGTATACATACTGACAAATCTATTAAAATCGTTTAGATTTTGTATTTGAAATTTCCCAATTTCGCATAATGCAAAGTGTAAATTAGAAACGGTGTTTTCATGCGGCACATGTGTAGCTAGATGTTTTTAAAAACCATAGAAATGGAGTTTGAAACGGCAAATAATTTTTGCTCAATTCCAATTTTACTGTTTTTCCTAAGTGTGTATAAATCGTACCGAAATGATTTTTTAGTTTTATACAACAAAATCCCGAACTTATCTATTAAACGGTGCATTTCTGTTTTTGAAAATTGCACAACATGACAAAGCGAGAACCCGCCACAAGACACATTTTTCGATAAGTCTCCTTGTTCCTACCTCTCAGACAAATTTCATCACTCCATCTAATGCCTAAAGAAAACTTATAAGTTTTTTTTTTGTACAAAATTAAATTTTGTAATTTAAACAAGCAGCACTATCGATTCAGGTATTGCATTATAAAAGGAAATTTAAGAAATTTATACATATATGTGTACTCATTTGCTATCTGTTTGTAGGGTATACAAACATAATAAGTCGGAGTGTTGCTGTTGTTCATTTCGATAGGGACTATTTCTTAATTCTCTTCCTAAGTAAGCGTCTTCGTTTCGTAGACTACGAACTACTTGTGGCTGCATCTGTTAAAGATTTTTCAATAAATATTTTTAGTCCATTGGGCAGACGAGTGAACAAAACGTTTGTTCGAATTCCCGCTCGAAATTGTCGCTATTTTTAAACATGAGCGTGTGCCTCTTGCAAAGTGAAGCAAAGAAAAATACATTCTAGCTGCGCACAATTGGGAAATTTCAGAAATTCTGAAACCAATTGAGTTCAGTTTGCAGTTTGCTGCTGCTCAATGCGCATTTCTGACGAATTCAATCTGTGAAATTTATTAGTTCGACGAAGGCATTTCGCTTGGAAGCATTTCTGCATGCAAAACTGGCGCTAATTGGCTGCTGTATATAGTCGATCGGGCGGTGGCGAAGGGAAAATGCATCGCAACGAGTACATGGGAGCTCCGATGTCGCCGTCTCTACAGGCTGCCTACCAACATGAATTGCTCCGAAGAAGCCTCTTACGTGGGTCCCCGAGCAGCGGCACGGACAAGCGGCGTCTGCATCCAGAGATCGAATCGAAACTATTACTGAACGACAGGCGCCATTCTCTTGGCACGCAACCTGATTTCCCCATTTACCCAAAGTTCGTCTACTCTAGTGGATACGACCCGGGCACCAGCGAATCACTTTTAGATTCCGAATATGACGATGTCGCTGCGGCGAACATGACGAATATTCTTTCGCATCGCGGTGCTCAAAGAGTCTTCTATGTCGATGGCGGCGAAGGTGTCGGGAACGCGACCGCATCTCCTGAACCACAAATCATTAACCGAGAAAGGGTTGTCCACAATTTGACAGTGCTGGGGCGTTTCCTGGAAATGATTCAGAGTTGGCCACTGCCGCGATTGTCCTTCACCACTGCCTGCATATGCTTCCTGCTGGCTATCTTCGTTTCACCACGATCGTGCGTTCAAACTATTCTTTTCCCTGCTTTCAGATTGTCCTTTGGTACACTGTATCCAGCCTATGCCTCATACAAGGCAGTACGCACAAAGAATGTCAAGGAATACGTGAGTCTATAAATAAATTCAACGCTGGAGCTGAGTTTCTTACACCCTGTCTTTCTCTTTGCCCTTAGGTGAAATGGATGATGTATTGGATTGTCTACGCCTTCTTCACATGCATCGAAACATTCACCGACATCTTTCTGTCGTGGTTCCCTTTCTACTATGAGGTAAAGGTGGTCATTGTACTGTGGCTGCTTTCGCCAGCCACAAAGGGCAGTTCCACGCTCTACCGGAAGTTTGTACATCCGATGCTCACTCGCCGGGAGCAGGTAGGTCTCGAATCTCAAAAAGTTGTTCCTGATTGAGTAGATTGTAACATACCAACTATTCGCAGGAAATCGACGAATACCTGAACCAGGCCAAGGAACGTGGCTATTCGGCCGTACTGCAGCTAGGCTCAAAGGGCGTCAATTATGCCACAAATGTCATTATGCAGACCGCACTCAAGGTAAATTATTTTCCGCACATCAGCAACTAACGCGTATCTCTCAATGGCAAGACGCTCCATCGCATCTCTCGCGCATTCGCTATATTTCTATGTCTCTAATGATTAATGTAATTTCATCGTTTTTTTTTTATTAATATTTAACAAATCACGAAATTCGTAATTGGCAAGACGCGGTCTTAGCACTGAGACCCAAACAGGAGCCAACATGATATCGCATGCTTATCCCCTTCATCTCACACCGTCTGCAAACAAGCTCGATTGAGGTGCGCCGCAGCGTTCATTGAATTAGTTCAGTCAAATTACAGCATAGACATCAAATGGGCCAAATCATTGGCCATCCCTTAGTTTTTGCATTTTGAATTGTTGGAATACTTAATTTTATCATTTTGTTAGTTTACCATTCTTAAGTCCAATTATGAATAAATTTGTCCACTTGTTTCATTTCGTCATTGAATTTTTTATTTTGATGGGTTCGTCTGTTGAGTTATATTCCATGAGAGCTAGTAAGCTAACCAAACGCCTCACTGAAATTGTTTAGGTTATGTTATCCCTCTCATCCCCTGTTATTATTTCTATGAGCTTTCCTTTTTACCTTTGTATTTATTTTTCTTTTCATTTTGATTTCTGATTGATCTCACGCATCAACGCATAAACCTAACAAACACTTGCACAAACCGCGCACTAACAGACAATCCAATACGGCTTCAATGCGGGCAATGATCCACGATTGCGTCTGCTGCCCACGTCTCAGTCCGACGACGCTATTTACGGGCGCAGTACAAGCGCAAGTGTCCACGACGAACAGGATGGTCGAAGTATGGAGGTACACCACTGGGTACCACGATCCAGCTCGTTGAATGCCATGGCCGCCATGCAGATGGAATTCTCTGAAGACGATGAGCAACTGCAAGTGGCCACCACCGACGAACGATTGATCGAAGACGAATTCAATGGTGCAAACACAAACGAGAAGGGCGCTGCACGCATTCGAGAGCCTCCTACCAGAAAGACCAAAACACGGAAATCTTCTGCAGAAGCACTACGTCCAAAAACCAATGCTAAGCATGTGACCGCCGCCACAGGGATACGACGCAGGCGCAAATTACGCGAAGCTACGCCCGACTTGGATGTCGATGTAGAGTAGCATGCCCCAACGAGTGCCTAAATCACAAAGGCCCACCACTATGCCGCCGATCTCCGCAATAAGAAATAATTGCATTTTAAACACTCGATTAATTAGACTATTTAGGTTGTAATCATGAAGAAAATAATAATCACAAGATACACGCTAACTTCTACTATTAACTTTAATCATTTTGTATTTCATGTTTTTTTTTCAATATACTTGTACCCTTTTTTTTTAGTACTTTTATAAAAAAAATGTCTGCGTTTCATTGTAACAATTTAATTTACATAATTCGACATATGTACAATGTAGCGAATTAACAATTGGTCACTAATATTTGGTCAATTGGTACGCACCATTGTTCAGTTGGTGTTTTGCTTGTCAAGCATTTTGCACCTACTTAACAAGTATATTCATAAACTTACTGTAGTTAGCAGCTTTTATGTAGACTATTTTCTTTCGTATAGGGTGGAGGCAACTTGGTGCAGACTCTTAGGCGCAGCTACAGTTTGAGTGACCTATCGGAGCCGGATGTGCATCGCACTCAGGACGAGGTAAGTTGTAACTACGCTAATGTGAAAATGTAACTTCAATCGAATATGTTCACAAGATCGACGATGTGTCTGTCGCCAGGCCGCAGCAGCGAGTATTGCGTCCACGCCTGCAAACTGCCGTGGGCCGCTCAGCCTCTGGTTCGCGTCACTCAACCGGCATGTATTTCACCGAAATGGATGTGGGCGGTAAAGGCGATTTCAAGTGAGCAATATTCTTGCACTGTCATATATTCGTAATTGCAATTTTTGTTCGGCTTTCACTTTTCAGCTACAACATTCGCTCTTCGGAGGATATCAGTTCGGGTTATTCAAGTGCTGAGCCCGTTTCCACTGGCTTAAGCAGAACTTCTTCAATGACAAATGCGTCTAAAGCACGCTTGAAGTCAAAACGTGCTGAGGTAAGTTGAACTTATACTAAAAAGATTCGGAATGGTGCCCTAAAATATCAAAATGTTCGCAATACGTACTTCACCAATTCACTCTATTCGACAGCCAAAACAATTCTGGGATGAGTATAGTGTCGTAAAGGCAAATCGGGGTCCCTAACTACAAATCTTTTCCTCGGACTCGTGATCAGCAAACCCGCTTACGACACTGTTCTAATCCCAGCATTATTTTAAAAGTTGAACAGTGTTATATTGTTTTAAATTTTCTACAGTTTTGAAAAAATGGACTTAACATGATTGTGCTCAAATTTAGATCAAAAAGGTACTACGACTACGTAGCAATTTGCCATCTTACTCGGATTCCCGAGATAAAGTAGTTTACAAATTAATTTTGTTCACGTTTTGACGTCCTTTTAAAGTCCGATTCTTCTCGACGTCTACATACAAATTGTATTAAAAGTTTGGCCTTTTGGGAGAAACTTTTGGTTTCTCCCCATTACTTTTGTTCCAATTATGTAAATTTTCCAATTAAGGTGATTTGTAATTGAAAATACCTATGTATGTCTGGCACCATTGTGCATGTTTCCAGTGCAGTTAAATGTTTACTCAAGTGGAAAATTCACGTTAGAGTAAACCAATCAATGGATTGTCTAGCATTTAAGCATTACAAGAAATTAGGTAAAATATTTCTATTGCGGCTAAATTTTCTCAGATGAACGGTGTGGATCCACAAAGCGCTCTGTTGGAACAAGCCTATTTTCCAAATGTGTACATGCCCGCCTCCATATTAGCCGATTGGAAAGATGAAGTTTTTTTGGAAAATGAATTATATTTCCAAAATGCCTCACTGCCGATTTCTGAGGCAAAGTCACAAGAGCCACTCATCATAGACAGAAATAGCCCAATTCCAATCGCAACTCAACCACCAACGGGACTAACAACGTTTCAAACAGAAATGTCAGATCCAATCATCGCCGGCAGCCACAGCGCAATGCCAACCACCCAAACGGAGCTAGCCTCCAACATTAAACTACCAGAGCAAGTCGATTGTGCAACTGCGACAACGCCAACACCACAAAATGAATTGGAATGTTGTGTTTACAATTTGGAGTCGAAAATCCCAACGGAAGTTCAGATCCATACGGAGCACGAATCGGACGATGATGATGAATTCTTGGATACAATATCAACCACTAGTGTGGAAATCGGCGAATCCCGAAACGCCCACGAAAGCATTAAAGACCAAGACTCCGCCTTGAAGGAGCCCGCAATCAGTCCAAGACAGCTCCGAGAGACTCTCGAGGATATAAAAGACACTTTTCGAGCCACAATTGAGGCTCCCCCTATTCAACCCAGAAGGAAGCAAGATGAAGTGGAGGAAAACACAATACGTCGATCACTTCCGCATAACAAAGGAAAGGCGCCAGCACCGCCTCTTCCGCCCCATCCACCGAAATCAGAGCAGCCAGCTAGTCCTGATGCGACCAGCCTTTCGTCCCTTTCCTCAATATCCTCTTCGCGAAGTACATCGCCATCAGCTTCAATGCGTAAAAGTATTTTCAAGAACATCAGATCGAACATATTTCGGCACAACACTAACAATAACAATCGTTCTACCAATTCTACTTCCGATCGTTCGGTCAAGAGAAGTACTAGTTTCAGCAGAGAAACCGAAATTTAAACCAACGTCCGCGCGTTTAAAGTAAGGATACAATCAAAAAGCAGCTTTATTAAGCGTTTGTTGGCTTGTCGTGCCTTGAACTTTTCACCCATGTTGAAGCCCTCCATAGCCATAATTAGAAACATTGCCTTCAGGGTAGCATTTGTCCCTTTTGCACCCCATGCAGACTAACCACAATTTAAAACGCTATACTAACAGTGAATCGCATCGGTACGACGGTCTTATATAGCGTGCATGTGCTTTTGTGTGATTTATTTGATCCATCCTTGCCAAATGTCTGTTAAAGTGTGTTTCCCTTTCGAATTTCAGGACAAAAGTATGTCAGCCAGTTGCACCACCTTGCCACGCAGCAAGAAGGCTGAGAAAGCTGCCGTTGCCGGTCCAGCCAAATCTCGAAACAAATCGGAGAAATGAAGAACGTTCTGAGTAGCAGCCGTGAGTAGCTCTCCAAAATGCGTGTGTTACCCAGAAACTTCCTAACTTGAGAACGTTTTCAAAGAATTTTCCACTTCGATGCAATTGTAAGCTTTGATTTGTTAAATTGAACCTCAAATATTATTTTCTAAGATTCCACTCAGCGGAACACTAACGTTTAAGAGCTAAACATATTGTAAGATATTATCAAACGAAACCAAACCAAATCATTGGCATACATTGCCAAATTTTTCGGATTAGCGTGCATCATTAGATTACTAACAAAGGATATGATATTATGATTATGTATTTGCAATTTTGAGATTTGTCCATTTACTCCTGATGACTTTTCCTGAAGACCAATCGCGGGTCCAGTGGAAAACTGAATGCTGCTCAAGTGTTGCTTTTACGGGGAGTGTGCTACTTTAATTTATTACTTTTGATTTCATGTTCCCACGTCTTATTTAGCTATACGTTATACAAACATTCTCCCATTTTACGTTCTTTGTTTTTATTAATTGGAATTGTGATTGCAAACCGTTCAGAACTCTCAACAATAACAGTGTGCCGAATTGCAAAAATGTCCTTCTTCTTGGCTGACATTTAACTTTTCTGATTGATTTTGGAGTCCTGATCATCTGGCGTCCTTGTTTTTGGTCGCTACCAGCCCGCTTCATCCCAGTTATTCGCAAACCAAATATGGAAGAAATGCAACATTTTTGATGTGATACTTTTTGGAATCGAATTTTAAAATTAGATTTTTACTTTTTTCTTTTTTATCGTAAAAATAAAACTTTGCTCATTAATCGTTGTATTTTGGTACGTAAAAACTAAACCAATTTAATTTTTAAATTTTAAAAAAAATTTGTTTTTCTCAAAATTTTAACAATCTTTTTTTTTTGGAATTTAAGAACAAATTTTTTAATTTTAAAGTTCCATAAAAACACAAACAACTCAAATTTTTTTATTTTTGCCCCTCAGAGGCCTACCAATAAGTTAGAATTATCTATACTGGGGATTCACATCGAAAATGCTTAATTTTTGCATATTTGTTTTTTTGCGAATAACTTTGAACGGGATGAGAGACACAAAAACCAAGGACGCCACAAAATCTATCAGAAAAGTCATATGCCAGGCATGGCGACTTTTGGCGGCACACTGTGTAATTTTAGATATTAACGTCGATTGTAAGTATTTGTGTAGTGGAGTAAAAAAATGTTTGAAATTATCGTAATTTAAAATAAAAATGTGTATCCTAATAAAACTTACTACAACCCGTTAGCTAATACAATTTAATCAAACTTGCATTTTACATTTCAACTATGATATTAAGGTAAGTATAATAATAATGCGAATGATGTTCAAGAATTCCATGAGTTGTGAGTCAATCGAATCACCTGTAGCTCAAAGGGGACAAATACTGTGTTGTCTTTAATTTGGATACTTCGTTAAATCGTTAGTTCGATCATTTTCAAAATCAAAATACACATGAAAAAGATGGTCGAATACCACTAATGATGGTTGAATATTTGAGCTGTGATGGGATAAGTTCGAGGATAAAGTGGGAGTTGTCATACGAGTGGTATTTACAGCAAAAACAAAATGTACATTAAGAAAGCCACCAACGAATTTACGAGCCCTGTATGAATACCCCTAATACTTCTATGTTACTATGGTAACATAACTTGTCTGTGTGAATGAATACCACTGATATTTATTTAATTTATCTTGCAATTCGTCTAGAAATAGTTTTCAAACATTTGTAAAATACCAGGCCACCAGAAATTTGCAGCAAGTGACTTTCTTTATTTCTCTGCCGACGCTGCCACATTTGGCTTGGCATGTTGAGCATAGACCACCCACTCACTACGTAGTACAGCCACCCACTTGTAATTCTCGTGGCATCAGTGAGCGAAGTGATCAGCAGAGAGAGAGAGAGAGAGAGTCTAATTGAGCCGCTCTTTTGCCAAAATGGCCGACAAATACGTCAGGACGGGATTATTACTAAAACGGATTTGAACAAATGAGGTCTTGAAATTTTTGGCTCGATGTGAAGACACGTGGCTCGTCCACTTTAACGAAATAAACAAACTTTTACTTTTCAGAGAGGACTTGAAATGGTTAAGCAAATGTACGAATCCACAAGTTCCTACTTGTCGCCAGCCAAAGTAGAAGTAATTGAAATACGATTCGACGGCTTCAAGTAGCGCAGAAAATTCACATTTATCCCAGCTTCAAATTGTGCTCAACAATCAAAAATGTGTAGGCAGTGACGACAAAATGTTGCACTGGTAAAATAATTGACCTTGACCTTGGAAGCGAAGATCAGGTCACTGCAGCAGAAACCATGTAGTCCGGGGAACACGAAAATCACATCGTGCGTTGCAGCGCAAAATCCCCTTGGTGGCTGGCGTTTTTTGCCGCTGCGATGACTGTACCTGCCGAGTAAAAGTGGATGGCAACAGCCGAGGAACAAAGACACAACGAGAAAAGCAAACCGAGTCAGCTGCCGAGCTGCCGTACCATGTGTTTGCAATTTGCAACACACATGGCATGATGAACTGTCGCACGCTCGCAGGGAACTGCGGCAATAACCTGAATTTGAATGAAAGCTAGCAGAAAAAGATGGCCACAAATAAAACAAGAGAAATTTTTTTCTCAAATCAGCAGCTCCAGTATTTTAATTTACAATTAAAAAACAATCACAGTGATATTTGAAATTTTATTCTGAAGGTTCGTGTTTCTGAGTTGGTTTCTCTGCTTTGCATTGCTCCGCTTGTCTCTCGGGGTTCTGTCTGGGGACTCGCGTCGTCGTCTCGCGTCCAGTTGATCTATCGATCCATCGTCGGGAACACAAAGGAGTTTTCGCAGTATCGATCTTCTTCTTCTTCTTTCACAATAGTTAATTTCAAACGTTCTCATTTGCATCTTTTTGGGGCTCCAGAGACGAAGGTGCGCTTCGTGTCCGCGTCGTACAACTGCCTGGGCCACAGGCTCCGCTCAGGCTCAGCTTCGAATTAGAAATTTGATTGGAAATGGAAATTGGGGTAATTGTCGGGAGTTAAGGGAGGGGATGTGAGTTTTGGTTGTTTGGAGAGTGGTTAGGTTAGATTTATTGATGATTGAAATGGGGCGGATCGCAATCTAGTTACGGCCGCCCTTCTCGTCGCATTCGCGTCTCAAATGACCACTCTTGCCGCAGCCGTAACATGTCTTGGCTGTGTCCGGGCAGTTCTTGGAGATGTGGCCCGTGCGGTTGCACTTGTAGCACGAGACATTGCTCGATCCGCGATCGTTCATCGCATCGGGGCAGTTGCGTGCCCAGTGGCCGAGTTTGTTGCACTTGTAGCAAGTAGGATTGTCCACCTGCGTGCACTCCTTGGAGATGTGCCCGATGCCGTTGCAGCGATAGCAGCGCTCCGCCTCCTCGGGGCAAGCACGAGCGAAGTGCCCGAACTGGTTGCACTTGTAGCACTTTTCGCGTCCGCCGCCGCGACGCATGTCGCGGTCACGACCACCGCCGCCATCACGGCTACCACCACCGCCGCCGCCGCCGCCACCACCTCCGGGGCCATCACGCATGCCGCCGGCGTTGCAGTCTCGAGCAAAATGGCCCGGACGGTTGCACTTGTAGCACGTGGAAGCTAGAGACATTCTGTACTGTGTCGCGGGTGTCTTACCAACTAACAAGTCTTTGCCACAGTCCAAATGTTGAATTAGCTAAATGCAAAGCTATCGGGGACTCAGTGAAAATTCCTTTCACCACTCCACTAAATACAAATCGAAATGGCTGCCGACCCGTGCAACCAACAGCGCCTCCGACTAACGTTCGCAAGAATGCCCAACGACACGAGCATCTGCCCAGCCAGACATTGGGTTGCCGTGCACTGAACTTACGGTTGCATTTTCACCAAATTTGGGCTAAAGAAAAAATAAAAATCAAACAAAATTAGTTATAAATTTGGCTAACAAATAAAATTTAGTTATCAAATAAAAGATTTTCTTTTAAATTGATAATATTGTGGTCGAAACTCAGTAATTTATCCAAAAAACGCATTAGAAAATATAATTATTGAAACATTTCCAACCCTGCAATTGCTTTGAACAATGTTGTATTTCAAACCTGCATAGAATGAGTCATACATAGAAAAACGTGCTCAAAGTATTCTAACCGGTATTCTTCCACGTTTTGCCACATGAAAATGAATTTAGTAAATATTATCTTAACATTTTTAATTCGAACTCACATCGCATTCCTCTAACTCAATTATTTAATTATTACAAATAATTTTACAATACAGATTTATAAAATATTACTGGACATGGTAAATTTGTACATGAAATTATTTTTACAATTGAGGTTATGTGAGTGCTACTAAAATCTGAATAAAATTATAAAAACTAAAATTTCGTTATACTAAAATAATAAAAAAAAAGGGAGTGTCACCGAAAAAATGTTCGTCCACTTTCGGAAATTTAATATCATCGAAAATTTGCAACTTTGATTTCACACACTCGTTAAAATATTTGCACACAGCAATACTGTTCAACAATGCCCCCCATCAGAAATTAAAAACGATTACTTATTCGTATTTAATCGTTCCAAAGTAGAACGATTTAGATTAGTGATGCCAACCATTTGGTAAGTAATCACGATGGTCCGTGAGGGAGATATTATTTTTTCCGTAGAGTAGTATAAATTCTGCGAGAGTACGAAATGGGAGTAGCTATGGTTTTTTTTTCGTAGAGTAGTAGAAATTCTACGAGATTAGTAGAAATTACTGTTAAGGTGCATTTAGACCGCACAAAATGAAACTCACATACAATTTTTATCAAAACTCTAGAAAATGAAAAACATGGTTTCAAATTGGTATGTTTTGCATGGAAATTGATTTTTAATTTCTCATTTTTCAATTACTTTCATTACGATTCCCACAAACCGCTATAGCCTGTCTGATGCAGCTTCTTCTCAAGAATCCAAAAACTAGATTTTCATGAAAACGGACTTAGGATGCTTGTGCTTTAAGGTATCAGTATAGCCTTTACCTCCGAAACCGAAATACGAACGGCCACAGAAAAAACACGAAATTAGCAGACTAGGCCATACACATTACAACCAGTAGCACGACTGGAGCAAAGAATATTTTGATTTTCATGCAACCACAAAACGAACCTGAAATTGGTCTGCTGACTACCCCATACACGTTGCGATTATTGGTCCAATCTGTCAAAGTTGCACCAACAATCGCAATGTGTATGGCTGACAAATAATGATAAATGACGCCATGACTTTGCTCGAAATTTCCCACAAGAAAAAAATAAAAACCCTTTTTTCCCTCAACGAACAAAAAAATACCCACAAAAATTCCGACACAATTTACACAAATTTCATTAAATGTGGTGAACATTCCTCTGATTTTATCATACAGGAATTTAAACTTTTTTAAAGATGAAAATGGAATTTAATTTTGTAGCATTTCATGAATGAATTCTTGTATGAGAGAAAATCGAAAAAATTGTTAATTGCAGATAAAAAATTATTAAAAGGTACTTTGTAGAAAACCTTCCAAGGAACTAAACCATTCATTCATAAGATAAAACTTATATATAAGTATAAATATATATATGTAAAAGAATGAAAGTTAAAAAATTCCCTTTTTTTCTTCAGATCCCTTTTAGGCAAAACGCAACCAAAAAATCCATCAAAAAGGGAAATTACCCTCAATTTGGCATCACTGATGATAGTAGATGTCAAAAAAAGCACAAACATTGCGCAAACTGGTCGCCCTTTTCAATGAATGCGCGAATTCACAATGGTATTGGCAACGTTTTGACGTTTTGTGATAAATTGACTGGTTTCTTAACAGAAAAACAAAAAATTATAACTTTTGTTTTGTAAAATGCTCCTGTGCCTCAAGTGAAAAATGTGGAAAAAATGCTGTCTAGTCGTCGCTATGTTTTGGTTGTGCTCAGGTGAATTGAATTTAGTGTCTTCAAGGGTTCAAGTAAATTGCGAGAATGAGCTGAAATTAATTTTTCACATCTTCTTCGTAGGTCATTACCAATCGCCGCTGCAAGAAATTGACATAGTCACGACTCAAGATGTCTTCTTCGAAATAACGGAACCCTCTGACCTCGAATATACATACCGGCTTCGACCTGCAAAGGATTTTGGCACGTCCTTTTCGCAGCGATTGGCAGGTGTGGCGCTAGTTCCTACAACACCCTCCGATGCCTGCACCAAGATACGCAATCGACGGGACTTGCGAGGAAACGTGGCGCTGATCGAAAGGGGGTCAGTGAATCCGCTGACTGCTCGTGGGGGGCGTAAACTAAATTTGCTCCCCATTCTCCCGAACAACTTGACACTTGTATAATTGACACTTGTTTTCATCTCATTGCAGTGAATGTTCCTTCTTGACAAAAACAATCAATGCGGAACAAGCTGGCGCCAGTGCGGCTATCATTACTGAGTTTAACAACGAGTCCTCGGAATTCGACTACTACATCGAAATGATACACGACAAAAGCAGCCAAGATGCCCATATCCCTGCAGGATTTCTGCTCGGCAAGAACGGTCTAGTCATACGTACGACTCTGCGCCGCCTGAAGCGCACTCACGCGCTTATCAATCTACCGGTTAACCTGACCTTCATTCCGCCCACCAAAATAAATCACCCACCTTGGCTGGGCTGGTAACACTGTGCAACACATTTTTCCGACCTGGTAACGGTCAAGATGGGTCGAAGCTACTGTTCACCTTGACCGTTACTAGGTCGGATTCCACAACCTTCAAATTGTCGCACAGTGTAGTCGTCACCGCCTGAACTCAAAGCAAAAAACCAAAGTGCATTATTCTAGTTGACCAGTGCTCCATTTTTAGTCTGCATGGGAACTGATTCTGATATTGTAAAAAGCTTTTACCATTTAAGTTAATGTGTGTGTATGTAGTTTTAAATGCATTATGTTTTTGTGGCTAGAACCATATATGGCTAGGACAGTCATTTCCAAAATTTAAAGAAAATTATATGGATTGTTGTAAAGGTTTACGCCTAAATACATATGTCTGCAAAGATTGTGCATATTGTATGGAAAAGCAGACAATTTATATACAAAGCAATGATTCGAGCAATTTTAATTGAAATTACTGATATTTATTTGTAAAAACTTTTATTTCGACTTTAATAAATGGTAAAATTTTTATAAACGAAGCATTTGTTTCAATAACTTGGATTATTAAGCCAATTTATATATGTATTGGATACGGATTACAGACTTGCAGATCGAAATATAAGATTAAGTTTCGTTGTAAGGCACATTTTTCAAAAGTGGTAGCGCTGTTCATAGGTGTCCATTAGCGTGGTCCAAAATCGAATGGAGAATTTTTTTTCGCTGGAGATCCATGATAGTTTTATTTAAGGGGGACATCGTTAAAAAATAAATTTTTTATGAAAAAGTTTCTTAACCGAACATTTTATATGAAAAACTGTATCGACCGAAAATTTTTTATGAAAAACTGTATCGACCGAAAATTTTTTATGAAAAAATTTATTGACCGAAAATTTTTTAAGGAAAAATTTATCAACCGAAAATTTTTTATTGAAAAATGTATAGACCTAACATGTTTCAAGGAAAAATTTATCGACCGAAAATTTTTTAAGGAAAAATTTATTGACCGAAAATTTTGTATGGAAAAATGTATCGACCGAACATTTTTCAAGGAAAAATTTATCGACCGAACGTTTCCAATTCTGTAGGGGGCATTTAGTACTGTCTGAGGGACCAATAAAAGATGCGCGGTGCTGTGTTCAAAAATTTTGTTAAACTCATTCATTCTTCCCACACAGTTCCTTTGCATATGCTTAAAGCGGATATTAAATTTGAAATTGTTGTATTATACCGGAAATAGAGAAAGCACGCACATTCGCCCGATGGTTTGAAATAAGCTCCATGTACTCCCCCCCTACGTCACCCACTTCCCTTTTCTTGTGCTCATTCGAACGCAGCGTGGAATGAGATTTCATTGTTATGGCGAGATAAAAAATGAAATCGAAAAAAAATTAAATAAGCGAGATTTTTTGAATGCGATTATAATTTACCGGATGGAGTTATATTGGTGAATATTTTTTTTAAATATCGATACAAACATTCGATTAATATATTAAATATACACTATTAGCTCAGTTGGACTGCCGAGCTGGTTTCTCTGCGGGCGGACTCTTGCTTTTGATGTTGGTTTACATATTATCACATAATATCACCGAATTGTACCCCAACAGCTGCTCTCATCCGCTGAGCACCTGTTACAGTTTAGATAAGATTTAGAGCGATATCGTGGTCGGTATCTTTGTTATCGTTGCTGAGCGTTGTTGTTGTTGTGTTTGCTGCTTTTTAAGTTAAAATGTTGTTGGCGGTATCGTTTTGTTGATAATCTGCCTTGCATACTCCTCCTATTTAGTTAAGCTTCGAATGGAATTATTATTTGCGTTGTTGCTCACAATTTTCGTGTTTTAATTTGCATATGAAATTTGAAAAGTGGCCGATAAAACGAGAACACGGCGCCAAGCAAATAATTCTGAATGAGTTGGTGGCTGCCGAAAGTAAAATGTACTTTTCCAAAAAATTTCAACTTCAATTTTTTAAATTAATAAAAAAAAAATTTAAATTGATTTAAAAATTTCGTTGTGTTCAATAAAACAGTGACGTTCCTAGAGGGACAACACATTTACAAATAAATTTACATTCACTACGTTAACAAAAAAAGTCCCAGATTTTGGTGCGACACATAAGGTACTTTGTAAGTCCAATAAAAAAAATATTTTCAATTTTAAATAAAACTAGAGAGTGAACTATTTTCGGCTATGCAGAAAGCTGAAATACCCCCACACAGTATATCCATTTAGAAGTACCTCGAACATACAAAAATTTGGTCTCAAGACTCGTGGTTTGAAAGACTCAACCCACGTTCAAAACCCATTTCTAAAAATTTCCAATCCAATTCACCAAAAAAAAAAATTATCTCAAGACCACATTTTGACCCATTTATATGTGGGTTCGGATGCTCAGACCATGTTAAACATCCATTTATAAACATTTCCAATCGAATGCAGTAATAAAAAAGACTTGAAAAATTTTGACCCTTTTTTTTGTTATATGGGAGCCACGCCCGGTTTTTGTCCGATTCGGCTGATTCTCGAACTTGATCTCAGTATTGAAGAGAAAAACATGTACCCAAAGTTTCAAGTCGATATCTCCAGAACTGCGACCGCTATGGTGCGGACGGACGGGCATGGCTAAGGAGGTGATGCTGATCAAGAATATATATACTTTTCCATACCGGACACAAAAGTTGATGGGGGTACAATGATATAGTAACTTTAAAAGTATATTTTTGTCATAATTCCGTTCAAAAAAAAATTGTTTCCAATTGCAATTTGGATTCTTTTGGAACGTTGGTCCTAATTTGGTCTTCTTTCAGAGTAAAACTATTTTTAATACTTTACGAATTGTCCATAGAATTTCGCAACAACTACGTAGCATACGTCGAAATTAACATATTGGATGATGGATGGGGGCATCGTTCATACGATGCAAATTGCGTGCAAACTTCCGAAAATTTTGTGATGATGCAAATGCAACTCAGTATTTGTCGTTCGCTCTCATTTGCCCATTCACTGGACATTCGTGGTTTTGTGTGAAAACAAATATAACGAGAAAATTTAAATGTGGTCAAATGAATCCTAAATATTATTCCACCGCAACCGCAGAGCAGCAGGACAGACAAGAAAAAATGAGGCGAGGTTGTAAATAGACGGGTTTGGTGCACTGGACGGATGGCGGAAAGTTGATAATTCATGGCAAAATGTAAATGACACCGAAAGGGGCCGTTCGCCGACAACGTTTTGTAACATTAATTATGTTAAGTTTTCCATGGGTTTCCACGTTAAATCGGTTCATATGAAATTCTAATTCAAAATTGACCATGACTTGCTGCTTGCTGCATGGCCTCAATTATTTGTGTACGTTTTTCTATCGAATTGGCTGAACAGTGAAATTGCAACATTTCTGCCTGGTCTGCGGGCGAGTAGTGATTTGCATTTTGAGCGAAAGTCGTCATCAGCTTGTACATATACAAAATTCAAAGCTTTGATTTCGTTGTATGCACAAAAATACTTTATTTGTACTAAAAACTTATGCACATCGGGCTTGGGAAGACTGTTCACCTTTCAATGTTGGCGTTGGCGATCGTAAAACGAATTTCATTCCGCGAGTCTTAAAAGCGGTAATAAAAGAACGCAAGGATTTCTTTGGCATTCCAAGGTATCTAGATTACGGGCAGCAGCCGCTTGCCATCTTACTGGAATCGTCCTTTGCATTTTTCGTTTGTCCGTATGTACCTACATACGTTTGTGCGTAGAAGAGCTAAATTTCAGAATTCCAATGCAAACGAACGAACGAAAGTACAGTACAAGGGGAATGGCTTGACGGCGTGATGTAATTTTATAATCTGTCAACTATAAAAGACCGACGCAATCAAAAACGCTCGCATAAAATGCATTTGAATGCTGGTATTTTTCAACTATTAAAAAATGCAATGAAATTCAAGCATTTGCACCATTTTCACGGTACGTGCTACCTCGCATTGACATTTGCTCTATGCAACGTTTAGGCTGACGCAGGTGAATGATCACAGGAAACTATAGACGAATTTCACATTCACGTTGGCATCCTTCCGCTTAGATTTTTAGCACAAAATACATAAAATATTTTCATTCAATTTGATATAGAACATTTATGGAATGACGCTAAGAACAATGAACCTAAGTGCGGCTTTTCAGCATAGACGGGGATGAGCTTGGCTGCTGTATGTATTTTTGGCTGTTGTGGCATGGAAATTAAAACAGTATTGTCCAAGGAAATGTTATTTTTATTGAATTGATAAATCATTGAACCTAATTCAACTAGTAGGAAAATTGTAGGTTAAAAAATAAAAATTATCGCACACACATACACATACACAAATTCGCAAATGCAATCAACTACCTATGTAAGTACTTTTTGTTAGCACGGAATTAGAATTTGGATCTGAATCCTTACTGAACTAAAACCAAACTAATTATGTGTATGTATGTATGTACATTAGACCAGCCTAAAAAAAATGTTTGCATTGCAAAATCAGAATACAGAATACAGTACAATTTATCTGTTTCCGGCGGTCGAACACAGGGAAACAATAAACCAAAATTTGTATTTTAAAAAATACGCCTCAAAATGAGAAAAAGAATCTAAATAGTTTGTTACTGTCGCTCGCTCCCACAACAAATGGGTTTTATTCCATATGGGAGAAATACAATACTGACTTTTTTGTACCCAGATTTACTAATTTACCAATTTTTGCGCGGTGGTCTAGAGTTATCCGATTTGGATAAAGTTTTGGTAAAATCATTTTTGGGCCTAATAGCTCATTTTAGAGGTGTGGTCCGAAAGAAAATTAAATTCGAAAATCCCCCATACAAAACTGTGTTGGCTTAATATGTGTAAATACGTCTCCTGTACGTGTTATGCACGCCAAAAACAAGTTGGTGCTGTGTTGTTATTATTGTTGCTGGTACCACGAATGTTTGAATCAACAGCAACAACACAGCCACTGCATAACAACAACAATTAACCAATGCGAAATGGTTAAAATTTAAAATTATTAGTTAGCTTTGGCTTTGCCAGACAAATAGACACAGGGGCGCATTGAAGAGGGGTTTGAGTGTTAAACCCCCCCAAACAAAAATAGTTCGTTTTTATTATTATTTTACAAAAAATAATTTTTACCGAATTTTAAAATATAATTAAAATATAGAGTTTCCTTTCAGGATAAGAGCAACTCCGACCAACTCTTGACCGGAACATTTTGTCGAAAATTTTAACATTCGGAACAGGTGCCATAAATCACTAAATCGCCGTGAAGTATGTGATGCATTTTATGAACGAAATTCAATGTTGAAGTTTTGCATTAGACTCAGGTTCTCGTGTGTGCTCGTTTAGTGTGTGGTTCTCGTTTAGTTTATGAGTTCAATTACTTCAATTAAGAAAATAGATTTAAAAAAAAATTATTTGCTGGCTGCGCCACTGAACAGACGTACAATATAGCTACTACATGAGAGTAGGTGGAAGCTCTCGGTTGTGTTAAATTTGAAATTAGTATCGAATTTTGTGTCCTCCAATTATGGCGGCACAACGCCAAATTATTATTGTGGCCGCAGCGGCGTGAACCCAAATTATGAACGGATTACGGATTAATATGGCGCCATAATAATAGCATTTGCGGCCGAAAGCAATTTGGAAAAACGACTGGTTTCGCATTTGAAATGGGCGGTATAACACACGTCTTGATTTCTCATTGCTTCCGCTTGTATGGCTGACTTGGGTCTTGGATGCAGCCTAATTTAATTGCTTAAGATGGTATTGCTGCTGCGACGTGTCAAGAAGCTAAAATTCAATTATACCACATTAGCATACATTTAGAACCAAGTAAGCAGGAGCATAGAAGCAGCTTTGTCCTTTGCTTTGGCTTTTGCCACACTCGCATTTGCATAAACGAGGTCATTAAAAGGCGATTCCGACAGGAAGTTTGTTTGCGTGAGGTTGTATGTGTATGTGTTTGTATATCCACCTGTACGAAACTAGTGAGATAATAGTTGGTTGGCTCTACTAGCCCAAGGACACATGGTCTGGCACACCTGCTTGCGAGGAGCCGGCAATCTTGCCAACAAATCGGAGTGTCAGATTGCAATTTGCATAATTATTTGTGTAAATGCAGAGTGTTGAGAAGCTATTTTACAGTTTATTTTAAAGATCTTCAAGCAATGTCATGGGCAAGTGCATACTGTCGTATGATCGAGGAATAACAATAAGGTTTTTTTTTCTTGGAGCCGAAAACTATTCAACTTCAAATGAAATTAGTCGGCGGCAATATAGCATAACAACTTAAGTGAAACATGGAAAATCAGGCACTCAGATAGGATATACCAAGCCAATTAGCAAATGGATATGAAATAAAAAAATGTCTTCAAAATGTCAAAAAATATACTCTGACAATTCACATCACATTTGACACACTTAGAAGAAAAAAGCGATGAAATGTCTTGACGCTTTATACATTTCATTGCTTTTTATCCTCTGAGTATGGCATTACCATTGCTGGTAAAAATAAAAACTTCGAGTGCTTCTTATTAAAAACAGGATACTGTGGTGCGAGTTTTTAATTGACAATGTAGCCAGTCACATGTTCTTGTATTTTGTCTTTGCCTACATTTTAAAATTAATTTTGCCAACTGAGTAACTCTTCAGTTGATTCTTAAACGCCGTCTCCTAGATGTTGGCATACGTAACGTTGTTGGCCAACAAATATCACCAGGCACATTGTGCATTCGAGCATCAAGGAAATAATTTTGGTATTGCATTCAGCATGTCATTAAGCAATTCAGGTTTTCTAGATGGCTCCCCAATTTCGGGCAATTTCTCAATTTGCCTACGTTTGACTCTTGACAGCCAATATTTCAAATGAATCGAAGCAAAATTACGCTTCCGAAAGGAATTTTGTCCAAAATTTGAATTTTCCACATTTCACATTGGCCGGTCTGTGGAGTGTGTTTCCGTTAGTGTTACTGCTGCTGCTACTGATGTTGATGCTGTACAAGAAGATTGGCATGTTGTGCCCTACTCCAACTACCCACTTCCGACCAACTGCGATGGTTGCAGGTGGATACTCACTCGTACAACTGACACATTTAATTAAAAAGCAAAAAGGTCGACATGGGCAGCATGCAAGTGGCTTTTGCAAATGGATGCAAAGCGGGTGTTTACACGCAACAACAACAACGATTGTGCCATTACCTAAAAAGTTGAGTTTGACCAAAATAAGCAGGAAACGTAGTCTGTAAGAAGATATTGTATGGACTATTATACTATTCAGTAACTGGGATTAATCTAGTTTATCTAGTAAGTAAGTATTATTTTGTCCATTCGTTCGTCTGTCCATTCTCTCCAACTGCCAGAGAATACAATGCGAATGCAAGTACTTCTTCTACAACGTATATGCTTCCTTTTAAATCGTGATGATTGAACTAGTTGCTATTAAACATTAGTACCAACTTAGTAGCTGTCAATTCAGTATCTCTCCACAAAGTAGAGTACTAAAATGAAGTTGGAACTCAATTTGACTATGAATAAGGGACATTTTGTTTGTCCAGACTCCATCGGAATGTGGATGACACTTTTAAAGCCACTTCCAGTTCGCACCCTGTACGAAATCATTTAACAGTTTCACACACTTTGCCAACGCCTTGCGTGTCATGATGTTTCACGTTTTCATTTTTGAATGTGTAACTTTTTGCATCCGGCATGCATATTTTACAGTGAGGTATGCTCGCCATGCCGCAGACATCCTCGAATCCTCGGTTGGTTGGACCACTTATACACTTGGCCCCCTAACAACGCCTGCTGTAGCAGCATAATTAGAGAAAAATATAAGGATTAAATTTGCGAATTGTCTGATGCAAGTGCGGTTTCGTGAATGGTGCACCGAAATTGAAACTCTTCGAAAGCAGTAAGTGCAGTGTTCACCCTTCGTTCTGTTAAGTGCAGTTTGCACTGTTCACGGCAAGTCGGTACAATTTTGCAGTTCTGCTTTGCTGACTATCTGCCGAATGAAAGATGAAATGCTATTTAGTGCGTCCTGGTAGTGTGTGTTGTGAGGTGACGGACACACGACCCTTGGCTAATGATAATGACTCGGCAGTTGGAGGGTTTGGTAAAAGCTTGCAGCTGCCAAATAGAATTAAGTTACTTTTCGGTTGGCGGTAGTGATGTTTGCTGCTCAAATGTGACCGCAGTTGCGGTTCGTTAGTTGCCGTTCGGAAGTAGACAGGTGAGTGAGTAGGTGAGTAGTTGAGCTCGCGGCGAAATAGATTCCTCTGGTTTGGCCTGGGGCTAGATGATGACGAGTGGCTAGTCGGCAGCAATGTTAATGTGCTTAAGTGGACATGCAACCGAAAGCACTTTACCACATGTAACAAGGAACGTTTGCAAAACGACCCCCTACTCCAAAGACACGACAACCACGATGAAACTGTGAGCTTAATTTGTGAAAACCTATAGAATTTAAAAATTCAAAATAAAGGTACATACATGAAAAAAATTAAAATAAACTTGGAGATATGAAAAATTGGATCTACAAAGGGCCATTTACAAAGTTCCATTACGAAATGACAAATGCATAAAAAAGTCAAACCAAAAAGACCAACCTGACTGACTGACTTCTGCTTCACTAAAGCACTATTGACGAGCCAATAAGAAAATTCTTGAGGGAAATGCTGGAGAAACTTGTAGCGCATAACAGAAAAGAACATCAAGGATACAAGCGGCGTGAGCAGCTCAATTGCAGCACACAATCAGGACAATTGAATTCTCGAAGTACTTGTGCGGTCCTCTTTTTCTGCCGGTGGAAAATCCAACGAACACTAAAAGGATTTAAGGACATGTTGGCCGACAAAGTGAAGACAAGTTCAGCTGACGTGCTTAGCAGCGCAAAAGTTTATCAATAAAAGAGGAAATCGTGCAGCGAACAATGCACAGCAACGAAGCAAAGAAGCCAAGCACCAAGCAAAAGAAATCAAAAGTGGAGCATTTGCAAACAAACTTAAAAACTTCGGCCGGCGGATAAGGACGGTGGAAAAGATGGGTGGGGAGCGCACGAAAACCGAATGAACAAATTCGAAATGTCCGCATGTGGACGGAAAATCTAAAGTGCAGCTACTTGTACTAAATTCATGGCATCACTTCTTACGGGCAAGAATTAAATTCAATTTCAACATTGTCCTTTTTAAAGGATTTTATTTCCCTCGGCCGTTGTTGTCGTTGGTGCCCCCAAGGAACAAAAAATAAAACCCGATTGACATTTTTCATTTCGTTTAATTTGCCATCGATTCGGCCATTACTAATTCCATTAAATTTATCGAACCCCGCGCTCATTGTGACACAATGGAACCCAACATCCAGCATCCGGCGACTTTCTGTTGCCATTCAAGGATAATAAATAATTTCATTGCACTTAACGGCAATTAGAGAAACATGAAATTACAAGTAACGAACTGGAGGGGTCCGCAAAATCACAGCTCAAACATCGACGGGGCACCGGCGTTATTATGCGAATGAGCGCATATAAAGGACATCAAGCAACGCAGTGGCCATAAACGAAACGTAAGTAATTGTCATCAACTCGACAACTCGAAGGAGCCGACGACACGACACCACACGAATAATGTCGTCCGTTTCCTGTGTGCTACTGTTGATACGGCTCACGTCAGCGCCGAGTCGGGTTCTGTCGTTTTTGCGCTGTAATGGCACGTGACATACATGCATAATGAGGCAAAAGGATTAGCACGAAGCCGAAACCTCTTCAACAGCGAAAGGCATAAAAAGAGAAAAAAAAGGGACAAGAAAAAGTAGAGGTACAACAATGATGATGAAAGGAGTCAGTTGCACACATACACATACACATACACAAACAGGACAAACGATCTACGAGGTCGAGGTGCAAATGAGTTGTTTCCGTTTCCGTTTCGTTTGTGATTCGGTTTGCGTAGAACTAATTCTATTGACAGTAGAACACTGGGGCAGCGCATTCATATAGGTGACACACAAACAAAGGCACACGCACGCATGTGAGAAATGTGGGAAATAGGGTCTGAGGAGGGACTGTAAACGGGTTTTCTAAAATGATATTACTGCAAATGCCACATAATAATTACAACTGAAGTACGCACGATTCTCAGGGATTGTTTCGGCTGTGTACATCCGCATGTTTTCACAGAACCCCATCGTTATTATTCAATTTTTGAATACCCCCATCTGCATACTCGTATTACAATGACGATTTGTAGCAGATTACTCTGATCTGGTTCATATACCTTTTTTCAATAATTAATAATTCTATACTTCCATCTTGGTTCTATACCTTATTACTTGAACTTTACACAGGCCGACATGTTCCAAAGTCTTGACTTCTTGGACCATTCTAAACACAATGGCGTTCTCCGTTTTTCGCCTTCACGGTTTTTTAGGCAATCGCAAAAATGTGAAAAAATATTTTTCTTTGCAAAGTTTACCTATGCTATGAGGCTCTGTTTGGGTACTTTTAAGATTTTCCAGATTCACCTACAAATATCCGGATATTTCAAAGCTACCGTAAAAAACAAGAAAGATCGACGTAGCTGAAAAACTTGTTACTTCTTCTGCATCGATATTTCTTGTTGTCTAAATTTAAATAAAAGATTTATTTGAAATATAATAATAACAAAAAAAATGTATGCATTTTAATAAATGGTATTTATATGAAAACGTGCTGATTTTGTTCTTGATTTTGGTTGTTGTAAAAAATTCTTTAAATATACCCTGGTATGTATCTCCATTTAGCACCACAAGCACGATCTCATACGATACGATGTGTTTCATTGAGTATGTGTGACCTAATTATACCGGCCGACACCGCTGACGTTGAAGTTGGGTTAGCATGTATAACCATTGTATGAGTGTAAGTGTGTGTTTGTGTCGTTACGGTAATTGAGTTTTAATGTAGTTTTATGATGTATCGTAGCAGCTAGAATAAGTATGGATAAGTCGCTATGTATCAACACACTTACGTCCTTTTGAGTTTTAATTGTTGATACTAAAAGTTTTTTGGTCGAAACACATGTTAACATGGCTTAAAACACAATCCGCTCTTAAGTTGTACAAAGAAATTAATATCTAAAATGTTTGCACATCAGAGTGTATTGTATAGCTTCAAGCTTTTATTTGAAAATTTCGGAGAGTCCATGTTTTTCTCCGTGTTTTAGTTTTCTCTCACAAGTGCCGAAAAACTACTTAACAAACTATTGTTTGCTCATTAATATTTCGCGCTAGACATGATTTTTTTTAATGACTTCCGAAAGTAGATTGCATTTGCCCACTCCCTCAAATGAAAACATTATTAAACTAACAATGGCGTTGTCGGAAGAAGAGAAAATAGGGAAAAGCTTTGACTACTTTATAATTAATGAGAGGTATGACGATGTTGAGCACAAATATTCAATAGAGCCCAAGGAATGCAAATATTTTTACTCAGAATGTTTGAAGTAGTAGACGCAAAGAAAATTGTTCAATGATTTTAGTGTTTTTTAAGAAACACCATTAATATTATTAATACAATTACATATACACAAATATATCTTATAGTTTTTGAGATTGCTTCTTGACCAGAAGTAATGCCAAATATTCGGCACTCAACAGCCGTTGTGTGATAGCTTATATAAAATGTTACGTACTACGTATTGGATGCCAAGGAATTGTAGATTGCAACAAGTTGCAAACAAAGTTTGGTGAGTAAAGACAGACTCTTACAGATGTGTGGACTCCTGCTCGTGTGCCTCAAATGCTAAGAAATAAATTCAAGCCAACTAGACGAGAAGAGGAAGGCACTTTTCTAAGTTGTACGTGCTGCTCCTTGCGCTTTGTACATTATGCATCGTATTTGCTGCGCGGCGTCTGTGTTTGCATCTGCAGTACCATCGGTGGATGCAGATGACTAGATGACAGAGCTTGTACTAAATTGAATTTATTACGGTCGCCCAAGGACTTTTTGTTGTTATTCCATGGCCACAACTTTCCCCAAGTGGAAACAGCCACCCGCGCCATCGTCCTGCCCCCCTATGACTTTTACACGCCGGCTTTCACTTACATTTTTCATATAAATTCCAAAACGAGACCATCCCAATGAAGCATCTTACTTGACTCTGATGAAGGCGTCTCAACAGCATGCACAGAAAAATTTAAAGCGCTTGGCACTTGCGAAAACGAAGTCCATCCACAGTTTGTGGCACTTTCAAGTGCGACTTTAACGAAAGCATCGCCGGGCTGAGAACGGTAAAATCACTTTTTTATTTGCAATCGAAGTTCGGAGCGAAACTTGATTGAAACTTAAAAAGTTATGAGAAAAAGCCAAGGATAAACTTCGGCAAGTGCAACAGCGAATCATTTAATCGCAATTATAGCGATGAGGATGAACTTGCGGCAGACAACGAATAAAAATTGGAATTTTGCTGGAAAATTTCCCAAGTTGAAATTTAATTTTAAAGAAAATTGACTTTAAAAAAAATAAAATTTCGCAATAAAAGATAAAAAGAAATAATGGTCGATTAACAAAAATATTCTGGTGCTATGAAAGTATGTATAAGATGGAATGAAGCCAATATCGTGTTAATCATACGCCCCCATGATCCTTTTCTTTTTATGAAAAAAATAAGAATAAAATATATTAATTCACCTGTGAGCTCATATGCATACGACATCCACCTGCCGGTCAATATTCTTCCTTAACTTTGAAATGATTTCTGTTCGTGCATTTATGTTCGCGTATCCAACAATGGCAATCTCCTTGTAACAAGAAACAAAAAATAATTTAATAATTAAAGTCTCGCGCAAAGTCGAAGTGAAATTAAAATGTTTATTCAGGATTTTCATTACATTTCCACAATGCTCCACGAATGAAACCGAAATAAAATCGAAATGCTGGGCAAGCACTACAAACAGGAAGGCCGCTTCGCAGTCATATTAACTCACGCACACAGTATCGGAGGATTTCGAATGCTGCCGTGCCGTAATACTTTGGGTGGGTGCTCAGTGCTGTTGTCATTTCATTCACAGTCTGCAGGCAGTCCGTCGTTTGGTTAACGTGTCACTCATTGCGTAGCTGTTCGATCCCATTCATCCTTTTATCTGGTGCGCTCGCAGCGTTGCTGACAAATTTAATTACTGTTACGAAATGGAGGCGATGCGAGGCGAGACACGCGGAGGCGTCAGCGAGTGCGTGTTGCCAACACATTCACTGATATCCGTTTCTGTTTAACTGCCGTATAAGTCGCTCCAGTTGACGCGTCAATCGAGATCAATCAAACTGCACTCATGCAAATCAATTACGGGGCTTCGGCGCCGTGGCCGGTGAATGACAGGGAAGAAATGCTGATGGGCAATGATGGGATGGCACACAGAAAAAAAAAAGATGGGTTAATCTAACCGAAAAACGTTGTAAAAAAACAATTTTTTATTTTATATGGAAAACACAAACAACAACTACAATTTTTGTGGTTAATCTAATCGTCGAAAAATTGTTAAATGATTTTTAACTACAAAAACAGGTTAGCTAATCGAAAAAAATTGTAAATCTCAAATTTTAACCAAAAAATTTGTAAAGCAAACAAATCAAGTTGTTCCTTAAAAATGTTTGTTTGTTCGCCAACCAAAAAAATTGTAAAGACCCAATTGCGGTACGCAACTCAGCTGAGTTTGGTTGCTTGCGATGTATGAGCACATGCTCATACATGCTCAGCGGCGTGCTTTCGTGTCTGTCATACTACAACAGCAACGATTTTTGTTTTGTCATTAGAGTATACGATCAGTGCGTTCAGTATGGTCAAAGGGTGAAGTGCATAAAAGGGTAAGTAAATGTAATATTATATTGAGAATGGTTTTTATTATATATTTTTACATTTATTTAGTCTTTTGTTTTTACAGATTTTCGTTTATCTCTTTTTTTCATTTTTAGCATTTTAGATTTCAATTTTTTTCTATTTTTCTATTTTTCTTTTTTACAGATTTTTATTTTTAAAATTTTATATTTTCAGACAATACATGCGACATCAATAGTCGTGTTTTGGTTGCAAACAAATAAATAAAAAAACGTCAAGTTTCGACAAGATTGCAACCAAAACACTACTAATGAATGCATTCATTACTCATATGCAAACAATTTTTCATTGTACGTGAACAATTTTTCATTGTACTCGAACAATTTTTCATTGTACGCGAACAATTTTTCATTGTACGCGAACATTTTTTCATTGTACGCTAACAATTTTTCATTGTACGCTAACAATTTTTCATTGTACGCGAACAACTTTGAGTTGGTTCCATTTACCACGTTTTTTGGTTGCTGCATTTTTAACCGTCTTTTTTGGTTAGATTTACCTACTTTTTTTTTTGTGTGCAGTATGTTCGTTCCCTTGCTATTGGAATGGCTGATTGTTCTGTGGGCTTTCTACTACAAAATTGTGTTCATTTTATGTATTGCGGGTTTCGCTTGCCTCTTTTCAAGGTTTTGCAACATTTCGGATTTAAATTTCAATTGAAGTTGTGGCGTTGTTAGAAGCTTAGCTTGTATGTTATTTGAAATACCCCGTCACACGAAACACACGAATCAAAGAAACAATTTAATTAACATATGTAGTTTTTTTTTATTTTTGAAAATTTGATGGAATGGTATCGATGGTAGACTCTACATCTATCACGTAAATTTCGACCTCGAATCTGTAGGCGCTTTGTTCTATTTAAATAGGAATATGGTACAATCACACGCAAAAATCTTTGCTCCTCGGCGTCATATGGAATCACATTTGAATGGTGAAAATGTATAGCCATAGCCATCCCGTCAACAATATCAACTATAATTTCCGTTGATTTGTATTGATAAGCTGACCCACGAACCTTTTCATACGAATGCATAGAATGAATTTCACTTGTCATATACAAATATGTTCAGTTCGATTGCTATAGTGATAATAAATGAAATTCTCATGAAATAGTTGCCGATTTATTTGACTCCGTTCCCAAATCTTTTCGCAACACAAAAGTTTCGATTCGAGTTTCCGGCTGGAAAATCACGCAATCACCGGAAAGCCACAAACGGTGACGCCAGCAAAATGCCAAAGTGGCCAACTGTGAATCAAATGCAAATCATGCACAGTTAATGATGGTAACGTCGAGCATGAAGCACCTTGTGACCGTACGACCGTCCGCGTACATTGTAGCAAAATGAGTGACGAGTTCGAATTGGACTAGAGCCATATAAACATTGACCCACGCCACTTTCTTGGTACACAACTGTTTGATTTTGGGGCGATTGGAATTAATAGGAAACATTTAATTGGTTTTCAAAAAGCTTCACCCAATTCGATTCAAAGCTAAATTTAATTGGCTATCAATACATCCTGAACGCATTTGAAACTGAGCAAGATTCCACACCATTCGAAAGGATGATATCGAATGGACATCATCCATTTTTAAAGGTGATTGTTTCGCCTTCTGACAGCAAACGTAAACGCAAACTTTCAGATGGTATCGACTCAACAAAGCCAAGCTAAGTGAACGAAAAAAGTAAAAGCCCGAAACGTGCCACTCAATGAAACCACTTGCGCGGTAGGTGGAAAAAATATGATTTATTGAGCGCGAAACGCTAACTTTCCTACCTGTTCGGCTGCCTTTTTTGCCAGTTGAAAATTTGCCAAAGTTGCATTTTTAACTTTTGAACAACCGCAGGATGCGCGCGCGTCCGCATCTTTATCTTTCTATTGCAGCTGCATGTAGCTGTGGCGGTTGAGTTGTGTTGTTTTCTGTTCTGTTTGCTTTCGGTTTTTTACGCTTTTGTTGCAATTTTCGGGCGTGTTCTGTTCGGTGCGCGGTGAGGCTTGCGTTTTCGCGTTTCTAAGTATTTTCTTATCATCGCCTCTGATTTTTCATTTATTTTTGCGAAAATGTTTCGCTTTGTTGCTGTTATTGTTGGTTTTTACGGTTCTACTATTTTCTGTGTTTTCGGTTTTTGTATCATTGTTTTTGAATTTACGCTTTTCGCCACCATCGTTTTTTCCTCCCCCACAAAACCGTACGAAAGAAACTTGAACTTTGAAAAGAAGCAGAAGCCAAAAAAACTCAGATTGCGGGTAACAAATGAATCTGTTTGCATTGAAATGAGCTCGGTTGTGGAGTTGTGAAGAAAATATTAAAAATGGTTTAACGCCGCAACAACCCTTTATCGTGTGCTTTAAGTAATGAGTTTTGTTTTTGTTCAATGTGCCATTATGCCATATTTTCAACCACACCGACTACAAACCGACCAAATTTTCTCCAAATGCAGTTTTCATTATTTATGGTTACTTTTGTTATTAAAAAAAGAAAAATGTTCCAGTCATTGCCAAACAAATACAAAAAAAGTGTGTAAGAGTCATGAAATGAAACCATGCGACCAGTCCACATGGCGTATGAGTAATGTGTGACATGGCAATTTTATATTCTTCATACCACATCCATACTTGTAGTACCCAAACGTATAAAAATAGTCTAACAATCCATGAACAATTGGCATGATTAAAGAGATTTATAGAAACAATTTCCTAATTGTTGCAGTAAAAAACGCGGCAATCAAATAAGATGTTCCAAACTGATTGTGCGAAATTATTAGAATCGCGCTGAGTGAGCATATCACACGTACGACTGTCGGTTGAGTGCAGTCGGTGGATGAGGAATTCTGTGGGAATTCATGAATTCAAGTGACACCAGAGTCATCATGTTTTCCAAATATTTTTTTGTCTGCAAAAACTGTCAGTTTTAACGATTTGACCATTCTTGTTTCGAAAATTAAAAAAAAATATATACAAACGCTACAAGAATTGAGTGTGGAGTAGTTTTCAAGCGGCACCATTTTATTAAGTCAGTGTGTTCAAAACAACTTGCCCTCGGGCAAAGTGACAACACTTCTGTAGTTGCCACAGATACCAACACACACGACGCACAGCATAGAACCGCACAAGCACGCAGGGAAAAAAAATGGCATATCAAACCGCTGCATTCAGCAGGATTCCGACTGTTTCAGCATACAGCGACATTTGACAGCGGCACTCCACTGTACCCGGGTGGTGTCACGTGACCGCGTTTAATGCAAGTTTTGCAAATTAAAAAGTTCTGTTGCGTTTTCCTCACGACTAAAGCAACACTTGACATTTGCTAAGCGCCCGCGGGATGTGCAATATAATCAGCAACAATGGCAACAACAGAGTAGGGTTGTGTAGATCCGGACACGTTTGTAGTCGGATCCATATCCGATCATTCCTCAGAAATAACGCAAACATATCCGATGTCGATAGCTCGACAAAACTTTTAAGGTGGACACTTCCCTGAGTCTTCTGCTGCTTAAGAGTAGCTCTGGCTTGTGCCCTTTAGGAAGTAACACCAGACTTAGGCACTTTCAATGTTCGGGGAATACACCCTCCGCAAGACATGCATTATACACATTCACAAACGTATCTTCGCGTAGCTTGGGTTCAAATAAACGGGTGGAACGAAACGTTTCCGCGGACGTCAAAAATAACAATTATTCCTATGCTACAGTTCGAATGAGCTGAGACACGTCAGCGGCCATTGTTCCGGGATGCTTCGCTTAGCAGAGAACTCGTTCCAATCCGGCTTCGGAACCGTTAAGCACAACCCTACACCAGAGGCGCACAGCAAGAGTTCGCGCTGTTGCTGACGTCAAGCGGCCGCAGGCGTTTGAAAGTGTTTCACTCACAATCAGTGTATGAGTGTTTGTGTGGGTGTCGGAGTGGATGTGTAGGTATATATTATGATATTGTAATGTATGTATGCAATCGATGCAATACAAACAACAAAAACATCAACCACCTACACTGCCTCTGGTGGCTTTTGCTGTTGCTGCGAACGTGAGCAGCTAAAGTCTAAAGCAACTTGTTGCACCTTTGTTTCGAAAAATAAAAACTACGGATTTGCGAGAAAAGAAAATAAGTAGCAAGGCGGCACGGCGGCACGGCACAACTTATGCTACTTTATTTTGCCTACCTCAGGCAAAAACCCAAAACGAGCAACTTTCACAATTTCCACCTGCCTGGCAGTTTATTAACCCTAATACACTATTTTAACAATTTGCAACATTTGCAGAAATTCAGCCACGAACATAGAAACAAAAACACCCACACCTATCAGTGAGCCCCCACCAGGAAAATCAAGCATAACAGCGAAACATATTGGAATATGAAGGGTGTTTTTTTTTTAGCTTAACAACTTCTTTTTCAAATAAAGTGAGTAAATAAAAATGAATATTTTAACAAGTTATATTTTTATTATAGTTCGTTTTAAGCTATTTATGTTTGAACAATTGTTTCGGGCATGTGACCACCGCGTCTTTGTTTTCTCTCAACTTGTATGTATACCTCAGGCCAATTAAAGCTTAATAAGTGTATGACCTTTTTTCTTCAAGGAGTGCGAAACATTCTAGGGCATCTCAAATTGGAATATAAAATCCATTGCAATATGTATGTGTATCTAATATATCTGAGTCCATCTTTGATTTCCTGCTGGCCCCTTTTTTCTCGAATGT